>JARGYO010005626.1:186659499-187859499 GCA_029206835.1 Rana muscosa | reverse complement strand
GTTCATCAATGGGATAACCACTCCACTCAATGGATCAGTCTGCACCCTTTCCAAGCAGTGTATCAATGCAATTGGTTTCTCTTGCTCTATCAATTCTCATGAAAAATATATAGCCATCATGGTGTAGTATATCTCTACTCGTTCTTAAAAAAACGTAAAAAAAGACTGTTATGCCGCGTACACACAATCATTTATCCCGTCGGGAAAAATTACATTTTTTTTTAACAAGAAAAACGACCGTGTGTGGGCTTTTTGTCATTTTTCCAGACGGGAAAAAACGGCATTAATCATGACGACAAAAATTAGAACATGCTTTAATTTTTCTCGTCGTGATTCCCGTCATTTTTTTCCGCTGCAGTTTTCCCATAGGGAAACACTGCCACGAAGCCCACACACGGTCGTTTTTCTCGACCAAGAAAAAAAATGTCGGGAAAATCGGCCGTGTGTAGGGAACCAAGCCGTTCCCTCATTTTTCCTGTCGATTTTCTCGACGGTGTTTTCACAGTCGAGAAAATCAATCGTGTGTACGCGGCATTACACTCACATTTATATGTGCCCCTGAGCCGGCACCAAGCTAATCAAGAGACCTGTTCTGGCTGAGGGAAGAGGGTTCTCATCCAAGATTTTACAATACATGGCCCCCATCCATTGGCCCCCTCAATATGGCAAAGTTGGCCTGTACTTAAGGCTTCCTGGCAACTCGAAGTTTCAGCTCCCTTCATAAATGTTCTATAGGATTAAGGTCTGGAGACTGACTAGGCCACTCCATGACCTTAATGTGTTTCTTCTTGAGCCACTCATTTGTTGCCTTGGCGGCATTTTACAATACATGGCCCTGTGCATTGGCCCCTCAATGCAGCAAAGTCGGTCTGCACCTTTAGCAGAGAAACGGCCCCAAAGCACAATGTATCAACCTCCGTGCTTGATTGTAGGGATGGTGTTCTTAGGGTCATAGTCCCCATCTTCAAGAAGGCACATGTACAGTCATGCCAATGAACATCTAAATGATTCAGAGAAGGATTGGGAGAGGGTGCTGTGGTCAGATGAGACCAAAGTTGAGCTCTTTGGCATTAACTCTACTCTGTGTTTGGAGTAAGAAAAATGCTGACTATGATCCTGAGAACACCATCCCTATAGTCAAGTGCGGAGGTGGAAACATGATGCTTTGGGGCTGTTTCTCTGCTAAAGGTACAGGCCAACTTTGCCACATTGAGGGGCCAATGGATGGGGGCCATGTATTGTAAAATCTTGGATGAGAACCTTCTTCCCTCAGCCTGAACAGGTCTTCCAACATGACAATGACCCACCAAAACATACCGCCAAGGCCACAAACGAGTGGCGCAAGAAGAAGCACATTAAGGTAATGGAGTGGCCTAGTCAGTCTCCAGACCTTAATACTATAGAACATTTATGGAGGGAGATGAAACTTTGAGTTGCCAAGAGACAGCCAAGAAGCCTTAAGGATTTAGAGAAGATCTGCAAAGAAGAGTGGACCAAAATCCCTCCTGAGATGTGTCCAAACCGGGTCACCAACTACAAGAAATGTCTTACCTCTGTGATTGCCAACAAGGGTTTCTCCACCAAGTATTAAGTCATGTTTTGCTTGGGGATCAAATACTTATTTTACTCACTGAACTTCAACTCAATTTAGAACATTTGTATCATGTGTTTTTTTCTGGATTTTTGGTTGACATTCTGTCTTTATCATTTAAAATGCACCTATGATAAAAATGATAGACCCTTCATTTGTAAATGGGTAAACTTACAAAATCTGCAGGGGATCAAATAATTATTTTCCCCACTCTATCTTTCTAGATAGATATTCTACTGGGTGCAAGACTACAGAGTGTATCTGTGGACTGGAGAAAACTGCTTATGCAGCTTTCTCCAGGTTTTAGTATTCTGGAATGGGGCTCTGTAGTTTGGAGATTCCACAGTGTCTTGGGTAGGACGGGATCTCCAACCCTGTATCCAGATTTTGTGGATGACCAGCAGGGTGTGTGCTCAGGTGAGCACAGCCCTTATATTGAGTGTATGGGAAGACCTCATGGCTCCCAGTTGGAGATGGCTCCACACCAAGAGAGACAGGAGGTCTTCAGGAGTCAGAGAGGCTGTAGGAGACAGCCAGAACGTTGGTGACTACAAGAGGCAGAGCTGTGGATGCTAAAGGGAAGCCGTCTACTTTGAGGAGTCCGGTGGTCTGGGTGACCAGGATAAAGTGCAGAAGTACTGCTACAGAGAGCCAGGTGGGCTAGCATTTTCTGTAATGTGTATTAGATGGAGAAGAACCCCCTGCGTGGGAAACTTTTGTTTGGACTTTTATTTTGCCTTTTTAATAAAAATGGGCTACCATGCCCTAAAATATAGTTCCTGACTGGCTTGAGTCACTGGAAAAACGCATCTACCACGAGAGCTAACAACCCCCCATGCCACAAGATATATATACATATATATACACATTTTTTTTACAATTACAGTATAAAACTGATGGCACTCACCTGCAGGCCAAAGGCTTCTATATTTTTTCAATGAAGGTGACATAATCACATGATCTAGAGCCACACTGACTGGTTCCTGATCATCACTGTGACCTGGACCCCATATTGACAGAAAAACACAGAATTGTTGACATTTTTGCATATTTATTAAAAAATAAAAACTGAAATATCACATGATCCTAAGTATTCAGACCCTTTGCTGTGACACTCATATATTTAACTCAGGTGCTGTCCATTTCTTCTGATCATCCTTGAGATGGTTCTACACCTTCATTTGAGTCCAGCTGTGTTTGAATATACTGATTGGACTTGATTAGGAAAGCCGCACACCGGTCTTAATAAGACCTTACAGCTCACAGTGCATGTCAGAGCAAATGAGTATCATGAGGTCAAAGGAACTGCCTGAAGAGCTCAGAGACAGAATTGTGGCAAGGCACAGATCTGGCCAAGGTTACAAAAAATTTCTGCTGCACTTAAGGTTCCTAAGAGCACAGTGGCCTCCATAATCCTTAAATGGATGACGTTCGGGACGACCAGAACCCTTCCTAGAGCTGGCCGTCTGGCCAAACTGAGCTATCGGGGGAGAAGAGCCTTGGTGAGAGAGGTAAAGAAGAACCCAAAGATCACTGTGGCTGAGCTCCAGAGATGCAGTCGGGAGATGTAAGAAAGTTGTAGAAAGTCAACCATCACTGCAGCCCTCCACCAATCGGGGCTTTATGGCAGAGTGGCCCAACGGAAGCCTCTCCTCCGTGCAAGACAGATGAAAGCCCGCATGGAGTTTGCTAAAAAAACACCTGAAGGACTCCAAGATGGTGAGAAATAAGATTCTCTGGTCTGATGAGACCAAGATAGAACTTTTTGGCCTTAATTCTAAGCAGTGTGTGTGGAGAAAACCAGGCACTGCTCATCACCCGTCCAATACAGTCCCAACAGTGAAGCATGGTGGTGGCAGCATCATGCTGTGGGGGTGTTTTTCAGCTGCAGGGACAGGACGACTGGTTGCAATCGGGGGAAAGATGAATGCGGCCAAGTACAGGGATATCCTAGATGATAACCTTCTCCAGAGTGTTCAGGACCTCAGACTGGGCCGAAGGTTTACCTTCCAACAAGACAATGACCCTAAGCACACAGCTAAAATAACGAAGGAGGGGCTTTACAACAACTCCGTGACTGTTCTTGAATGGCCCCGCCAGAGCCCTGACTTAAACCCAATTGAGCATCTCTGGAGAGACCTAAAAATGGCTGTCCACCAACGTTTACCATCCAACCTGACAGAACTGGAGAGGATCTGCAAGGAGGAATGGCAGAGGATCCCCAAAGCCAGGTGTAAAAAACTTGTTGCATCTTTCCCAAAAAGACTCATGGCTGTATTAGATCAAAAGGGTGCAAATACTAAATACTGAGCAAAGGGTCTGAATACTTAGGACCATGTGATATTTCAGTTTTTCTTTTTTAATAAATCTGAAAAAAATTCAACAATTCTGTGTTTTTCTGTCAATATGGGGTGCTGTGTATACATTAATGAGGGAAAAAAAAAGAAATTAAATGATTTTAGCAAATGGCTGCAATATAACAAAGAGTGAAAAATTTAAGGGGGTCTGAATACTTTCCGTAACCACTGTATATCGGTTGGTTTACACGACAGTTATAGCGCTACAAAATATGGCATATATACTGATTTTTTTTTTTTATACTACAAATGGCAGCGATCAGCGACTTATAGTGGGACTGCCATAGTGCGGCTGGGCAATCTGACACTAACAGACACTGGGGGGGGGGGGGACTGACTAGCTACCACTGTACTAATGACACTGGCTGGGAAAGGGTTACCATCTAGGAGGCGATCAAGTGGATAAATGTGTGCCTAACAATGTTTAGTGCGTGTAATTTGTGCTGATTTTACTAACAAATGTGCCATTTTTTACTCCCTGCTTTGCAGGGAGAAAAAAAAGTCACGTCGCTGGTGTACAAAGAGAGCCCTGTGTTGTTTACCGACACAGGGCTCTCTTCTGTCATTCGCTGAGCCGATCAGGGAGTGCCGGCCATAAATAATTGGCTGGGACCTGTTGATCGGCTTGTGTTGCAGTGAATGGCAGCACAGTCTTCCGGGTCCGCACGCACAAGCACGAGCGTCGTACAGGTACGTGATTGTGCCTGCACGAGCCAACCTGCCAGCGGTTAACTTATACCCAGCATAGGATATCATGTTTTGGCATTTCATTTACAGATTGCTTGAGGGAAAATGGTTAAAGTGGTATTAAACCCCAAACCAAAACTGTAATATATGAATTTCCTTGGTATAGGTAGCCATTTTTTACTGAATGAAACTGATTCATTAGGTGCGTATTGTTGTGATTAGCTGTAATTGGCCACAGCTAATTACATGGTACAGATGGGCTGTGATGGGCCCTGTCTGTACCATATGATCATTTTGACCAATCACAGCTAGCAACACAATTGTACACAATGGATGGCATGAAAGGAAGCCATCCATTGTTTACAATTGTTATGTGATCTTCCGTCATATGACGCCCACTCGGAACGACGAAAGTCCTGCCCGGCCGTCATTTTGCAATTGGCCGGACGGGAAGTGGTTAAGAAGTGGTCAGAGGCAGGTTTACAGCCCAACTTGATCTAGGAACCATGGAGATGGACCTACAGTTGTGCTCAAAAGTTTGCATACCCTTGGGGAATTAGTAATATACAGTGTGTACCATTTTTAAAGAAAATCTGAGCGAGCAGGCAAAACACTATTCTTTTATGTCTTATAGGATTCATATTAAGTTGTAGGTCCTAAGAGAATGGCACAATCATAAAACTAAACAATGCAGCAAGTAAATCAATTAAATACCCCTGTTCAAAAGTGTGCATCCTCTTAGTTCTTAATACTGTGTATCGCCCCCTTTAGCATCAATGACAGCGTGCAAACTTTTGTAATAGTTGTCTATGATACCCCAAAATTCTTGCAGGTGGTATAGCTGGCCATTCGTCTTGGCAAAATGCCTCCAGATCATGCAGAGTCTTTGGTTGTCTTGCATGATACGCATGTTTGAGATCTCCCCAGAGTGGCTCCATAATATTAAGGTCAAGAGGCTGTGATGGCCACTCCAGAACCTTCACCTTTTTTCTGCTGTAACCACTGCAGGGTCAGCTTGGCCTTGTGCTTAGGGTCATTGTTGTGCTGGAAAGTCCAAGAGCATCCTATTCGCAGCTTTGAGCACGCTGAGAGGCTGAGCTGGCTACCGGTCAGGGATCTGGGTAAATCCCGACATTAAAATGACGTCAGCTAACAGAACTTTTGCCCACTGTCGGTTGAATCTGGGTGACAGGTAGGGATGAGCTTCGTGTTCGAGTCGAACATACGTTCGACTCGAACATTGGCTGTTCGATCGTTCGACGAAGATCGAACGATTTGGGCCGTTCGCGCCAAATTCGAGTGACGCGAACGGCCCACAATGCACTACGCCATCGCAGTGTCATCCAGGCGCTGTGATTGGCCAAGCATGCACTGTGACCCCGCATGCTTGGCCAATCACAGCGCCGGCAGCGAGGAGAGCAATGATTGGCCACAGGCAGGATGCCTGTGGCCAATTATTGCTGAGGGTGTTTAGTACACGCCCCACACTATAAAAGGCCGCCAGCACGGCGGCCTAGTGTAGTGTGTTCCGGAGCAGGGATAGAGTAGCATAGGCAGGGACAGTGACTGTTATTTCTTTCTTGCTTAACCTGGATTCCTTTAGTTTAGGGAAAGAGAAGGATAGGTAGGGAGAGTGTCAGTGTGTTTTGTGCTTCTGCTATAGTGTGCTTAAAAAAAACATTTATTCTAGGGACAGAAAACTCTAGGTAGGGACAGTGTCAGTTTCTTTCACTCTGCAAGTCCTTGTTTCCAGGGACCTGTAAGGACAGTGAGTTAATTGTCCTTGTGCTATATTGTGCTTAAAAAAAACATTTATTCTAGGGACAGAAAACTCTAGGTAGGGACAGTGTCAGTTTCTTTCACTCTGCAAGTCCTTGTTTCCAGGGACCTGTAAGGACAGTGAGTTAATTGTCCTTGTGCTATATTGTGCTTAAAAAAAACATTTATTCTAGGGACAGAAAACTCTAGGTAGGGACAGTGTCAGTTTCTTTCACTCTGCAAGTCCTTGTTTCCAGGGACCTGTAAGGACAGTGAGTTAATTTTCCTTGTGCTATATTGTGATTAAAAAAAACATTTATTCTAGGGACAGAAAACTCTAGGTAGGGACAGTGTCAGTTTCTTTCACTCTGCAAGTCCTTGTTTCCAGGGACCTGTAAGGACAGTGAGTTAATTTTCCTTGTGCTATATTGTGATTAAAAAAAACATTTATTCTAGGGACAGAAAACTCTAGGTAGGGACAGTGTCAGTTTCTTTCACTCTGCAAGTCCTTGTTTCCAGGGACCTGTAAGGACAGTGAGTTAATTTTCCTTGTGCTATATTGTGATTAAAAAAAACATTTATTCTAGGGACAGAAAACTCTAGGTAGGGACAGTGTCAGTTTCTTTCACTCTGCAAGTCCTTGTTTCCAGGGACCTGTAAGGACAGTGAGTTAATTTTCCTTGTGCTATATTGTGATTAAAAAAAACATTTTTTCTAGGGACAGAAAACTGTAGGTAGGGAGAGTGTTTTTTTTCTTTCACTCTGCAAGTCCTTGTTTCCAGGGACCTGTAAGGACAGTGAGTTAATTTTCCTTGTGCTATATTGTGATTAAAAAAAACATTTTTTCTAGGGACAGAAAACTCTAGGTAGGGAGAGTGTTTTTTTTCTTTCACTCTGCAAGTCCTTGTTTCCAGGGACCTGTAAGGACAGTGAGTTAATTGTCCTTGTGCTATATTGTGCTTAAAAAAAACATTTTTTCTAGGGACAGAAAACTCTAGGTAGGGAGAGTGTTTTTTTTTTTTCACTCTGCAAGTCCTTGTTTCCAGGGACCTGTAAGGACAGTGAGTTAATTGTCCTTGTGCTATATTGTGCTTAAAAAAAACATTTATTCTAGGGACAGAAAACTCTAGGTAGGGACAGTGTCAGTTTCTTTCACTCTGCAAGTCCTTGTTTCCAGGGACCTGTAAGGACAGTGAGTTAATTTTCCTTGTGCTATATTGTGATTAAAAAAAACATTTATTCTAGGGACAGAAAACTCTAGGTAGGGACAGTGTCAGTTTCTTTCACTCTGCAAGTCCTTGTTTCCAGGGACCTGTAAGGACAGTGAGTTAATTTTCCTTGTGCTATATTGTGATTAAAAAAAACATTTTTTCTAGGGACAGAAAACTGTAGGTAGGGAGAGTGTTTTTTTTCTTTCACTCTGCAAGTCCTTGTTTCCAGGGACCTGTAAGGACAGTGAGTTAATTTTACTTGTGCTATATTGTGCTTAAAAAAAACATTTTTTCTAGGGACAGAAAACTGTAGGTAGGGAGAGTGTTTTTTTTCTTTCACTCTGCAAGTCCTTGTTTCCAGGGACCTGTAAGGACAGTGAGTTAATTTTCCTTGTGCTATATTGTGATTAAAAAAAACATTTATTCTAGGGACAGAAAACTCTAGGTAGGGACAGTGTCAGTTTCTTTCACTCTGCAAGTCCTTGTTTCCAGGGACCTGTAAGGACAGTGAGTTAATTTTCCTTGTGCTATATTGTGATTAAAAAAAACATTTATTCTAGGGACAGAAAACTCTAGGTAGGGACAGTGTCAGTTTCTTTCACTCTGCAAGTCCTTGTTTCCAGGGACCTGTAAGGACAGTGAGTTAATTTTCCTTGTGCTATATTGTGATTAAAAAAAACATTTTTTCTAGGGACAGAAAACTGTAGGTAGGGAGAGTGTTTTTTTTCTTTCACTCTGCAAGTCCTTGTTTCCAGGGACCTGTAAGGACAGTGAGTTAATTTTCCTTGTGCTATATTGTGATTAAAAAAAACATTTTTTCTAGGGACAGAAAACTCTAGGTAGGGAGAGTGTTTTTTTTCTTTCACTCTGCAAGTCCTTGTTTACAGGGACCTGTAAGGACAGTGAGTTAATTGTCCTTGTGCTATATTGTGCTTAAAAAAAACATTTATTCTAGGGACAGAAAACTCTAGGTAGGGACAGTGTCAGTTTCTTTCACTCTGCAAGTCCTTGTTTCCAGGGACCTGTAAGGACAGTGAGTTAATTTTCCTTGTGCTATATTGTGATTAAAAAAAACATTTTTTCTAGGGACAGAAAACTGTAGGTAGGGAGAGTGTTTTTTTTCTTTCACTCTGCAAGTCCTTGTTTCCAGGGACCTGTAAGGACAGTGAGTTAATTTTCCTTGTGCTATATTGTGATTAAAAAAAACATTTTTTCTAGGGACAGAAAACTGTAGGTAGGGAGAGTGTTTTTTTTCTTTCACTCTGCAAGTCCTTGTTTCCAGGGACCTGTAAGGACAGTGAGTTAATTGTCCTTGTGCTATATTGTGCTTAAAAAAAACATTTTTTCTAGGGACAGAAAACTGTAGGTAGGGAGAGTGTTTTTTTTTTTTCACTCTGCAAGTCCTTGTTTCCAGGGACCTGTAAGGACAGTGAGTTAATTGTCCTTGTGCTATATTGTGCTTAAAAAAAAACATTTATTCTAGGGACAGAAAACTCTAGGTAGGGACAGTGTCAGTTTCTTTCACTCTGCAAGTCCTTGTTTCCAGGGACCTGGAGAGACATTGAGTGAATTGTCCTTGTGCTATATTGTGATTAAAAAAAACATTTATTCTAGGGACAGAAAACTCTAGGTAGGGACAGTGTCAGTTTCTTTCACTGTGAAAGTCCTTGTTTCAAGGGACAGAGAAGGACACCTGAAGGTAGCCCTTATTGCTTTTTTCCCATCTCCCTGCAGGCCATCTATTAGAATGTCTGGAAGGCAAACAAGGAGAGGCAGACAGTCAGGAGGCAATAAAAGAGGGCAAGCAGGCTCTGTGTCTGGGGGCAACAGTGCTGGTCGTGGACGCGGTGCATTGTCATCAGCACATGGCCATGGGACACGCTTGTCCTTCTTTTCGGCAGCTGGACATGTTGAGCCACATCATGCTGAAGACTTGGTAGAGTGGATGACCAAGCCCTCCTCCTCCTCCTCATCCTCTCTCACCCAGGCTCAGGGTACTGGAAAAGCAGCTGCCAAAGCGTCGTCTTCCCTGGTATCAATGTCAGACAAATCATCAGTCACTCCTTCCCTAGACCCACCATGTCCTCCTCCTGAGGAGTCCCCCGAACTGTTTCAGCACAGTGTTGGGTACATGCTCCAGGAGGATGCCCAGCGTTTCGAAGGGTCTGATGATGAAACCCAGCTAGAGGAAGGCAGTAGCGTGAGAGCAGACAGAGGGGATGCTCAAGAAGGACACCAATCTGGCAGTCATGTTCCAGCAGCTGCAGCATACTGCCAGATTGGCTCCAGTGATGAGGAGGGAGGGGATGATGAGGTCAATGACTCCACGTGGGTGCCTAATAGGAGAGAGGAGGAGGAGGAGGATGAGGAGGAGGCACATCTCCAACGAGGCAGGATGCCCTTTGGTGGCCAGCGTAAGGGCAGTACACCGACGGAATCACACCGCAGAGCTCCGCCTGTGCAGGGCGCTGCCTCTGCCCGTCATTCAAAAAGTTCTTTGGTGTGGGCCTTTTTTGAGGCTAGTGCATCAGATCGCACAGCTGCTGTTTGCAACATATGTCTCAAGCGTATATCGCGTGGCCAAAACATCAGCCGCTTGGGTACCACATGCCTGACCAGACATATGTTGACCTGCCATGCAGCTCGTTGGCAAGCCTACCTCAAAGACCCACACCAAAGAACCAAGCGGACCTCTCCTTGCACCGCATCAGCTGGGATCTCCAACCCCACTATAACTTCAGTCCTCTCTGAAACATGCACTGAGAGGAATGAAGGTGTAGAATTAGGTGTGTCACAGCCAAGTACTTGCGCCCACTCTGCTAGCAGTACACCGACGTCCGATTCTAGCAGGCAAATTTCCCTGCCCCAGCTGCTGGACCGTCGAAAGAAGTTCACTCCCAGCCATCCACATGCCCAGCGGTTGAATGCTAGCTTGGCTAAATTGCTAGCGCTTCAACTGCTGCCTTTTCAGTTGGTAGACTCGGCCCCCTTCCGTGAGTTTGTGCAATGTGCGGTTCCTCAGTGGCAGGTTCCCAAACGCCACTTTTTCTCACGGAAGGCTATTCCGGCTCTCTACCGGCATGTGGAAGGCAATGTCTTGGCCTCGCTGGACAGGGCGGTCAGCGGTAAGGTGCATATTACCGCTGACTCATGGTCCAGCAGGCATGGACAGGGACGTTACCTTTCTTTCACGGCCCATTGGGTCACTCTTTTGGCAGCTGGGAAGGATTCAGGACAAGGTGCAGTAGTGTTGGAGGTTGTCCCACCGCCACGCCTCCAAAATGCTACTACTGGTTGTGACACACCTCTCTCCTCCACCCCCTCCTCTTCTTCTTCCTCCATGGCCTCTTCCTGTGGTTTGTCCTATGAACCAGCGGTGCTCCGTAGCCGTTCACGGGGCTACGCAAGTACGCAGGCAAAAAGATGCCATGCCGTGCTTGCGCTGGTGTGTTTGGGGGACAGAAGCCACACTGGGGCAGAGGTCCTGTCTGCTCTGCAGGGCCAGGCCGAGAGGTGGTTGACGCCACGCCAGCTTAAGCCAGGAATGGTGGTTTGCGACAATGGCACCAACCTCCTCTCCGCCCTCCGACAGGGACAACTGACCCATGTGCCCTGTGTGGCTCACGTCCTTAACCTGGTGGTGCAGCGCTTCTTGGGCAGGTACCCGGGCTTACAGGATGTCCTGAGGCAGGCCAGGAAAGTCTGTGTGCATTTCCGCAGATCTTATAATGCCAGTGCTCGCCTGGCTGAGCTGCAAAAGGAGTTGAACCTGCCCAAGAACCGCCTTATATGTGACATGCCCACCAGGTGGAACTCAACGTTGGCCATGCTGCAGCGGCTGCACACGCAGCAGAGGGCCATCAATGAGTACCTGTGCGACTACGGCACCAGGACAGGGTCAGGGGAGCTTGGTTTTTTTTCTCCACGCCAGTGGGGCATGATCAGGGATGCATGCACTGTCCTGGCACCATTTGAGGAGGCCACGAGGATGGTGAGCAGTGACAGTGCATGCATCAGTGACACTGTACCTCTTGTCCACCTGTTGGAGCACACGCTGCGTGGAATAATGGACAGGGCACTTGAGGCAGAACAGAGGCAGGAAGAGGAGGACTTCCTTGCCTCTCAAGGCCCCCTTTACCCAGACAGTGTTCCTTCTGTCCCACCCATCGCACAGGAAGAGGAGGAGGAGGAGGAGGAGGAGGAGGAGGAGGAGGAGGATTGTGTCAGCATGGAGGTGGAGGCTGGCACTCAGCATCATCAGCAGCAGTCTTTTAGGGATGATTTACAGTCCCAAGAAACCAGTGGACTTGTACGTGGCTGGGAGGAGGTGGCTGCGGATCATGTCGTCCTTAGTGACCCAGAGGACTCCGGAGCGAATGCCTCAGCAAACCTACGCTGCATGGCCTCCCTGATCCTGCAAAGTCTGCGGAAGGATCCTCGTATTCTTCGGATCAAGGAGAGGGACCATTACTGGCTGGCCACTCTCCTTGATCCACGGTACAAGGGTAAGGTTGCGGACCTTATGTTACCGTCGCAGAGGGAGCAGAGGATGAGACAACTCCGGGAGGCCTTGCAGAAAGGTCTGTGCAACGCGTTCCCAGAGACTGGGAGGTTGCAAACTCCTGGTCCTGGACAACGAGTTGCTGAGGCTTCGGCCAGTCAAAGAAGGAGCGGTGGGGAAGGTGGCCGTCTGACCGATGCGTTCAGACAATTCTTTAGTCCGCAGCCCCAAAGTATGATCGGTTCCAGCAACCATCGCCAGCGTCTGATAAACATGGTGCAGGAATATCTAGGGGCAAGGTCAGACTTGGACACCTTCCCCACCGAAAATCCTCTGGCTTACTGGGTCTTGAGGATGGATCACTGGCCAGAGCTTGCACAGTATGCAATTGAGCTACTGGCCTGTCCTGCATCCAGCGTTCTTTCGGAACGCACATTCAGTGCTGCTGGAGGATTTGTCACGGATCACAGGGTGCGCCTGTCCACCGACTCGGTTGATCGACTGACTTTCATCAAGATGAACCAGTCTTGGATCACCACCAGCTACCACACACCTGATGCTGATATAACAGACTAATTGATTTTAAAATGTCACATCCCTTCAAGACTGATGCTGATGCTGAGTGCCTGTGCTGTTATGTTGACTGGCTATCCTCCTCCTCCGAGTCCTCAATGATACGATTGATGATGATAGCTTGGAAGATCATTTTTGTTTATGGGTGCCGCCACCAGTGCCTAACGCCCAATTTTTCAGCCCCTGTTTAACAGGGGCGTGTAATTACAATTTTTGAAGCAATACTTTGCAACAGGGCTCATTGCTGTGCTCCAAGTACAGTATCTGTGAGGAGTTGCAGTGTTGTGCCACCAGTGCCTAAGGCCCAATTTTTCAGCCCCTGTTTAACAGGGGCGTGTCATTACAATTTTTGAAGCAATACTTTGCAACAGGGCTCATTGCTGTGCTCCAAGTACAGTATCTGTGAAGGGTTGCAGTGTTGTGCCACCAGTGCCTAAGGCCCAATTTTTCAGCCCCTGTTCAACAGGGGCATGTAATTACAATTCTTGATCTAATAATTCACAGCAGGGCCCATTGCTGCACCCACCAAGAGTAACTGTCAGGGCTTACAGTGTTGTGGCACCAGCACCACCATCAAAGGCCCAATTTTTACTACCACTGTTCAACAATTATATGTAATTAAAATTCCTGATATAATAGTTGACAGCAGGGCGTTCCAGCACCAACCAAGAGTAACTGTGAGTGCTTACAGTGTTGTGCCAACACCAACAACTAAGGGGCCTATTTCTGCAGAGTATATACGGCAGGTCCCTACTTTCAAACATCCAACTTACAAACGACTCCTACTTGCAAACGCAAGAAGACAACAGGAAGTGAGAGGAAATCTACCACTAGGAAGGAAAATTCTCTCCTGTAAGAATAAATATGGGAGAAAGGTGTCTCCTCTGTACTGATGCTTTATCAGCAATCCTTGTTTCAAGAAAAACACCACATTTCAAAAACAGTTGTCATTAGGACGGAAAGTGAGGTGAAATGTTCTGAACAGGGGCACAGACAGCAAAACAAATGTTACAGGGGTGATAACCCTTACCTATGTTTTCCAAAAAGTTTAAAAATAGATTTTTGGTCTGGAGCTACACTTCAACAATGTACCTGTTCAAAATTACAAACAGATTCTACATAAGAACAAACCTACAGTCCCTGTCTTGTATGCACCGCCTGTATACGGCTGTTCAGAGTATATAGGGCCTTTTTTATTTTATGTGCGGGGTTCCCCTTAATATCCATACAAGACCCAAAGGGGCTGGTAATGGGCTGGGGTAGGGGGGGGGTCATGGGGTAGCTATGCCATTTTTCTTAAAGATTTTCATCCATATTACCGGGACCAGACATTACATTAAAGCCGCAAGCAGTTTTAAATGGCTTTTTTTTCCTTTAGAAGTGTCATTTTGTGCAGGGACAGTTCTAAACACGGGAAACACGTGGCACTTCACAGGCATACTTTAGACACCCCCCAGGTACGATATTTAAAGGAATATTTGACTTTTTTTTTTTCACTTTATGCATCATTAAAATGACTGCTCCCGGAAAACGACCGTTTTTAAAACTTATTTTTGCATTGATACATGTCCCCTGGTGCAGAACCCGGGTTCCCAAACCCTTTTTAGGACAATAACATGCATAATAGTTTTTATAATTAGCACTTTAGAATTCGAACGTTCGCATCCATTGTATTTAATAGGGTTCTAATGTTCGTTCGAACTTTCGGTCCGTTCGCGGGTTCTGGTGCGAACCGAACCCGGGGGTGTTCGGCTCATCACTAGTGACAGGAGTGCAGAAATAAGTGCATTCCTGTGACCCACAGAAGAAGTAGGGCCAAAAGAGCTTTGGCCCCACGTCTCCTTTAACTCCTCAATCAGTTGCAGAAGTTGAATCCTTTGCAATTTTATTTCAGATAAGTGCAGTACTGTCTCTGTGAATATCTAAAGCCTCAAGGGAGTTAGCCGGTCACACCCATAGCATACACACGCTCTGTTTTCTTTTGCAAACTTTCCCAAAACTTTTCCAACATCATGTGGTTTTTCTGCTCTTTACCGCCACCGTTTGGTCAACTTCTGCTATTGTTGGTTGATTTTAACATTGGTTCTGGGCACGCTTATTTGTCCATCGGACACAAGGATTTCTGTACACGCGGTCGGACTTTGCTCCATCGGACTTTTGTTGGCGAAAAGTTTGCCCGTTTGCAGACCGAACATTTGTCCGATGAAAACCAAAAAAGTTTGTCCGATGGAGCGTACACCCGGTCAGATTTTTTGTCAAACTTGCTCATTTTGAAGTTTGTTGGCAAAAAGTGAGACCGTGTGTACGGGGCTTAACACTGACTTGGGGAACAAGGAAGAAACAAGGAGGGTCTAGTTAACACTGAACTAACTAGCAATAAACAGGAAGGGAGGACAGAGGGATCTACCAAATCACATACTTAAACAATCTGTAGTGGCCCTAAACCACGACCACCAGATTTCAGCATGCATCGGAATATTAGTAACTGTATACAGTTCAATAGAACAGCAGAAAAAAAAATACATATAGGTGGACAGAACAACCCATTGTGGTTTATTTACTAAATCTGGAGCATTTAGAATTAGGTAGAGTGCCTTGAAAAAGTATTCATACCCCTTCAAATTTTCCACATTTTGTCACGTTTCAACCAAAAACGTAAATGTATTTTATTGGGATTTTATGTGATAGATCAACACAAAGTGGCACATAATTGTGAGTGGAAGCAAAATGATAAAAGTTTTTTTTTTTTTTTTTACAAAGAAAAATGTGAAAAGTGTGGCGTACATTTGTATTCAGCCCCCCGAGTCAATACTTTGTAGAACCGCCTTTCACTGTAATTACAGCTGCAAGTCTTTTTGGGGATGTCTCTACCAGCTTTGCACATCTAGAGAGGGACATTTTTGCCCATTCTTCTTTGCAAAATAGCTCAAGCTCTGTCAGATTGGATGGAGAGCGTCTGTGAACACAAATTTTCAAGTCTTGCCACAGATTCTCAATGTGATTTAGGTCTGGACTGTGACTGGGTGCAGGGCTGGTGTAAGAATTTTTGACACCCTAGGCGAAACCTTATTTTGCCGCCCCCCTGGCTCCACTCCTGACTCCACCTCCTTTGCCCTGCCCATGTATACCCCACCTTTTTAATGAAGTGCCCATCAAATGCAGCTTCACCAGCACCCATCAAATGCAGCCTCAACAGTGCCCATCAATGCAGCCTACCAGCCTCCATCAAATGCAGCCTCAACATGGGCCAGTTAATGCAGCCACAGCTGCGCTCATCAATGCAGCCTCACCAGCACCCATCAAATTCAGCCTCACCAATGCCCGTGAATGAATGTTTGCTTCCAATCATTCAGGAGTCTGGACACAGACACAGTACTCCGCCGCCGCTGCGCCTCTGACACTATGTGCAAATGGAGAGGCGGCTGCCTGCTGATGCTGAGACTTGGTTGCGTGCTGCAGAGAGAAGAGAGTAGGAACACCAGTGGGCGGGCGCCCTAGGAAGCAGTGCGCCCTAGGTGGCTGCCTAGTTTGCCTAGTGGTAGCACCGGCCCTGACTGGGTGTCAGGGCTGGGCTCAACCCTTCCTTCTCTGAGCTGGCCACTCAGCTGTCGGCTAATTGCCAGCTCCTATCTCTCCACAGTGACTCAACTGTTGATGATATCCTGCTTGTCAGTCCTAGTTACTTAAGCCGTCCAGTCCAGATCTTCTCTGCCTTTGTCTTGGTCACATCTCTAGAGACGCTCTCCTGTGTTCCTGTTAAAGACTTGCTTGGCTGACGTTCCTTCTGGCCCCAGATCCTGCTTGCTGTTCTACTATGCTGATATCTGGCTCCCTGATGTTTTGGCTTGTCTGACTATCCGTTCCGGTTCCTACGTTGACTACGTTTACTCTGTTTACCTTTTTTTATTATTATTAAACAAGTGGGATTTAACTGTACTTCTGTCTCAGTCTGATTCATGGTTTCTGACACTGGGCCACTCTAACACATGAATATGCTTTGATCTAAACCATTCCATTGTAGCTCTGGCTGTATGTTTAGGGTCGTTGTCCTGTTGAAAGATGAACTTCCTACCCAGTCTCAAGTCTATTGCAGACTCTAACAGGCTTTCTTTTAAGATTGCCCTGTATTTGGCTCCATCCATCTTCCCATCACCTTCCCATCAAGGGGCCATCATCTTCCCATCACCTGACCAGCTTCCCTGTCCCTGCTAAAGAAAAAGCATCCCCACAACATGATGCTGCCACCACCATGTTTCTGTCAGGGCTGGGCTCAGCCCTTCCTTCTCTGTGTTGGCAGCTCAGCTGTCAGCTAATTGCCAGCTTCCATCTCTCCAGTGATTCACCTGTTGATGATC
This sequence comes from Rana muscosa, assembly GCA_029206835.1. Taxonomy (NCBI): domain Eukaryota; kingdom Metazoa; phylum Chordata; class Amphibia; order Anura; family Ranidae; genus Rana; species Rana muscosa. The sequence goes on along the minus strand of JARGYO010005626.1, from coordinate 187,842,466 downwards.
CGCTTGTCAGCTGCCTACTTAAGGACTTCCAGTTCATTTGCTCTTCGCCTTCGCCTGTGTTAACATCACTACATACAGGTCCTTCTCAAAAAATTAGCATATTGTGATAAAGTTCATTATTTTCTGTAATGTACTGATAAACATTAGACTTTCAGATATTTTAGATTCATTACACACAACTGAAGTAGTTCAAGCCTTTTCTTGTTTTAATATTGATGATTTTGGCATACAGCTCATGACAACCCAAAATTCCTATCTCAAAAAATTAGCATATCATGAAAAGGTTCTCTAAACGAGCTATTAACCTAATCATCTGAATCAACTAATTAACTCTAAACACCTGCAAAAGATTCCTGAGGCTTTTAAAAACTCCCAGCCTGGTTCATTACTCAAAACCACAATCATGGGTAAGACTGCCGACCTGACTGCTGTCCAGAAGGCCATCATTGACACCCTCAAGCAAGAGGGTAAGACACAGAAAGAAATTTCTGAACGAATAGGCTGTTCCCAGACTGCTGTATCAAGGCACCTCAGTGGGAAGTCTGTGGGAAGGAAAAAGTGTGGCAGAAAACGCTGTACAACGAGAAGAGGTGACCGGACCCTGAAGAAGATTGTGGAGAAGGACCGATTCCAGACCTTGGAGGACCTGCGGAAGCAGTGGACTGAGTCTGGAGTAGAAACATCCAGAGCCACCGTGAACAGGCGTGTGCAGGAAATGGGCTACAGGTGCCGCATTCCCCAGGTCAAGCCACTTTTGAACCAGAAACAGCGGCAGAAGCGCCTGACCTGGGCTACAGAGAAGCAGCACTGGACTGTTGCTCAGTGGTCCAAAGTACTTTTTTCGGGTGAAAGCAAATTTTGCATGTCATTCGGAAATCAAGGTGCCAGAGTCTGGAGGAAGACTGGGGAGAGGGAAATGCCAAAATGCCTGAAGCCCAGTGTCAAGTACCCACAGTCAGTGATGGTCTGGGGTGCCATGTCAGCTGCTGGTGTTGGTCCACTGTGTTTTATCAAGGGCAGGGTCAATGCAGCTAGCTATCAGGAGATTTTGGAGCACTTCATGCTTCCATCTGCTGAAAAGCTTTATGGAGATGAAGATTTCATTTTTCAGCACGACCTGGCACCTGCTCACAGTGCCAAAACCACTGGTAAATGGTTTACTGACCATGGTATTACTGTGCTCAATTGGCCTGCCAACTCTCCTGACCTGAACCCCATAAAGAATCTGTGGGATATTGGGAAGAGAAAGTTGAGAGACGCAAGACCCAACACTCTGGATGAGCTTAAGGCCACTATCGAAGCATCCTGGGCCTCCATAACACCTCAGCAGTGCCACAGGCTGGTTGCCTCCATGCCACGCCGCATTGAAGCAGTCATTTCTGCAAAAGGATTCCCGAACAAGTATTGAGTGCATAACTGAACATAATTATTTGAAGGTTGACTTTTTTTGTATTAAAAACACTTTTCTTTTATTAGTCGGATGAAATATGCTAATTTTTTGAGATAGGATTTTTGGGTTTTCATGAGCTGTATGCCAAAATCATCAATATTAAAACAAGAAAAGGCTTGAACTACTTCAGTTGTGTGTAATGAATCTAAAATATATGAAAGTCTAATGTTTATCAGTACATTACAGAAAATAATGAACTTTATCACAATATGCTAATTTTTTGATAAGGACCTGTACTTTCTCCTGTGTTCCAGTTGAAGACCTGCTTTACTACGTTCCCTCTGGCTACAGATCCTGCTTGCTGAACTTCTACCTTTATCCCTGGCTCTTGGACTTTGGCTTGGCTGACGACCCGATCCGGTTATTGACCCCTGGCTATGTTTTGACTATGCTACTCTGTTTGCCTTTTTATTTTTATTATTAACCTCCCTGGCGGTATGATTCTGTCAGATTTTAGATGCTAAAAGCGGTACCATTATTCTGCATGGAAATTTGGCGTTTTATATTGTAGGCCTGTAATTCTTAGTAATAACGCACTTAAATCTGTCCAAACCAGAGTCTAGTAGACATCCCGGGTATGATAAAGTAAAAAAAATAATAATCATAAATTATAATATAATAAATAACTATAAAATAATTATAACAAATATTAATATAATAATAATAATAAAAGTGTTTTTCAGTGTTTGATGACGAATTTCCCCACAAATCGCTATCGCTCAATTCTGCGAGTGATCCTAATTTATTATTGCTGTTTTCTAGCTGATCTAAAACCACTTTTGACATAAAGGGACACTTTTTGGTTGCTATGGACAATCTCCAAATTCCAGGCAGAAAGAACAGTTTTTATAATATAAAAGTGCATGCTCTGGGCAGACCACTACGGACAAGGGGGGGGGTGTATTTTTTTCATACAGTACTGTAATCTGCAAACTAAACTGCTTATGGCTTTCTTTCAACAATGGCTTTCTTCTTGCCACTCTTCCATAAAGGGCAGATTTGTAGAGTCCACGACTAATAGTTGTCCTGTGGACAGATTCTCCCACCTGAGCTGTGGGTCTCTGCAGCTCCTCCAGAGTTACCATGGGCCTCTTGGCTGCTTCTCTGAAGAATGCTCTCCTTGCCCGGCCGGTCAGTTTAGGTGGACGGCCATGTCTTGGTAGGTTTGCAGTTGTGCCATACTCTTTCCATTTTCGGATGATGGATTGAACAGCTTTGACAAAAAATACCTGGAAACTGATTGGCTACCATGCAGAGCTGCACCAGATTTCGCACTCTCCAGTTTTAGTAAATTAACCCCATTATGTCCAGCTGATGTGTAAGGTGGCATCTAACAGTTATCACTTAAACAGAACCAGTATCTGTATATTTTAATGGATTAACAAAATCCAAACAAGTAATTTTTCTCACACATTGCACCTTTCTCCAGCATTGTAATAGAGTATACTGAAAGCTACAGTATGAACTCAATGCAATGAATAATTATCACTTGTCCATTAGCATTGTATATCATTTACAATGTCCTTTTACTGGGGATTTTTTTTTTAAAGATTTGTTTCAGTTTATATCAAAATAAATAGTAGAGAAGGCAAAGTGCTACAAAGGATTTACAGTAGATCAGGAAATGGAATGCGTTTTTTTTTTTTTCTGGGGTGGTGCCAAACATTCAACCCCCCTGAGCAGCACCTCTCCCCCGCGCTGTCTGTCAGTCGGTCTGGCACGTACCCCATCTAGGCGGGTGGCGGGCAGCTGCTCTGTGTCCTCTCCTCCCATCGGCAGTTTCCAGCATGCACTATTTCCCACTTTACTTATTTATTATGGAAATTAATAGTAATCTGCAAAAAAAAAAAAAAATGAAATAGATGCTATTTATTTCCATCAGATCTCCTGCAGTATATTAACATCTATTTCATTTTTTTTGCAGATCTCCTGCAGACTATTAGCATCTATTTCATTTTTCTTTTCTTTTTCTTTTTTTTTTTTTGCATTAGAGCAGCCATTTCCTTTATTTCAGCAGATCTCCTTCAGACTATTAGCATCTATTTCATTTTTTTTTTTTTTTTTGCAGATTACTATTTATTTCCATCCGATCTCCTGCAGACTATTAGCATTTATATCATTTTTTTTGCCGATCTCCTGCAGACTATTAGTATCTATTTCATTTTCTCATCAGATCTGCAGACTATAAGCATCTATTTAATTATTTTTTTTGCAGGTCTCCTGCAAACTATTAGCAGCCATTTCCCTAGTCTAGTCTATTTCTAGTCTATTTTCTATTTCTATTCTAATCTTTTCTAATTGGAATTTGAATTCATTCTATACGAAATTCGAATGTCGGAACATGGTCTTTTCTATTCGGTTGGAATAATTTCGAATCCGATTGAAATATTATCGAATCCGGTTGAACGACGATCGATTCCGGTTGTAATTTTCTCGAATTCGGTAGAAATAATTTCGAATCATGTTGAAATAATTTCGAATCCGGTAGAAATATTTTCGAATCCGGTCGAAATGTTTTCGAATGCGAACGATTTTACGAATTCGGTCGAAAACGGAACGAAATACGAAAACAAAATTTAACAAATTTAATGAATCTAACTAAACAAAATTAATTAATTAACAAATTAAAACGAAACTAAACTAAACATTTTTTTCCTTTTGCACATGTCTATTTACCCCCACTACCTGACCAGGCCATTTTTTTCAAAACGGCACTGCGCTACCTTAACTAACAATTGCACTATAAACAAAAAAAGACCAATAATTTTGAAAAAAAAAAGAAAAAAATGTTTTTACTTTTTGCTATAAAACATACCCAATAAAAAAAAAAAAAAAAAAAAATCATAAATGTTGGCCAATATGTATCCAGCTACATATCTTTGGTTAAAAAAATCAAATAAGTGTATATTGATTGGTTTGCGGAAAAGTTATAGCGTCTACAACCTATGGGATATATTTATTTATTTTTATTTATTTTTTTGCTAGTAATGGGACTGCAATATTGATATTCTGACACTAACTGACACTTTTTGGGGACAAGTGACACTAATACAGTGATCAGTGCTAAAAAACATACACACTGTCACTGTACTAATTACACTGTCCGGGAAGGGGTTAACATCAGGGGCAATCAAGGGGTTAAGTGTGTGCCTAACAGTGTTTCCTGTGTGCTGTTTTACTAAGCAATGTGTCAGGTTTTTACTCCCTGTTGATCGGCATGTGCTGCAGTGAATTGCAGTACAGTCTTCCGGGACCTGGAAGAAAGCTGCAACGTACACGTACGTGATTGTGCCTATACGAGCCAAACTGCCGCACAGACATGTGCAATTCGTTTCTTGACAAATTTAGACAAATTTGCTAATTCTGGAATATCTGAATTTCCAAATTTTTCAGAACGTTCGAAAATTGGAAAATTGGAAAATTCGGAAATTGGAAAATTCGAAATTCGAAAATCCAAAAATTTTAAATGCCAGAAATTCTAAAATTCTAAATTGCAGAAATTCGGAAATTGGAAAATTCGGAAATTCAAGATTCAAAAATCCAAAAATTCTAAATTTCGGAAATTTGAATATCCGGAAATTCGGAAATTCGAAAATAAGAATGAAAATCTGAAAATTCAAAAACTCGAAAATCTGAAATAATAACTAACTAATAATAACTTAACTATTACTAACTAATAAATTATAGGTATTGGAATTTCCTTTCAAATTTGGCTGTTAGTGAACGTAATAAATACAAATTTATCCGAAGTTATGAATTATCCCTAATATCAAATGGCATATCTAAATGAATGGAATGTAGCAAATTAATAATAATAAATAACAATAATAATAATAAAAATGTATTAATACTATTTATTATTATTTACGGTAGTTTTGTTCCATTTGTTTAGATGTGGCATTCTTTATTTCGGATAATTCGTAGCTTCAGATAAATTTGTATTTGTTACTCTCACTATCAGCAAAATTTGAAAGGAAATTCTAATACCTATAATTTAATTGCTAGTTATTATTTAGAATTTTTGGATTTTTGGATTTTCGTTCTAATTTTCGGATTGTCCTTTCCTATTTTCAGATCTTCCAATTTCCGAATTTTCAAATTTCCGAGTTTTTCGAATTTCGAAATTTTTGAATTTCCGAAAAAAAATTAAATAAAAATGTAACTGTCGCAATGTAAATGTACTGCGGCGGGTTGGTAAGCAGTTAAAAAAGGGTTAACTGTGTGCCTAGCCTGTGTTTTAGTACAGTGTGGGGGGGGGGGTTTACTAGGGGAAGTCATGGATCCATGTCCCTGATTTGCAGCGACAACAGGATCCATGCCTTCCCTCCTGTCAAAACAGCGATCTGCCTCTCTTCTCGATCATCGGCGGGTGCTGGTGGACATCTAGTCTGCGACATCCGCCGCTGAGCTCCCGTTGTAGTTACTGATGAGCTGCCGGTGGCGCACATATGTGCCTTCGAACCGGCAGAGGTGCCGCCCTGTAGCTTGTAAAACCGCTATGGGGTGGACCTGAAGTGGTTACATTTTTTGTAGAGTATAGATCTCTGTTTGTCCCAAGCATGGAAGTCTATTCCAAACATCAACTACTTTTTTCATAAAATAATACTTTCTAAGATTAGTTTTGAACTATCACCTTGCTAGTTCGGGGTCAGTCCCCTGTGTTTTTGATCTTAGCTTCACATTGAAGATACCGCCTTCCTAAATGTATTCACACCCTTAAGCCTGGTACACACGATCCAATTGTTGGCCAACTGAGCGTCAGATTTTTGTCTTAAGGGCGTGTGCCAGGATCTTGTCTTGCATACTAACGGTACACAATTTTCGTGCAACAAACACGAACGTAGTGACGTACTACAAGGAATTTCAGCTCTTGAGCGCCACCTTTTGGGCCCCTTCTGCTAGTTTCCTGTTCGGTGAGCATTGATTCCGAGCATGCGTGTTTGTACTTTCAACTTTTGTGTGACAGATTTGTGTACTGACCATCAGAAAATCAGACGTCAAACCATTGTCCGCCGAAAATTTACTAGCATGTCACCAATATTTGTTGGCCGAGAGTTGAACAACAATTGCCAAAAGGAGCGTACTAACGGTCAGATTTTAGGACCACAGACAATCCCCTGCCAACAATCGGATCATGTGTACGAGGCTTAAGTCTCAGTTCACGCTCATGTGGTGCAAATTGGCAGTGTGATTTCTGTTTGGCAGGTGCAATTCTAATGTGAATTTTAAGAAATCTCAGCTGTGCTCAAGGTGGTTGTTAAAGCGAGTTCCACCCTAAAGTGGAACTTCCGTTCATCTGATTCCCCCCCCCCCCTTCGGTGCCACAATTGGCACCTTTCGGGGGGGAGGGGGGGATACCTTTTTTTGACAGGTATCCTTTCCCACTTCCGGGAGCCTGAGCTGCGGATGGTGACCTCACGGCTGGGGCTCCCTCCTCCTCCCTCCTCCCTCTCCTCCGCCAGTAGGAGAAAGGAGTGGGGCCTCGCGCATGTGCAGTAGGGTTCCCGGCATGAAGCCGAAAGGCTACACTGCCTGGTACCCTTACCCGCAATGGCGGTGGCATGCACCCGACAGCTGATGGAAACATCAGCTGCAGGTGCCGACATTGCAGGGCTCCAGGACAGGTAAGTGTCCGATTTATTAAAAGCAGCATGTGTAGCTGCTGGCTTTTAATTATTTTATTTTTTTGGGTGGAACACCACTTTAAGGAGCGGGGGCCGCCATGTTCTTAACAACTGATGATTCATCAGCTGTCAGAAGGATTCCCCTTAGGCCTAGTGTGGATTTTAACCACTTGCCAACTGGATCACGCCGATATGCGTCGGCAGAGTGACCCGTTCCCGCAAATTGCTGTACGGGTACGTCTTTCCCTTTAAGGGCCGCAACACTGGCGTGGGACCCGATGCGCGTGACCGGCGGCCGCGATCGCCACCGGCCACCCGTGATTGCAGGAACGAGAGCTAGAACGGGGATTTGTGTGTGTAAACACACAAATCCCTGTTCTGTCAGGGGAGAGGAGACATAGTGTTTGTTCCTAGTAAGTAGGAACAACAATATATTTCCTCCCCCAGTCAGTCCTATCCCCATACAGTTAGAAACACACACTAGGGAACACATTTAACCTCTTGCTCGCCCCCTAATGTTAACCCCTTCCCTGCCAGTGACATTTACACAGTAATCAGTGCATTTTAATAGCTCTGATCGCTGTATAAATGTCAATGGTCCCAAAACTGTGTCAAAAGTGTCCAAACTGTCCACCGCAATGTCTCAGTACCACTAAAAATCACAGATCACCGTCATTACTAGTAAAAAATTATAATAACAATGCCATAAAAATGCCATAAATCTTTCCCATAGTTTGTAGACGCTATAACTTTTGCGCAAACCAATCAATATACGCTTATTGCGATTTTTTTTTTTTTTTTTTTTTACCAAGAATATGAAGAATCGGCCTAAACTGAGGAAGAAATTTGTTTTTTTGGGTCATTTATTATAGCAAAAAGTAAGAAATATTGTTTTTTTTTACAATTGATGCAAAAAAGTTTATAGCGCAAAAACTAAAAACCGCAGAGGTGATCAAATACCACCAAAAGAAAGTTTTATTTGTGGGAAAAAAAAGGACGTCAATTTTGTTTGGGTATAAAGTCACACGGCCGGGCAATTGTCAGTTAAATTGACGCAGTGCCGTATCACAAAAATGGTCTTCAAGCAGCAAACCAAAAAAAAAAAAACTGGTTACATGCCCTCAAAATGGGGCAGTGCTTTGTGGTAGGGGAGCCCCCCCAGAGCACCTGGCAGTGTCCGGTCCCCCAGCCCCCCGTTTTACTTACCTGAGCCCTGAATTTCCGTGGGCGTGTCCCCACCGTCCTTCTCTCCACGGAGTCCCGGCTTTGATTGGATAGATTGATAGCAGCTCAGCCATTGGCTCCCGCTGCTGTCAATCAAATCCAATGACGCGGGCGCCAGGGGGCGGGGCCGAGTCATACACTCAGCGTCTATGGATGCCGAGTGTATGACTGACTCAGGAGCGCGCCCGCAAGTTAACCCCCTCGGGAGAGCCCTTCTCCTAGGGGGTTTTCTAATGCGGGGAGAAGCCACGAGAGCCGCCGAGGGCCCCCAGAAGAGGAGGATCTGGGCCACTGTGCAAAACAAACTTCACAGTGGAGGTAAGTATGACATGTTTGTTATTTAAAAAAACAAAAAACAAAGCTTTAGTATCAAAACCAAACAAAGCTTTAGTATCAAAAGGTCAAAACCTTACTGTGTTTTTATAAATTTTTTACACATTTTTTGGTGGCACGCCTATGGGCAGACTCTATGGACCAGTTGGTCTTTTTCTTTCATCTGGGATTTAACTCAGATCTCAGTATCGTCCTGCCCAATCCAAGGCAGTTGGGAGGTAAAGCATATGGGTTGATTAGGGTGTGCCCAGGCACACCCAGCACACCCTGTATGCATGCCTATGGGAAGACTTGATGGACCAGTTGATCTTTTTCTTTTCTTCTCCGATTTAACTCAGATCTCAGTATGGTCCCGCCCAATCCAAGGCAGTTGGGAGGCAAGCGTATGGGTTGATTGGGGTATGCCCAGGCACATCCAGCACACCCTGTGTGCATGCCTATGGGGAGACTTGATGGACCAGTTGGTCTTTTTCTTTTCTTCTCAGAATTAACTCAGATCTCAGTATGGTCCTGCCCAATCCAAGGCAGTTGGGAGGTGAGCGTATGGGTTGATTAGGGTGTGCCCAGGCACACCCAGCACACCCTGTGCGCATGCCTATGGGCAGACTCGATTGACCAGCTGGTCTTTTTTTTTTTTCCAAATATAAGTTTTATTAGGTATCAAGGGAGAAAACCCATCATTACAGCAGATGCGTAGATGACACCACGCCTGTGATACATGGTAATTACAAACATTAGACCCGCTGGGTCAACAACATCATCGCATGCCTGGAATATTCATAAACAAAAGATTACATGTGAACATGTTAGATGACGGGATCTTCCCCAAGTCTTTTTCTTTTACCACACTAGCCTGGAAACACCCAAACTCTATATACAGAAAATAAAAACTAAAAAATTAAAAACAGATAAGAAAAAAGGGGGGGAAAGAGAAGGGGGAAGGGTCGCGACAGGGCAAGGGCACGGAGGAATGGAGCCGTATCAGAACACTATAGTTCTATGTCCCCAAGAGGGCCATCCCCTCGTCAGAGTAAATAAAAATGTTCCAAATTCTCCAGGTCTCTGTAAATTTCTCATGTTTCTGCTGCGCCGTGAGAATCAGGTCTTCCAGGTCTTTTTTTTCTTCTGCCGTCTCACTTCTCTGTTTTATGTTCATGTTTTGCGTTCATTTGTCTTTCTGTTTTAAAATCGGCACCCAATTAGGTCCAATTTTCTTTCGTACAATATATCCCGATAAATGTTGAGAATCTAGAGAAATGAAGTATTTATTTTTTTCTGTGTTTTTACAGTTCCTATTTGTTTTTGGAGTGATTGTGATGAACAGCATTGAAAGAACCCCCCCCCCCCCCCCTTTCCTCTCTGTGTCTAAACAGATTGGGAGAAGCAATACGCTGGTAGAAACCTTCAACAACAGTATTTAAAAGTTCGCTGTGAAAGCAACGCTATCATTTCCAGGCAGAATGTGTTCCTGGTGTGCATCTGACAATGTTCTTTTTATGCAAATAAACACAAGTTGTCGATTTTTAATGGTATCATTAAGTGTCATGAGATTATCTGCAAGGGAAAAAGTACGTTTGGGGAAAAAAAGTACACAGTGTATGTTTGACTAACATAAAAAACAAAAAAGAGGTAAAAAAAAAAGAAGAAGAAAGAACTCCAACAAAATGCTTTGTTTATTTCAAAGGCTTTAATGTCTCAGCTGTTTATCCACTCAGCACCTTAATTTTTTTTCCGAGCCATAAGGATTTCCAGATGCTTAAATTAAAAACCCCTTTAGGGGATCATGAGAGATTAGTAAGGCGAAGACAAATAGATTCGGAGCAAAATGCCCCCCCCCCCGGGGTTTGCACCGCTCACGCTGTTTTGTGGGCTGCCGGTAGGACAAGCTTCACTTGTATATCACAAAAACTAGGTAGAAATTTGGGCACCTGCAATGCTGTTAGCCGGCAGCCATGTTAAACAGACTTTCCAGTTTTTACAAACTGCTCCGAAAATTCATTGCACTAAAAAAAAAAAAATGTTCCCGTTAAAAAAAAAAAAAAAAAGACCCAAAATTTACTTTTCAAAGACGCTCTGCTTGTAGCGCCTTGAAATGAGGCTTGTCTGAGATCAAAAGTACATGCTTCTCCTTATTGCCTGAACTTTTCATCTGTTCCCCCGGAGGGGATGCATATTACTCTGTTATTATTGTTCTTCAAGAGCTGGCTGGATGTCCCCCCCGCTCCCCCTACTAAATTCATTTGCTGTCATTCTGTCACAAATGACATCATTAGTGCCGAAGAGCTAAATCAAGGCCTTTCTGAAGAGTGAGACATTTGTGACAGATACAACGCATTTTGTCACAAATCCATCAAATGATTTTTGGAAAAATAATAAAAGCCAGTTGGAGTGTTGTTCCCCAATGGCTTTTTTTTGATTGGTTTGCAGTACAGATACTCCTCGTTTAACGACTTACCTGTTTAATGACCACTCAGACTTATGACCAGCTCAACCCCACCAGAACGACGCACTTATACATCATTGTATCCTACAGTACAGAATTTACAACATCATTGAGCTGGAGTTTTGTGCTTAGACCATTTTTCACAATATAGCAGGGGAGGCCCGTCCAATAGGGGCGTCCGGGCACTGCCCCCTCTCTCCTTGCCACTCCCTATTCATGTGTTCGTCCCCTTTCGGGTGACTGGCTGGCTGGTGGGCCTCTGGCTGTCCCCCCCCCCCCCAAGAAGATTGAGCACCAGCAGCAGCTGATAGACACACTCCTAAACCTTGTGGACAGTCTTCCCAGAAGAGTTGAAGCTGCTATAGCTGCAAAGGGTGGGCCAACTCAACATTGGACCCTACGGACTAAGACTGGGATGCCATTAAAGTTCATGTGCATGTAAAGGCAGGAGTCCCAATACTTCTGGTAATAAAGTGAGTGTGTGTGTGTGTGTGTGTGTGTATATATGTATATGTGTAGCGGGGTCTCTTTTAAGGCCCCAGGACTACGTTACCCAGAACCCCATTCGGCCCCAGGGCGGAGGTTCCACTTAAGTGAGAGGCGAGGCGAAGCTCGCTCTCTTGGGACACGGCGCTTCAAGCAACAAGTCATCCCGTGCGGATCGGCTGTGGGGCAAGGCCTGAAGCCTGAGGCCTTGCTTGAAGTCCGAAGAGCCTTCCACCATACTGCGGAGCCTGGGTGGATCCTGACCCGTCGTGATAGGACGTGAGTTGGATCGGGGACTCGATCGGAGCAGACGCTTTGTGCGACACACATGCGGTGGAAGTCCCAGGCTGGGATCGCGCCTGGAGTGGTGAGCGGGCACCTGCCCATATCAATAGACTGAGCTGTGTTCAGGCCTGTAGACTGCCTAGGCCCGCTGTTCGCTCACCAGTGTTTCTTGGGGGGTCCGGTAGCGGGACAGAGTTGAAGTACCTACCCCCCCCGTTTTGCCCTGTTATTTCAAGTTACCACCCAATGTGGATTACAAATGGTTATTTTTTCAAGTGCACCAATGAAAGCTAGCCAGTGAAGAAACCTTCCTTCCTTAGGGAAAAGAGACTCAGTTCCATCCCATGTCAGGCCTGACTTAGGCGGGGAGTTAGAAAGTTTGTGATACTACGCCATAGGAGAGCGCACGCCATAATAGCTCTGCGTGGTGGACACTGCGCGGCGCCATATTATTGTGCTTCACCTAGTACATTGATTGATGCAGGGCTCTGCAGGCCCATGTATATGTTGCATGTTATACCTTGAATCCTTCGTTACCAGTAAAGCTGATATATATTTATATTCTTGCCTCAGCGTGTTGTCTGACTGTTTAGAGATTATTAAGTACAATACACCTGAGAGTGATAGGAGTTTAACCCTAGACTGACTGTGCCAGAGTGGGTCGAGTAAGATTGCCGGGGGCTGGCGGTACTGTGTGCAGGGCCCGAAATCAAACCAGCGGCTCTCTTAACTGGGGAAAGCGCTACACGTGGGGGCTCGTCAGTCCGGGATCCTGTTGCAGCAAATAGCAGCCAAAAAGTACCAGCATGGACCCACTAGAAGTAGTGAAGTGGTGCGCAGCAGTCAACACAGATCCAAATGGGGCAGTGATCATAGAACTCCCAGGGATCTGGCAAGAAGATGCAGTGAAACAGTTAGTGATGTCACTGTCCCCACAACAGAAGGCATGGATAGTGGATGTCAGATCAGAACCTCCTTTGACATATGTACTGATAAAATGGAAGGATGGAGTCAAGAAGCCAAGCATAGAAACGGCAGATAAACAAACTTATAAGCTAATACGCGCCCCACCCAACCTAAAAGATGTAAAGAAAGAAGAGAGCCCCGGGTCGCCGCAGGGCACCCTCAGCACAGAATTATGCGCGGTTCTAGGGGAAATCATAGCGCAATGCAAGAAAGACCCGGCAGATTATCAAATATCAGGATACCGGAAACTCAGAATGTTTTCAGGAAGGAAACCTGTACCTTCAGGCGAAGAAGGATTTGAGGAGTGGTTAGACGGTGCAACTCAGGCTCTAGAGGAGTGGGAAGTCCCAGACCACAGGAAGAAGCAGAGAATTGCTGAGAGCTTGAAGGGGCCTGCTTTAGAGGCCGTACGCAACCTCAAGATGAGTAAGACAGACTGTATTGCGCAGGACTATCTAGACATTCTGCAGAATGTGTTCGGCGGAACAGAGAAGATCACTGAACTTACCTACCAACTGGAGCATTGCTATCAAAAGGCAGGGGAGAAGCTATCAGAGTTTATGATGCACCTAGATAAAATACTGCACAAGATGATCCTAAAGAAGGGGATTGACCCGAAGAAGGTGGATGAGGCCCGGGTCCAACAGGTGATGAGAGGATCTCAACCCCTGGATCCCATCGCACTGGCGCTACGTACAAGACAGGACGGGAAGAGCCTGGAGTACCCTGACTTGATCCGAGTAGTCAGAGAGGAAGAAGCTATGCTGGAGGAGAAAAAGAAAAAGAGGAGCCAACCAGTTGAGACGGTGAACCCTCCTCCGGTGATGGTCAGGACGGCCATGACCTTAGAAAGAGATGCAGAGGTGGATACCTTGAAGTCGCAGATGTCCCAAGTGCTGGGAATGTTGACCTCCTGTAAAGGTATGTACTTACCGAGGCCGAGATGCCGAGAGTGGTTCACCTTTGCGACTTGACGCACTCCACCCCCTGGAGTTGAGACAGGGAGTGGATGGCGAGAAGCGGCACCGGCTACCGGCAGGTGGTGGGTACTTTTAGACGGTCCGGTAGTGTTGAGTAGACTGAAGAAACAGGCTTCAAGCGGGAACTAGTCGGATTGGTAAAGTTCAAACAGCAGGAGATAATGGAAGCCGGTGCAGGTTGAGTCCGGGTTGCAATTGCAAGGTAACAGTCCCGGCTGGGGGTCTAGCACAGTAAAAGGCAACAAGTCCAGAGAAAACCGGGAACCAGGCAGGAGTTCAAAGGAAACGCGGAAGTCCAAAAGGTACAAGCAGGAGGTCAAGGTTTGTAGACAAGCAGCAGATCCGAGTCACAGGCCGAGGGTCAAACACAGGAGAAGGCAGAAGTCCGTATAGCAAGCCGAGGGTCAGGTCCAGGAGAGAGATCAGAGGAGTCAAGCCAGTCCGGGTCACAAGGAGATTTTCAAGATAGTTTTCCAGAGTCTTGGGTATACAGGAAAGCTGACAAACCAGCAACTTGTCAGTGCAACTGGATCTCTTTAAATAGGCCCGCCTGGATTCCTATTGGTGCGCCGTCGCGCATGCGCGCACGCCGCTGCGTCGGCGCGCGCACCCGAGGACGTAGAAGCGCCGTCCCGCGCACGCGCATGCGCCGAAGCATCATTCCGCCGCACGTGCGCATTGGGCGCTGATTGGCGCCGTTGGACGGATTTCCCTGACAGTGCCCCCCTCCTAGGGGCGGACTCCGGACGCCCAGACTAGACATCAACTCGGGATGTTCCTGGTGAAAGACTCTAATTAGGCGGGGAGCATGTAGGTTCCTAGATGGTTCCCAAGAGTTGTCCTCTGGGGGATACCCCTTCCATTTGATTAAATACTGCAACTGCCTGCCTCTTTTCCTGCAGCCCAAGATAGATTCCACCACATACTCATCTTCACCATCAACCTCCACAGGTGGAGGAGGTGGCTCATCCCTTCCCGGGAAGGAGCTGGAGACTACTGGTTTCAACAGAGACGTGTGGAAGACCGGGTGTATCCTGTAGGAGTCGGGCAGTGCCAATTCAAAGGCCACAGGGTTGATTACTCGCTTGATTTTAAAAGGGCCTATAAATCTTGGTCCCAATTTCCGTGAAGGGATCGGTAATTTGAGGTTGGTGGCGGAGAGCCATACTTCCTCCCCAACTTTGAAGACTGGATTTTCCTTCCTACCCTTGTCATAGTATCTCTTGTAAGACTCCTGGGCGTTTTGCATCATTTCCTGGAGTCTCAGAAAATTAGATTGAACAAAGGCTATCCGATCTTGAACAGCAGGAACAGAGCTCTCCGGAATGTCATCAGGGAGGAAGGAAGGATGGAAGCCAAAGTTGGCCCAAAAAGGAGTTTGACTGGTGGCTGAATGCACCGAGTTGTTATATGCAAATTCAGCGTAGGATAATAGGGAGGACCAATCGTCTTGTGAGGCTGAGCAAAAACAACGGAGATATTGTTCTAGGGTTTGATTGGTTCTCTCTGTCTGTCCGTTGCTCTGGGGGTGATATGCCGATGATAGGCAAATCTTGACTTCTAAAGATTTGCAAAGTTCCTTCCAGAATTTCGACGTGAATTGAACGCCTCTGTCAGAGGTGATGCTCTTAGGCACCCCATGGAGCCTGATTATCTCCTGAAAGAAGGCTTTGGCTGTATCTGCAGCAGAGGGGGTACCGATCATGGGCACGAAGTGTGCCATTTTGGAGAGGCGGTCAATTACGACCAGAATCGTGGTAAAACCTCCAGAGGGCGGTAGATCTACAATGAAGTCCATGGACACATCCGCCCACGGACGTTCAGGGATAGGCAAAGGTTTGAGTAGTCCCCAACTCTTGGTTTTGGGTCCCTTATACCGTTGGCAACGGGTACAGGAGGCAACATAGGACTTGCAATCTTGTCTCCAACCAGGCCACCAGAAGGAGCGAGAGATTAGTTCCATGGTTTTTTTGGTTCCAAAGTGACCAGCTAGTTTGTGGTCGTGGAAAGTTTTCAGAATCAGTTGCCTTGTTTCCAGAGGGACGAAGACTTTACCTTGGGACCAGAGCAAGTCATTATGCTTCTCTAGGGAAGAGGTTACTTGGTCAGGACAATGCTTAGAGGCGGCTTTTATGGAAGTTAGTAGATCAGCCTGTGGAATGAGCAGAAAGTTTTGTGCTGATAGGATGGTACTTGGTTCCTCTGCTTGAGGGGTCTCGGGAAACATCCTAGAGAGTGCATCCGCCTTCACGTTCTTGGAACCGGGCCTATAAGAGATATGAAAGTTAAACCTGGTGAAGAAGAGGGCCCATCGGGCTTGTC
The DNA here is from genome assembly GCA_029206835.1 of Rana muscosa. NCBI lineage: Eukaryota > Metazoa > Chordata > Amphibia > Anura > Ranidae > Rana > Rana muscosa. The sequence continues at coordinate 187,826,353 of JARGYO010005626.1, read as the reverse complement.
TGGGTCGAAGACGTTTTGCTGTTCTCAGATATTCTAGATTCTTATGATCCGTGAATATCATGACAGGGTGATGGGCTCCCTCCAGAAGGTATCGCCATTCTTCCAGGGCGAATTTGATAGCTAATAGTTCCCGGTCTCCGACGTCATAATTACGTTCTGGAGAAGTTAATTTACGAGAGGCAAAGGCTACTGGATGAAGAAGGGATTTGGGGCCCTGCCTTTGAGAGAGGATGGCCCCAGTGGCTGACTCTGAAGCATCTACTTCCAGAGTAAATGGCAGTAGCGGATCTGGATGCTTCAATACAGGTGCCGATGTGAATGCATTTTTTAGTTTATCGAAGGCATCCTGAGCTTCCGGTGACCAGTGAAAGCGGTAGCCCTGGCGTGTCAGTTGGGTTATAGGTGCCACAATAGAGGAGAACCCCACAATGAACCTCCTGTAGAAGTTGGCGAAACCTATAAACCGTTGTACCCCTTTCTTGTCTGTTGGGGCTGGCCATTCCTGGATAGCTTTGACTTTCTGCGGGTCCATTGCGACCCCATTGGTAGAAATAATAAATCCCAAAAATTGCACAGTGGTTTTCTCAAAGTCACATTTCTCGGCCTTGAGGTAAAGTCTATGTTCTCGGAGAATAGTGAGGACCTTGATGACATGGATTCGGTGCAGTTCAAGGGAGGACGAAAAAATAAGAATATCATCTAAGTAGACTACTAGGAAGTCGTCCAAGTGTTCACGGAAAATGTCATTGACCAGGTGCTGGAAAGTAGCTGGGGCGTTGCAAAGCCCGAATGGCATGACCAAGTATTCAAAATGACCGAACCTAGATCTAAAAGCCGTCTTCCATTCGTCTCCAGCCCTGATCCGGATGAGGTTGTAGGCCCCTCGAAGGTCCAGTTTAGAGAAGATCCGAGCTGATCGGAATCGTTGGAACAACTCCGGGATGAGAGGAAGCGGGTATCTATTTTTAATAGTAATTTTATTTAATTCCCTATAGTCGATGCAGGGCCTCAGAGTCCCGTCTTTTTTTTCAACGAAAAAGATACCGGCACCGGCTGGGGAAGAAGAGGGGCGAATGAATTTCTTTTCCAGATTTTCCTCAATGTAAGACTTGAGGGCCTTCAACTCAGATTCGGACAAGGGAAAGATGCGGCCGAATGGAATTTTGGAGCCAGGCAGAAGGTCAATGGGACAATCGTAGGGACGATGTGGAGGTAGGCGGTCGGCCTGCTGTTTGTCGAAGACGTCCTGGAATTCTAAGTATGCTGATGGAACATGTGGTAGGTTATCCGGTTGAGGGGTTAAAGTAGCACAGACAGTGGGAAGTGCGGGAAGACAGTGTTGGGAACAATATGAAGAAGTGAAGTTAACTTCCCTTTTGGCCCAGTTTATATGAGGCTCATGTGCTTGTAACCAGGGGAGGCCCAGGATGATGGGAAACATGGGAGATGGGATGAGGTCAAATCGAAGGTATTCTTGGTGGCCTGAATCCGTGATAGCAAGGATGGGTTTTGTTTCTTGCGTAATTACCCCTGAACGAGGCAGGGATCCATCCGCCAGACGAACCTGAAGATAACGGTCCTTGGTTTGCAGAGGGAAGTGAAGTTGGGAAGTAGTGATGAGCCGAACACCCCCGGGTTCGGTTCGCACCAGAACCCGCGAACGGACCGAAAGTTCGAACGAACATTAGAACCCTATTAAATACAATGGATGCGAACGTTCGAATTCTAAAGTGCTAATTATAACAACTATTATGCATGTTATTGTCCTAAAAAGGGTTTGGGAACCCGGGTTCTGCACCAGGGGACATGTATCAATGCAAAAAGAAGTTTTAAAAACGGTCGTTTTTCGGGAGCAGTCATTTTAATGATGCATAAAGTGAAAAAAAAAAAGTCAAATATTCCTTTAAATATCGTACCTGGGGGGTGTCTAAAGTATGCCTGTGAAGTGCCACGTGTTTCCCGTGTTTAGAACTGTCCCTGCACAAAATGACACTTCTAAAGGAAAAAAAAGCCATTTAAAACTGCTTGCGGCTTTAATGTAATGTCTGGTCCCGGTAATATGGATGAAATTCTTTAAGAAAAATGGCATAGCTACCCCATGACCCCCCCCCTACCCCAGCCCATTACCAGCCCCTTTGGGTCTTGTATGGATATTAAGGGGAACCCCGCACATAAAATAAAAAAGGCCCTATATACTCTGAACAGCCCTATACAGGCGGTGCATACAAGACAGGGACTGTAGGTTTGTTCTTATGTAGAGTCTGTTTGTAATTTTGAACAGGTACATTGTTGAAGTGTAGCTCCAGACCAAAAATCTATTTTTAAACTTTTTGGAAAACATAGGTAAGGGTTATCACCCCTGTAACATTTGTTTTGCTGTCTGTGCCCCTGTTCAGAACATTTCACCTCACTTTCCGTCCCAATGACAACTGTTTTTGAAATGTGGTGTTTTTCTTGAAACAAGGATTGCTGATAAAGCATCAGTACAGAGGAGACACCTTTCTCCCATATTTATTCTTACAGGAGAGAATTTTCCTTCCTAGTGGTAGATTTCCTCTCACTTCCTGTTGTCTTCTTGCGTTTGCAAGTAGGAGTCGTTTGTAAGTTGGATGTTTGAAAGTAGGGACCTGCCGTATATACTCTGCAGAAATAGGCCCCTTAGTTGTTGGTGTTGGCACAACACTGTAAGCACTCACAGTTACTCTTGGTTGGTGCTGGAACGCCCTGCTGTCAACTATTATATCAGGAATTTTAATTACATATAATTGTTGAACAGTGGTAGTAAAAATTGGGCCTTTGATGGTGGTGCTGGTGCCACAACACTGTAAGCCCTGACAGTTACTCTTGGTGGGTGCAGCAATGGGCCCTGCTGTGAATTATTAGATCAAGAATTGTAATTACATGCCCCTGTTGAACAGGGGCTGAAAAATTGGGCCTTAGGCACTGGTGGCACAACACTGCAACCCCTCACAGCAACTGTACTTGGAGCACAGCAATGAGCCCTGTTGCAAAGTATTGCTTCAAAAATTGTAATGACACGCCCCTGTTAAACAGGGGCTGAAAAATTGGGCCTTAGGCACTGGTGGCACAACACTGCAACTCCTCACAGATACTGTACTTGGAGCACACCAATGAGCCCTGTTGCAAAGTATTGCTTCAAAAATTGTAATGACACGCCCCTGTTAAACAGGGGCTGAAAAATTGGGCCTTAGGCACTGGTGGCACAACACTGCAACTCCTCACAGATACTGTACTTGGAGCACAGCAATGAGCCCTGTTGCAAAGTATTGCTTCAAAAATTGTAATTACACGCCCCTGTTAAACAGGGGCTGAAAAATTGGGCGTTAGGCACTGGTGGCACAACACTGCAACTCCTCACAGATACTGTACTTGGAGCACAGCAATGAGCCCTGTTGCAAAGTATTGCTTCAAAAATTGTAATTACACGCCCCTGTTAAACAGGGGCTGAAAAATTGGGCGTTAGGCACTGGTGGCGGCACCCATAAACAAAAATGATCTTACAAGCTATCATCATCAATCGTATCATTGAGGACTCGGAGGAGGAGGATAGCCAGTCAACATAACAGCACAGGCACTCAGCATCAGCATCAGTCTTGAAGGGATGTGACATGTTAAAATCAATTAGTCTGTTATATCAGCATCAGGTGTGTGGTAGCTGGTGGTGATCCAAGACTGGTTCATCTTGATGAAAGTCAGTCGATCAACCGAGTCGGTGGACAGGCGCACCCTGTGATCCGTGACAAATCCTCCAGCAGCACTGAATGTGCGTTCCGAAAGAACGCTGGATGCAGGACAGGCCAGTAGCTCAATTGCATACTGTGCAAGCTCTGGCCAGTGATCCATCCTCAAGACCCAGTAAGCCAGAGGATTTTCGGTGGGGAAGGTGTCCAAGTCTGACCTTGCCCCTAGATATTCCTGCACCATGTTTATCAGACGCTGGCGATGGTTGCTGGAACCGATCATACTTTGGGGCTGCGGACTAAAGAATTGTCTGAACGCATCGGTCAGACGGCCACCTTCCCCACCGCTCCTTCTTTGACTGGCCGAAGCCTCAGCAACTCGTTGTCCAGGACCAGGAGTTTGCAACCTCCCAGTCTCTGGGAACGCGTTGCACAGACCTTTCTGCAAGGCCTCCCGGAGTTGTCTCATCCTCTGCTCCCTCTGCGACGGTAACATAAGGTCCGCAACCTTACCCTTGTACCGTGGATCAAGGAGAGTGGCCAGCCAGTAATGGTCCCTCTCCTTGATCCGAAGAATACGAGGATCCTTCCGCAGACTTTGCAGGATCAGGGAGGCCATGCAGCGTAGGTTTGCTGAGGCATTCGCTCCGGAGTCCTCTGGGTCACTAAGGACGACATGATCCGCAGCCACCTCCTCCCAGCCACGTACAAGTCCACTGGTTTCTTGGGACTGTAAATCATCCCTAAAAGACTGCTGCTGATGATGCTGAGTGCCAGCCTCCACCTCCATGCTGACACAATCCTCCTCCTCCTCCTCCTCCTCCTCCTCCTCCTCTTCCTGTGCGATGGGTGGGACAGAAGGAACACTGTCTGGGTAAAGGGGGCCTTGAGAGGCAAGGAAGTCCTCCTCTTCCTGCCTCTGTTCTGCCTCAAGTGCCCTGTCCATTATTCCACGCAGCGTGTGCTCCAACAGGTGGACAAGAGGTACAGTGTCACTGATGCATGCACTGTCACTGCTCACCATCCTCGTGGCCTCCTCAAATGGTGCCAGGACAGTGCATGCATCCCTGATCATGCCCCACTGGCGTGGAGAAAAAAAACCAAGCTCCCCTGACCCTGTCCTGGTGCCGTAGTCGCACAGGTACTCATTGATGGCCCTCTGCTGCGTGTGCAGCCGCTGCAGCATGGCCAACGTTGAGTTCCACCTGGTGGGCATGTCACATATAAGGCGGTTCTTGGGCAGGTTCAACTCCTTTTGCAGCTCAGCCAGGCGAGCACTGGCATTATAAGATCTGCGGAAATGCACACAGACTTTCCTGGCCTGCCTCAGGACATCCTGTAAGCCCGGGTACCTGCCCAAGAAGCGCTGCACCACCAGGTTAAGGACGTGAGCCACACAGGGCACATGGGTCAGTTGTCCCTGTCGGAGGGCGGAGAGGAGGTTGGTGCCATTGTCGCAAACCACCATTCCTGGCTTAAGCTGGCGTGGCGTCAACCACCTCTCGGCCTGGCCCTGCAGAGCAGACAGGACCTCTGCCCCAGTGTGGCTTCTGTCCCCCAAACACACCAGCGCAAGCACGGCATGGCATCTTTTTGCCTGCGTACTTGCGTAGCCCCGTGAACGGCTACGGAGCACCGCTGGTTCATAGGACAAACCACAGGAAGAGGCCATGGAGGAAGAAGAAGAGGAGGGGGTGGAGGAGAGAGGTGTGTCACAACCAGTAGTAGCATTTTGGAGGCGTGGCGGTGGGACAACCTCCAACACTACTGCACCTTGTCCTGAATCCTTCCCAGCTGCCAAAAGAGTGACCCAATGGGCCGTGAAAGAAAGGTAACGTCCCTGTCCATGCCTGCTGGACCATGAGTCAGCGGTAATATGCACCTTACCGCTGACCGCCCTGTCCAGCGAGGCCAAGACATTGCCTTCCACATGCCGGTAGAGAGCCGGAATAGCCTTCCGTGAGAAAAAGTGGCGTTTGGGAACCTGCCACTGAGGAACTGCACATTGCACAAACTCACGGAAGGGGGCCGAGTCTACCAACTGAAAAGGCAGCAGTTGAAGCGCTAGCAATTTAGCCAAGCTAGCATTCAACCGCTGGGCATGTGGATGGCTGGGAGTGAACTTCTTTCGACGGTCCAGCAGCTGGGGCAGGGAAATTTGCCTGCTAGAATCGGACGTCGGTGTACTGCTAGCAGAGTGGGCGCAAGTACTTGGCTGTGACACACCTAATTCTACACCTTCATTCCTCTCAGTGCATGTTTCAGAGAGGACTGAAGTTATAGTGGGGTTGGAGATCCCAGCTGATGCGGTGCAAGGAGAGGTCCGCTTTGTTCTTTGGTGTGGGTCTTTGAGGTAGGCTTGCCAACGAGCTGCATGGCAGGTCAACATATGTCTGGTCAGGCATGTGGTACCCAAGCGGCTGATGTTTTGGCCACGCGATATACGCTTGAGACATATGTTGCAAACAGCAGCTGTGCGATCTGATGCACTAGCCTCAAAAAAGGCCCACACCAAAGAACTTTTTGAATGACGGGCAGAGGCAGCGCCCTGCACAGGCGGAGCTCTGCGGTGTGATTCCGTCGGTGTACTGCCCTTACGCTGGCCACCAAAGGGCATCCTGCCTCGTTGGAGATGTGCCTCCTCCTCATCCTCCTCCTCCTCCTCTCTCCTATTAGGCACCCACGTGGAGTCAGTGACCTCATCATCCCCTCCCTCCTCATCACTGGAGCCAATCTGGCAGTATGCTGCAGCTGCTGGAACATGACTGCCAGATTGGTGTCCTTCTTGAGCATCCCCTCTGTCTGCTCTCACGCTACTGCCTTCCTCTAGCTGGGTTTCATCATCAGACCCTTCGAAACGCTGGGCATCCTCCTGGAGCATGTACCCAACACTGTGCTGAAACAGTTCGGGGGACTCCTCAGGAGGAGGACATGGTGGGTCTAGGGAAGGAGTGACTGATGATTTGTCTGACATTGATACCAGGGAAGACGACGCTTTGGCAGCTGCTTTTCCAGTACCCTGAGCCTGGGTGAGAGAGGATGAGGAGGAGGAGGAGGGCTTGGTCATCCACTCTACCAAGTCTTCGGCATGATGTGGCTCAACATGTCCAGCTGCCGAAAAGAAGGACAAGCGTGTCCCATGGCCATGTGCTGATGACAATGCACCGCGTCCACGACCAGCACTGTTGCCCCCAGACACAGAGCCTGCTTGCCCTCTTTTATTGCCTCCTGACTGTCTGCCTCTCCTTGTTTGCCTTCCAGACATTCTAATAGATGGCCTGCAGGGAGATGGGAAAAAAGCAATAAGGGCTACCTTCAGGTGTCCTTCTCTGTCCCTTGAAACAAGGACTTGCAGAGTGAAATAATCTGACACTCTCCCTACCTACAGTTTTCTGTCCCTAGAATAAATGTTTTTTTTAATCACAATATAGCACAAGGACAATTCAGTCACTGTCCTTCCAGGTCCCTGGAAACAAGGACTTGCAGAGTGAAATAAACTGACACTCTCCCTACCTACAGTTTTCTGTCCCTAGAATAAATGTTTTTTTTAAGCACAATATAGCACAAGGACAATTCACTCACTGTCCTTACAGGTCCCTGGAAACAAGGACTTGCAGAGTGAAAGAAAAAAAACACTCTCCCTACCTACAGTTTTCTGTCCCTAGAAAAAATGTTTTTTTTAATCACAATATAACACAAGGACAATTCACTCACTGTCCTTCCAGGTCCCTGGAAACAAGGACTTGCAGAGTGAAATAAACTGACACTCTCCCTACCTACAGTTTTCTGTCCCTAGAATAAATGTTTTTTTTAATCACAATATAGCACAAGGACAATTCAGTCACTGTCCTTCCAGGTCCCTGGAAACAAGGACTTGCAGAGTGAAATAAACTGACACTCTCCCTACCTACAGTTTTCTGTCCCTAGAATAAATGTTTTTTTTAAGCACAATATAGCACAAGGACAATTCAGTCACTGTCCTTACAGGTCCCTGGAAACAAGGACTTGCAGAGTGAAATAAACTGACACTCTCCCTACCTACAGTTTTCTGTCCCTAGAATAAATGTTTTTTTTAATCACAATATAGCACAAGGACAATTCAGTCACTGTCCTTCCAGGTCCCTGGAAACAAGGACTTGCAGAGTGAAATAAACTGACACTCTCCCTACCTACAGTTTTCTGTCCCTAGAATAAATGTTTTTTTTAAGCACAATATAGCACAAGGACAATTCACTCACTGTCCTTACAGGTCCCTGGAAACAAGGACTTGCAGAGTGAAAGAAAAAAAACACTCTCCCTACCTACAGTTTTCTGTCCCTAGAAAAAATGTTTTTTTTTAATCACAATATAACACAAGGACAATTCACTCACTGTCCTTCCAGGTCCCTGGAAACAAGGACTTGCAGAGTGAAATAAACTGACACTCTCCCTACCTACAGTTTTCTGTCCCTAGAATAAATGTTTTTTTTTAAGCACAATATAGCACAAGGACAATTCACTCACTGTCCTTACAGGTCCCTGGAAACAAGGACTTGCAGAGTGAAAGAAAAAAAACACTCTCCCTACCTACAGTTTTCTGTCCCTAGAAAAAATGTTTTTTTTAATCACAATATAACACAAGGACAATTCACTCACTGTCCTTCCAGGTCCCTGGAAACAAGGACTTGCAGAGTGAAATAAACTGACACTCTCCCTACCTACAGTTTTCTGTCCCTAGAATAAATGTTTTTTTTAATCACAATATAGCACAAGGACAATTCAGTCACTGTCCTTCCAGGTCCCTGGAAACAAGGACTTGCAGAGTGAAATAAACTGACACTCTCCCTACCTACAGTTTTCTGTCCCTAGAATAAATGTTTTTTTTAATCACAATATAGCACAAGGACAATTCAGTCACTGTCCTTCCAGGTCCCTGGAAACAAGGACTTGCAGAGTGAAATAAACTGACACTCTCCCTACCTACAGTTTTCTGTCCCTAGAATAAATGTTTTTTTTAATCACAATATAGCACAAGGACAATTCAGTCACTGTCCTTCCAGGTCCCTGGAAACAAGGACTTGCAGAGTGAAATAAACTGACACTCTCCCTACCTACAGTTTTCTGTCCCTAGAATAAATGTTTTTTTTAATCACAATATAGCACAAGGACAATTCAGTCACTGTCCTTCCAGGTCCCTGGAAACAAGGACTTGCAGAGTGAAATAAACTGACACTCTCCCTACCTACAGTTTTCTGTCCCTAGAATAAATGTTTTTTTTAATCACAATATAGCACAAGGACAATTCAGTCACTGTCCTTCCAGGTCCCTGGAAACAAGGACTTGCAGAGTGAAATAAACTGACACTCTCCCTACCTACAGTTTTCTGTCCCTAAAATAAATGTTTTTTTTAATCACAATATAGCACAAGGACAATTCAGTCACTGTCCTTCCAGGTCCCTGGAAACAAGGACTTGCAGAGTGAAATAAACTGACACTCTCCCTACCTACAGTTTTCTGTCCCTAGAATAAATGTTTTTTTTTAAGCACAATATAGCACAAGGACAATTCACTCACTGTCCTTACAGGTCCCTGGAAACAAGGACTTGCAGAGTGAAAGAAAAAAAACACTCTCCCTACCTACAGTTTTCTGTCCCTAGAAAAAATGTTTTTTTTAATCACAATATAACACAAGGACAATTCACTCACTGTCCTTCCAGGTCCCTGGAAACAAGGACTTGCAGAGTGAAATAAACTGACACTCTCCCTACCTACAGTTTTCTGTCCCTAGAATAAATGTTTTTTTTAAGCACAATATAGCACAAGGACAATTCACTCACTGTCCTTACAGGTCCCTGGAAACAAGGACTTGCAGAGTGAAAGAAAAAAAACACTCTCCCTACCTACAGTTTTCTGTCCCTAGAAAAAATGTTTTTTTTAATCACAATATAACACAAGGACAATTCACTCACTGTCCTTCCAGGTCCCTGGAAACAAGGACTTGCAGAGTGAAATAAACTGACACTCTCCCTACCTACAGTTTTCTGTCCCTAGAATAAATGTTTTTTTTAATCACAATATAGCACAAGGACAATTCAGTCACTGTCCTTCCAGGTCCCTGGAAACAAGGACTTGCAGAGTGAAATAAACTGACACTCTCCCTACCTACAGTTTTCTGTCCCTAGAATAAATGTTTTTTTTAATCACAATATAGCACAAGGACAATTCAGTCACTGTCCTTCCAGGTCCCTGGAAACAAGGACTTGCAGAGTGAAATAAACTGACACTCTCCCTACCTACAGTTTTCTGTCCCTAGAATAAATGTTTTTTTTAATCACAATATAGCACAAGGACAATTCAGTCACTGTCCTTCCAGGTCCCTGGAAACAAGGACTTGCAGAGTGAAATAAACTGACACTCTCCCTACCTACAGTTTTCTGTCCCTAGAATAAATGTTTTTTTTAATCACAATATAGCACAAGGACAATTCAGTCACTGTCCTTCCAGGTCCCTGGAAACAAGGACTTGCAGAGTGAAATAAACTGACACTCTCCCTACCTACAGTTTTCTGTCCCTAGAATAAATGTTTTTTTTAATCACAATATAGCACAAGGACAATTCAGTCACTGTCCTTCCAGGTCCCTGGAAACAAGGACTTGCAGAGTGAAATAAACTGACACTCTCCCTACCTACAGTTTTCTGTCCCTAGAATAAATGTTTTTTTTAATCACAATATAGCACAAGGACAATTCAGTCACTGTCCTTCCAGGTCCCTGGAAACAAGGACTTGCAGAGTGAAATAAACTGACACTCTCCCTACCTACAGTTTTCTGTCCCTAGAATAAATGTTTTTTTTAATCACAATATAGCACAAGGACAATTCAGTCACTGTCCTTCCAGGTCCCTGGAAACAAGGACTTGCAGAGTGAAATAAACTGACACTCTCCCTACCTACAGTTTTCTGTCCCTAAAATAAATGTTTTTTTAATCACAATATAGCACAAGGACAATTCAGTCACTGTCCTTCCAGGTCCCTGGAAACAAGGACTTGCAGAGTGAAATAAACTGACACTCTCCCTACCTACAGTTTTCTGTCCCTAGAATAAATGTTTTTTTTTAAGCACAATATAGCACAAGGACAATTCACTCACTGTCCTTACAGGTCCCTGGAAACAAGGACTTGCAGAGTGAAAGAAAAAAAAACACTCTCCCTACCTACAGTTTTCTGTCCCTAGAAAAAATGTTTTTTTTAATCACAATATAACACAAGGACAATTCACTCACTGTCCTTCCAGGTCCCTGGAAACAAGGACTTGCAGAGTGAAATAAACTGACACTCTCCCTACCTACAGTTTTCTGTCCCTAGAATAAATGTTTTTTTTAAGCACAATATAGCACAAGGACAATTCACTCACTGTCCTTACAGGTCCCTGGAAACAAGGACTTGCAGAGTGAAAGAAAAAAAACACTCTCCCTACCTACAGTTTTCTGTCCCTAGAAAAAATGTTTTTTTTAATCACAATATAACACAAGGACAATTCACTCACTGTCCTTCCAGGTCCCTGGAAACAAGGACTTGCAGAGTGAAATAAACTGACACTCTCCCTACCTACAGTTTTCTGTCCCTAGAATACATGTTTTTTTAATCACAATATAGCACAAGGACAATTCAGTCACTGTCCTTCCAGGTCCCTGGAAACAAGGACTTGCAGAGTGAAATAAACTGACACTCTCCCTACCTACAGTTTTCTGTCCCTAGAATAAATGTTTTTTTTAAGCACAATATAGCACAAGGACAATTCACTCACTGTCCTTACAGGTCCCTGGAAACAAGGACTTGCAGAGTGAAAGAAAAAAAACACTCTCCCTACCTACAGTTTTCTGTCCCTAGAAAAAATGTTTTTTTTAATCACAATATAACACAAGGACAATTCACTCACTGTCCTTCCAGGTCCCTGGAAACAAGGACTTGCAGAGTGAAATAAACTGACACTCTCCCTACCTACAGTTTTCTGTCCCTAGAATAAATGTTTTTTTTAAGCACAATATAGCACAAGGACAATTCACTCACTGTCCTTACAGGTCCCTGGAAACAAGGACTTGCAGAGTGAAAGAAAAAAAACACTCTCCCTACCTACAGTTTTCTGTCCCTAGAAAAAATGTTTTTTTTAATCACAATATAACACAAGGACAATTCACTCACTGTCCTTCCAGGTCCCTGGAAACAAGGACTTGCAGAGTGAAATAAACTGACACTCTCCCTACCTACAGTTTTCTGTCCCTAGAATAAATGTTTTTTTTAATCACAATATAGCACAAGGACAATTCAGTCACTGTCCTTCCAGGTCCCTGGAAACAAGGACTTGCAGAGTGAAATAAACTGACACTCTCCCTACCTACAGTTTTCTGTCCCTAGAATAAATGTTTTTTTTAATCACAATATAGCACAAGGACAATTCAGTCACTGTCCTTCCAGGTCCCTGGAAACAAGGACTTGCAGAGTGAAATAAACGGACACTCTCCCTACCTACAGTTTTCTGTCCCTAGAATAAATGTTTTTTTTAATCACAATATAGCACAAGGACAATTCAGTCACTGTCCTTCCAGGTCCCTGGAAACAAGGACTTGCAGAGTGAAATAAACTGACACTCTCCCTACCTACAGTTTTCTGTCCCTAGAATAAATGTTTTTTTTAATCACAATATAGCACAAGGACAATTCAGTCACTGTCCTTCCAGGTCCCTGGAAACAAGGACTTGCAGAGTGAAATAAACTGACACTCTCCCTACCTACAGTTTTCTGTCCCTAGAATAAATGTTTTTTTTAATCACAATATAGCACAAGGACAATTCAGTCACTGTCCTTCCAGGTCCCTGGAAACAAGGACTTGCAGAGTGAAATAAACTGACACTCTCCCTACCTACAGTTTTCTGTCCCTAGAATAAATGTTTTTTTAATCACAATATAGCACAAGGACAATTCAGTCACTGTCCTTCCAGGTCCCTGGAAACAAGGACTTGCAGAGTGAAAGAAACTGACACTCTCCCTACCTACAGTTTTCTGTCCCTAGAATAAATGTTTTTTTAAGCACAATATAGCACAAGGACAATTCACTCACTGTCCTTCCAGGTCCCTGGAAACAAGGACTTGCAGAGTGAAAGAAACTGACACTGTCCCTACCTACAGTTTTCTGTCCCTAGAATAAATGTTTTTTTTAAGCACACTATAGCACAAGCACAAAACACACTGACACTCTCCCTACCTATCCTTCTCTTTCCCTAAACTAAAGGAATCCAGGTTAAGCAAGAAAGAAATAACAGTCACTGTCCCTGCCTATGCTGCTCTATCCCTGCTCCGGAACACACTACACTAGGCCGCCGTGCTGGCGGCCTTTTATAGTGTGGGGCGTGTACTAAACACCCTCAGCAATAATTGGCCACAGGCATCCTGCCTGTGGCCAATCATTGCTCTCCTCGCTGCCGGCGCTGTGATTGGCCAAGCATGCGGGGTCACAGTGCATGCTTGGCCAATCACAGCGCCTGGATGACACTGCGATGGCGTAGTGCATTGTGGGCCGTTCGCGTCACTCGAATTTGGCGCGAACGGCCCAAATCGTTCGATCTTCGTCGAACGATCGAACAGCCGATGTTCGAGTCGAACGTATGTTCGACTCGAACACGAAGCTCATCCCTATTGGGAAGCAAGTGAAGAGTCCAGAAAGCAGCTGCAGGCTCCTGAATCAATAATCGCCGGTAGGCGGGTTGCTCCTGTTGGTAGCTGTAGAGAAATGGAAAGAACAACATAAGTCTGTGGTAAGCCAGAAACTTGGTAGTTCAAAGTGTCTTTGAGGGTACACTTACTAGGTCTCACTGGGCAGCTCCGAAGGAAATGGCCAGTACCCCCGCAGTAAAGGCACAGATTGGCCTGACGTCTGCGCTGTTTTTCCTCAGGAGAAAGGGGAGGACGAACCAGACCAAGCTGCATGGGTTCAGGCTCGGTAGGAGAAGATGCTGTAGGAACTTGGATGGGTGGGTAGGCAGGAGCTGATCGGGGCAAAGTCCAGTTTGGACGGGTAGTCTGGAAACGCTCAGAACGCCGCTCCCGCAGGCGTCTGTCAAGCTGAGTGACATACTGGATCAAATCTTCCAGAGTAGTTGGAACGCCAATCCTGGCCAGCTCGTCTTTAAGAGCCTCAGACAGTCCTTGGCGATATTGGTATTTAAGGGCCGTCTCATTCCAGCCAGTGTCAGCTGACCATTTCCGGAATTCGGCCGTGTAGTCCTCCACCGGCCTTCTCCCCTGGGTTAAACTGTGGAGAACAGACTCAGCTGTAGCTGATCGCTGAGGATCGTCATACAGCTGCGCCATACTCTCGAAGAAGGTGTCCACGGAATCTAGTATGGGGCTGCTTTGCTCCATCAGGCCATGGGCCCAGGCCTGGGGTTCGTCGGTTAGAAGGGAGATGACGAACCCCACCTTTACCACTTCTGAAGAGAAAGTCCTGGGTTGAAGGGCGAAGTAAAGAGAACATGCATTTTTGAAAGCCCGATATTTCTTACGGACGCCAGAAAATCGCTCAGGCAGGGGGACCCTGGGTTCAGGGGTAGCCATTACTACGGTGGGATTTGCCTGATTTTGAGACGTGGAGGCAGCATTGGCAACGGTAGCAGCTGGTGATGCTGGTCCTGTAGCTCCAGTAAGTAGCTGAAAGCGGCCATCCATTTGGACATAACCTTCTTGTAATTTCTGAACCGCATCGGTTAGTGCGGTGACTTGCTGACATAGGGTCTCGAACGGTGAACGCACCCTGTCGGCCTCAGACATCTGGCTGGTTTGTACTGTAAAGGTATGTACTTACCGAGGCCGAGATGCCGAGAGTGGTTCACCTTTGCGACTTGACGCACTCCACCCCCTGGAGTTGAGACAGGGAGTGGATGGCGAGAAGCGGCACCGGCTACCGGCAGGTGGTGGGTACTTTTAGACGGTCCGGTAGTGTTGAGTAGACTGAAGAAACAGGCTTCAAGCGGGAACTAGTCGGATTGGTAAAGTTCAAACAGCAGGAGATAATGGAAGCCGGTGCAGGTTGAGTCCGGGTTGCAATTGCAAGGTAACAGTCCCGGCTGGGGGTCTAGCACAGTAAAAGGCAACAAGTCCAGAGAAAACCGGGAACCAGGCAGGAGTTCAAAGGAAACGCGGAAGTCCAAAAGGTACAAGCAGGAGGTCAAGGTTTGTAGACAAGCAGCAGATCCGAGTCACAGGCCGAGGGTCAAACACAGGAGAAGGCAGAAGTCCGTATAGCAAGCCGAGGGTCAGGTCCAGGAGAGAGATCAGAGGAGTCAAGCCAGTCCGGGTCACAAGGAGATTTTCAAGATAGTTTTCCAGAGTCTTGGGTATACAGGAAAGCTGACAAACCAGCAACTTGTCAGTGCAACTGGATCTCTTTAAATAGGCCCGCCTGGATTCCTATTGGTGCGCCGTCGCGCATGCCGCTGCGTCGGCGCGCGCACCCAAGGACGTAGAAGCGCCGTCCCGCGCACGCGCATGCGCCGAAGCATCATTCCGCCGCGCGTGCGCATTGGGCGCTGATTGGCGCCGTTGGACGGATTTCCCTGACACCTCCTTGATGGAAAAGGAGTCAAGGGTACCAGAGAGGGAAAGTCCGAGGAAGGAATTGTTCCCGAATACATCAGCACCCGCATCCCTGGAAGATTGGGGAAATGTGATCTGTTTCAATTGTGGGGGAGCTGGCCATCTTGCCAAAGTATGTGCCAGTCCCAAGAAGAAGAGACTGAAAAACCGCAAGCCGGCGGAAAACTTCAACGGTCCCCGGTGAAGGAGTCAACCGGGTGCCCATCATCATCATCAAGGAACTCCATACTGAATAAGAAGCAAATGAGAGAAGGGGCCAGGACCCCACAGAAGAAACCACTTAGGTCCAAAGACAAAAAGGAGAAAGGAAAGTCAAAAAGGTAAATGCAAAGATCCAAGGAAAGAGACCCCTTCGAAGCAGTACCCAGAGAAACTGGTGGGTCCCTCTCCAATTGTATCCATTCAAGTGGAGGGGGTCTACACAAGAGCCCTGTTGGATACTGGGGCGCAGGTGACCCTGTTGTATCGAGACTTCTACGACAGGCACCTAAGTCACCTACCCATCCAGAAGATTGAAGACTTGGAGATATGGGGAATTGGAACAGAGAAGTTTCCTTATGATGGCTATCTACCCATAAAACTGACATTTGACCCATCCATAGCTGGGAAGGGGGAAGTGTTCGACACCTTGGCTGTGGTGTGCCCGAGACCGCCTGGAGCTAACAGGAGTTCCTTGATAATAGGAACCAACACGGATCTGGTCCAAAGACTTTTGGTCCTGCTAACAAGAAGGAAGAACCTCCCAGTCACGGAGATTCACCCAATGTTGAAGACCGCCTTCCAACGGCTGATCTTAGAGCAAAAGGCCCCAGAAGAGGGGGTAGGGAAGGTCTGGAGACTGGGACAAAAGGGATAGTGCTGCAACCCGGTGAAGTAACCTGCTTGAAGGCCACAGTGAAACTCACTTGGGAGCAGCCGGGCCCTTTTGTGATGTTGGAACCCGACCCAAGAGAAGAACCTTCGGGCTTGGAGGTAGTCCCGGAAGTGGTCCCGGTGAGGGCCCTGAAGAAGGCCCACTGCAAGGTGCCTGTGAGTGTCAGAAACACCACGGATGGTCCCATGGAAGTCCCAGCCAGGCTGTTATTGGGCCGGGTGAGCACAGCCACACCAGTTGCCTCATCAGATTTGGGGAAGACAGATGGAGAGAGTACAGTGTGGGAGAAGCTTTCCATGGAGAATCCAAACCTGCCCAGGGCTTGGAGGGAGAGAGCCCGGAACCAGTTGATTCGGTGGGAGAGGATCTTCTCACATGAGGAGTTTGATGTGGGGTGTGCTAGGAGTGCCACCCATCGAATCCGCCTCCAGGAAGACAAGCCCTTCAGAGAAAGGGTTATGCGGGTTCCATTGGCAGACCTTGAAGATTTGAGGGAACAGCTTGCTGAGCTCAAGCGAACAGGTGTGATCCAAGAATCTAGAAGTCCATATGCCTCCCCCATAGTAGTGGTCCGGAAGAAGAACGGGTCACTAAGGTTGTGTATTGACTATAGGACCCTCAACAGGAGAACCACTCCGGATAAGTATACCACGCCAAGGATAGAAGATGCCTTGCAGAGCTTGTCCGGAGCCAAGTGGTTCAGTGTTATGGACTTAAAGAGTGGGTATTATCAGATCCCGATGCACCCAGAAGACAAAGAAAAGACGGCTTTCATAACCCCAGTGGGGTTCTTTGAATTCAACCGGATGCCTCAAGGTCTGTCTGGAGCTCCAGCCACATTCCAAAGACTCATGGAGAAGACTGTGGGAGACATGAACCTCATTGAGGTCCTTGTATACTTGGATGACATCATAGTCTTTGGCAGAACTTTGGAGGAACATGAAGAAAGGCTGGAGAAGGTCTTGAAGAGACTGAGTGAAGAAGGACTCAAGCTCTCACCTGAAAAATGCCAATTTTACCAGTCTTCAGTCAACTATCTGGGACACATAGTGTCCGAAAATGGGGTGTCCACAGACCCTGAACAACTGGAGGCTGTCACCTCCTGGCCAAGACCTACCACCGTAACAGAACTCAGGTCCTTCCTAGGATTCTGTTCCTATTACAGGAGGTTCGTGGAGAGGTTTGCTCGAATAGTGAGACCCTTGAATGAGTTGCTGAAGACGGAGGGGGAAGAGGATGACTCGGGCCCCAGGAAGCCGGGGGAGTCAGTCAAGGACCAGTGGAATGAGAAGTGTGAAGGTGCCTTCCAGATGCTGAAAAAGAGCTTGACCACCGCCCCTGTTCTGGCCTATGCAGACCCAAAGAAGCCTTACGAACTCCATGTGGATGCCAGTCATGATGGTCTGGGAGGAGTGCTCTACCAGGAGCATGAAGGGCAGCAGAGACCTGTTGCGTATGTGAGCAGAAGCTTGACCCCCTCCGAAAAGAACTATCCCACCCATAAGTTGGAGTTCCTGGCCCTTAAGTGGGCCGTAGTAGACAAACTTCGAGATTACCTATATGGGGCAGACTTCACTGTCAAAACGGATAACAAACTCCTTACCTACCTGTTTACCACAGCGAAGCTGGACGCCACAGGACATAGATGGCTGGCGGCGTTGTCTGCCTTCAGTTTCAGCTTGAAATATAGACCTGGGGCGGGAAACCGAGATGCGGACGCCCTGTCCAGGAGGTCTCATGTCCCCACCCACAGTATTGAAGACTGGACCCAAGGGGCACCTGACAGGGTGTGGGCCCTTTGTCAAGGGGCTGAACTCCAAGCCAAGGGAGGCTCAAGAGCAGAAGAGATAGGGGTCACTATCGTAGGAGTCCCCAAGCAGTACTGTGGAGCAACCTTACTGGGGGAAGACAACTTTCCCAGACTGACCAAAAAGGAGTTGAGATCCGACCAATGGGAAGACCCTATGGGGAGATTGGTCTTAGAAGCATTAGAGAATCAGAACCCAAACATACTCCTACGTCACCCCTCAAAGGAAGCTCGCCTGTTGAAAAAAGAGTGGGACAGGCTACAGGTGCATCAGGGAGTGGTCTACCGAAGGGGCCCCTCTGATGACCAAGAAGACAAGTGGCAGTTGTTCCTGCCGGAGAAACACAGGGAGATGGTCATGATTGCCTTACATGACAACCATGGTCACCTGGGAGCGGAAAGGACTGTCACGATCAGGCGTCTCGGTTGAAGACCAATTGCAATAGCAGTTGCAGGACAGGCATACAGGCAGTCACTTCTGGTCAATGACACAGGCTCACCTGAGATGCGGAGTCTAAGTACTAGCTGGTTTTCCCCAGAGCTCCGGGTGGTGGAGATGGATTTGGCTGCAAGCTAGTACCAGGTCACAGTCCTCAAGTTTGCCCCACCAGGGTGTGAGCAAGCCGGGGCCCAATAGCAGATAAACAGACAAGGATGAAACAGCAACGTGGTCAAAGAACAGGCCGAGGGTCAAACACGGGTAGTTGCAGATTGGGATCAGGCAGTAGAGAAGTCCAGGAACAAGCCAAAGGTCAATCACGAGTGGTTGTAGGTACAGATGGCAACAGGAAAACCAACAGCAAGGCACTGGCAGGGAAGGCACAATAACCTGGCAAAGAGGAAGTGCTGAGACAAGGCTTATATAGGAAGTTCATGGGAGGAGCAAGGAGTTCAAGGTTCATCGGTAATCAAGACTCAAGGCAGGGTTGTCCATTGGATCAGATAGGTTTGTCCAGCAGATCAGGCAAGGAGCTGTCCAGCATCCCAGATAGCTCAGTGGGAAGAGTAAATGCCAGACACGGACGAGGTCCCAGGTTCAAGCCCAGGTCCTGACAGTACTCCCCTACTCTCAGGACGTCCTCTGGATGTCCTAGGGCTGGGTTTGTGAGGAAACCTCTGGTGGAATTCTCTTGTCAATCTAGGGGAGTGAACCTTATCCATCTTTGGGCATCTTTTTCTTTAGAAGTTTCTGCTGGGGAGATTCTCCTCACTTGCAAGGCTTTTTCAAACATCTCCAGCTCCTGCTTACGGATAAGGGTGCCATTCGAGGCATACATACAGTCAGGTGGTAGAACTTCTTTGGCAGGACAGGAATTTGTGATGGAGCCAGACTTTACGGAAGTGGTAACGGTATCAAGAACAGGTGTTTTCTTAGGATGTAGCGAAGGAGTCTCTGGAGCAGGAGGTGGTTCTTTGGCAGGACAGGGTAATGTTACTGCATTTACCACTGTGGAACGTGGGATGACTACTGGAACTGGTCTGCTGTCGGGAGGTTGCATAGTTGCCTCTAGGCCAGATGGTAGAAGTTTCACAGGGGTATTGGTTGCGGGTTCAAGAGGGGCACTGGTATCGTTGACCACCGTAGTCTGGGAACCTACTTGTGTCATTGAACATGGACAGGCCTTACGGCAACCTTGGCAGTTCACAGGCCGAACAGCAGCGATAGCAGAATGAATCCCAGTAGTACCCACTTGAAGAACCTTTGGCCGAGGTGGACGAGTTGGGCAGAGAGAGATTAAGTGCCCTCTTTCTCCACAATAGAAACAAAGGCCACAGCCTCTCCTCCACTCTCTTTCAGCTTTAGACAGCGTGGTCTGGATGACCCCGATCTCCATAGGTCCCACATCTTCCAGGGTAGGTGTGTGTATATCCACAGGAACGTCAAGGCTTTGTGGTGTTAGGGCTTCATGGCTTGGCACGTACTGGGGTGGCTTGAAGTCATACCTGTACAGGGTATTCCTGTCCCTGGGTCCTCGAAGGCCAGATGAGCTAGGAGCAGACTTGGGAACCCTGGTTTTCTTGGAAACTGTACAGTGAGAGTCCAGGGCTAACATAAAAGCTTCCCAGCTGTCCAAGACTGGACTCCTTTCCTGTAATACCTGGTGAGCCCATGTTTTGATGGGTCCAGTGAGCAGGTTGATAGTAGCGAGAACCTTTATATAATCTGTGGCATAGGTCCTAGGCTTAAGAGCAAACAACAGCTCGCAATCCATCTTAAAGGATAAAAGAGATGCACGGCTACCGTCAAACCTCTCGGGCATCACAACAAATGGCTCAGGACAGGCTGGTTCCGGGCCTGGGCGTACTGTACCTTTCAGTAACAGAACTTCTTGCTGCAGGTCTGAGATTTGCTGTCTGACAGGAGTCAGAGCATCTGCTATAGCGGCCTTCATGTTTATGGCCAGGTTATTCTGTCACGATCAGGCGTCTGGGTTGAAGACCAATTGCAATAGCAGTTGCAGGACAGGCATACAGGCAGTCACTTCTGGTCGATTACACAGGCTCACCTGAGGTGCGGAGTCTAAGTACTAGCTGGTCTTCCCCAGAGCTCCGGGTGGTGGAGATGGATTTGGCTGCAAGCTAGTACCAGGTCGCAGTCCTCAAGTTTGCCCCACCAGGGTGTGAGCAAGCCGGGGTCCAATAGCGGATAAACAGACAAGGATGAAACAGCAACGTGGTCAAAGAACAGGCCGAGGGTCAAACACGGGTAGTTGCAGATTGGGATCAGGCAGTAGAGAAGTCCAGGAACAAGCCAAAGGTCAATCACGAGTGGTTGTAGGTACAGATGGCAACAGGAAAACCAACAGCAAGGCACTGGCAGGGAAGGCACTAGGCTTGTGCAATTCGTTTCGTAACGAATTGAAATTCGTCCGAATTTAGCAACTTTCGGACATTCGGAAGCATTCGAATTTCCGAACAAAGCAATTACGAATAAGACCGAATCCGAAATAAATTATACCGCAAATAGCGAATGCCCGAATGTCTTCGGCATAATTCGTTATGAAGAAGTTACGAATGTACGAATCCATACGAAGCACAATAACACTCACTCTGCTCTGCTCTCTGCTTCTCCCACACCGTGCTGAACTCCCTCTCAAAATGGTGTACAGGGGCGGAGGTTATAGCCGCATGTAAAAAACGAAAGTAAAATACGAGATTTCGAATCCATTCGAAGCACAATAACACTCTGCTCTGCTCTCTGCTTCTCCCTCACCGTGCTGAACCCTCTCAAAATGGTGTACAGGGGCGGAGCCTATAGCCGCATGTTAAAAACGAAAGTAAAATACGAGATTTCGAATCGTTACAAATAACCGCAATGTATTTAGAAAAGTACAAATCCATTCGAAGCACATTAGGCATAATAGGCAGCGTCGTTGTGAGAGAGACACGGAAAATTACGAATCAACGAACCCAAAAAAAGTTACGAAAGTAGGAGTTGTGTCCAGAATCAACGAAAAACAACGTACTCTACCGAAAGTACGAACCCAAAAAAAGTTACGAAAGTAGGAGTTGTGTCCAGAATCAACGAAAAACAACGTACTCTACCGAAAGTACGAATTATAAAGCAACAAAAAATTCAACGAAAAATGTCGCTTGCAAAAATACGAATGAGTCCGAACACGAAAAATCCCGTCTAGCAAAATTACGAATGATTACGAATCAACAGGACCGGAAAGAAACGAACCGAAACGGAACGAATTTTTCCGTTGTGCACAAGTCTAGAAGGCACAATAACCTGGCAAAGAGGAAGTGCTGAGACAAGGCTTATATAGGAAGTTCATGGGAGGAGCAAGGAGTTCAAGGTTCATCGGTAATCAAGACTCAAGGCAGGGTTGTCCATTGGATCAGATAGGTTTGTCCAGCAGATCAGGCAAGGAGCTGTCCAGCATCCCAGATAGCTCAGTGGGAAGAGTAAATGCCAGACACAGACAAGGTCCCAGGTTCAAGCCCAGGTCCTGACAAGGACTTTCCAAATTGTTAGAGACCGTTTCTATTGGCCCTGCATGAGGGCTGAAGTTGAGGAATACTGCCATTCATGTGCACGATGCATACAGAGAAAGACTCTGCCCCATCAAGTTGCCCCAATGGGCCATTTACAAAGCGAAGGCCTGCTTGACCTGGTGTGCATTGATTTCCTCTGCCTCGAACCCGACCTGAAGGGACTAGGAAATGTTCTGGTAGTAACTGACCATTTCACCCGGTATGCACAGGCTTTTCCAGCCAAGGACCAGAAGGCCTCTACTGTGGCCAAAATACTCGTGGAGAAGTACTTTATACATTATGGACTGCCACAAAGGCTCCATTCAGATCAGGGGAGGGATTTCGAGAGTAAGCTGATACGAAAACTCCTAGATGCCTTAGGGATCAAGAAGACCAGGACTACTCCTTATCATCCTCAAGGTGATGCTCAGCCGGAAAGGTTCAATCGAACCCTGCTCAACATGCTGGGAACTTTAAGTGGCGAAAAGAAGCAACATTGGAGTAATCACATAGCGGCCCGTGTGCATGCTTACAACAGCACTGTCAGCGATGTTACAGGATATTCACCTTACAGACTTATGTTCGGGAGAGAAGCAAGATTGCCGGTGGATCTGGCCTACGGCACTTCCATAGATCATTGTTCTTCTGCTTCCCACAAGGGATATGTAGATAGACTTAGACACAACTTGAAGATGGCCTATGAGCAAGCTCAGGCGGCCTCGGAACAGAGGGGGGCTCGCAACAAGAGGAATTTCGACCTAAAGGTTAGGATCCAAGACCTACAACCAGGAGACAGAGTGTTGTTGCAGAACCTGGGGGTCCCTGGAAAACATAAGCTTGCAGATAGATGGAGACCAGAACCTTATGTCATTTGTAAAAAATTACCGGGCCTACCCGTTTACAGACTTAAACCCGAGGGGAAGTTGGGGCCCTTGAAGACATGGCATCGGAACCACCTACTTCCGCTAGCTGAAGCAGTTTGGTTGCCTCCTAGGATGGATTCTGCTGAACCCATGTCCATTCTGAACACCCCTAGACCCAACACTCGGTCTCAGACCCCTTGGATAGAGGATACAGAAGATTCAGAAATGAGTGAAGATGAGGGAGAGGAAATTGGCTGGCTTTGGCCTTCCCAGGGTCCAACGACTTCTGCTATTGATCTTCCACCTGACGAAGATAACGAGGATCAGACACTGAATGCAGAAGCTACAGAGTTCATTCCGTCTAGTCATTGGTCAGATGCTTGGGAGAGTGTCGGTGAACTATCCCCCGAGGAGGACCCAAGGGAAGCCATGTATCTTCCTGCTCCGGAGCCAGATGCTCCCGAATTAGAAGGAACTCCCGAGTTGGTTACAGAAGAAGAATCTGTTCCCACAGAAAGTCCAAGAGGACAGAGGAAGCGGAGGGCAATAAAACCTCCCAGGAGATTAACCTACCCACAAATGGGGGAGAGTGCGGAAGACACTGTATTCACTGCCAGAAGGAGTATGGAAGACCCTCACCCTCCCACTGTTCATTTGGTGGGAGGCAACCCCAGCTCACTCTCTGGCACAGTTAGACAGGATGCTGTTGTTAATGTGGAAAAAGTAAAAATCGCGCTAACCCGTGACATATACTCCAAAAGGAGTTATGGAATGAAAATAAAAAAATAAAGTAAAATTATAATTGTTATAAAAATAAAATTATAAAATTAAAATTAAAACACACATCAATCAATAATGAACTAATGAGTGAACAAATAAGAAGTGTACTGTGATATAACTTCATAATATATAGTCCATAAAAACGATTCTTAAATAAAGTCCATTATAAAGCACCAATGCTCCGTGTAGAAAATCATATAAAGTGAATTGTTGCATCCAAATTAATTTGTGACGTTCCACCACCGAGCAACAGAAGTTTCTCCTTACCAGCTACATTTGACCCCCCATGACAGAGGATCAATAAATGCAGAGATTAAGCAGTTCCTCCCACAGGTCAACACAGCACTTGGGACTCCTAAATCACCAGTCTCCGATGATCATCAGTGGGCGCAAGCAGTATGTAAGAGATAGACACACTCCACATAGTGCATTAACGTTTTAAAAGTTTATTCTCTAAAAATATGTATTGCACTTACATTTATGCAGTTTAAAAATTGCCAATTCAGTCTGGTGTGCCGGCCGCTGCACATTCATCAGACACCCGTCCCGTCCTTCTTGGAAACGTTTGAGGTGACGTCAGTGCGTCGCTCCGCCCTACGTCCGTTTCGCAAAAAACTTGCTTCTTCCACTGTTGTTAATGTGTCCTGTGGGCAGGGGAGTTCACTGCCTCGTTTCTGGTGGGAATTTCCTCTGCCGACATCATATGGAGAATTGATGGATGTTGTTAAATGTGTAGCTTGAAGTTATGTTATCTTTGGGGACCAAAGAGTTCAAGTGGGGGGAGTGTGTAGCGGGGTCTCTTTTAAGGCCCCAGGACTACGTTACCCAGAACCCCATTCGGCCCCAGGGCGGAGGTTCCACCGCAGAGACTCATGGGAGGGGTTACTTAAGTGAGAGGCGAGGTGAAACTCGCTCTCTTGGGACTCGGCGCGTCAAGTGACAAGTCATCCTGTGCGGATCGGCTGTGAAGCAAGGCCTGAAGCCTGAGGCCTTGCTTGAAGTCCGAAGAGCCTTCCACCATACTGCGGAGCCTGGGTGGATCCTGACCCGTCGTGATGGGACGTGAGTTGGATCGGGGACTCGATCGGAGCAGACGCTGTGTGCGACACACATGCGGTGGAAGTCCCAGGTTGGGATCGCGCCTGGAGTGGTGAGCGGGCACCTGCCCATATCAATAGACTGAGTTGTGTTCAGGCCTGTAGACTGCCTAGGCCCGCTGTTCGCTCACCAGTGTTTCTTGGGGGGTCCGGTAGCGGGACAGAGTTGAAGTACCTACCCCCCCCCCGTTTTGCCCTGTTATTTCAAGTTACCACCAAATGTGGATTACAAATGGTTATTTCTTCAAGTGCACCAACGAAAGCTGGCCGGTGAAGAAACCTTCCTTCCTTAGGGAAAAGAGACTCAGTTCCATCCCATGTCAGGCCTGACTTAGGCGGGGAGTTAGAACGTTTGTGTTACTACGCCATAGGAGAGCGCACGCCATAATAGCTCCGCGTGGTGGACACTGTGCGGCGCCATATTATTGTGCTGCACCTAGTACATTGATTGATGCAGGGCTCTGCAGGCCCATGTATATGTTGCATGTTATACCTTGAATCCTTTGTTACCAGTAAAGCTGATATATATTTATATTCTTGCCTCAGCGTGTTGTCTGACTGTTTAGAGATTATTAAGTACAATACACCTGAGACTGATAGGAGTTTAACCCTAGACTGACTGTGCCAGAGTGGATCGAGTAAGATTGCCGGGGGTTGGCGGTACTGTGTGCAGGGCCCAAAATCAAACCAGCGGCTCTCTTAACTGGGGGTAGCGCTACATATGTATGTATGTATGTATGTATGTATGTATGTATTGTGAGGGGGTTAGCTCGGCAGCGGGTGTGTGTGACCCCCGGGATGGGCTCCCCACACAAAAACAGGCCCAGCAAACGGAGGTTGTGGTTTTCAAAATCAAAAAGGTGCGGTTTATTTTCTATTTACAGTGACAAAACACAGCAAAGCAAAAGAAACATAAATAAAATAAATCCTGGTCAACTTGACCTCTGACTAAACATACAGGTTTCCTAACTAACAACTGGGATCAGCCTAGTGCTGTCCTAGTCCCTGGTTTTAAATGTCCAAACAAATAGCCACACAGGCTTTGTCTCACCGCACAGGGGTTCACTCTCCCTAGACAGTCCACACAGGTCTGGTTCCAGGCATGAGCTAACATCTAATGAAGCTGGGAGTTTTTATAGAGGCCTTAAACGAGCTGACAAGCTTCAGCTGGTCTCATCAACTCCCTGTCTGTACGACGCCCCACACTCTCCCTAGAGGTATGAGTCATCCATGAGCCCACTAGCCTTAGCTGGGCTTATACAACTCTCCACCTAGTTGTATAAGTCGGCGTAAAGCCTGAATCTGGGCGAAATATATCTACCCCCCTGGATGCAACCAGGTGACTTTACCTTCCTGCTGTCACATACCCCCCCCTCTTGTTTTAACCTCGGGGTTGGAACACCAGCAATCAGGCATTCATGTACTCGAGACAAAGCATCCACATTCCCCATTTGAACGCCAGGGCGATGCTTTACTGTGAATTTGAATTCCTGGAGGGCCAGGAACCACCTATTCACTCTTCTATTTGTTTCCTTGTTTTGAGCCATCCACTTTAACGGAGCGTGATCCGTAACCATGTCAAAGTGCCTACCTAGCAGGTAGTACCGAAGGGAATCTAGAGCCCACTTCACCGCTAAACACTCCTTTTCAACGGTGGCGTAATTTACCTCATGGGACTTCAACTTCCTGCTGAGGTAAATGACTGGGTGCTCTTCCCCGTTCCAGACCTGGGACAATACTGCTCCTAACCCCACATCTGACGCATCACTTTGTACGACAAAGTCTTTAGAGAAGTCGGGTGAGTACAACACTGGCTGGCTACATAAGGCTTGTTTCAAGAATTGGAATGCTGCCTCAGCCTCGGGGGTCCATTTAATCATGACCGACCCTTTCCCCTTCGTCAGGTTGGTTAGGGGCACAGCCTTAGAAGCAAAGTGGGGAATGAATCGCCGATAATACCCAGCGATTCCCAGAAAGGCTCGTACCTGCTTCTTGCTGTTGGGACGTGGCCAACTCTGGATTGCCTCGACTTTGTTGAGTTGGGGTTTTATTACTCCCCTCCCAATGGTGTACCCAAGATATTTGGCCTCCTCCTGCCCAATGGTACACTTCTTGGGGTTAGCCGTAAACCCCGCTTCCCGAACAGAGTCCAGGACTGCTTGCACTTTTGGCAGATGTGAGGCCCAATCTGTGCTATGGACAATTACGTCATCCAGGTAAGCCGCAGCATACTTCCGATGGGGCCTCAGCATCTGGTCCATTTTCCGCTGGAATGTGGCCGGCGCATTCTGTAACCCGAACGGCATTCTTTTATATTGGAACGCCCCGTCTGGGGTTACAAATGCGGTTTTCTCTTTGGCCGACTTGGCCAGGGGGATTTGCCAATACCCTTTTGTGAGGTCAAGAGTCGTCATGTATCGGGCTGTTCCCAGCCGGTCGATCAACTCATCTATACGTGGCATGGGGTAGGTGTCAAATTTTGTAACTTTGTTCAACTGACGAAAATCGTTACAAAATCGCCAGCTCCCATCCGGTTTAGGCACCAACACAATGGGACTAGACCAATCACTTTGGGACTCCTCTATCACCCCTAAGTTCAGCATTTTCTGTACTTCCTCCCGTATTGCCTCCCGTCGGGCCTCTGGGATCCGATAGGGTTTTAACTTCACCCTTTCACCGGGCGGGGTAATGATGTCATGCTCTACCCCAGATGTTTGTCCCGGCAGCTCAGAGAATACCTCCTTGTTGCGAAGCACAAACTCCTTAATCTCCTGTTGTTGGGGTTGTGACAAGGTGGCTGCTATTCCAACCTCAGGAATCACGCAACCAGTTTGAGCTGGTGACCAAGTGTCTGCGACTAGGGACTCTCTATCCCTCCAGGCTTTCAACAGATTAACGTGATAGATCTGTTCGGGCTTTCGCCTTCCTGGTTGTCTGACCTTGTAATTCACTTCGCTCACTTTTTCCATTATCTCATAGGGGCCTTGCCATTTGGCAAGGAATTTACTTTCAACCGTAGGGACAAGTACCAGTATCCTATCCCCCGGGGAAAAGGTACGGGTCTTGGCTCCATGGTTGTACACTCTCTGCTGTGCTAACTGCGCTTGGGCCAAATGTTCCTTCACGATGGGCATTACCTGTGCAATTCGGTCTTGCATCAGGGCGACATGCTCAATCACACTCCTGTGGGGAGAACTCTCACTTTCCCAAGTTTCCTTGGCAATATCCAACAGCCCTCTTGGGTGTCTCCCATACAGCAACTCAAAGGGGGAGAATCCCGTAGAGGATTGGGGCACCTCCCTAATAGCAAACATCAGATAAGGAAGTAGACAGTCCCAATCCTTTCCATCTCTATCCACCACTTTCTTCAACATTTGTTTTAGGGTTTTGTTGAATCTTTCAACCAGCCCATCGGTTTGGGGGTGATACACAGATGTACGTAATTGCGTCACTTTGAACAATTTACACAGCTCCTTCATAACCCGGGACATAAAGGGTGTACCTTGGTCCGTAAGCAGTTCTTTACAAATACCCACCCGGCTAAACACAAGAGATAGCTCTTTGGCTATGGTTTTGGCCGAGGTATTTCGGAGAGGGATCGCTTCTGGATAACGGGTGGCATAGTCCATTATAACTAATATGTACTGGTGCCCCCTAGCGGACTTGATTATAGGCCCTACCAAATCCATGGCGATCCTCTCAAACGGGACCTCAATGATGGGTAGAGGGACCAGCGGGCTACGGAAATGTGGCATCGGGGCCGACCTCTGACACACAGGGCAGGAGGAACAATAATTTTCTATGTCCTTCATCACCCCCGGCCAATAGAATCTCTGTAATACCCTCTCTCGGGTTTTCTCTGTCCCCAGATGACCTCCAAGAATGTGCCCATGGGCCAACTCCAACACCAACTTCCTGTAAGGTTTGGGCACCACAAGCTGCTCAACGGTTTCTTCTGCCCTTTTTGCCACCCGATACAGTAGGTCCTTCTCTACGCTGAAGTATGGGTAAGTGCAGGTATTATCTGGGTTCACTAACTCGCCATCTATTTTCACTACGTTTTCCCGTGCCTTTATTAGGGCGGGGTCTTTCAACTGTTCTGTGGCAAAGTTTTCCCTGTGAACCTCAAGATCAGAAAACTCCACAGACGGTAGGTTTTCGTCTGAGGAGGTGGGCTCCTCTCCAGTTTCTTGAGTCTCCCCTGCCAATACTGTTAAGGGAAATTCCGGAGAGTCCTCACCACTCTCAGGGGAGTTCTGGCTATCACATTCCTGGTACATAGGGGCACCAGTGGGGGGCTCAGGATCATCCCACAGTTCCCAGAACTTCGGAAAATCCCTTCCCACAATGGCGTCATGCGGTAACTGAGATACTAAGCCCACTGGATGAGAGAGGGTACCTTTGGGGGTCTCGAAACACACTGTAGTCACTGGATACTCTCGGGTGTCCCCATGCACACAAATAACAGCTACCTTGCTATTCCCAAAGACCTCTGTTTTAACTAACTCAGCCTTTATCAGGGTCACAAGGCTACCTGAATCCAGCAATACCACAACATTTCTACCATTAACACACATTTTGCATAAATGTTTCTCAGTTCCTCGAATGGCAGTGCATGCGACTGTCGCACACAGCGACTGACGTCTGCCCGTCAGAAAGTCACACTGCATGGGTTCCTCCACAACCGGGCAATTGGCTGCAATATGTCCCGCTTGCCGGCAGCGGTAGCAAACGATCCTTCTTGCCGCCTCTTGAGCCGCTGATTTCCCAGGCTGTTCTCGCCAAACTTGGGGTAGAGCTCCCACCCTCTCACTCCTTGGAATCCTCTTATCCGCCCCTGGGGATGGTCTGGTCTTAGGGTGGAAAGTCCGAGTGTCTCTGGAAGAGGCCGTCAGGTTCTCTGTAGCCAAGTATTTCTCCACACGATCCACAAGACCATCGGCCGTCTCTGGGTCTCCATGGCTTACCCACTTTTGGATGGCAGTAGGAAGAGCTCTCAAAAACCGATCCATTACAACACGTTCCACAATCTTTGGTGCGGACAAAGTCTCTGGCTGTAGCCACTTTCTGCTCAGGTGAATGAGATCATACATTTGAGACCTGGGGGGTTTTCCAAGCTGGAAAGTCCAGTTATGCACACGCTGAGCCCGGACAGCCTGGGTGACACCCAGCCTTGCCAAAATTTCAGCTTTTAGCATCACATAGTCTTTTGCTTGGTTAGGCTCTAGGTCATAGTAAGCTTTCTGCGATTCACCAGTTAACAGAGGAGCCACCAGTCCAGCCCACTGCTCCTCAGGCCACTTTTCTCTTTCAGCGGTCCTTTCAAATGTGGTCAAAAATACCTCTGGATCATCCTCTCCAGTCATTTTTGTCAATAAACGACTCACCCCAAAGGACGCGGTATTAGTGGGACGGCTTTCCTCACTGGTCTGCGGACGTTGCTGCATTACTGCTTCCATTTGTTGTAGTCTCTGCTCTTGCTTCTGTAACAGGTCTATGAAGCGGGCCTCAGATTGCTGCTGGGCTTGTTGCTGAGCTTCCAGACTCTGTTGGTGAGCTTGCTGCTGGGCTGCAAGGCTCTGTTGATGAGCTTGCTGCTGGGCTGCAAGGCTCCTTTGCAAACCTGCATTTGTCTGCTGTTGATTGGCATTTGCTAGAGCCAGCTGTTTCAGTATCTCCTCCATGCTGGCTTAAAAAAAACTGCCACTGGTTCTCCACCAACTGTGAGGGGGTTAGCTCGGCAGCGGGTGTGTGTGACCCCCGGGATGGGCTCCCCACACAAAAACAGGCCCAGCAAACGGAGGTTGTGGTTTTCAAAATCAAAAAGGTGCGGTTTATTTTCTATTTACAGTGACAAAACACAGCAAAGCAAAAGAAACATAAATAAAATAAATCCTGGTCAACTTGACCTCTGACTAAACATACAGGTTTCCTAACTAACAACTGGGATCAGCCTAGTGCTGTCCTAGTCCCTGGTTTTAAATGTCCAAACAAATAGCCACACAGGCTTTGTCTCACCGCACAGGGGTTCACTCTCCCTAGACAGTCCACACAGGTCTGGTTCCAGGCATGAGCTAACATCTAATGAAGCTGGGAGTTTTTATAGAGGCCTTAAACGAGCTGACAAGCTTCAGCTGGTCTCATCAACTCCCTGTCTGTACGACGCCCCACACTCTCCCTAGAGGTATGAGTCATCCATGAGCCCACTAGCCTTAGCTGGGCTTATACAACTCTCCACCTAGTTGTATAAGTCGGCGTAAAGCCTGAATCTGGGCGAAATATATCTACCCCCCTGGATGCAACCAGGTGACTTTACCTTCCTGCTGTCACAGTATGTATGTATATATGTATATGTATTGTGAAGGACTAGCATCAAATGTAGAGCTTGAAGGACACCGCCACTCGCTGGTTCTTCTTTTTAAGGGCTTTGTTTGCCCATTTTTATTAAAAGAAGTCAAAACAAAATGAAAGGTTTCCCTTGCAGGGGTTTCAGTACTCCTTTTCAACAACAAAATGACATTCAGCCTCCTGGCTTATACATACAGCAGTGCTGCTCAGGCCTTCCACTTCAGGCTCTTGTCTGGCTCTTGTCTGTCTCCTATAGACTATTCCATCTGCAACACCATTCATTTGGATAGCAGCCCCTTGCTGCTCTGACCCTCAGACCTGGGTCTCTGGCTTCCACTGTGCACACAAGCACTCTCTGACTTCTCCAGTGCACACTTGCACTCTATGGCTTCCCCAGTGCACACCTGCACTCGTCGGGAGGGTGGGGCCCAGAATGCTGGTCCTGATTCTACTATCAGGCCCCCACACACCTGAACAATCAGTGTGCAGTTGAGTCTCAAAACCCGGATCCAGGACCAGGGATTTCATCCCACCCGGATCTCTAAGAAATCCCCAAGCTCCGGGTCCCAAAGTGGATTTTAGTAAATCATGAGGAAACTGAAAACAAGCAAATACCCTGGAGCCCCTCAACCTGCCTGGTTGAGAATCCTGTATTCATACACTGGTGGGGTACCACACTACCACATACCCTCCCCCCTTTTTTCGACCCAGAGGGAGGAACACCAGCACCCATCATTATGGTTGGGACACCTCTGTGCTGGCTGTCAGCCACGTAGGCCCAACCTTTTTTCCGGGTGCGCTTCCAGGTATGTCCCACCCTGGATCTTAACAAGGTCCTATATTTCCCTATACTCAGCCTTCTCCCTCTTCTTTTGGGGTTCCATAAGCACTGCCTCTCCTGAAATTTCAACAGGGCACCCCTGGTCTTTCTACCAACCCTTCTGCCTCCACGCTTCAGGTTCCCAGGTTTCCCAATACCTTTGGACACCACACTGTCATGTACCTTTAACAAACTATTTGGTTCATCATTGACAGACATATTCAAACCAACATTACACCTCTTAACGTTGCACAGATCACCAATGCCTTTTTTTTCAGCATTTGCTAGGGCAGTGTCTGCAGAGGGCACACATAATGGAGGGCCGCCATTACCCACGGGAACCTCACAGGACGTCACCTCCCCTGGGTTCACCCACTCTGCAGGCAGCTGTCCTACCACTTGACCTGTTCTGATGCCAACTGTATTTTTATCCACCTGAACAGACAAGCTCTTGTCTGATCCACATACCATTTTTACCGCACTTCTTATCCGTTTCCCTGTCTCGGGGACCTTATTAGGTTTGTTGAATACTTTTGTTAGAAACCATACCCTTGGCTCCAGACCTGAGGAGGGACCACACATACAGTAGGTGAGAGATTAAATTCCGCAGGACTAAAGCCAAGTTCTACCTCACCTGTTGTCCAACACTCCATGGGTAACTGATCTAACAGATGACACTGATCTAGGCACAAACTACTTCTTTCTGATGTACACACCTCACATTGCTGCAGCATTCACCTATAGCACTTTTTCTCACAGTGTCTCCGGGTACTTTAAGTTGTACCTCTTTCTGAGTGATAGAAAGCATCTCTGCTAGTGCTGCATCTATTCTGGGCCCTTCCTTCTCATGAGATTTAGCTGCCGAGACAGTATCTGCGCCCTCTACTGACCACTGCTCAGCTGCACCTTGGAGCACACCCGCAGAGATGTTTCCAGTCACTACACCAGCCAGAGAGACCTTTGATGACTCCAACAGTTCTGAGCGCCTTCCAGGCCACTCAGTAACTGGGAGCACCCCCTTAGAGAACCTCAGAACTATTTGCCACACTGTTAACAAGCTTCCCAGCACAGCCTGTACCACCTGGCTCCACCTATTGGTACCACGCAGCACCACCTGGTCCGACTGCGGTGGAGACACCCAAGTGTACAGTGAGGGCACTTTTACCAACTCCAGCATTTCTAATAAAGTTTTTGTCAACTCTATGCAACCAATGTCTAAATGCGTGACCTTTTTGGGAACCTTTCCCCTGTCCGAGACATGGAGGGGCTCATCCATTGCAGCTTGTGAGGTTGAGACATTTGAAGAGACTACCATCCCAGCCTGTTGCTCCCCTGGAGTGCTGTCAGACACATGTCTCCTCTTCACCTCTAACGCTACACCAATGAGCCTCTGCGAGTCAACATTAGTCACATTGTCAACTTGACACTTGCCATTATTTAGTTGCTGGGCCGTGGACAACCCATCTGCCATGCCTGCGCCCAGAACCGTTCCTTCAGACTGGAGGGCATCAGCCTTTGCAGGGGCTGGCGTGCCCTTGAGCACTGGCCATTCTGCGATCCCTCCACTGGGCACAGCAGGTGTTCTGTCCACAACTCTGTCACACATCATTGCTTCGTAATTCCTTGTCACTTGGCCTAGTGCTGCAACTGCTTCCTTGCACCAATCATCCCAGTCTCCTGTGGTTCCATCACTGGTGCTCCACAGCACTGCATCACCTGCTCTAGAAGGCCCAACAGGAACCTGGGATTCACTAGCCAAAACAACACACTTGTCACTTCTATCTACCTCACATTGTGACAATATTTTTTTTTTCACATCACACTGGGAGATTGCATCCTCAACCAAGGCAAGGTGCAATACCTTATTTTGAACACCTTGCTTTGGTGGCGCTACAGACACATACAGCTCTTCACTTTCAGTTTTTGCAGGCTGATCTAACCCCTTGACAACTGGGTTACACTTAGGGTGGTGGGGCTGCGCCCACACACACTCACTATGTAATACAGTCTTCCCTTGTTTCACCAGAGTAGCACCACAGCCATCCTGGAAAACCTCTGGCTCCAACACATGGAGGCCCCATGAGAGTTCCATGGACAATCCTGCACTTCTGGTTGTCATGGGAGATATCCTACTCCCATCATTGGTAGTAAACACATTTCCAACATTTTCAGACATGACACTAAAGGAAACACATTTCTCAATGTCATGATCACCAATACCATCACATTTGCCAACAGTAACACTTTTGTCAGCATAACCATCAGAATTTTCACTACGTGTAGACATAACTGCTACTTTTGTGGATTGTCTATTACCCACCAAAGCCTCTGAGTGACTCCTCACAGCGCCCTCCATTTTTAAAGGGGCACCCTTTCCTACATGGGCAGCTCCAAAGTTGACCTGGGAAACACTCGGCTCCTGGGCAACCCTGCAGTACTTGTCACTAGGGAACATGGCACAAGCACTGTTTTGGTCACCCCTAACTCTATTTTCCCAGCCACCTGCTGGACTATAGCAGGCACATGCAGAGTCCCCATGTCCTTTCCAGTCTTTAGCCCTGCGGCTAGTTGGGCTTTATTCTGTGCCTCCCCACTGCTCTGGGTAGCACACTGCCACAAGTCTATGTCCATTGGCACTGCGGATCTCCCCACTGGATCTACTCCCACTTCACTGGGTTCAGTACCATAAACTGGAACAGTCTTACCATTTTCAGTGGCTGGCATCATAGCCTTCACTTGAGTGCGCTGTCTCTCAGCTGCATCCATACCAGTTACTGTCTCTTTGGGGCCATATGGCGACACTGTAGCCTTTCCAGACTCTTCAGCGGTGTTCCAGAACCTTGGGCAAGTAAAGATCCCATGCCCCACTTGACCACATTCCAAGCACGGTACTGGACGACTTTTCCCCAGTGCATTTCTTTCCTGATGATTCTTTCCAGGCATAACTTCCACTCTCGTTGCCATGGGAGATCGCAGTCTCCCAGCAGAGCTTTGCTGGCTCTCTCCAACATGCTGTATTGGCTCCTCCGGAAGCCACTTGTCACGACCCATGGGAGGCACACCCCTTGGTCCACAGACAGCCCGACTGGCCTCCTCTGTGTTTCTATGGGCAACCACTCTCTGTCCTGGCCTTTGATCAGCCTCTCTTCTGGCATATAACACAGGCTTCTCAGACCTTTGTTTTGCTAGGTAGCTTTGCACTGGAGCCAGGGACAAAAGGCACTTGGAGACTGCATGCCCCCACTCACTGCACCGCAAACAGCGCACTTGGTTCCATGTCTTGTCAGGGTTTCCCACCCTGCATCTGCTGGACCCTGTCTCAAGCTGTGTCACTTTCACACTTTTCGCAACAGCTGCTGGTTTAACTGCAGCAGCGTTGCCCGGGGCAACAACACCCCTCTCCCAGGCATGGACATTCGGCAGCTCTCTTTTTGTATGGAAGGTTGGCTTGCCTTCCACTTTAGCTTGGTCCAATCCTGCCAGGTGTCGCTTGCACCAATCCACTGCAGATTCAAACGCTGGTGGACTCTCCACACTAGCAGTCATCTGTGCATTCATTGCACCAGGGTTGCTAGGGACAACAGCAGCCCTCTTTTCGCTTGGAAAACTCTGTTTAGGCCTGTATGGGGTTCGATCAGGCGGTAACAACCCCTCCAGCCACAGAGCTCTTTCTCTTGCTTCAGCAAGGATCGCCTCCTTTTTCTGCTTTGACCGCCCCATCCTTGCGGTGTTGCACACAGCAACCAGTAACACAGTTCACAGCAGAGGGAAGAAAATGTGATTCTCCTTTCACAGGTACACAACCTGCATGCAACACAGTCTATCAAACTTCTGTGCAATGCAGTTTGCCTGGCTGCCACACACAGCTAGCAGCAGTTCACTGCAGAGAAAAAAAAAATTACTTTTTGTTCACAGGTACACCACCTGCAACAAATTGGAGCACTGTCTCTTTAAGGCTAGTTACCTTTCGCTTGCAGGTTCTCCTCACCTGCACACACACAGATTATGCAGTCTCATGCACCAAAAACACAGTTCATATAACAGATGAACTTACTTGATTGTAGGGATCTCAGATTGCGCCAAAATTCTCCACCACGTGTGAATAGGGTGCCCACGTGTCCCGGATTGCCCGGGATCGTCCCTGACTAGAGATTTTAGTCCCGTGTCCCAGGCAGCTCATTCCGGGACAATACAGACGTCCCGGAATGAAAAAAAAACAGTGACCACTGACTGACCAGACCACACCAGTCCGCTCCACCTGTCCACCGCCACCACCTTATAATTTTATCACACAGCACACTGATGATTACAATACACATAGGCTCAGGCTGCCACTGCCAGTCTGGTTGCTAGGCTAGGGGCCGCTCCGCGTCTAGCAACCAGTGACGTCAGCTGAGCTGAGGCCTGTCACTCAGTCTCAGTGTGTGCAGTGAGTGAACCCGCCCGGCGCACACTACGCTGAGTATGAGAGCAGCGCGCGTGCCTCCCTCCGCAGCCACCACCAGCAGGAGCCAGCACAGAGTGAGTGACCGTGATGCCAGTGACCAGTGCACTCAGACAGAGCCAATAACCTGTGCACAGCCAGCCAGCCTGAGCCTCGTTGTCCGGTCGGTCCGAGTCCTCCTCCAGCTCCAGTCACAGTGACGCCAGTGACCACTTAGACTGTGCCAGTCTGAGCCACTCTCCTGTACAGCCAGCCAGCGTGAGCCTCCGGGGATCTCTACTGGGCACCTGAGTCTGACCCTTCACAGCACAGAGCAGCTGACAACAGCGATGTTCCCCGATCAGTGTGATCGCACAGTGAGTATTATTCTAGTAGGGGGGGATCTGCCAGCCTCTGCCCACACCATAAGGAGAACCGCCTGGGACACACTGGATTGTCAGAGGGAGTTGTAAAAGTTCTATAGAGCTGTCTGTTAGATGGATGAGCCTGTGCCTCCTTGTCTGTCACTTTCTTCACCTCCCCCCTCCCTAACCTGCCAGCTTGGAATGCTCCGCAGTGGCCCTGCTAGAAGAATCATAAATCACTGTGAGGAAACCATGAAGGAGTGCTCAGGAGGGAGGGGGGAATGTACACAGCTGCCTGTGTGTTTGTACATCTCTACTGCCTGTGTGTGTGCTACACTGAGACATGAGACAACAGTAGCTGTGTGCAGAGACCCACTCACAGCATGTCACTGTACACAGAGAGACAGTCCCTGACCTGGAGACCAGTCCCTCTCCTTCACCCCCCTCCTGAGTATGGCATTATCCCTGATTAATAGGGACAGTCCCTGTTTTATAAACCAGCCCTTCTGTCCTTTTATTGTCTTCTGTCCCTCTACCAAGTGTAACTATCATAGTTCTAATCCTTGTTTGGTAAGCAGTCCCTGATGTATGGAGAAGGTCCACGTTATAGACAGTCCATTAAAGAAACGCTCCTTATTATCCACTTGCTCTCCGAAAGATTTACCCCTTCCTAATGACCAGGCCATTTTTTGCAAAACGTCACTGCGTTATTTTAACTGACATTTGCGCAGTCATGCGACGCTGTAACCAAACAAAATTTATGTCCTTTTTTTCCCACAAATAGAGCTTTCTTTTGGTGGTATTTGATCACCTCTGCGGTTTTAATTTTTGCGCTATAAACAAAAAACACAGACAATTTTGAAAAAATATTTTTTTTACTTTCTGCTATAAAACATCCAATAAAAAAAATTGAAAAAAAATATAATTTCTTCATCAATTTAGGCCAATATGTGTTCTACATATTTTTTGGAAAAAAAATCCCAATAAGCCTTTATTGATTGATTTTGCGCCTATATAGTTATAGCATCTACATGCAACATTTATGGAATTTTTATTTATTTTTCTTCTATTCGTAATGGTGGCAAACAGCGACTTATAGCGGGACTGCAATGTTGCAGTGGACAAATTGGACACTATTTGGAACTAAATTGGAACTATTTCATTATATATTACAATGTAGTAACAGAAATAATGTGATTTGATCATCCTGACACCATATCAAGCATGGTGTCAGGATGATTAAAGTGCTAACACCAGGCATTCGCCCAACAAATCACCCGCTGACAAATTCCCTGTCAACTCCCGAGACTACATTCCACCTCGCGTCCCCAGCAGAGTCCCCCCTTACCTCAGCCGTCCCCAGCGGAGTCCTCCCTTACCACAGGCGTTCCCAGCGGAGTCCCCCCTTACCACAGGCATCCCCAGCGGAATCCCCCCTTAACCACAGGCGTCTACTGTCTCGGCCGCCATTATTGTTTCCCCTTCCCCGAAGGGGAACAAAATAGAGGCGGAGCCGACAGTGTGGCTGCAAAAAAAAAAAAAATTAAGCTGTGGCGCTGCCGACCCCCGCCCCTTTCCATTACAGACAGACCTGCAGCGGGGCGGGGCGGGGCGGGGGGGTGGCCGGCCGGCCAGCCAAAACACAGATGTAGTACAATAGAAGATAAAGCTGCTGCGGCGCCGCCCACCCCGGGGAGGTGCGGGGTGTGGGCGGCGCCGCAGCGGCTTTATTTTCTATTGTACTACATCCGTGTTTTGGTCTTCTTGAACATGGCGGCCGGCCGAGACATTGTCTCCGCCAGCCGTGGACCTCTAGCGGCGGCGGCCAGCGGCGTCCAAATTCGGGGAAAACGGGAAAAATCGGATTGGCCGGGACATTGGCCGGGACAAAATAAATCCGGGAAAAGGGTTTGAATCCCGGGAACGTCCCGGCCAATCCGTGACTGTTGGCAACTATGCACTCGTCGGGAGGGTGGGGCCCAGAATGCTGGTCCTGATTCTACTATCAGGCCCACACACACCTGAACAATCAGTGTGCAGTTGAGTCTCAAAACCTGGATCCAGGACTGGGGATTTCATCCCACCCGGATCTCTAAGAAATCCCCAGGCTCCAGGTCCCAAAGTGGATTTTAGTAAATCATGAGGAAACTGAAAAGCCAGTTTCCTCCCAAACAAGCAAATACCCTGGCGCCCCGCAACCTGCCTGGTTGAGAATCCTGTATTCATACACTGGTGGGGTACCACACTACCACAGTGTGTATATATATATATTTGTGTAGCGGCCTCACCCCCTCTCCACTCCTATCATCAGCTCGTCTTTCTCTTGTCTAGGGGCACCTTATGGAGAGAGAGCGGGGTCACCACGCCAAGCCTTCACCACAGATAGTTGTGTGGTGTGAGCAAAGTTCTTGTTTTTACTTTAGGGTCGGTGTTCTGCACCTGGAGCCTCCTCCTCCTTTGAACAATGTCTGCCAGAAAATGAGCCCCACACCATTAAAGTCCAACACTCCTTTATTCTTCCGATAACAGAGTAATGCACAGACAGTTGGACTCCCTCAATGAGTAGAACAGACAGAGGGGTGTGGATGCGAGTAGGCCCAGACACAATGAACTCTCCACTTTCCTTCCTGAAAGTGGGTTGCGGTCTCCGAGCGAGGGGGGATTTCCTTCCAGGCGGTCTCCGATGGAAGGCTCACCTGTCACTGGCAATATGCTGCACCAGGTCTTCAAGCAAGTATCTCCCACCGGTCCATTACGCCCTCCGGATTCGGGTACCCCCGGGGTCCCCTAGGATCTCCTTCCCTCGCGGAACTTAGTGTTGGGCACTGAGCTCCAGACCTCCATCCGAGTACCTCACCCCAGGATAAAGGTGCCTGGGATGGAACACGACCTCCGAACGTCCTCTAGGCCTAGGAGCTCCGTCCGACCACCGCCCTCAGGCTGAAGGTGCCTGGGACTTCGACCCCGTGACAAAGATGGCCGGCCCCTTTATACCCTCTCCCAGCAAGCACGGCGGGTTCCCCGCCCCACCATACCGCTGCCGAGGGAGGACAAAAAGGGAGCACGGCACACAGCAATGGTTCAACCCAAGGCGACAGCGCCACCCGCAGGGCTGCAGGGAACTGCTCATCACTGGTGTCTCTGCCAGTTTTAAATACACAGGAAAGTGTATACTGGTTACATATATATATATATATATATATATATATATATATATACATTTATTTAAATGTTGTCTTTTGACACTGCTGTTATGTTTAACAGGGCCAACTCAAAATTGAACCCTACGGACTAAGACTGGGATGCCATTAAAGTTCATGTGCGTGTAAAGGCAGGCGTCCCAATACTTTTGGTGATAAAGTGTGTGTGTGTATGGTGTATATATGTGTGTGTATATGTATGTGTGTATGTATGTATGTACACACATTTATTTAAATGTTGTCTTTTGACACTGCTGTTATATTTTAAAGGATATGTATGTGTTTGCTGAAAGATATATATGTTGTTTGCTGAAAGATCTTCGATATTGTATGACGCTCATGCATGTGACACTTGTGTT
Source organism: Rana muscosa (assembly GCA_029206835.1). Taxonomy (NCBI): domain Eukaryota; kingdom Metazoa; phylum Chordata; class Amphibia; order Anura; family Ranidae; genus Rana; species Rana muscosa. Next base: position 187,786,110 of record JARGYO010005626.1, on the reverse strand, counting down.
ACTTGCACTTGTAATAACAAAAAAAATCATGCTTGCATATTATCGTAATTTTTCCTCTGATAACAGGTGTGATCAGCGGGAGTTTCTACAGTGCAATGCATACATTATTTAAAAAAAAAAAAAACTCAGTCCTTTGAAAGCAAGATAACCCCTTATTAACACACCAAGGTGAAGGCTTGTCTTTGTTCAGATATTCTTTTCAACAAACAGAATTAATCTGAGATCACAATTACATTCTAGATCCAGAAATAAGCCCTGTTATATAACCCCCAGTATGTGAAGGTGTGTGTATATCATGTGAATATTTTGTAATATAGAAAATGTACAATGTGTCCATTATGTATCAGAGATCATCACACTTTAGGTCTTCTGCCGTACAGTAAAGTATGCAATGCCAAGCTGCTGCTAACAAAGAAAACATAATATTGGCTTGCATTAAAAAGGGGATGAACTCCAGAGATAAAACGATAATTCTCCAGATCTACAAGACTCTGGTCCGGCCGCACCTGGAGTATGCCATCCAGTTCTGGGCTCCAGTCCTCAAGAAGGATGTGCTGGAAATGGAGAGAGTACAAAGAAGGGCAACAAAACTAATAGAGACTGGAGGATATTAGTTATTAGGGATGAGCCGAACACCCCCCCGCTTCGGTTCGCAGCAGAACATTCGAACAGGCAAAAAATTTGTTCGAACACCGTTAAAGTCAATGGGAAACGAACGTCAAAAATCAAAAGTGCTAATTTTAAAAGTTAATATGCATGGTATTGCCATAAAAAGGGTTTGGGGACCCGGGTCCTGCCCCAGGGGACATGTATCAATGCAAAAAACTGTTTTAAAAACAGCAGTTTTTTCGGGAGCAGTGATTTTAATAATGTTTAAAGTGAAACAATAAAAGTGAAATATTCCTTTAAATTTCGTACCTGGGGGGTGTCTATAGTATGCCTGTAAAGTGGCGCATTTTCCCATGTTTAGAACAGTCCCTGCACAAAATGACATTTCTAACGGAAGAAAAGTCATTTAAAACTACTCGCGGCTATAATGAATTGTCGGGTCCCGGCAATACAGATAAAAGTAATTGGAAAAAAAACAACATGGTCCGTCCCCCCCAGTCCATTACCAGGCCCTTTGAGTCTGGTATGAATATTAAGGGGAACCCTGAACCAATTTAAAAAAAAAAAACAATTGCGTGGGGGGCCCCCCAAATTCCATACCAGGCCCTTCAGGTCTGGTATGGATGTTAAGGAGAACCCTGCACCAAATAAAAAAAAATGGCGTAGGGATCCCCCTCAAAATCCATACCAGATCCTTCAGGTCTGGTATGGATTTTAAGAGGAACCCTGCACCGAAATAAAAAAAATGGCGTGGGGGTCCCCCTAAAAATCCATACCAGACCCTTATTCGAGCATGCAACCTGGCAGGGCGCAGGAAAAGAGGGAGGGACGAGAGAGCTGACCCCCCTCCTGAACTGTACCAGGCCACATGTCCTTAACATGGGGGGATGTCCCCATGTTTATGGGGACGAGGGCCTCATCCCCACAACCCTTGCCCGATGGTTGTGGGGGTCTGCGGGTGGGGAACTTATCGGAATCTGGAAGCCCCCTTTAACAAAGGGGACCCCCTGATCCCGCCCCCTCTATGTGAATTGGTAACGGGGTATCATTTACCATTTCACAAAAAAAGTGTCAAAAATGGTAAAAAAAACACACAGACACAGCTTGGGACAAGTCCTTTCTTAAAAAAATAAAAATAAATTCCAGTGATGCAATCCTTCCTCGTCCCAGGATACGGAGAAACACGCTGCTGCCACATGATCCGCCTCCATGGGAGGTTACCGCTGAATGACGCTAGACCTGCCGTGACAGCTCTTAAATAGCTGAGGGTGGGGCCACCCATGACGTGCACGGGTGACCCCGCCCCCCTCTGATGCAATGGGGGTTTCCGACGGTTTCCCCGTGGCGTCACGGGTGACCTCACCCTCTCTGACGCCACGGGAAACCCCTGGTGCGTCAGAGGGGGCGGGGTCACCCGTACATGTCACTGGGTAAACCCGCAGCATTTCCCCGTTGCGTCAGAGGGGGCGGGGTCACCCGTGCACGTCACAGGTGGCCCCGCCCTAAGCTATTTAAGAGCTGTAATGGCGGGTCTAACGTCATTCGGCAGGCGCCTCCAATGGAGGCGGATCGCGTAGTGGCGGCGTGTTTCTCCGTATCCCGGGACGAGGAAGGATTACATCGCTGGATTTTTTTATTTTTTTAAAAATGACTTGTCCCAAGCTGAGTCTCTGTGTTTTTTACCATTTTTGACACTTTTTTTGTGAAATGGTAGGGGTACAATGTCCCCCGTTACCAATTCACATGGGGGGGCTGGGATCTGGGGGTCTGGGGGACCCCCACGCCATTTTTTTTAACACAGAGATCCACGTCCTGTCAGGGGGAGGAGACCGATGGTGTGTCCCTTGTACATAGGAACAACCAACGGTCACCTCCACCAGTCAGTCCCCTCCCCCCACAGTAAGAATCACTCCCTTAGGTACACTTAACCCCTTCAGCGCCCCTAGTGGTTAACCCCTTCACTACCAGTGTCATTTTTACCGTAACCAATGCATTTTTATAGCACTGATCGCTGTAAAAATGACAATGGTCCCAAAATGGTGTCAAAAGTGTCCGATGTGTCCGCCATAATGTCGCAGTCGCAATAAAAATTGCTGGTCGCCGCCATTACTAGTAAAAAAAAAAAATATTAATAAAAATGCTATAAAACTATGCCCTATTTTGTAGACGCTATAACTTTTGCGCAAACCAACCAATAAACGCTTATTGAGATTTTTTTTTTACCAAAAATATTCAGAAGAATACGTATCGGCCTAAACTGAGGAACTATTTTATTTTTATTTTTAAATTGGGATATTTATTATGGCAAAAAGTAAAAAATATTGTGTTTTTTTCAAAATTTCGCACTTTTTTTTTCGCACTGTCCTCAGCCTTACACCTACGTCATTGGCTGAGCGGACCTGATGGGGAACTTTAGAAGGGGCGGGTCTATTCCTTTAATACACTGCCGAGGAAGTTCCCCATCAGGGGGTACTCCACGCCATTTAAAAAAAAAATTGGGGGTGGAGTTCCCCTTAAAATCCATGCCAGATCTGAAGGGCCTGGTATGGATATTTGGGGGAACCGCACGCATTTTTTTTTAAATTTGCGGTGGGGTTCCCCTTAATATCCATACCAGACCCGAAGGGTCTGGTAATTAAATTTGGGGGAATCCGCACGCTTTTTTTTTTTTTATCAATGACTTTTCTATGTATTGCCGGGAGCCGACCATTCATTATAGCCGCGAGTGAGTTTTAAATGCCTTTTTTTCCTTTAGAAATGACACTTTGTGCAGGGACAGTTCTAAGCACGGGAAACATGCGCGAATAGTCCTCAGAAGTTCGGGTCCCCATTGACTTCAATGGGGTTCGGGTTCGGGGTCAAGTTCGGTCCTGAACTCGAACTTTTTACCCGAACATCCAGGTGTCCACTCAATTCTAGCTACTAACAGTGTAGCTGCTGACTTTTAATAAGGACACTTACCTGTCCTACTCGCCCGCGATCTTGGTCCCGCCACGGCGATCGATCGCTGCTGGCAGGTCCTAGTTCCTCCATCCTGACTAAGGGAAACAGGCATTGAAGCCGTAAGGCTTCACTGCTTGTTTCCTACTGCGCATGCGCCACTCGCACAGCGCTTTGTGAATGGGCGGCTTGCCTCCTGGGATACACACAGTTCCCAGAAGGCAGCACGCCCCATTCACAAAAAGAGGAAATAGAAGTTCTCAATCCGAGGACAAGGAAGAGGCACAGTAGAGGCAGATTAGGGGACTTCCGCATAGCAACAGGCATTTAGGGTGAGTATAAAAATGTTTTTTTTTACTATAAATTTTTTTCATTTTTTTTTAGGATTTTTAATGTTACATTTTTTTTTTCAGGGTGGACCTCCGCTTTAAACATGAAGTATTTAATTACAATGTATCTACTGTATGGTACCATTATGAGATCACACTTTTGTCTACCACCAATTGTCTGCTGCCTACAATTAGTTCGCTAGCGTTTTTTTGCATTTTTTTGATCCATTGAAAAGAAAAAAAAAAAGCTAAAAAACGCTAACACTGAAAAACGCTAATAAACTCTATTGCAAAAACGCAAAAAAAACTTTGAAAGGCTCCCTGCAAAGCTACTGGCGTTTTTTATAGCTTTTTTTAGCATCCAATGTGCATGGAGCCTTAGGGTGTGCACCCTGAAGCTCAAACACTTGTGTGTGTGTGTCTATAAATATATGACCCCGACACATTAATCTCCCTGCTGGAACAGTGAAAAAGAAGTACGTAAACACTTCTCTTATGGCAGAGCTGGCGAGAGGGAGATCTTTCCTATATTCCTGCTGGCACAAAGAGTGATAATGCTTGCATGGGGTAATTTGTGTGTGCCCAGGCACATCCGGCAGTCCCTATTTTGTATCTCTCTACAAATGCTGTAGGATGCTGTAATCACAAACAGGGAACACATTTAACCCTTTGATCGACCCCTGATGTTTAACCCCTTCCCATCCAGTGTCATTAGTACAGTGACAGTGCATATTTTTAGCACTGATCACTGTAATAATGTCACTGGTTCACAAAAAAAGTGTCAAAAGTGTCAGCTAGGTGTCCAATCTGTCCGCTGCAATGTCGCAGTCCCGCTAAAAATCGCTGATCACTGCCATTACACATATAAAAATAAAAATAAAGACGCTATAAATTTTGTGCCAAACCAATCAATAAACGCTTATTAGGATTTTTTTACCAAAAATATAAGAATACTCATTGGCCTAACCTGATGAAGAAATTAGATTTTTTTTCTATTTTTTTATTGTATATGTTTTATAGCAGAAAGTAAAAAAAATAAATAATATATATATATATATATATATATATATATATATATATATATATATATATATTTAAATTGTCGTTATATTTTTTTTTATAGCACAAAAAATAAAAAACACAGAGGTGATCAAATACCACCAAAAGAAAGCTATATTTGTGGGGAAAAAAAGGACGTCAATTTTATTTCGGTATAACGTTGCATGTCCACACAATTGTCTGTTAAATTAACCCAGTGCCGTATCGCAAAAAATTGCCTGTACATTAAGGGGGGTAAAGCTTTCCGGGGCTGAAGTAGTTACATTTCTTCTAACAAGCCTGCTGGAGCAAATCAAAGCCAGCTAAACCTTGTTTATCCACTTCAGGCCCGGAGGATTTGGCTGCCAAATGACCGGGACACTTTTTGCGATTCGGCACTGCGTCGCTTTAACTGACAATTGCGTGGTCGTGCGACGTGGCACCCAAACAAAATTGAAGTCCATTTTTTCCCACAAATAGAGATTTCTTTTGGTGGTATTTGATCACCTCTGCGTTTTTTTTTTTTTGAGCTATAAACAAAAAAAGAGCGAAAATCTTGAAAAAAAAGCAATATTTGTTTATTTTTTGCTATAAACCCCCCCCCCCACAAATTAATAAAAAAACAAATGTCTTCCTCAGTTTAGACCGATATGTATTCTTCATGTTTTTGGTAAAAAAAAATCACAATACGCATTTATTGATTGGTTTCTGCAAAAATGATAGCGTCTACAAAATAGGGGATAGTTTTATGGCATTTTTATTAATATTATTTTTTTACTAGTAATGGCGGCGATCAGCGATTTTTATCGTGACTGCGACATTATGGCGGACACATCGGACACTTTTTGATGCTATTTTGGGACCATTGTCATTTATACAGTGATCAGTGCTATAAAAATGCACTGATTACTGTGTAAATGACACAGGCAGGGAAGGGGTTAACCAGTAGGGGTTATGTGTGTCCTAGGGAGTGATTCTAACTGTGTGGGGGCTGGGCTTACTGTGACACGACAGTGATCACTGCTCCTGATGACAGGGAGCAGAAGATCACTGTCCTGTCACAAGGCAGAAAAGGGAGATGCCTTGTTTAAACAGGCATCCTCCCATTCTGCAGCTCTGTGACACGATCACGGGACACCGGCGGACATAGAGTCCGCGGGTCCTGCGGGCACGATCACGGAGCTCGCGGCTGGGGCCCACATGACGGCAAATTTAAAGAAAAATATATATACGCCTATTTGCCTGCCCGTGCCATTCTGCCGACGCAAATGTGCGTGCACTGGTCGGCAAGTGGTTAAAGACGATAGGGAAGAGTTTTTTCTTGGCGACATAAATCTCAATCTATTCACTTATTTACCAGGGGAAAGTTCATGGCACGGCAATCAGAAGCGGAATAGTAAGTGCCCAGATGATGACCGGACTTCATTATGACTACACCTCCCTGGGGGATATCGCTGTATAAATAGGGCATTTATACATTCAAATAAATAGCAAGCCCTCTGGTAACGATCCACTGTGTTCAGAATTGTTATTGTGACTTATAAATAATGGAATATGGGGTTATTAATGGTTTGGTGGTTTTCAAATATTTATGAGTATTTTTTAGACTTTAGGCTGCTGTATGCAGCCAATTGTAATGAAATTACTCATAGATTTAAAACTGAACTCCAGGCAGATATAAAAGACGCAAATTAATGCAGATCTGTAATCATTAAAGAGGAGTTCCACCCAAAAGTGGAACATCCGCTCATCTGATTCCTCCCCCTCTCCGGTGCCACATTTGGCACATTTCAGTGATGGGGGAGTGGATACCTGTCTTTGACAGGTATCCTGTCCCACTTCCGGGAGACCAGGTCACGGCGATCTACGTCAGCAGCTTGGTCCCCATCCACCTCCCTCCTCTTCTGCCGGCCAGTGAAAGAGCGCAGCTTGCTTCGCGCATGCACAGTAGTGCCCCGGCCATGAAGCCAAAAAAGGCTACACTGCCGGGTTCCCTTAGTAGCAATGGCCGAGGCAGCACCCGACCAGCTGATCGAAGATCTCCTGCGGTGCACACATCGCTGGACTCCAGGACAGGTAAGTGTCCTAATGTTAAAAGTCAGCAGCTGCAGTATGTTGGCGAGAGGAACTCCGCTTTAATACATCATTAACCACTTGCCGACCAGCCGCCGCAGTTTTACACAGCATGGCTCGGCTGGGGCGAAACAACGTTATGTTACGTCGCTTCGCCCTGTGGCCACTAGGGGCGCACGCCGCCAGAGGCACGCGCCCGCTGCTCGCCCCCGGAGCCGATGCGAGTTCCCAGCGTGTGCGATGACCGCCGGGCACCCGCGATCACTCGTGACACAGCGAGAACCGCAGATCCCAGTACTCTGAGGGGAGAAATGACTGATCGTGTGTTCATACAAAGCATGAACAGCGATCTGTCATTTCCCCTAGTAAGTCCAATCCCCCCTTCAGTTAGAACACAGAGAGGGAACACAATTAACCCCTTGAGCGCCCTCTAGTGTTAACCCCTTCACTGCCAGTGACATTTTTACAGTAATCAGTGCATTTTTATAGCACTGATCATCGTATAAATGACAATGGTCCCAAACATGTGTCACAAGTGTCCGATGCGTCTGCCATAATGTCGCAGTCCCGATATAAAAATTGCAGATCGCCGCCATTACTAGTAAAAAAATAAATAATAAAAAAGCTATAATTCTATCCCCTATTTTGTAGATGCTATAACTTTTGCGCTAACCAATCAATATACGCTTATTGCGATTTTTTTTTTCACCAAAAATATGTAGAAGAATACATAGCTGCCTAAACTGAGGAAATTTTTATTTATTTTTTTAAATGTGGGATATTTTTTATAGCAAAATGTAAAAGATATTGTGTTTTTTTTTGTTTGTTTTTTTTTTTTAAATTGTCGCTGTTCTTTTGTTTATAGCACAAAAAATAAAAACTGCAGAGGTGATAAAATACCTCCCAAAAGAAAGCTCTATTTGTGGGAAAAAAAGGACGCAAATTTTATTTGGGTACAACATCGCATGCCCGTGCAATTGTCAGTTAAAGCGACGCAGTGCCAAATTGTAAAAAGTGCTCTGGTCAGGAAGGGGGTAAAATCTTCTGGGGCTGAAGTGGTTAGTGTTTATGAAGTAAAATTTCATGGTCACTACCAGCCCCTCTATTAGAGCCTGGCATACCACACTATGTAAGTCATTTCTAAAAATGTTGTAAATACCTATTTAGAGGGATCTTTAGGCCGGTCACATGACTCGCAGGCCGCTTTACAGCTCTGAGACAGGGCTTCTGCAGGAGGGGCCGAGATCTCCCTCTGTCATCAGCTGGGGAGATTACGTGACCTGTTTGTTTTGGCTTGTGTGGGCTGGGAGTGGCTCAGAGTTAGAGCCCATTCAGCAAGCTGCAGGCATGTAAATTTGGGGTCAAGCTCTTTTTGCCAATAACTAGAAATGTGCAATTTGTTTTATTCCGATTTCGTTTTTTTTATGAATTTTAACAAAATTGTTAATTTGGAAACATCCAAATTAACGAAAACTCGTTAAACAAATTCTTCCGAATATTCGTAATTTGTAAATTCGAAAATTTGTGAATTCAGAAATTTGTAAATTCAAAAATTTTGTAAATTCGGAAATTCGTAACTCAAGCGTCCAAATATTCGAAAATCTGAAATAATAACATAACTATTAAATTATAGGTATTGGAATTTCCATTCAAATTTGGCTGTTAGTGAACGTAATGAATACAAATTTATCAGAAGTTACAAATGATCTGAAATAACAAATGCTGTATCTAAACGTATGGAACGCAACAAATTAATAATAATAGAAAACTTTTTTTTATTATTACCGTATATACTCGAGTATAAGCCGAGTTTTTCAGCACATTTTTTTTTTTGTGCTGAAAATGCCCCCCTCGGCTTATACTCAAGTCACCTTTTTTTTTGCGCCTGATCTCCCAGCTTTGGGGACCCGGTACCGGCCGGTCGTAGGTTTCCTGGACCCCAAACTTGGCACACATGTAGCTCCACTCTTCCTCTACAAGTGTGCAAATCTTGTTGTCTGGGGGACCTACGGCCGGGGAGCACCGATTTTTCAAAGCCTGGCATCCCTTCCATAGACTCCCATGTTAAACGGTAATTTCTCTGGAAAAATTTAGGGACACGGTACCGGCCGATCCTAGGTTCCCTGGACCCAAAACTTGGCACACATGTAGCCCCATGTCTCCTCTATAAGTGTACAAAGTTTGCATAGACTTCCATGTTAAACGTCAGTCTAGTTATGGACACAGTGAGGCATGCAGATGGACACCCTAGGCTTATACTCGAGTCAATACGTTTTCCCATTTTTTTGTGGAAAAATTAGGTGCCTTGGCTTATATTCAGGTCAGCTTATACTCAAGTATATACAGTATTTATTATTATTTAGTTCTCTTCCATTTGTTTAGATTCAGCATTCGTACTTTTGGATAATTCGAAACTTTGGATAAATTTGTATTCGTTACGTTCACCAACAGCCAAATTTGAAAGGAAATTCCAATACCTATAATTTAATAGTTAGGCTATATTCACACTAAAGCCCCATACAGACGGTCGAACTTCCATCTGACTTTTCCCTGGATTTTTGTCCGAACGGAGTTGGCCGGGTACACCCATAGCATACACACCACAGGACTTTTCTGCAAACTTTCCCAAAACTTTTTGCAACATCACATGGTTTTTCTGCTCTTTTCTGCTCTTTACCGCCACCCTTTGGTCAACTTCTGCTATTGTTGGTTGATTTTAACATTAGTTGTTTTGTCCATCGGACAAAAGTCTGATGGTTTTCTGTACACACGGTCGGAATTTGCTCCATCGGACTTTTGTTGGCCAAAAGTTTGTCCGTTTGCAGACCCAACTTTTGTCCGATGAAAACAAAAAACAAAAAAAAAAGTTTGTCCGATGGAGCGTACACACGGTCGGATTGTTGGTCCAACTTGCTCAAAATGAAGTTTGTTGGCCAAAAGTCAGACAGTGTGTATGGGGCTTAAGGCACTTTGCAGGTCTTAGTGCGGGCCTTTTTTTGGCCGCTAGTGGGGGTTGAAAGCGCCCCGCTAGTGGTCGATTAGCGCCGCAAATCCGACGGTAAAGCACCACTAAAAATAGCGGCACTTTACCGCCGATGGTGCAACGCCCCAGTGTAAAAGTAGCCTTAGTTATTAGTTAGTTATTCTTTAGAATTTCCAGATTTTCTTTCATATTTTCTAATTTACGAATTAACTAGTTTACGAATTTATGAATTTTCGAGTTTACAAATTTACGAATTGCGATCATAACGGATGACCCAAAACAAAAACAAAAAACGAAAGAAACAAAAACTAAAACAATTATTTTTTTGGCAGTGCACATGTCTACCAATAACTTGAATGACATCCCTAGTGACCACCATTGTCATGACTCGTATAACATGTTTTCCAGGCAATAAGCGCTCTTCTACTTTTCTAGTGTTACACATATTTCCAGCAAGATAATATCATTTTATAATCTCTCTCTGGCAGAATCTGGAATACTCTTTTGTGATATAAAATTTTGAAAATAGGGTCACAGTGCCTCCTCCTCTCCCCTGCAGCTTCCAGCAAGCTTGCAGTCCCTTGAACAGGAATGGTGCAGACACACACACACAGCGGTGAGACAATATCACTTTACTTCTCTCTGCAGGAAAACACACGAGGGAGTTGAGCCCACACAGGGGAAAGGATTTTGCCAGATTAAATGAAAACTGCTTCACAGAATCAAAAAACAAGCACAGTCACAATCAGAACAAACCCGAAAAGATCAGACACAAGCTTTTTCTTAATTGGGAACAAACTGCAGATGGTAACAATGAAATATGGAGTTCAAGCACAACATGTTTAAAATGGAATTACAGGTAAACAGGTAAACACACACTAAACACATTAACACAGTAGAAAAGAATGCCAGCAGTTGTAGAGTGGGACCTTTGATTTCTGTGTGGAAACAGTGGTCTCTCTGCTGAGGTCCGACAAGCTCACTATTAACTAAAACCTATAGTGCTGCAAACATCAAAGCTTATGCTTCCTGATTGGAGCACTATGGCTCCGACAAAGGTTACAGCTTTCCCACAGGGAGCAATGCTTCTTTTCTGAGAATGCTGGCCAGGGATATGCTTTTCTACTAAGACTGACTTTGCAGTAGACATGTGTGGTTCGTTTCTTTACGAATTAAAATTCAGACAAATTTTCGTTATTCGGAAATTCGGATGTATCCAAATTTCCGAATTACAATAGTAAACAAATTAGAATTTAAACAAATCCGAAATAACAATTTGAATTAGGACAAAATTCGAATTTAAATAGTTTTTGAATAGTTTTTGAATTCGAATAGTTTTCAGATTTCCAAAGAGAATAAAATAGAAAATAAAGAAATAGAATAGAAAAAAAATATATACTGTATATTTTTTCTATTTTGTTCCTTTATTTTCTATTCTATTTTATTATTTTTGGAAATTAGAAAACTATTTGAATTGGAAAACTTTTTAAATTCCATCTCAAATTTTTTCCAATCGATTTGAAAACAAATAAACATAGCAAATCCTGAAAACTAAACAAATGAAACTAATTTAACTAAACAAATTTATGTAAATAATGAATCTAAACGAAACAAAACAATTTTTTTTCATTCTACACATGTCTACTTTGCAGACCTTTTTTTTTTTTAACGGCTTGCCGACCGACTCCTGTACTTTTACATTGGCAGAATGGCACGGCTGCGCAAAGTAACGTATATTTACGTTACTTTGAATTTCGCGCCGTGCTGGCGCACACGCGCCCCTGCCGCGAGCTCCGTGACCGTGCCCGCGGGACCCGCAGACTCGACGTCCACCGGTGTCCCGCGATCGTGTCGAAAAGAGTCAGAACAGGGGGATACCTGTGTAAACAAGGCATCTCCCTGTTCTGCTTAGTGACAGGACACTGATCTACTGCTCCCTGTCATCGGGAGCAGCGATCAGTGTCGTGTCACAGTAAGCCCCGCCCCCACACAGTTAGAGTCACTCCCTAGGACACACTTAACCCCTTCCTCACCCCCTAGTGGTTAACCGTTTCACTGCCAGTGTCATTTACACAGTAACCAGTGCATTTTTAAAGCACTGATCGCTGTATAATTGTGAATGGTCCCAAAATAGCCTCAAAAATGTCCGATATGTCCGCCATAATGTCGCAGCCACGATAAAATCGCTGATCGCCGTCATTACTAGTAAAAAATTAAATTAGTAATAAAAATGCCATAAAACTATCCCCTATTTTGTAGACGCTATAACTTTTGCGCAATCCAATCAATATACGCTTATTGCGATTTTTTTACCAAAAATATGTAGAAGTATCATATCGGCCTAAACTGAGGAAAACAATTAGTTTTATATATTTTTTGGGGATATTTATTATAGCAAAAAGTAAAAAATATTGCTTTTTTTTTCAAAATTCTTGCTCTATTTTTGTTTATAGCGCAAAAACATAAAAATCGCAGAGATGATCAAATACCACTAAAAGAAAGCTCTTTTTGTGGGAAAAAAAGGACGTCAATTTTGTTTGGGAGCCACGTCGCACAACCGCGCCATTGTCAGTTAAAACTACGCAGTGCCGAATCGCAAAAAATGGCCTGGTCATTTGGCAGTCAAATCCTCCGGGGCTGAATGGGTTAATGCACCTGGAATGTATTTAGCAGACTTAAACAGATGGGGGTTTTATTAAAACAATGCACTACAGAATACACACAATACTTTATTAATCCCAAAGGGCATTGGGGCAATTGGGAAATTGTTACGACACAGACACACTTAACAAAGACAACACAAGATCACAACAATAGACTGAACAAGATGCAAAAACACAACAAAATTACCAATAACATCCATTAATACCAAATAACAAAATTAAAACTACACTACAAATAAAACATCTATACAATTTAAACGTGAAGTATGGGTTTCTTTTTTTTTTTTTTGCTTACATCTATTCTATGTGAGCTGCTGATATCTATAAACCCTTCCAACCCTCTCAGAAGTGCCCCCATTCTGTTAAAATCCAGATAATTACCTGTGGGGGGTTCTACAGTCTTTCATACAGCATCATCCCGACAATGGTGTGAATATAGAGTCTTGATCCACCCCCTGTCCTGTAATTTTGCTTGATTGATGTCGGCTCTCCTCTCTCTGCTCGTTCTCGAGACTTTACAGAGCTTAGCTGCTCCCCCCTCCCTTCTCCCTCCTCTCTCCTCCCCCTCCCTTCTCCTCTTCAGCATGTTCCGTTCTTCAGAGGAATCCAGCAGAGATTACAGCCCTTCAGTGGCTGTAAGCAGTGGCGTCACTAGGGTTGGTGTCACCCAGTGCGAAAAAAAATGGTGTCACCCCCCACCAACTATAGTCCCCCCTCAGTACAGACCCCCCTCCACTAACTACAGACCCCCCTCCCGCAGTATAGATCCCCCTCCCTCAGTACAGACCATCCCACTAAGTACAGACCCCCCCTCCATCAATATAGACCCCCTCCCTCAGTATAAACCTCTCCCCTCAGTACAGACACCCCACCTCAGTGCAGACCGCTCCATCAGGGCAGACCCCCTCAGTGCAGACCCCCCAGCAGTACAGACCCCCCAGTTACAGACACCCCCAAGTTACAGACACCCCCTCAGTTACAGACCCCCCAGTGCAGACACCCCTCAGTTACAGACACCCCCTCAGTTAGACATCCCCCAGTGCAGACCCCCCTTAGTTACAGACACCCCCTCAGTTACAGACACTCCCAGTGCAGACCCCCCTCAGTTACAGACATCCCCCAGTGCAGACCCCCCCAGTGCAGACCCCCCTCAGTTACAGACCCCCCTCAGTTACAGACACCCCCTCAGTTACAGACCCCCCAGTGCAGACCTTCCTCAGTTACAGACCCCCCCAGTTACAGACCCCCCTCAGTTACAGACACCCCCAGTTACAGCCCCCCTGGTGCAACCCCCCCAGTGCAGACTCCCCTCAGTTACAGACACCCCCCAGTTACAGACACCCCCTCAGTTACAGACCCCCCCAGTGCAGACCTTCCTCAGTTACAGACCCCCCAGTTACAGACCCCCCTCAGTTACAGACACCCCCCAGTTACAGCCCCCCCTTGGTGCCAACCCCCCTAGTGCAGACACCCCCAGTTACAGCCCCCCCTTGGTGCAAACCCCCCTAGTGCAGACACCCCCAGTTACAGCCCCCCTTGGTGCAAACCCCCCTAGTGCAGACACCCCCAGCTACAGCCCCCCTTGGTGCAAACCCCCTAGTGCAGACATCCCCAGTTACAGCCCCCCCTTGGTGCAAACCCCCCCTAGTGCAGACACCCCCAGTTACAGCCCCTCCAATGGTGCAAACCCCCCTAGTGCAGACACCCCCAGTTACAGCCCCCCCTTGGTGCAAACCCCCTTAGTGCAGACACCCCCAGTTACAGCCCCCCTTGGTGCAACCCCCCCTAGTGCAGACACCCCCAGTTACAGCCCCCCCTTGGTGCAAACCCGCCCTAGTGCAGACACCCCCAGTTACAGCCCCGCCTTGGTGCAAACCCCCCTACTGCAGACACCCCCAGTTACAGCCCCCCCCTTGGTGCAAACCCCCCTACTGCAGACACCCCCAGTTACAACCCCCACTTGGTGCAAACCCCCTAGTGCAGACACCCCCAGTTAAAGCCCCCCTTGGTGCAAACCCCCCTAGTGCAGATGCCCCCAGTTACAGCCCCCCCTTGGTGAAAACCCCCCTAGTGCAGACACCCCCAGTTACAGCCCCCCCCCTGGTGCAAACCCCCCTAGTTCAGACACCCCCAGTTACAGCCCCCCTTGGTTCAAACCCCCTTAGTGCAGACACCCCCAGTTACAGCCCCCCCATAGTGCAGACACCCCCAGTTACAGCCCTCCCCATAGTGCAGACACCCCTAGTGCAGACACCCCCCCTTACCTTACAGAGCAGCAGAATGAGCAGATACACACAGTGGTGTGTCCCTCGAGCGTGGGCTCCGCCTCCTCCTCTGTGGATGTAAACAGAGAGAAGGGGGCGGCGGCTTCCTTCCTTCTGCTCCGCTGAGGGACACAAGCCGTGGCACAAGCCGCGAGGCACAGGGCAGAGGGTGGGCGGTGTTAGCGTTGTGCCGCTACCCACAAGTGTAACCCTTCTGGTGGGTGTCACCCGGGTGCGGCCCGCCCCCTTCATTGTAAATAGAGTATTGCAGGATTACATCCCCCTTACATTTGTATTGCTGTATTAGGCTGGGTTCACACTAGTGCGATGTAGGAACCCTGCAAATCCACTGTGGGTTCCCGCATTGCACCCGACTCGCACGGCAATTCGCACTGTCATATGCATGCACCCATGCGATACGATTCTGGTGCAGACCTAAAAATCTGTCCTTTGCGAGTTTAGCCCTAATGCGATGCGATTATCTGTATGGCTGAAATCGCATTGCATGTGATTTGCAGTGCTGTGCGAATTGCATGTGATTTTGCAACACGCAGCAGTGTGAACCAGCCCTTACACTGCATATTCATGCAGCTGCACAAATATAGAAGTATTTGGCCATGTTGATGTGCCCTAGAATGGAGAGGTGTTCCATGCAGTTGCCTGTTGAACTCAATTATAGGCTGACAGGTGCACAGATCTTCATACATATTCTTGCGTGTACATCTGCCTAGGATGGGATAGACAGGTGTTTGGTGTAACCATCTTTTACCACTTGCCCACCATCCCATAGCAGTTTTACTGCTACAGAGCAGTCACGCTGCGTATGATCACGTGTATATATACATGATCCTATGATTCCTATGAATCGGTCACGAGTGCGCACTCCCACTGTGCTGCTCGATGTAAGCCGGCACCCACTGATTGTTCAGTACGCAGGCAGAACAGCAGTCTGTCTATGTAAAAAAAGGCAGATTACCATTCTGCCAGTAAGGAAGGCATGGATCCTGTGTCTCTGCAAAGCAGGAACAAAGATTTATGCCTTCCCTAAGTAAAAGCACCTCCCCACTACACAAAACACTGGCTAGGCTCACAGTGAACCCTTTGACTGCCCCTGATGTTAAACCCTTCCCAGCCACTGTCATTGGTCCCCAAAAAAGTGTCAGTGTCCAAATTGTTTGCCACAATATCGCAGTTATGCTATAAGTCGCTGATTGCCTCCATTGCCATTCTAAACATGTATCCCATAGTTTGTAGACACTATAGTTTTTAGTTTTTGCATTATACATACACACTATATATATATATATATAAAATAAATATCATATATAAAAACTTAAATTCGTAAAGTCCATATGATAAAACAGCGCTAAGTAAGGATAAATGTCCAAAAACATGTAAAAAGCACTTGAGTGATGACTTTGCAACAGTCAAACTAGTAGTGGTATATCTTCTCTGGATACGATATGTAGTGCACCCTACACCAATCCCAAATCTTCACCACAAGTGAGACACGCTCCCCCTCTGGGGTACAAACTCACCACAAAGATGAAAAAGATAGGCCTTTTTTCTAGTCTGTAGGTAGTCTCACTCCAACATCTGTCATCACCACCAGGGTAGTATGGGTTAAAATCCTCAAGCAAACATATAAGGACATAAAGGCACTAATAGTGTAATATTGCTTTAATTAAGAAATCCCCAATACTAAAACCCTGTTTCAAATGCACGTACAATTCAATCACTTGTAAAACAGCACATAAAGTTTAGAGTGTAATCACCGCTATCCTGTCCCAAAAGGGCGCCCTTTTGGGACAGGATAGCGGTGATTACACTCTATACTTTATGTGCTGTTTTACAAGTGATTGAATTGTACGTGCATTTGAAACAGGGTTTTAGTATTGGGGATTTCTTAATTAAAGCAATATTACACTATTAGTGCCTTTATGTCCTTATATGTTTGCTTGAGGATTTTAACCCATACTACCCTGGTGGTGATGACGGATGTTGGAGTGAGACTACCTACAGACTAGAAAAAAGGCCTATCTTTTTCATCTTTGTGGTGAGTTTGTACCCCAGAGGGGGAGCGTGTCTCACTTGTGGTGAAGATTTGGGATTGGTGTAGGGTGCACTACATATCGATTTTAACCCATACTACCCTGGTGGTGATGACGGATGTTGGAGTGAGACTACCTACAGACTAGAAAAAAGGCCTATCTTTTTCATCTTTGTGGTGAGTTTGTACCCCAGAGGGGGAGCGTGTCTCACTTGTGGTGAAGATTTGGGATTGGTGTAGGGTGCACTACATATTGTATCCAGAGAAGATATACCACTACTAGTTTGACTGTTGCAAAGTCATCACTCAAGTGCTTTTTACATGTTTTTGGACATTTATCCTTACTTAGCGCTGTTTTATCATATGGACTTTACGAATTTAAGTTTTTATATATGATATTTATTTTATTTATTCTGTTTTATATTTATGAGGTTCTCATTTTATATAAATTTAAACAGCTGCTCCTTTTATATAATTTATACCATAGTTTAATTACTCTGATATATTTATTTCCGAGCTGAGTATATCGTCTATTTTCCCATTATTTACCCATCTAAATAGGCAAATTATTGAGCCACAGGAATTGCATACCAATACATAGGCGCCGAGAAGTGCAAATTTTGGGCCTGTTTATTTGCACCTTTTCTTTATATATATATATATATATATATATATATATGTGTGTGTATAGTGTGTAAGAATGACTGTTGCCACTAGGACACACAGAAAACCATTTTTTTACTATTTGCCCTTTTTGCACTAAAATGCAGCCTGCAAACATGATACATTTTATCTCAGCGTATAGGAAAGTGCCACATGTTACTTTAAGACCCCTTTCACACTGAGGCGCTTTACAGGCACTATAGCGCTAAAAATAGAGCCTGTAAAGCGACTCACTTGTCACTCCAATGTGAAAGCCTGAGTGCTTCCACACTGGAGCGGTGCATGGCAGGACGTCAAAAAAAAGTCCTGCCAGCAGCTTCTAAAATCCTCTAAAATTAAAATAAATGGGCATCGCTGCCGAAGCGCCGCTGCAGTGGTGCTTTGCGGGCACTTTTAACCCCTTTTTGGCCACTAGCGGGGGTTAAAAGTGCCCCGCTAGCAGCTGAAAAGCGCTGCTAAAACAACAGTAAAAAAGTAGGGGCTAAAAATAGCATTGCTTTACCGCTGGTGCCCGGTGCGGCTCAGCGTGAAAGTGCCCTAACTGCTTCGTGCTGTCTCATGCAGGAGTATGGCAACAAAACGGCTTTCCTATGCTGGATCACGTACTAGATACGCGATCCAGCACTTCCAAGTGGGGGCCACGCATGTGCTTTGCCACCTCGCCGGCTGATTAGAAGGTCCTGGGCCAACTATTGACCTCTGGCACCCCCTGATTGGCAAAGAGGGTGACAAGGCAGAGGTCTGTGAATGTAAAGAATGCAGAGCTCTGTCCTGTCAGCAGGGATGTGCTGGTTTTTGTTTCCATGCAAAGCATATCCCTTAGTAATAGTAAAATTTACCTTTCATAACATGTTACGGGCTACACCCATATTCTGAGTGTAACATGTAACATGCTATAATAGCACCGGCCCCTGCCCCCCCCCCCCATTCTGACAGCTAGCAGGGTATCTTCTCCTCCCTACTAGCTGTCAAAGAAACAACTGCCCGCCCGGCCGCACCACTCATTTACGGTACTCTGTGAATGGAACACTACAAGGTCAGCAGTCAAGAAGACAGAGGTCATTAGGGCAAAGCACAGAGGTCATTAGGGCAAAGCACAGAGGTCAGTTGGGCAGAAGCCAGATTTCAGCAGTCCAGAGGTCAGTAGGACAAAGGGCACTGCTTTGGCAGGACACACATAATTCTCCTTCTCCCCACATAGCACACACTTGTTAGACCCCTTTCACACTGGGGCGGTTTGCAGGCGCTATTGCGCTAAAAATAGCTCCTGCAAACCGACCTGAAACAGCGGCTACTGTTTCTCCAGTGTGAAAGCCCTGAGGGCTTTCACACTGGAGCGGTGCGCTAGCAGGACGTGAAGAAAAGTCCTGCTAGCCGCATCTTTGGAGCCCTCAAAGCACCATGTCCTCATGTTGATGGGGACAAGGGCCTCATCCCCACAACCCTTGCCTGGTGGTTGTGGGGGTCTGCGGACGGGGGGGCTTATCGGAATCTGGAAGACCCCTTTAACAAAGGGGACCCCCAGATCCAGACCCCCCTATGTGAATTGGTAAGGGGTACATTGTACCCCTACCATTTCACAAAGAAAGTGTAAAAAAATGTAAAAAAACACACAGACACTGTTGGAAAAAGTCCTTTATTAAAAAAAAAAAAAAGATTCCAGCGGTGGTAATCCACTCTCGGTATCCTGCGATGGGTGATCTCCTCTCCGGGGTCCAGCGATGGATGATCTCTCCTCTTCGGGGTCCAGCGATGGATGATCTCTCCTCTCCAGGTCCAGGCTCCAACGATGATGTCCAGCGCAGCGAGGAACAGCAAGCATCCTGTCCCCACCGGAGACACCCCAGGAGTCCCGGCAGCCTGACAGGTCTCTTATGTAGCTGAGGGCGGGGCCACCCGTCACGTGACCCCGTCCCTCTCTGATGCAAGGGGAAACCCGGGCTTCCCCAGTGACGTGCAGGTGACTCCGCCCCCCTCTGATGCAACGCGAAACCTACGGGGTGTCTCCGGTGGAGACAGGATGCTGTTCCTCGCTGCGCTGGACATCATCGTTGGAGCCTGGACCTGGAGAGGAGAGATCATCCATCGCTGGACCCCGGAGAGGAGATCGCCAATCGCAGGATACCGAGAGTGGATTACCACCGCTGGAATCTTTTTTTTTTTTTTTTTTTTTTTAATAAAGGACTTTTTTTTTTTTTTTTACACTTTCTTTGTGAAATGGTAGGGGTACAATGTACCCCTTACCAATTCACATAGGGGGGCGGGATCTGGGGGTCCCCTTTGTTAAAGGGGTCTTCCAGATTCCGATAAGCCCCCCGCCCGCAGACCCCCACAACCACCGGGCAAGGGTTGTGGGGATGAGGCCCTTGTCCCCATCAACATGGGGACATGGTGCTTTGAGGGGTCACACACCCCCAAAGCATCCTCCCCATGTTGAGGGCATGTGGCCTGGTACAGTTCAGGTTCGTCCCCCCCTCTTTTCCTACGGCCTGCCAGGTTGCGTGCTCGGATAAAGGGTCTGGTATGGATTTTTGGGGGGAACCCCACGTCATTTTTTTTTATTTGACGCAGGGTTCCCCTTAATATCCATACCAGACTTGAGGGGCCTGGTAATTGAATTTGGGGGGACCCCCATGCATTTTTTTCTTTTTTTTTATCAATGACTTTTCTCTGTATTGCCGGGAGCCGACAATTCATTATAGTCGGGACTCCCATGAGTGCTTTTAAATGACTTTTTTTCCTTCAGAAATGACACTTTGTGCAGGGACAGTTCTAAGCACGGGAAACATGCGCGACTTTACAGGCATATCATACACACCCCCCAGGTACGAAATTTAAAGGAATATTTCACTTTTATTGTTTCACTTTAAGCATTAT
Source organism: Rana muscosa (assembly GCA_029206835.1). NCBI lineage: Eukaryota > Metazoa > Chordata > Amphibia > Anura > Ranidae > Rana > Rana muscosa. The sequence continues at coordinate 187,765,621 of JARGYO010005626.1, read as the reverse complement.
TAAAATCCCTGCTCCCAAAAAAAACGTCCGTTTTTAAAACTTTTTTTTGCATTGATACATGTCCCCTGGGGCAGGACCCGGGTCCCCAAACCCTTTTTATGATAATAACTTGTATATAAGCCTTTAAAATTGGCACTTTAGATTTTTCATGTTCGAGTCCCATAGACTTTAACGGTGTTCGGATGTTCGAACAAATTTATTGCCTGTTCGCAAGTTCTGGTGCAAATCGAACTGGGGGTGTTTGGCTCATCCCTAGTGCCTGTGTGTGTGTGTGTGAAGTGACAGGATGAGAGGAGCTGAGTAAACAAGTGTCCACAGAAGGAAGGAGGGGGCGGGAGGGGGAAGAAGGGAGTCCTGACCAGCCCGTGAAACTTTTATCTCATGTTCTTAGCAGTAGATTAGAGGCACAGTGTTTAAGATCTGGCCAAGCAGACAGCTTCTATTTCCTGTGTGAATTCCTATTACCGTATATACTCGAGTAAAAGCCGAGTTTTTCAGCCCTTTTTTTAGGGCTGAAAGTATACCCCTCGGCTTATACTCGAGTCAGTACCTGAAAATCTTGTTATTCCGCGGCCGGCGTCCATTGTTTAAATCTCGCGGCTTTCTTCTGGTCCCTTCCGCGATGGGCGTTTCCAGCAAACACTGTGTTGAGTGTTGCGCCTATCATGGACGTTCTCTTGTCCGACGTCCGTGATTGGCGGAACAATGAACACAGTGCCTGCTGGGAAACGGAGTCCGAGAATGAAAGGATCTCCGTGATAGGCGCAACACTCAACACAGTGTTTGCTGGAAACGCCTATCAAGGAAGGGACCAGAAGAAAGCAGCAAGATTTAAACAATGGACGCCGGCCGCGGAATAAGAAGATTTTCAGGTACATTGACTGACTCGGGGACAGGGAGGCTGCAATGGACACAGTAAGGGGGCACAGTGAGGTGGCAATGGGCACAGTGAGGTGGCAATGGGCACAGAGAGGTGGAAATGGGTAGTGAGGTGGCAATGGGTACAGTGAGGTGGCACAGTGAGATGGCAATGGGCACAGTAAGGTTGGGCAATTGGCACAGTGAGGTGGCAATGGGCACGTTTCCCCCCCTAGGCTTATACTCGAGTCAATAAGTTTTCCCAGTTTTTTGTGGTAAAAGTAGGTACCTCGGCTTATACTTGGTCGGCTTATACTCGAGTATATACGGTACTATGGAAACAGAACCATGTGACCTACGTGCTCATTCACAGCACAGCCCCATATTCACAGCACAGCCCCATCTCTTAGGGGAGGGGGGACAGAGGCAGGGGGTGTGTTGGTGAAGATGTACACACCCCCTGAAACTTTTCAAACTGAAAATGGACCATTTTTGCCAGCTGAAGGAAAGTTCATGTGCACATGCTGTAAAAACTAACAGGTAGGAAAAAAAGATTAGCTGATATGTGACTAATGTAATACGTACTAGTTATTTAACCCATCCCATACTTCTCCTTTAAATACAACAAAGAATAAATAACACCGATTAAAATAACACACAAACTACCAAATACAAATAATACACAACTTTCTCTTACACCACCCCAAATAATAGCCAGCACAATACCAACATACTATAAAAACAACCCAAAATCCTGATCATAAACCAGAATTAAATCTTCACCTCCAGCCCTCACAGAAAATAATGATGTATCTCGATCGCCACAGGCAAAAATGATTTCCTGTGTCGCTCTGTGGTGCAATGTGGGTATAAAACTCTGTCACTGATGGCACTCCGCAGTAGACTTGTGCACTGCCGAAAAATTTGTTTGTTTTCGTTTTCGTTTAATTTGTTATTTTGCTTTTTTCGGGAATTCGGAAATTTGAAAATTTGGACATTCAGTAATTCGAAGATTCGTAATTTGAAAATTTGGAAATTCAAAAATCCAAAGTTTTGGAATTTAGAATTTACGAATTTTTAAATTCTAGAATCTCCGATTTTTGGAATTTCCGAATTTCGAATTTTCGGATTTTCGAATTTCCCTATTTAGAATTCCCAAAATTTAGAATTTCCTATTTTTGAATTTCAGAAATTTCGAATTTCGAATTTTCGGATTTCCAAATTCCCGAAATTTAGAATTTCCTATTTTAGAATTTCAGAAATTTCGAATTTTCGGATTTCCAAATTCCCAAAATTTAGAATTTCCTATTTTTGAATTTCAGAAATTTAGAATTTTCCAATTTTCCAATTTCTGAATTCCTGGAATTTCTAATTTACGATTTTTTGAAATTTAGAATTTTCATATTTCCTAATTTCCAAAATGGCTCACGCCCTACACTATATAAGGCTGCTGCCTATACAACGGCCTTATAGTGTAATAAATGAAGAGAAATTAGGCAGCTTGGTTAGTGGCGTGCAGGCAGTGTATTTGATAGATTTATATATATATATATATATATATATATATATATATATATATACACTCTGCATTTAGCGTAGATTAGATATTCAGTCTCTAGCTCCCTTGTTACCGCCTCCCTTTCTCGCCTTCAGGACTTCTCCAGAGCCTCTCCCGTCCTCTGGAACTCCCTTCCCTGGTATGTCCGATGAGCCCCTACCCTGTCCACCTATAGGAGATCCCTGAAAACTCATTTATTCAGACCTCACACCCACCTAACAACTGTCCCCGAGCCACCCCCATCAAATCATTCTCTGCAGCTATTACCTTTTGTACCACCCCCCCCCCACTCCCTTTTGAATTTAAGCTCTGCGAGCAGGGCCCTCCTGTACCTTCTGTATTGCACTGTATTGTAATTGTGCCGTCCCCCTATACATTGTAAAGCACTGCATAAACTGTTGGCACTATATAAATCGTGTATAATAATAATAATAATAATAGAATCTATATTCAGTCAGTACAAGCAATGTATTTGATTATATATTGTGAGGGGGTTAGCTCGGTAGCGGGTGTGTGTGACCCCCTGGATGGGCTCCCCACACAAAAACAGGCCCAGCAGACGGAGGTTGTGGTTTTCAAGATCAAAAGGTGCGGTTTATTTCTCTATTTACAGTGACAAAACACAGCAAAGCAAAAAGAAACATAAACAAAATAAATCCTGGTCAGCTTGACCTCTGACTAAACATGCAGGTTTCCCTAACTAACAACTGGGATCAGCCTGGTGCTGTCCTAGTCCCTAAGTCCCTGGTTTAGTAAATGTCCAAACAAATAGCCACACAGGCTTTGTCTCACCGCACAGGGGTTCACTCTCCCTAGACAGTCCACACAGGTCTGGGTCCAGGCATGAGCAAACACCTAATGAAGCTGGGAGTTTTTATAGAGGCCTTAAACGAGCTGACAAGCTTCAGCTGGTCTCATCAACTCCCTGCCTGCACGACGCCCAGCACTCTCCCTAGAGGTATGAATCATCCATGAGCCCACTAGCCTCAGCTGGGCTTCATCAACTCTCTCCCTAGTTGTATAAGTCGGCATAAAGCCTGAATCTGGGAGAAATATACCTACCCCCCTGGATGCAACCAGGTGACTTTACCTTCCTGCAGTCACATACCCCCCCCTCTTGTTTTAACCTTGGGGTTGGAACACCAGCAATCAGGCATTCATGTACTCGAGACAAAGCATCCACATTCCCCATTTGAACGCCAGGGCGATGCTTTACTGTGAAGTTGAATTCCTGTAGGGCCAGGAACCACCTATTTACTCTTCTATTTGTCTCCTTGTTTTGAGCCATCCACTTTAACGGAGCGTGATCCGTAACCATGTCAAAGTGCCTACCTAGCAGATAGTACCGAAGGGAATATAGAGCCCACTTCACCGCTAAACACTCCTTTTCAACCGTGGCGTAATTTACCTCATGGGACTTCAACTTCCTGCTGAGGTAAATGACTGGGTGCTCTTCCCCGTTCCAGACCTGAACCAATACTGCTCCTAACCCCACATCTGACGCATCACTTTGTACGACAAAGTCTTTAGAGAAGTCGGGTGAGTACAACACTGGCTGGCTACATAAGGCTTGTTTCAAGAATTGGAATGCTGCCTCAGCCTCGGGGGTCCATTTAATCATGACCGACCCTTTCCCTTTCGTCAGGTTGGTTAGGGGCACAGCCTTAGAAGCAAAGTGGGGAATGAAGCGCCGATAATAACCCGCGATTCCCAGAAAGGCTCGTACCTGCTTCTTGCTGTTGGGACGTGGCCAACTCTGGATGGCCTTGACTTTGTTGAGTTGGGGTTTTATTACTCCCCTGCCAATGGTGTACCCAAGATATTTGGCCTCCTCCTGCCCAATGGTACACTTCTTGGGGTTAGCCGTAAACCCCGCTTCCCGGATAGAGTCTAGGACTGCTTGCACTTTTGGCAGATGTGAGGCCCAATCTGTGCTATGGACAATTACGTCATCCAGGTAAGCCGCAGCATACTTCCGATGGGGCCTCAGTATCTGGTCCATTTTCCGCTGGAATGTGGCCGGCGCATTCTGTAACCCGAACGGCATTCTCTTATATTGGAACGCCCCGTCTGGGGTTACAAATGCGGTTTTCTCTTTGGCCGACTTGGCCAGGGGAATTTGCCAATACCCTTTTGTGAGGTCAAGAGTCGTCATGTATCGGGCTGTTCCCAGCCGGTCGATCAACTCATCTATACGTGGCATGGGGTAGGTGTCAAATTTTGTAACTTTGTTCAACTGACGAAAATCGTTACAAAATCGCCAGCTCCCATCCGGTTTAGGCACCAACAGAATGGGACTAGACCAATCACTTTGGGACTCCTCTATCACCCCTAAGTTCAGCATTTTCTGTACTTCCTCCCGTATTGCCTCCCGTCGGGCCTCTGGGATCCGATAGGGTTTTAACTTCACCCTTTCACCGGGTGGGGTAATAATATCATGCTCTACCCCAGATGTTTGTCCCGGCAGCTCAGAGAACACCTCCTTGTTGCGAAGCACAAACTCCTTAACCTCCTGTTGTTGGGGTTGTGACAAGGTGGCTGCTATTCCAACCTCCGGAATCACGCAACCAGTTTGAGCTGGTGACCAAGTTTCTGCGACTAGGGACTCTCTATCCCTCCAGGCTTTCAACAGATTAACGTGATAGATCTGTTCGGGCTTTCGCCTTCCTGGTTGTCTGACCTTGTAATTCACTTCGCTCACTTTTTCCATTATCTCGTAGGGGCCTTGCCATTTGGCAAGGAATTTACTTTCAACCGTAGGGACAAGTACCAATATCCTATCCCCCGGGGAAAAGGTACGGGTCTTGGCTCCACGGTTGTACACTCTCTGCTGTGCCAACTGCGCTTGGGCCAAATGTTCCTTCACGATGGGCATTACCTGTGCAATTCGATCTTGCATCAGGGCGACATGCTCAATCACACTCCTGTGGGGAGAACTCTCACTTTCCCAAGTTTCCTTGGCAATATCCAACAGCCCCCTTGGGTGTCTCCCATACAGTAACTCAAAGGGGGAGAATCCCGTAGAGGATTGGGGCACCTCCCTAATAGCAAACATCAAATAAGGAAGTAGACAGTCCCAATCCTTTCCATCTCTATCCACCACTTTCTTCAACATCTGTTTTAGGGTTTTGTTGAATCTTTCAACCAGCCCATCGGTTTGGGGGTGATACACAGACGTACGCAATTGCGTCACTTTGAACAATTTACACAGCTCTTTCATAACCCGGGACATAAAGGGTGTACCTTGGTCCGTAAGCAGTTCTTTACAAATACCCACCCGGCTAAAAACAAGAGATAGCTCTTTGGCTATGGTTTTGGCCGAGGTATTTCGGAGAGGGATCGCTTCTGGATAACGGGTGGCATAGTCCATTATAACTAATATGTACTGGTGCCCCCTAGCGGACTTGATTATAGGACCTACCAAATCCATTGCGATCCTCTCAAACGGGACCTCAATGATGGGTAGAGGGACCAGCGGGCTACGGAAATGTGGCATCGGGGCCGACCTCTGACACACAGGGCAGGAGGAACAATAATTTTCTATGTCCTTCATCACCCCCGGCCAATAGAATCTCTGTAATACCCTCTCTCGGGTTTTCTCTGTCCCCAGATGACCTCCAAGAATGTGCCCATGGGCCAACTCCAACGCCAACTTCCTGTAAGGTTTGGGCACCACAAGCTGCTCAACGGTTTCTTCTGCCCTTTTTGCCACCCGATACAGTAGGTCCTTCTCTACGCTGAAGTATGGGTAAGTGCAGGTATTATCTGGGTTCACTAACTCGCCATCTATTTTCACTACGTTTTCCCGTGCCTTTATTAGGGCGGGGTCTTTCAACTGTTCTGTGGCAAAGTTTTCCCTGTGAACCTCAAGATCAGAAAACTCCACAGACGGTAGGTTTTCGTCTGAGGAGGTGGGCTCCTCTCTAGTTTCTTGAGTCTCCCCTGCCAATACTGTTAAGGGAAATTCCGGAGAGTCCTCACCACTCTCAGGGGAGTTCTGGCTATCACATTCCTGGTACATAGGGGCACCAGTGGGGGGCTCAGGATCATCCCACAGTTCCCAGAACTTCGGAAAATCCCTTCCCACAATGGCATCATGCGGTAGTTGAGATACTAACCCCACTGGATGAGAGAGGGTACCTTTGGGGGTCTTGAAACACACTGTAGTCACTGGATACTCTCGGGTGTCCCCATGCACACAAATAACAGCTACCTTGCTATTCCCAGAGACCTCTGTTTTAACTAATTCAGCCTTTATCAGGGTCACAAGGCTACCTGAATCCAGTAATACCACAACATTTCTACCATTAATACACATTTTGCATAAATGTTTCTCAGTTCCCCGAATGGCAGTGCATGCGACTGTCGCAACAGGGCAATTTTCTGCAATATGTCCCGCTTGCCGGCAGCGGTAGCAAACAATCCTTTTGGCTGCCTCTTGAGCCCCCGACTTCCCAGGCTGTTCTCGCCAAACCCTGGGCAGAGCTCCCACCCTCTCACTCTCTACACGATCCACAAGTTTACCGGCCGTTTCTGGGTCTCCATGGCTTACCCACTTTTGAATGGCGGTAGGAAGAGCTCTCAAGAAACGATCCATCACAACACGTTCCACAATCTCCGGTGCGGACAAAGTCTCTGGCTGTAGCCACTTCCTGCTCAGGTGAATGAGATCATACATTTGAGACCTGGGGGGTTTTCCAAGCTGGAAAGTCCAGTTATGCACACGCTGAGCCCGGACAGCCAGGGTGACACCCAGCCTTGCCAATATTTCAGCTTTTAGCATCACATAGTCTTTTGCTTGGTCAGGCTCTAGGTCATAGTAAGCTTTCTGCGATTCACCAGTTAACAGAGGAGCCACCAGTCCAGCCCACTGCTCCTCAGGCCACTTTTCTCTTTCAGCAGTCCTTTCAAATGTGGTCAAAAATACCTCTGGATCATCCTCTCCAGTCATTTTTGTCAATAAACGACTCACCCCAAAGGACGCGGTATTAGTGGGACGGCTTTCCTCACTGGTCTGCGGACGTTGCTGCATTACTGCTTCCATCTGTTGTTGTAGTCTCTGCTCTTGCTTCTGCAACAGGTCTATGAAGCGGGCCTCAGATTGCTGCTGGGCTTGTTGCTGGGCTGCGAAGCTCTGTTGTTGAGCTGCAAGGCTCTTTTGCAAACCTGCATTTGTCTGCTGTTGATTGTCATTTGCTAGAGCCAGCTGTTTCAGTATCTCCTCCATGCTGGCTTAAAAAAAAACTGCCACTGGTTCTCCACCAACTGTGAGGGGGTTAGCTCGGTAGCAGGTGTGTGTGACCCCCTGGATGGGCTCCCCACACAAAAACAGGCCCAGCAGACGGAGGTTGTGGTTTTCAAGATCAAAAGGTGCGGTTTATTTCTCTATTTACAGTGACAAAACACAGCAAAGCAAAAAGAAACATAAACAAAATAAATCCTGGTCAGCTTGACCTCTGACTAAACATGCAGGTTTCCCTAACTAACAACTGGGATCAGCCTGGTGCTGTCCTAGTCCCTAAGTCCCTGGTTTAGTAAATGTCCAAACAAATAGCCACACAGGCTTTGTCTCACCGCACAGGGGTTCACTCTCCCTAGACAGTCCACACAGGTCTGGGTCCAGGCATGAGCAAACACCTAATGAAGCTGGGAGTTTTTATAGAGGCCTTAAACGAGCTGACAAGCTTCAGCTGGTCTCATCAACTCCCTGCCTGCACGACGCCCAGCACTCTCCCTAGAGGTATGAATCATCCATGAGCCCACTAGCCTCAGCTGGGCTTCATCAACTCTCTCCCTAGTTGTATAAGTCGGCATAAAGCCTGAATCTGGGAGAAATATACCTACCCCCCTGGATGCAACCAGGTGACTTTACCTTCCTGCTGTCACAATATATATACTAGTATATTTGCTGCATTTAGTATTGATTCGATTTTCAGTGTGGAATCTATATTCAGGCAGTGTAGTATATATAATATATTGAATTGGTTAAGGGGAACCCTGCGTCAAAATTTAAAAAAGAAATGGCGTGGGGGTCCCCCAAAATCCATACCAGGCCCTTCAGGTCTGGTATGAATTTTAAGGGGAAACCTGCGTCAAAATGTAAAAAGGACGAGAGAGCGCCCCCTCCCTCCTGAACCAAACCAGGCCACATGCCCTCAACATGGGAAAGGGTGCTTTGGGTATGGACATCGTTGGACAATTTTTTTGGACTTGTCTCCTGTCATTTTTACTTTTTGTACACTTTTTTTTGGTGAATGGGTAGGGGTACAACTTACCCCTTATCCTTTCACATAGGGGGAGGGGCCGGGATCTGGGGATTCGATAAGCCCCTCGCCCACAGACCCCCACAACCACTGGGCAAGGGTTGTGGGAATGAGGCCCTTATCACCATCAACATGGGGACAATGTGCTTTGGGGGGACCTCAAAGCACCCTCCCCATGTTGAGGGCATTTGGCCTGGTATGGTTCAGGAGGGGGGGCAATTTCTCATCCCTCCCTTTTCCTGTGGCCTGCCAAGTTGCATGCTCGGATAAGGGTCTGGTATGGATTTTGGGGGGACCCACACGCCATTTTTTTTATTTTAGTAAGTGATCTGACACTTCCGGGTCTGGGGTTCACACGTGTGCCGCTGACGACCCGCTCCCGCTCTGATCACACTTGATGTCCGCCGGCATCCGCTGTTTGTTCAGCACACAGGCAGAACAGCGATTTGCCTATGTAAACATGGCAGATCACCGTTCTGTGAGGAGGGAAGGCATTGATCCTGTGATCCAGGAACATGGATCTTTGCCTTCCCTTAGTAAAAAAACACCTCCCACAGTAACCAAGCACTGGCTAGGAACACATTTAATCCTTTGATTGCTTCTGATGTTAATCCCTTCCTGGCCAGTGTCATTAGTACAGTGACAGTGCATATTTTTTAGCACTGATCACTGTATTAGTGTCACTCAGGGCCGTCTTTAACGCAGGGCAAAAGGGGCAGCTTCCCTGGGCCCTGTCAATGTTGAGGGCCCGCCAAAGCAGCTGTCCCTTGAGCCCGCGCTGCCCGAAAATTGTGGTCCCATGATAACACTGCCGAGTGCAGAAATACATTGCAGGGCGGGGAAGGGGCCGGGAGCTCCACTGCCGCCCAGACCCCGCCCCACGCAGCCTGTATGCTCAGAGCTGAGATCAGAGTCGGAGCGCTGAGAGCCCCGCCCCCCGGACCTTTGCTAGTTCCGCCCCCGGACCTTTGCTAGTCCCGCCTACCGCTCCTGGACCCCTGAGGACCCTGCTCCTGGACCCCTGAGGATCCCGCTCCTGGACCCCTGAGGCCCCCACTCCTGGACCCCTGAATTCTCCGCTCCTGGACCCCTGAAGGCTCCGCTCCTGGACCCCTGAAGGCTCCGCTCCTGGACCCCTGAAGGCTCCGCCCCTGGACCCCTGAAGGCCCAGGTGCGGCATAAGATGATCACAATCCAGGTGTGTAAGGGCTTGGCGTTCTAGGAAGTGACAGAGTCATAAAGTGGTAAACGGCTGGTGGGCTATTTTGATTTCAGCTGTGAAGCAGGGATTTATGGAGACCAGGGGGGAACTCTGGCTTATTTCCTTTGGGTGTTAAGGGGCTGAGGCAGAAGAATATTTTAGTGGTTATAAAATTCTTTTAAAGGTCAACGGGGTTAGACATTAGGGGATGTACATTCATTTTTTGTGGGAGTGTGGAAAATTACTCAAGCACCTGGACCCCCAAGAGCACCGTCCCTGAATCAATGAGAGCAGGTCGTGAGCCTGGCTGGCTAGGTAGGTCCTTCTCCCCATAGAGTGCTTGTTGACTGTTATCCTGGCCCTGACCTGTTCTTTATGAACAGTATAGCTGTACATTGCTGATATGTAAAAATTGTAAATGGTTACTTAGTTGATCACCTCTGGTCATCTCCTGTATTAGATCCACAGTCTCTGGTCATCTCCTGTATTAGATCCGCATTCTCTGGTCATCTCCTGTATTGGATCCGCAGACTCTGGTCATCTTTTGTATTAGATCCGCAGTCTCTGGTCATCTCTTGTATTGGATCCGCAGTCTCTGGTCATCTCCTGTATTGGATCCGCAGTCTCTGGTCATCTTTTGTAATAGATTTGCAGTCTCTGGTCATCTCCTGTATTAAATCCGCAGTCTCTGGTCATCTCCTGTATTGGATCCGCAGTCTCTGGTCATCTCCTGTATTGGATCCGCAGTCTCTGGTCATCTCCTGTATTGGATCCGCAGTCTCTGGTCATCTCCTGTATTAAATCCGCAGTCTCTGGTCATCTCCTGTATTGGATCCGCAGTCTCTGGTCATCTTCTGTATTAGATCCGCAGTCTCTGGTCATCTCCTGTATTGGATCCGCAGTCTCTGGTCATCTCCTGTATTGGATCCGCAGTCTCTGGTCATCTCCTGTATTGGATCCGCAGTCTCTGGTCATCTCCTGTATTAAATCCGCAGTCTCTGGTCATCTCCTGTATTGGATCCGCAGTCTCTGGTCATCTTCTGTATTAGATCCGCAGTCTCTGGTCATCTCCTGTATTGGATCCGCAGTCTCTGGTCATCTCCTGTATTGGATCCGCAGTCTCTGGTCATCTCCTGTATTGGAGCCGCAGTCTCTGGTCATCTCCTGTAATAGATTTGCAGTCTCTGGTCATCTCCTGTATTAAATCTGAAGTCTCTGGTCATCTCCTGTAATAGATTTGCAATCTCTGACCATCTGTTATAGATTTACAGTCTCTGGTCATCTCCTGTATTAGATCCGCAGTCTCTGGCCATCTCCTGTAGTACGTCCCCAGTGAGCCCAGGGCCCAATGAATATTAAAGACGGCCCTGGTGTCACTGGTCCCCAAAAAGTCTCAAAAGTGTCAGTTAGTGTCTGATTTGTCTTACGCAATATCGCAGTTCTGCTATAAGTCGCTAATCGTCACCGTTACTAGTAAAAAGAGTAAATAAATTAGTAAAAAAATGTATAAAACTATTCCATAGCTTGTGGACGCTATAACTTTTGCGTAAACCAATCGATATACGCTTATTGTTTTGTTTTTTTTGCCAAAAATATGTAGCAGAATACATATTGGCCTAAATTTATGAAGACATTTGATTTTTTCAATTTTTTAATTGGATGTGTTTTATAGCAGAAAGTAAAAAATATTTTTATTTTTTTCAAAATTGACGGTCTTTTACTGTTTATAGCGCAAAAAATAAAAACCACAGAGGTGATCAAATACCCCCAAAAGAAAGTGCTATTTGTGGGGAAAAAAAAGGACATCAATTTTATTTGGGTACAGTGTTGCACGACCACGCAAAATACGTCAGTTAAAATTACGTATCGCAAAAAATAATGGCTTGGTCACGAAGGGGGATAAATCTTCCGGAGGGCAAGTGGTTAAATCCAAATTATTAGAAATGTTATTTAATTACAAATTATATGTATAGTGTATACTACAAAAAATAAATAAATTGCTGTGCACCGCTAAAGTGTTCGGGTTTGGCTTGAAGAAAAGGTGGCAACCCTACTCAAGACGGAAAAAGGGGTTTTGCTGCAGGAATGTAATAAAGGGCCCCACAGTGGGAGTAAAGGGACCCAGGATGAATGGGAAGGGCCCTGGGCTCTGAGGAAAGAGGGGGGCCGGGGGGGAGCCCTTCATAGATTCTTGCACCGGGGCCCTGAAGGTTCTAGTTTTGCCTCTGATGCAAGGCCTTGGATTCTCCATGGTCTTGTCTCTAGGAAATGTCCTACTTGCAGCGACCCTAGCACATGGACCCACCTAGGGTTGCCACCTCTTCCCTTTAAACCCACACACATATGAATTACACAAGTTCTGAGACTAATTAAATGCAGATAAGGCACCAAGTGAGTTTAATTACCACCTTAATCAGCCAGAGAACCTGTGTACCGTATATACTCGAGTATAAGCTGACCCGAATATAAGCCGAGGCACCTCATTTTACCACAAAAAACTGAGAAAACCTATTGACTTGAGTATAAGCCTAGGGTGTCCATCTGCATGCCTCACTGTGCCTCACTGTTCCTCACTTTGCCTAACCGTGTCCATGTGCCTGCCTCACTGTGTCCATGCCTCACTGTGTCCATGCCTCACTGTGTCCATGCCTCACTGTGTCCATGCCTCACTGTGCCCATGCCTCACTGTGCCCATGCCTCACTGTCTGTCACTGTGCCCATGCCTCACTGTGCCCATGCCTCACTGTGCCCATGCCTCACTGTGCCCATGCATCACTGTGCCCATGCCACACTGTCTGTCACTGTGCCCATGCCTCACTGTCACTGTGCCCATGCCTCACTGTCACTGTGCCCATGCCTCACTGTGCCCAATCTCCCTACCTGATCTCTGGCGCTGTGTGACTAGACTGACGTTTAAAGTGGGAGTCTATGGAAGGGGTGCCCGGATTTGAAAAATTTGTGCTCCCCGGCCGTAGGTCCCTTGGACAACAAACTTTGCGCAATTGTAGATGAAGAGTGGGGCTACATGTGTGCCAAGTTTGGGGTCCAGGGGACCTAGGGCCGGCTGGTACCAGGTCCCCAAAATCACCAGAGAAATGACCGTTTAACATTGGAGTCTATAGAAGGGGTGACCAGATTTGAAAAAATTGGTACTCCCCAGCCGTAGGTCCCCCGGACAACAAACTTTGCACACTTGTAGAAGAAGAGTGGGGCTATATGTGTGCCAAGCTTGGGGTCCAGGGAACCTACAGCTGGCCAGAATCAGGCGCACAAATTTGAAGATGGACACAGACTCGAGTATAAGACGAGGGGGGCATTTTCAGCACAAAAAAATGTGCTGAAAAACTCGGCTTATACTCGAGTATATACGGTAATTAATTTGTGTTCAGTTTTAAAGGGATGAGGTGGCAACCCTAGACCCACCACAGAGAAGTGCATGTTTAGGCACACATCAAACCACCCTTTCGACAGCAACATTCTGTCACTGGCCACCACCACTATCCCCTTCCTGAACTGTTTGTTCTTCCATATGTACACTGATGTAATAAAAGCACTTTAATCACTCTTTGTTTCCCTAACACTGAAATTACATGCACTAAATAAAGCACACATGAGCTTATCTTCAATAAGTGATCGGACCAGACTTTGCAGAATAAGCAAACTTGTTTACTGGTGTTTTTCTTCATGACACTTGTACATTGATCGCAAACAGTTCAATGTTCAACACCTCCAGGCACAGACTTAATAATTAAAATATAATTTCATGAAAACTAATTTGTTTCATGATAATATAGCAGAACCCCCTTCCCAGTAACCACATTGCTCACAGCAACAGTCTCTCCGAGGTAGTTTAGACCACAGCAATGGTGCCGCTGGTACAATGGGTTTGCCAAGTGGTGCCAAGTATCGCCTGCTTTACCGCAGTCTCTCCAACATAAAGAAGAGGTTTCCTTATAGAATTCAGCGATCTTAACTGGGGTTAGATACAATCTAAAGGAGATTTGCTGGGTTAGCTCCCATAGTGCGGAGCAACATGTGGATTTGTAAATATTTTGGAGGGCATCGGTCCACTGACGATTAGTATATGTTGATACCAAGTCTGCTTCCCACTGTAGAAATTATTTGGATTTAACAAAAATTATTTTTCAGGTTCAGGATGGAGTATATGAGTGAAATGCCCTTTTAGGTGGTAGGGGTGCCAGTAAGGTAGTACCACACCGGGTTGGGTATTTCGTATAGTGATTCGAGATTTTGGAGATACAGTGTTTCAAATGAATAAGGTGAATATGGAGTTGGAAGGTAATCAGAACTCCTGTTAAAGAGAGGCAAATGATTTGATTTAGGAGTCAGTGAGGATATCTTGGAGGTTGTTAATACCAGTCTTACCAAAATTGAGAGGGGATATTCATTGCAAGATGGGGCATTGAACCTCAGGTAGTCTCCGCCAAGCAGACATTGAGGCTAATATAGGAGGTAAAAGCTTCTGGTAGTGGAGGGCCATATGGAGTGCCTAAGAGCCATCATTTAAAGTTCTGTCCTGGGACATATGTGGATTCAATTTGGCCCCATCTATTGCTTGATAAGAATTTGTGCTTGATAAGAATTTATCATCTGTGCTTGATAAGAATTTGGTAAGCGCATCAAGGTTTTTTGTAGTGCCATATAATAGCGCTAAGCAAGTATTGTAATTTTGCTTCACAGTTCTTTATTTAAAAATTTAAAGTGAAGGTGCATGTTATACGCCGATAAATACAGTATATCCAAATAAGACGCCCGTGCTCATTCTTAGACTCTTCACTACATACAGCCAAAAAGGCAAGAGAATTCTTGTTGGGCAGTGTATTAGTTCATTTGCATTTCATTTCAATGGTTCAAAGAATGTCAGGTAAAATGGTCTGCCCTCACGCATGTTCACTTCATCAAATCTTGCCCTCTTTGAAAAAAGTTTGGACACCCCTTCTGTATATGCTACAAATGTGTCACGTTACAGGCACATTAAGGGGACCCCCCCCCCCCGGGCATGATATTTAAAGGAATTTTTTATTTTCGTTGTTGCACTTTAAGCATCATAAAAATCAATGCTCCTGAAAAAAACAATCATTTAAAAAAAGTTTTTTTATTGATACATGTCACCTGGGGCAGTACCCAAATCCCCATGCCCCTTTAACTACTTAAGGACCGGACCAATACGCAGCATAATAACCAGGCCCTTTTTTGAGATTCGGCACTGCGTCGCTTTAACTGACAATTGCGCGGTCGTGCGACATGGCTCCCAAACAAAATTGGCATCCTTTTTTTCCCACAAATAGAGCTTTCTTTTGGTGGTATTTGATCACCTCTGCGGTTTTTATTTTTTGCGCTATAAACAAAAATAGAGCGACAATTTTGAAGAAAATTACATATTTTTTACTTTTTGCTATAATAAATATCCCCAAAAAATATATAAAAAAACATTTTTTTTCCTCAGTTTAGGCCGATACGTATTCTTCTACATATTTTTGGCAAAAAAAAACGCAATCGGCGTTTATTGATTGGTTTGCGCAAAAATTATAGCATTTACAAAATAGGGGATAGCTTTAAGGCATTTTAATTTTTTTTTTTTTTAATAGTAATGGCGGCGATCAGCGATTTTTTTCGTGACTGCGACATTATGGCGGACACATCGGACACTTTGACACATTTTTGGGACCCTTGTAATTTTTACAGTGATCAGTGCAATAAAAATGCACTGGTTACTGTAAAAATTACACTGGCAGTGAAGGGGTTAACAACTAGGGGCGCTGGAGGGGTAAAGTGTGCCTAGGGGCGTGTTTCTAACTGAGGGGGGGCGTGGCTACGAGTGACACGTCACCGATCTCCGCTCTGATTACACAGAGCGGAGATCGCTGACATTGTCAGTAGGGGAGCGGGGAGATGTTGTGTTTACACTAACATCTCCCCGCTCCATGCCTCCGTGAGACGATTGCGGGGATCCCCGCGGCGATCGAGTCTGCGGGACCCACGGTGCGACTCACGGGGAGGGCAGGGGGGTCGCGAGCGTGCCTCCACCAGCGCGCGTGCGACCCCGACGTCGGCAGTTAAAGGGCCACGTACAGGTACGTGATTGTGCATGTACAAGCCATTCTGCCAACGTATATATACAGTGAGGGGTCCTTAAGTGGTTAATGGCCAATTACTTGCATATAAGCCTTCAGAATGGGCACTTTTGATTTTTGCTGTTCAGCTCCCATAGACTTCAATAGGGTTTTTTGTTCTGGTTAGAACATTTCCCCTGTTCGGGAGTTCTGCTGCGAACTGAACAGGGGGGTGTTCGGCCCATCCCTGGTCCATATCTTTATTTTAAGGGTTAGTAGAAGGCCCGAGGGTTGACGCATCTTTTAGGTATGCAAATTTGCCATAGAGTTTTTGTCAAAATATTGTCATTACCTGACCCTTGCTGGCATTGCTAAGTTTGGCCTGGGCATTTAATTATCAATTATCAGTGGCTATGAAAGGGTTCAAAGCTTGTACATGCCACTAATAATTCTGTCCATGACCACCCAAAGAGCCATGGTCAATCTACTTGTAAACCACATTTGCCATTTCTCCGGAGCCATTTGGCTCTCACAGAGGAAATAAATATAGTTAATGCCTTAGTCATAAAACTATTCTTTGAGCTGTGCTTGGTAGCAGTTACCTCTTATCACAGCAAGATGAGAGATGAGGCTCAGAGGTTTATCACGGCACCGACATGCACATTTTACAGGAGTGACACTGATCATCCAGCAACAGAAAGAGCTGATTTCCTCTGAAAGCACTGGGGGAGAGGGGACATTTGAAAGGCATGTAAAATGTACTCATTTAAACTTTGCCAGATATAGTCGGCGGCAGCCGCACGCAGTCTCTCTTCTATTTAGTGTCATAATGTCAGGCTGAAGTTGAGCCGCCAAAATGAACAAGTAGGGAAAAACAAAGTGGGCCTGGCTGGAAGGAGTTTGAAAGTATTGTTTGTTTAATAAGATGGAACGTTAGTACTTTATGCATCGTCGTTCCTTCGCCTTCCAAATAAAAGACTCTCTGTCCTCTCTTGGCTTCCATTACTCCTATTTCTAAAAGCATCTCTGATTGAACACATCAATATATTATATCCTCTGAAGCATCTCGCCATTGTGCAGCTCCTCCGATGAACCTAACATATGGTCCATCCATTTTATCGGAAGAGACATTTTCTGGCGGAGAAATGGGAGAGAGCGATGCAGAAAGGCCAATTTCGTAAATCTAATTTGATGGGTTAGAACATGCTTATAAGAAGAAGTAACTACATCTTAAAACACTTCAAAATAAAAGGAACTTAAAAGGGAAAAAAAGTAATTGATGCAATTCCTATGAAGATACTATTTAAATGTGTTCTTAAAGTGAACTAAAGCCACGGGTACCCACCAGCAGCTTCCCTTGACCCCTCCACCATTTTGTTTGGCTTTTTGGAGCATAGAAAATTACTTGGTACTTTAGGTAATAGGGTAACACATGGCTTACTACCCTTCCTCCCATGTAACAGCCCTCTATCCAGTAATGATGAGGCCATCTTCCCTGGATTCAGTTTGAGGTTTCGGGGAACTTAAATTCCAATGAAGATACTATTTAAATGTGCTCTTAACGTGAATCCTGCATGATCAAAGCCACGGGTTCCCACCAGAAGCTTATACTTGGCCTCCCTTGACCCATCTGCCATTTTGTTTGGCTTCTTTTGGTTTTGGTACTTTAGGTCAGTGTTTCTCAACCTTTTTTAGTCAAGTCACCCTTCAAAATTATGCACAATCTTGAGGCACCACAATATAAATGTAAAAAACTAAACAAATATCTTTACATAATGCAGCAACATCCACACATGTAGGACACCGAAAGATAGAGGTGATTTATTCTTCCAAAACAAATACATTGTTGTACACTGGTACTGACTAGTATTCCTGTGTTTCTCTTCTCCCTCAGTTTATCTCCCTCATTCAGGTAAGGTGACCCCAGTGATGATGAAGAGGGGGAGGAGAGAGGCAATAAGGATGCTCTGCAGGAGCCTGAAGTTCACCTTATCACCCAGTGACGTCATTGGCTGTTAGTTGTTATGGTGCACAGTGAAAACGTTTGGCTTTGTCTAACTAAAAGGCAGGTTTGATCCCCCAGCTGTCATGTATATAATTTTTGGGCATTTTGCTAAGACACACCTGAAGAAACCTAAAGACACCCCAGGGTGCCTAGGCACCCTGGTTGAAAAAGGCTGCTTTAGGTAATGGGGTAACACATGGCTTATTACCCTTCCTCCCACATAACCGCCCTGGTGCTCAACAATTATCCAGTAGTGATGAGCAAAACTGCCATAGGTTTAGTTTGAGTATGGTTCAGCTAACTTCAAAAAAGTTCAGATGGTGAACCTAAACCCCCTACAGAAATCAAGGGAAGCTGAATCTGTCAAAATAAAAATGTCACTTTTCAGGAATAATAGGCTAGGGGGTGTCAAAGATTGCATGGGGGTGGGCACTACCCTGAAGAACATTTACTAATGCGATTTTTTATTAAATCTATTCATCCTGGAGTGATTTTCTAAATGCTTGAAGTGAACCCTCCCGGCAAAGCACCATGTGCCCATGTTGATGAGGACAAGGGCCTCTTTTCCTCAAACCTTGCCCAATGGTTGTGGGGGTCTGCGGGCGGAGGACTTTTCAGAGTCCCCATTAATAATAAGGGGCCCCCAGATACTGCCCTGTGACAGATTCTCTAACAAGACAAAAAAACAGCTATCATCCACAGTAGCCAAAGTCTTGGTAGAGAAGTTCTTCATCTATTTCAGACTGCCCCAACTAATCCATTTCGATCAGAAGAGACAATTTGAAAGCAGACTCTTTAAGACATTGCTGGATCTATTGGGTAGGAGAAGTCCAGAACGACCTCCTACTATCCCCAAGGGGATCCGCAGGCAGAAAGGTTCAACATCACCCATCTTGATATGCTTGGGACTCTCGCTACAGAGAAGAAACAACACTGGAGCTGGCACATCTCAGCAGTTTTCCATGCTTACAAGATCACTGAAAATTATCCCCGTATATGATCATGTTCGGGAGAGAAGTCTGGTTGCCTGTTGACTTAGCGTTTGGCACATCACTGGATCAGACGTCTGTGACATCCCGTATGTACATGGATCATTTGAAGAACAGCTTGAAGACAGCTTATGAAAGTGCTCAAGCGGCCTCAGATGCTAGAGGTCAATGAAACAAAAATAACTTTGATCTAAGAGCTAGCATTCAGGACTTACAGCCGAGTGGGCGGGTGCTGCTGAGTAATCTGGATATCACTGGGAAGCATAAGCTAGCTGACCGGTGGAAATCCTAGACTTACTTCATCCACAAGCAGCTTCCTGGGTTGCCAGTGTATCAGATCATCAGAAGGGAAGACAGGCCCCTGAAAGTCAATCTGTCCTACTATCTCCTATCCTGTCCACTTGAAAACCCTTCTCTTTGGAGAACCCTAACTTTCCTCCACCTAACAACTTTTTTGATTGTAAGCCCTAACGAGCAGGGCCCTCCGGTTGAGCCTGTATTGAATTGTATTGTAACTGTACTGTCTGTCCTCATCTTGTAAAATGCTGTGCAAACTGTTGGCACTATATAAATCCTGAATAATAATAATAATAAAAATCCTCTACCTCTAGTTGAAGCTGTTCAAGTGCCTCAGCAGCAAGGTCCTCTTCCTACTCAGACAGTTTCTTTAAAACGGAGTTCTACCCAAAAATGGAACTTCCGCTTTTTGGAATCCTCCCCCCCTCTGGTCTCACATTTGGCACCTTTTAAGGGGGAAGCAGATACCTGCCTAATACAGGTATTTTGCTCCCACTTCCGGGCATAGACAGCCGAGCCACCCGTGGCTATCTACACCACGTCCCCCCCCGATGTCTTCTGGGAGACACACAGATCCCAGAAGGCAGCAGGGCCCCGTGGGATTGTGCAGCGCGTCTCGCATATGCGCAGTAGGGAACCAGGAAGTGAAGCCGCAAGGCTTCACTTCCTGATTCCCTTACCGAAGATCCCCCCTACAATACAGACCCCCTAAAATACAGAACCCCCCTTACATTACAGACCGCCCTACAATACAGACTCCCCCTACAATAGGGAACCCCCCTACATTTCAGACCCCCCTACAATACAGAACCCCCCTACAATACAGAACCCCCTACATTACAGAACTCCCCTACATTTCAGACCCCCCCTACATTTCAGACCCCCCTACAATACAGAAGCCCCCCTACATTTCAGACCCCCCCTATAGTACAGAACCCCCCTACATTACAGACCCCCTACAATACAGAACCCCCCCACATTTCAGACCACCCCTACAATACAGAACCCCCCCTACAATACAGAAACCCCCCTATAATACAGACCCCCCCTTTAGACCCATAATGTACCTCAGATCAGCGCGGGACTGCATGTCGGGTCCCCTCCCCCTGTGTAGACATAAAGGAGGAGGGGGAGGCGGCTTCACTCTGTTGAGACAGCCGAGCCGAGACTGATCTGATCATCAGAGCCGCGGCCACCGTACCAGAGAGAAGGGGATCGTTGCGGGTCCCGGCCCCCTCATGTGCCGACGGGTGTCACTCAAGTGCGGCTCTGACTCGCAGCTGAGAGTGCACTGGGGGGAGACGTGACAGGCGGCCCGCGGACTACCGCGGGCCGCCACGGCCCACCGGGCATGTGCCCAGTATGCTCTATGGCCAGTCCGGGCCTTATTCCCATAGACACACTCCTAAACCTTGTGGACAGCCTTTCCAGAAGAGTTGAAGCTGTTATAGTTGCAAAGGGTGGGCCAACTCAATATTGAACCCTACGGACTAAAACTAGGATGCCATTAAAGTTCATGTGCATGTAAAGGCAGGTGTCTCAATACTTTTGACAATATAGTGTATGTAATTTTTTTATTTTGCTATCAGTTACTCTTTATTCATATCACAACATGATTTCTCTTCTTTAGTCAATCAGCCCCAATGTGTCTGGCTTGGACAAACATAATCCACTGTACTTTGCAGAGAACTATTCACCAGTTTCTGCTCTCAAATGATTTTGCAATTAGATCTCCCACAAAGCCATATTTTGCAATAGAAAGACAATAAATGTCATAATGGAAAGAAATGCTCTATGTTATTGAAGGTCCAGTTCATATTGCATAGCGCTATTGTTTTCCATTACAGCTGGATCAGCAAAAATAGCAAAAGCTAGTGAAGCACAATGGCTTTCAGAGGAACAGAAGGGGAGAAAGGAACAATTGACTCTGTAAAGCTATATTGAAAAACAGTACTTGATGACATTTGGTAATTATTTTAATGTGATCTCTCTAGGGCATGTCCGCTCTAGATATAATCAGTAAATCACTAGAAGGTTTCTTTGTTTTATATAAAATAGATGTATTGACATTTTGGTGTTTGACAAAGAGTGCAATTTCGGTGACAGAGCAGCGAGCTCTAAATGGCAGCGTGCAATGCTGACTCGGTATTTGTATTATCACCCTCGATTCGAGGCAAACTTTAGCTGTGTGGTTAACAAGAGCTTGACAAGAAGGTGACCTAGGTCTTTTGTGCAGGATGTCTGCTTGACGAGGGCTCGATTCTTAATGGCAAGCACAAAAGGTCTCAAGATCTTTCTTACAGAAATGAACAAACTTTGGGTTAAAAGGCCAGAGACTGAAAATTAAAAATTAAAAGCCAACTGATGAGAATTAAAGTAATATAGGTGTTTTTGGAGAAGAACTGATTAAAAATGGTTGTGAAGTAGATCTTGACCCAAAACTCATTTTAGAAATAATTTCAAGTATCAGCACATGAAGGTTCTTATTTATCCAGGTCATGACATAACTAGTAGTAATTGGTCACGTTCAGCTGGACTTGTTCTGTAATGTTGAAGATGTTTTGTAACTTCTCCAAGCCACTTCAGTTGAGTGCCAAAAACATACCCCAGCATGACAGGTAGCATGGAGACCCTAATTCTAGAATGCAATTTCAGTGACATAGAAGCAGGATGTTTGCTTGGCAAGGACTTGATTATTCATGGCAAGCGCAAAAGGTTTTAAGATCTTTCTTACAGAAATGAGCAAACTTTTGGTTAAAAGGTCGGAGACTAAAAATGAAAAGTTAACTGATGAGAATTGAAGACTAAAGCCCTGTACACACGATCGGATTTCCTATGGATTCTAATCCGATGGATTTTTCCATCGGAAATCCGATGAAGCTGACTTCCATCAGACTTGCCTACACACCATCAGTCAAAATTCCGACCATCCAAAACGCTGTGATGTAAAACACTCCGACAAGCCGAGAAAAATGAAGTTCAATGCTTTTGAGCATTTGTCGACTTGATTCTGAGCATGCGTGGGTTTTTTTGTCCGATGGAGTTCCACACAGACGATCGGAATTTGCTATTGTTTTTTTTTTCCATCGGATTAATTTAAAACATGTTCTATTTTTTCTCACCGATGGAAAAAAGACAGATGAGGCCCATACACCATCGGTTTGTCTGATGAAAAAAGTCCATCGGACTGTTTTCATTGGTAAAACCGATCGTTTGTACACAGCTTTAAAGTGATACTATAGGTTCGATCTAAAAAATAAATAAATAACAAACATGTCATACCTCCACTGTGCAGTTCGTTTTGCACAAAGTGGCCCAGGACATCCTCTTCTGGGGTTCCACGGCGGCTCTCTCGGCTACCCCCCCCGCATCAGATAACCCCCTCTGGGAAGCGCTTTCCCAAAGGGGTTACCTTGCGGGTGCACTCTCGTGTCCAGCATTCCGCGTCTGTAGCCGCCGAATGCAGGACTCGGCGCCGCCTGCGCCATTGGATGTGATTGACAGCAGGGGGAGCCAATGGCTGCGATGTTATCAATCTATCCAATGAAGAGCCAAGAACCCTTGGAGAGAGCGACGGCGGGATCGTGCCCACGAAAATTCGGGGCTCAGATAAGTAAAACGGGGGGGGGGGGGGCTGGGGGGCCGGACACTGCAAGGTGTTTTTTCACCGTAATGCATAGGATGCATTAAGGTGAAAAAACACAAAGGTTTACAACCCCTTTAAGCTGGCCATAGATGGTTGAATCTATTCAGCAAGGAACGGCCAAGATTCAAATGATCTATGGGCAGAGTGAATGTACCCATGACGATCCATTAATTGACTCGGGTACAACCAGCGTGTCAGATTTTTACATGCGATTATTGCCAGTGGCTATAGCCGTTAGCAATAATCACTGTGTTCTCTAAGCCGGGATGGCTTCCTATGCCTCCCTGCCGGGAGAACACAAAAGCTCTGCAGGAGGGATTCCTCCATTAACACTGACTGTAAAATCACATCATCCATGGCCTACATTAGATCTTTGGTAAATAAGTCATATTGGTGTTTTAAGAGAAGAACTGATTAACCACTTAAGCCCCGGACCATTTTGTTGCTAAAGGACCAGGCCCCTTTTTGCGATTCGGCACTGCGTCGCTTTTACTGACAATTGCGCGGTCATGCGACGTGGCTCCCAAACAAAATTAACGTCCTTTTTTTCCCCACAAATAGAGCTTTCTTTTGGTGTTATTTGATCACCTCTGTGGTTTATATTTTTTACTTTTTGCTATAATAAATATCCCCAAAAAATATATTAAAAAAAAAATGTTTTCCTCAGTTTAGGCCGATACCTATTCTTCTACATATATTTGGTTAAAAAAATCGCAATAAGTGCATAGTTATTGGTTTGCGCAAAAGTTATAGCGTTTACAAAATAGGGGATAGTTTTATGGTATTTTTATTAATATATATTTTTTTTTTACTACTAATGGCGGCGATCTGCAATTTTTATTGTGACTGCGACATTATAGCAGACACATCATACACTTTTGACACATTTTTGGGACCATTGTCATTTTTACAGCGATCAGTGCTATAAATATGCACTGATTACTGTGAAAATGACACTGGCAGTGAAGGGGTTAACCTCTAGGTGGCGCTGTAGAGGTTAAGTGTGCCCTAGTGAGTTATTCTTACTGTAGGGGGGGCTTGGCGTGTGACATCACTGATCGTCATTCCCTATGACAGGGAACAGACGATCACTGACATGCCACTAGGAAGAACGGGGAAAGGTTTGTTTACACTTGCCTCTCCCCGTTCTTCAGCTCTTTTACCCGATCGGGGGACACCGGCGGCGATCGGGTCCCGCGGGTGCGGTCATGGAGCTTTGGACCGGGTCGCGAGCGTGCCGCCGGCGTCGCGCGCACGACCCGCGGCTGGGATCTTAAAGGGGACGTACCTGTACGCCCTTGTGCCTAGCCGTGCCATTCTGTTGACGTATATCGTCGTGCGGCAGTCCTTAAGTGGTTGAAGATGTTTGTAAATTGGAACTCTGTCTGTAAAGGTTCTTATTTTTCCAGTTCATGGTACAACTAGTAGTAGGTAGTCACATTCAACTGGACTTGTTCTGTAATGTTGAAGACATTTTGAAGCTTCTCCAAGCCATTTCTTCAGTTGAGTGTCAAGAATATACACAACATTTTATATCAAGAAAAGCGGCATGCAGGTTCTAATCCAATCACCATAGAATGTGTAGATGCTTAATATCCAAGAACATGAGTTAGAACGGAAGAAGTGGCTTGGATAAGCTATGAAATGTCTTCAACATTAAAGAGCAAGTCCAGTTAAATGTGACTAACTACTGCTAGCTTTTACATACGTCACGTTCTCCTTGCTGTCCATATGCCTGTGTCCACTCTCTGTTTCCCATCTCTGGCATGCATTTTCTTGATATCCTTGTGGAGGATTTGATGGGAGGCAATTACATTATTTTAGTCCTGTTTTGAAGCAGTCTAGTCAATATCCTTAAACCAACTTCTAGTATCTCTCAACAGAGAAATATTAGATCTAAGCAGAGCTCTTTTTCAACTGGAATGTGGCGGAATGCCGTTCCGCCAGCTCCGGTGGTGCCCTGTGCATTCCGATCACTACTGTCACTCCTAAACATAGAAGCCCGACTTTTGTATTTAGAAGTGACAGTGCTTCTGTCCTGGCCGCTGCAACAAAACCTCCCTGGGTGCAGCTGATGTTATGTACAGGGGGGTGCCAATGGCATCACTGCCATTTGTCAGCACTGCAGCTTCTCTCACCGCCGCCTGCCCTGTCACACTAAAGCCGGGGAAGCTTCTGCTAGGCTTTACCTCGGCTCTAATGTCTCTTAAAATCATGAGGAGGTGTATAGGAGGAAGAACATCTCCCCTGCTGCATCGAGGCGCGCTGTATCCAAGGTCTGTGTTGGGACTGGGAGACGAGAGAAGAGATTTGAGGAACAGAAAAAAAGCATTAATATCATTTGTACAGGAAGGGAGATAGGAGGATTCATACTGGGACGGGTGATGGGGGATTTGTTCTAGAAGGGGGAAGACAATCCTTTAAAGGATGAGGATATGGGGGGGGGGACTTTGCACTCTGTACGTAGCACCCTCCTGAAATCTGCACTCTGTACAAAGCACATTCCTGAACTCTGTACTCTGTATGTTGCACCCTCCTGAACTCTGCACTATGTACATAGCATCCTCCTGAATTTTGCGCTCTGTACAAAGTGCATTCCTGAACTTTGCACTCGGTATGTAGCACCCTCCTGAACTCTGCACTCTGTACATAACATCGTCATGAACCCTGCAGTCTGTACGTAGCACCTTTCTGAACCATGCACTCTGTACATAGCACCCTCTTGAACCCTGCAGTCTGTACGTAGCACCCTCCTGAAACCTGCACTCTGTACAAAGAGCATTCCTGAACTCTGCATTCTGTATGTAGCACCCTCCTGAACTCTGCATTCTGTATGTAGCACCATCCTGAACTCTGCACTCTGTACATAGCATCCAACTGAACCCTACACTCTGTATGAAGCACCCTCCTGAACCCTTTAAAGTGGAGGTCCACCTAAAAAAAATATTAAAAGCCAGCAGCTACAAATACTGCAGCTGCTGACTTTTAATGGACACTTACCTGTGCAGGGTGCCTGCGATGTCGGCAAACAAAGCTGAGCAATAGCTCGTCCCTCGGCTGCCCCCGCCGCCATCCTCGGTGAGGGAATCAGGAAGTGAAGTGTTGCGGCTTCACTACCCGGTTTCCTACTGCACATTTGTGAGTCGCGCTGTCCGTCCTCACTGGTCCCCGCTGTGTTCTGGGACCTGTGTGTTTCCCAGAACACAGCAGGGGGTGGGGGGGTGGTTCGCCCAGAAGTGGGTGCAAATACCTGTATTATACAGGTATCTGCACCCCCCTGAAAGGTGTCAAATGTGACACCGGAGGAGGGGAGGGTTCCGAAAAGCGGAGGTTCACTTTTTGTGTGGGTAAAATAAGGTAAAACTGCGCTAGAACCCACATTAAACAGGTAATGGAGCCGCCAGCACTCAAACAAACAAAGTAGATGAAAATGGAAAACAAGGTAGTGCGGCGCTATGCTAGTGAGTGCTATTACTAAGTGAGGGAGTGATAATCAAACATATTGTAAAGATACAAATACAGTGATCAGTGCATGAATCAAATAAACCATAAAACAAAATAGGTGTAGTGTTGGTGTCTCCACAGAGGGAGTCCACACACTAGAAGTGCTACCGTAAGTCAACACAGGTGCATATAAACAGTCCAATCAATTAAATGAAGTGACTTATGACTAAAAAAAGTCCATATAGTAGAAACAAAATAAGGTCTTTGTGTACGTTGCAAGTGCACCAATCAGGGGGTGGGCACAACACCACTGAAAGTGAGATGAACTAATAGAATAACATGAAGTCCAAATGCCTCAGACCCATATCAGAGATAGCTTCCCACGGACTAAACACATGTGAAGAACCAAACTGTTGTCTGATGAATTAAAAAAAAAACACTTGATACAATGGATAGGTGGGGTACTCTTACCGCAAAATGATGGACTCATCTACCATACGATAGTGAGTCGGATAGGCTTGGGGTCTTAAAGACCATGGATGGTGGAGCAGGGTGCCTTAGATAACTCGAAGCGTCCAGGAGAGGGTGATTGGCTAGTAGAGACTCCTCCAGCATGTGGGCTCCAAGAATGCAAAGATAAAAGAAATAGAGACAAAAAAGGGAGAGGCTCCCAATGGTGCAGGTCAATAAAACCGTATCAGGTTTATTTCCATAAAATTGTCATACAGAATGTTGACAAATTATAAAAAAAGTTATCACAATCTTAAAAGCAATGTGGGGTACAGCAAGAAAAATCCGACGCGTTTCGACCTCAAAGTCTTCAACAGGGGTATATGCGTTTCGACCTCAACCTTTTTTTTAAAGGGAAAGTGTAAAAATATATTTTTTTAAATAAAATAAACAATTAAAAAAATAAGCATCCCCATCCACACGTGCAGAAGAGAACACATACGTATGTTGTGCCCACATATGTAAAAGACGTTCAAACCACACATCTGAGGTATCACAGAGAACGTTAGAGCGAGAGTAATAATTCTAGCCAAAGACCTCCTTTAAAAAAATTTAAAGCGCTGCTATGGAGATGTTTAAGTACCAATATTTGGCTCCAACCTTTACAGTCTCTAATAAGTAAAGGTTGGAGCAAGAATAGGACAGCATAAGGTGTGGGAGAGGTCCAGGCACAAACGTAATCACTTCACTGCTTGGCTTTTCAAACAGACTCAGCCCATATGGATAGTCTCCCCAGATAGGGACTAGCAGCCAGAATGGTACTCTAACTTAACTGCACAGTCTCTGCCACAGACCTGGCGAACTTGGTCTCTGCCACAGACCTGGTGAACTTGGTGTTTCAAAGCTTGACCTCTTTGTAAGGAAAAGACATACCTCCAGAGAGTTTCCGGGCCCCTTCCTTCACCGTGACTTCTCACCAGTCCCTCGGAACGGTTCCTCCCCCGGCCTCCTCGTCTAAGATGCGGGTCCCCTCGCAAGGCGGCACCCTGGGATTCCTCGATCCTTGATGGGCCCCAGCCGAAGGTGCTGGGCCCAAGGCCTTTGCTGCAGTCCCAGGGCTAAAGGTGCCTGGGACTGATTCACCGACCTCCCCCCCTGGGCCAAAGGTGCCCAGGGAGGACAGGAACACACTCCCTGGGGTAGGACCCCCGACCACGACAGAACAGACAGACCCCGAACAGGCAGCGTCTGCCCCTTTTAAATCCTCTCCCAGCATGCACAGCAGGCCTGCCACACCCACTGTACGGATGCTGAGAGGGGACACACAAGGCACAGCACTGTATCAGCGGTTCAGCTCTGGCCTACCATGGCAGTGCCACCTGCAGGCCACAGGAAACTATACACCGATGCTCTCCCTGCGGACAAAAATGGTTGACAGAATCCTAACAATTGGAGTGTTTGAGCATAACTACCACTCAAACACTTCCCCTAAATTTAGGACCCCACTACAATTATATGTAGCGGGGTATAATTTTACCCGCAAGACTACATTTCCCAGCACGCTTTGCGGCACCCAGGGTGCCATTCCCCGCGCAAGGACTGCTGGGGTGGACTTTAAAAGGGGAGAGGCGGGGCTCGTTCACTCTCTCTGAACGCCGCCCTCCTTGCAAGAGGATCCCCTGCACTCACCTGCTGTGCGCGCTAGGCCTGAAGCCTGGGCCTCGCGTTTTTTGTTCCAGAGAGTGCTCCGTTCTGCTGGGGAGTCTGTGAGGCATCCGATCCACCTGAGGTGCCATCATCTTCTGAAAGACCGAGGACTCGATGCATCATGGGCACTGTGACGCCACTCACAGTAGCGGAGGAACCAGACAGGAATCGGTCTGGTCTGGGTGAGAGAGTGCCAGCTCAGAACCATATATGAATAACTTTGTGCCTATTAACTTTGCCCAGGCCCTTTTTTTTTAACACAGTTATACTTTGGAGAGACTGTGCTGAACTGAGTTTGTCAGTCTCTCCAACTTTGCCTGGTTGGCGAATATCTGTTACCCCCTTTTACTGGATTACAAATTGATTTCTCCATGTGCACCACCGACAGTTGCTAGCGAAGATTCTCCAGTAAACTATACCCTAAGTTCTAGTCAGGCCTGACTGGGTAGTATAGGACATTGCTGGGCGCCATTTTTTGCTCACGAGGGAGGATTGCCGCCGCAGGGTTGATGTGTTATTGCATTATTGACTGTCATACCCTTATAATGTGCACACCTATATTGCAGGGATCTGCATAGAATATTGTATACCAATTACTCTGTTATCTTTCTACATTCAGTAAAGAATTATAGTTAAGTAATTTGGTGGTGAGTGTCAATTACTGTGCTGGTATACAAAGGGAGTTGTACTGTATAATAGTGTATAGAGATAATACAATATTACCATCCTCCCTTTTCCTAACTGTGTCAGAGAGAAGTCAGAGCCGATTGCCAGGGGTTGGTAGCAGTGCATTACAGGGCCCAAACAAACAAGCAGCCCTCTTAAGCTGAGGGTATTGCTACACGTGGGGGCTCGGTCCGGGACACGTGTATATTGCACGCTGCGATCAAGGCGGCCTGAAATACCAGCATAGACTGGCAGGCAGTAATAGAATGGTGCGCAGAGGAGGGCGTGGATCCACTCCGGGCGGTAGTTATTGAACTCCCGGGAGAGATCCAGGAGAAAGAAGAGATAAAGCAACTAATAATGTCAATGTCCCCAAAATGGAAAGCATGGCCGGGATGTGAAGACAAATGCCACAGGGACATATGCACTAATAGAGTGGACAAGAGGAGTCCCAGAGGAGTTCAAAGGGGAAAGTATAAAAGACATAGATGACAGAACGTATCGCTTAGTGCATACTGGGGCTGTGAAGAAAGAGTCCCCACGGACCTCCCCACAGTTATCTCCGTCACTCTTCTCCAAAATGGGAGGTAGTAGCGAAACGAAAGCACCAGAGTCACCCCTGACCGTCATAGGTCCCGAACTGTTGACTGCTTTGGGGGACTTTGTCGTTAAATGCCAAAAAAATAACACGGTGCATGTAGAAGCTGGGTACCGGAAACTTCGGGTGTTTTCAGGAACACAACCTGTGCCACCCGGGGAGGAAGATTGCGATACTTGAATCGAGCAGGCAATGCAGGCAGAAGAAGGTTGGGAAGTTCCAGAAGCGCAGAAGAAGCAGCGCATCAGTGAGAGCTTGAAAGGCCCTGCTGCTGAGGTGGTGAAAAACCTTAGGTGCAGCAATACTGTGTGTACAGCAATGGATTATTTGTCTATGTTGCAGGAAGAGTTTGGCCAGCTGGAGAAGGTGTCAGACTTGGTGTAGAAATTTGAACATACCTTCCAACAGCCAAAGGAGAAGTTGTCAGAGTATGTCCGGAGACTGGATAGAATGCTGTGCCAGATTGTACTGAGAAAAGGGACGCAACCACAGGTCATAGATGCTACCAGGATGAAACAGATCCTAAGAGGAGCCTTACGGTCGGACCCAGTCTGGCTCCACCTGAAGACCTCTGACGGAGTCATGGCCCTGAACTACACAGACCTTGTGCGGATCATAAGAGACGAGGTGGCCCTGATGAAGGATCAAGAGGGGTTTGAGAGAACCACCCCACCTGTTTCGGTATGAGTCAGAACAACAGTAGTCACAGAACGTGACCCATAAGTAGAAACCTTGAAGTCTCAAATGGCCCAAGTACTGGACTTATTGACCTCTTTATTGGCCAAGAACTCCGGAGTCAAGGAGAAAGAAGAGATCCGGAAGGAACCAGACCGGAATGTCCCTATTCCAGCATCTCCAAAGATCAGGAAGGAGATTGTCTGCTTAAATTGTGGAGGAGTTGGTCACCCTGACAGAAGGTGCCCCAGCCCAAGGAAGAACCGAGGCACTCAATACCAGCCGGCGGAAAACTTCAGAGGGCCCGGTGAAGGAGTCAGCCGGGCGCCCGCTACCTATAGAAAGCTCCAAGAAAATCCAGAGACAAGCAGAGGAAAATAAGAAAGGCAATAATGCCCCTCCAAAAAACTCCCATACTGTCTGTCGGGAGTTGCAATTTGACAACCAGAAAAAGATCAATGCATACCAGGTTCAAAAAAGGTTGAGGTCTAGAAAAAATGCAAAAAGAAAAAAAAAAACATTGGAAAAATCAAGGAGTCCCAGGGAGAAAATACCTCCTAAGAAGTTCCCGGATAAATTAGTTGGGCCCTCCCCTCTAGTCTCCGTTCAAGTTGAGGGAGTCTACGCAAAGGCACTCTTAGACACAGGAGCCCAAGTGACTCTCTTATACAGAGACTTTTATCAGAAGCATTTAAGTCACGTACCTTTGCAGAAGCTGGAAGACCTGAAGATAGGGGGGATTGGCACTCGCAGTTTCCCCTACGATGGCTATGTTTCGATCAGGCTGGCCTTTGACCCCTCGGTGACCGGGAAGGCCGAAGCATTTGACACTTTGGCGGTGGTGTGCCCTCGCCCACCAGGAGCCAACATGATGTTTATGTTGATAGGGACCAACACTGATTTGGTCCGGAGACTGCTGACCCCGTTGGCGCAAGAACGGAGTTCTCCCAGACAGAAGATTCACCCCATGCTGCAACAGGTCTACCAGAAGATGATCCTGGAGCAAAAGGCCCCGGAAGAGGGGGTGGGAAGAGTCTGGAGACTGTCTAGAAGAGAGAAGATACTACAGCCTGGTGAGGTGATCTGTCTTCAGGCTACAGTAAAACTCTCCTGGGAGCAGCCGGGTCCCTTTGTGGTCGTGGAACCAGACCCCTTCAACACCCACCAAGGATTGGAAGTACTCCCTGAAGTGGTCCCGTTGAGGGCACTGAAGAAAGCCAAGGGACAGATTCCAGTGAGTGTTAGAAATGTCACAAATTCTCCTGTGAAGATCCCAGCCCGGGTGCTACTGGGTAAGGTGAACCCTGCTACCCCAGTGACCCTGTCTGAATTGAAGTCAAAAGATGGAGAAGCCACCTTGGAAGAGCTCTGCCTTGAAGATACAGCCTTGCCACATAAATGGAAGGAGAGAGCCAAGGCTCAGCTGACTCGGTGGAGGAGAATATTCTCTGAAGATGAGTTTGATGTGGGGTGTGCGAGAATTGCCACCCATAAAATCCGTCTTCAAGAAGACAAGCCTTTTCGGGAGAGGGTCCGAAGAGTTCCACTGACTGATCTGGAAGATTTGCGGGAGCAGTTGACAGAGCTAAAGAGGACAGGGGTCATTAAAGTGTCCAGAAGTCCATATGCCTCCCCCATTGTGGTGGTAAGGAAGAAAAACGGGTCACTGAGACTCTGCATAGACTATAGGACTCTTAACCAGGGGAACATTCCTGACCAGTATACTACCCCCAGGATAGAAGATGCTTTGCAGAGTCTGTCTGGGGCCAAGTGGTTCAGCGTCATGGACCTGAAGAGTGGGTATTATCAAATCCCCATGCACCCTGAAGATAAGGAGAAGATGGCCTTCATCACCCCAGTGGGATTCTATGAATTTAATAGGATGCCCCAAGGCCTGTCAGGAGCCCCTGCTACCTTCCAGAGGTTGATGGAGAAGACTGTTGGGGACATGAATCTGATCGAAGTCCTGGTGTAACTAAACAACATCATTGTCTTTGGGAAGACTCTGGAAGAGCATGAAGAAAGATTGGAGAAGGTCCTGAAATGACTCAGAAAAATGCCAGTTCTATAAATCCTCGGTCCACTATCTGGGGCACATAGTATCTGCTGAAGGGGTGTCTACAGACCCTGATAAACTGGAGGCAGTCACCTCCTGGCCCAGACCAACTACAGTGACTGAGCTCAGGTCCTTCCTAGGTTTCTGTTCCTACTACCGTAGATTTGTGGAAGGATTTGCAAAAATTGCCAGACCCCTAAATGAGCTACTGAAGACGGAAGGAGAAGAGGATGATACTGGTCCCAGGAAGTCTGGCGAGTCTGTGGAAGACCAGTGGACAGGGGAGTGCGAGGAAGCCTTCCAGATGTTAAAGAAGAGTCTTACCACTGTGCCAGTTCTGGCCTATGCTGATCCAAAGAAGCCTTATGAACTGCATGTAAATGCCAGCCATGATGGCCTAAGAGGGGTGCTATACCAAGAGTATGAAGGGCAGTTGCGCCCAGTTGCCTACATTAGCAGAAGTTTGGCACCCGCTGAAAAGAACTACCCCACCCACAAGTTGGAGTTCCTGGCCCTAAAGTGGGCAGTCGTGGATAAACTCAGAGATTACCTGTATGGAGCTGACTTCACAGTAAAGACTGACAATAATCCACTCACCTATCTCTTCACCACGGCCAAGCTGGATGCCACTGGTCACCGTTGGTTGGCTGCCCTAGCCGGGTTCAACTTCAGCCTGAAGTATAGGCCCGGAGCTGGAAACCGTGATGCGGACGCACTGTCCAGAAGAGGCCATGCACCCACCCACCATCCAGAAGATTGGACCCAGGTAACCCCAGATGGGGTACGGGCCCTGTGTCAAGGAGTACAACTTCAAGCTGGTGGTGGGTCGAGGGCTGAAGAGATCGGTGTTTCTGCCGTGGGGGTGCCTAAGTGTTACTGCAATGTGACCCAAGTCGGAGAGGATGAGCTACCCAAATTGTCCAAGAAGGACTAAAGGAGAGACCAGCTGGAAGACCCTTGGGGAAGATTAGCACTGGAGACATTGGAAGACCAGGATCCAGACAGACTTCTCAAGGACCCCTCAAAGGTGGCCCGGTTGGTCCACAAGGAATGGGACAAGTTTCAGGTGCATCAATGGGTGGTCTACCGAAGGGGCCACTCTGATGACCTGGAAGATAAGTGGCAGCTATTTCTGCCAGAAAAGTACAGAAGAACCGTCTTAACTGCCTTACATGATGATCATGGCCACTTGGGGGCTGAACGAACATTCCAACTTGTAAGGGATAGGTTCTACTGGCCTTGTATGCGGGCTGAAGTGGAAGAATATTGTTATTCCTGCGCACGCTGTATCCAGAGGAAGACATTGCCACATCAAGCTGCCCCAATGGGCCATCTGCAGAGTCAAGGACCCTTGGACTTGGTGTGCATTGACTTTCTCTGTCTCGAACCTGACCTAAGTGGACAAGAAAATGTTCTGGTGATAACCGACCATTTCACCCGTTATGCCCAAGCTTTTCCAGCCAAAAACCAGAAGGCCTCCACTGTAGCTAAAATCTTAGTGGAGAAATACTTTGTGCACTATGGACTGCCACAACGCTTGCACTCTGACCAAGGGAGAGACTTTGAGAGTCGATTGATCAAGAAACTGTTGGACTCTTTGGGTATCAAGAAAAGCCGCACCACCCCTTATCACCCTCAGGGTGATGCTCAGCCGGAGCGGTTCAACAGGACTCTATTAAATATGTTGGGGACTCTAAGTAGTGAGCATAAGCAGCACTGGAGCAAGCATATAGCAGCCATCGTGTACGCCTACAACAGTACCACTAGCGATGCCACAGGGTACTCTCCATATCGCCTTAAGTTTGGCAGGGAAGCAAGACTGCCTGTGGATCTGGCATTCGGCATATCCGCGGATCGCACTTCAGCCCCCTCACACAAGGGCTATGTAGACAGACTGAGGAAGAGTTTGAAGCTGGCTTTTGAACAGGCTCAAGTGGCCTCAGAACAAAGAGGAGCCCGGAACAAGAGGAACTTTGACCTCAAGGTTCGAATCCAGGACCTCCAGCCAGGAGACCGAGTGCTGCTGCGCAACCTAGGAGTTCCAGGGAAGCATAAGTTAGCAGACAGATGGAGACCTGAACCATATGTGATCTGTAAGAAGTTACCAGATCTGCCGGTGTATCAGCTAAAACCAGAAGGGAAGATAGGGCCACTGAAGACATGGCACAGAAACCATTTACTCCCACTTTCAGAAGCGGTTCGGATACCACCTGTGGAAGATTCCTATGGACAATCCTCAAGCTTGGAGACACCTAGGCCATACACTCGGTCTCCGGTCTCTCAGTCTGGAGAAATGGATGTCTCGGATCAGAGTTTGGAAGAAGAAGAGCTTGGATGGTTGTGGCCCCCTCAGACCCCAGAACCCCCGTCTATAGATCTTCCACCCTCTGAAGGTACTGTGGATAGTACACTGAATGTGGAAGCCACTGAGTTTGTTCCGTCTAGTCCTCTGGTTGAAGAATGAGAAGATGCCACATGGTCACCTTCCGCTGAGCATCAAGATTACTCCCTACATCTTCCTACGTCTGATCTGGATGTACCAGAAGCTTTGGAGCCCAGTACACCCACTTTAGAAGAAGATACAGTGAGGGGAGAAACGGCCACCCCAAGAGAACAAAGAGCCAAGAGAATCATTCGTCCTCCTCGGAAGTTAACCTATACCCAGATGGGGAAAAGTTCTGAGGAGACAGTAACCACTGCTCGTAGGACATTGCCATTACCTGATCCTTCTGCTGTGCATTTGGTGGAAGGCAACCCCATCTCACTCTCTGGCACAGTTAGACAGGTCAGCCCCTTTGATGTAACCAGTGGGCAGAAAAAACTCCCTTCCCCGTTCTGGTGGGAGTTTCCTCTGCCGACCTCTCTAGCTGCCCTTAATGAGTTTGTGTTTTCCTACTGTTGATGTTGTCTTTGAGGGACCAAAGATTTCAAGTGGGGGGAGTGTGTAGCGGGGTATCGTTTTACCCGGAAGACTACATTTCCCAGCATGCTTTGCGGCACCCAGGGTGCCATTTTCTGCGCAAGGACTGCTGGGGTGGACTTTAAAAGGGGAGAGGCGGGGCTCGTTTGCGGTCTCTGAATGCCGCCCTCCTTGCAAGAGGATCCCCTGCACTCACCTGCTGCGAGCGCTAGGCCTGAAGCCTGGGCCTCGCGTTTTTTTGTTCCAGAGAGTACTCCGTTCTGCTGGGGAGTCTGTGAGGCATCCGATCCACCTGAGGTGCCATCATCTTCTGAAAGACCGAGGACTCGATGCATCATGGGCACTGTGACGCCACTCACAGTAGCGGAGGAACCAGACAGGAATCGGTCTGGTCTGGGTGAGAGAGTGCCAGCTCAGAACCATATATGAATAACTTTGTGCCTATTAACTTTGCCCAGGCCCTTTTTTTTAACACAGTTATACTTTGGAGAGACTGTGCTGAACTGAGTTTGTCAGTCTCTCCAACTTTGCCTGGTTGGCGAATATCCGACTGTTACCCCCTTTTACTGGATTACAAATTGATTTCTCCATGTGCACCACCGACAGTTGCTAGCGAAGATTCTCCAGTAAACTATACCCTAAGTTCTAGTCAGGCCTGACTGGGTAGTATAGGACATTGCTGGGCGCCATTTTTTGCTCACGAGGGAGGATTGCCGCCGCAGGGTTGATGTGTTATTGCATTATTGACTGTCATACCCTTTTAATGTGCACACCTATATTGCAGGGATCTGCATAGAATATTGTATACCAATTACTCTGTTATCTTTCTACCTTCAGTAAAGAATTATAGTTAAGTAATTTGGTGGTGAGTGTCAATTACTGTGATGGTATACAAAGGGGGTTGTACTGTATAATAGTGTATAGAGATAATACAATATTACCATCCTCCCTTTTCCTAACTGTGTCAGAGAGAAGTCAGGGCTGATTGC
The DNA here is from genome assembly GCA_029206835.1 of Rana muscosa. NCBI lineage: Eukaryota > Metazoa > Chordata > Amphibia > Anura > Ranidae > Rana > Rana muscosa. The sequence continues at coordinate 187,729,225 of JARGYO010005626.1, read as the reverse complement.
CAGGGGTTGGTAGCAGTGCATTACAGGGCCCAAACAAACAAGCAGTCCTCTTAACCACTTCCCTACCCAGCCATAGTCAAATGACGTCCACAGATGGGATCTCCCATCCTGGGTGGACGTCATATGACGTCCTCGGCTTTGTAGGGGGATATCTGAATGATGCCTGCAGCTAGAGGCATCATTCAGATGTCCTTTTCTTGGGCCAGCGATTCTGTGCACCATAAGAACGATCATAGTGGCGGTTCCACCGCTTGATCGTTCTTATAGGCGGCGGGAGGGGACATCCCCACCCCCTCCCGCCGCCATCCGGTGCTTCTCCGGGCTCTCCCGTGCGATCGGGGACCCAGAGCGAATCTTCCGGCATCGTTGGTGGGTCACGTGATGAGCATAGAGATGACTGGTGACCAGATGGTCACCAGTCATCTCTATGATCGTCGGAGGCCCGGGCGCGATGTGATGACGTCACGCCCGGGCCTCAAATGTAAACAAAGCCGCCATTGCGGCTGTAAGTATGAGATCAGTGAAATTTTTTTCACTGATCTCATGCTTTCCAGCCTGGAGGAGTGATGTGGGGTCTTATTGACCCCGCATCTCTCAATAAAGAGAACCTGTCACACACATTCCTATTACAAGGGATGTTTACATTCCTTGTAATAGGAATAAAAGTGATCAAAAAAAAAAAAAGTAAAATAATTGTAAAAAAAAAAATAAATAAGTAAAAAAATAAATAAATAAATTAAAACGCCCCTGTCCCCGGTAGCTCGCGATCAGAAGCGAATGCACAGGTAAGTCGCCCACATATGTAAACGCCGTTCAAACCACGCATGTGAGGTATCGCCGCGTGCGTTAGAGCGCGCGCAACAATTCTAGCACTAGACCTCCTCTGTAATTCTAACCTGGTAACCTGTAAAAAAAATTAAAGCGTCGCCTATGGAGATTTTTAAGTACCGAAGTTTGGCGCCATTCCATGAGTGTGCGCAATTTTAAAGCGTGACATGTTAGGTATCTATTTACTCGGTGTAACATCATCTTTCATATTTTCCCCAAAAATTGGGCTAACTTTACTGTTTTGTTATTTTTTAATTTATGAAACCATTTTTTTTTTTTAAAAAGGCGTTTGAAAAATTATTGCGCAAATATCGTGCAAGAAAACATGTTGCAATGACCGTCATTTTATTCCCTAGGGTGTCTGTTAAAAAAAACATATATAATGTTTGGGGGTTCTGAGTAATTTTCTAGCAAAAGAATGATGATTTGTACATGTAGGAGAGAAGTGCTAGAATAGGCCCGGTATTGAAGTGGTACAAAAAGCCCTATATTGAAGTGGTTAAGCTGAAGGTATCGCTACATATAAAAGACATAAAAGCTTACTTTTCCATAACAAACATTTAAACCCCACAAATTATCAGCTGGGCCATTCTAGGGAAAAGCTAGTACAGAACAACGGCTTCAAGATTATCCTCAGCAAAAAAAACAAAACACATCTATTATCTACCATATAATTAAAGGCACATTAGGCAAAGTTAATATTTGATTTAATTTTTAAGCCCCTTTGTGCCTTGAGTGACCTATAAAAAATAAGAAAAAATTATAATAATAACCATAGCGCTAAAGCTCTTTCTTTCGAATGTATCTCTGCTATTAATGTAGCATATGCAAACATTGCCAAAAGCACTTGGCAATGAGAACCCGATTTAAATGTTTGGGATTCTATGCAAATGATTCCCAAACACCAAAGCACCCATCTTACAAAATAATCAAACAATATACATGTATTAAATACAAAAAGCGCTTATGCATAATACATGATTGTTTTTAGATTAGCTTGCCGAGCGCTTCTTGAAGTTAAACTTTTTTTTTTTATCTCCATTAATTGCGTTTTTCTTGTGTTGACATATTTTTATTTAGCCTTATTCATCACGCCACATAAAAAAGCTTTGGAGAGACTGGGAGAAACAGAAGCCCTTAATTGTGGTTGGCAGATGGATCGGGGAATGTGGACAAAATCATAAGCCACGGAGTAGATGAAATATGAATTCTGATTTGATTCACCCAATACATTATACATTCCTATTGGTATCGTAAGCAGTCATTTAATATCCAGACATGCTTCGCAACAATTATTCATGTAGAAAGAGTTCCACTTTTCAAAAATACTCATCGAATTGTTTTGACAGTTTCATAGTGAATTGGTTTTTGCAGCCGGGTCACATCGAAATACTAAATGGATTTTTGTCAAAGTATTTTTGATTATTCAACGCTTAACGTCTGTGGGAAAAAGTAGGTCACGTCTGTTTATATTAGGGTGTTATTAAAATGGCGATTCATTGCAGTGTATCTTTTTAATGTATGTGTTTATTTTTACATGAACTTATCATGAGCTTGCTTCTGTGGATTGTATTATCTCGTTAGCGGTAAAAACAAAGGCCTTTGCCTTGCTTTTTGTATTGGTGTTGGATGGCCAGATGTTAACAATTTTTTTTTTTTTTCAATAGAAAGCATGTTTACTATTTGTATATAAAATAAACTGTACAGTTTTGTTCATATCTATTGTATTATTTAGAAATTAGACAATAAACCATATAGTTCTAGGCAGGGGCCCTAACTTTGTGTAATGGGGCACCATATTTAACCACTTCAGCCCCGGAAGATCTCACCCTCTTTCATGACCAGGCCATTTTTTGCGATACGGCACTGCATTACTTTAACTGACAACTGCGCAGTCGTGAAACGCTGTACCCAAACAGAATTTATGTCCCTTTTCCCCCCACAAATAGAGCTTGCTTTTGGTGGTATTTGATCACCTCTGTGGTTTTTATTTGTTGCACTATGAACAAAAAAAGACCGACAATTTTGATTAAAAAAAAATTATATATATTTTTTACTTTCTGCTATAAAACATATCCAATAAAAAAGTGCAAAAAAAATCAAATATATTCATCAATTTAGCCCAATATGTATTCTGCTACAACTGGGGTCAGCAACCTTTTTCCAGTCAAGGGCCGGATTCAATGTATGAATGCATGGAAGGCTGCATTCACCAGCTAATAAATTAAGATAATAATAATCCTTACATAGTAATAACAGTACAGTTCTAACTCACTTTAGGTGCTTCACTAATACAAAGCCAGTTCACCCTGAGGGAGCATGTGGCTGGGGATTCGGATTTCACTGCAACTTCCCCCATCCTGGCACCCAAGGGTGGCTGACACCAGCCCTGCCAGCATGGTCTGGAGATGGGGTTCCTGTCCCTAGGGGTGATGGGGTCCCTGTCCCTAGGGGTTATGGGGTCCCTGTCCCCAGGTGAGAAGGTGTCCCTATCCCCAGGGATGATGGGGTCCCTGTACCCAGGGGGGATGGGGTCCCTGTGTCCTCTGTCCCCTGCACCCCCCACCATTGTAGTGTCCTCTGCCCCCCCATAGTGTCCTCTGTCCCCCCATAGTGTCCTCTGTCCCGCCCATAGTGTCCTCTGTCCCCCCCATAGTGTCCTCTATCCCCCTTAGTGTCCTCTGTACCCCCCATAGTGTCCTCTTTTCCCCCCATAGTGTTCTCTGTACCCCCCATAGTGTCCTCTGTCCCCCCCATAGTGTCCTCTATCCCCCCTTGGTGTTCTCTGTACCCCCAATAGTGTCTTCTGTTCCCCCCATAGTGTCTTCTGTTCCTCCCATAGTGTCTTCTGTTCCCCCCACCACTGTAGTGTCCTCCCCCCCATAGTGTCCTCTGTCCCCCCCATAGTGTCCTCTATCCCCCCATAGTGTCCTCTATCCCCCCATAGTGTCCTCTATCCCCCCCATAGTGTCCTCTGTCCCCCCATAGTGTCCTCTGTCCCCCCATAGTGTCCTATATCCCCCCATAGTGTCCTCTATCCCCCCTATAGTGTCCTCTATCCCACCCTATAGTGTCCTCTGTCCCCCGAAAGTGTTCTCTGTACCCCCCATAGTGTCTTCTGTTCCCCCATAGTGTCTTCTGTTCCCCCATAGTGTCTTCTGTTCCCCCCCATAGTGTCCTCTGTTCCCCCCATAGTGTCCTCTGCCCCCCCATAGTGTCCTCTGCCCCCTCCATAGTGTCCTCTGCCCCCTCCATAGTGTCCTCTGCCACCCCCCATAGTGGAAATGACTCCGGGAGACATGTTGCCGGCCACAGTGGTGAGGCAGGAACGCTGCGGGGGGGCTTCGATCTAAGGTAAGTATGCTATCCATATTAACTCATTATGCCTTAGTCTTGCAGTTTTTCTTTTTTTTGTAGGTTTACAACCACTTGAAGGGGCGTGCTCTAGAGATGTTGCGGAGGTTGAGGCGGCAAGCTTTGGACAGTGAGTGGATGTGGGGCTGAAAGGAGAGTTTAGAGTCCAGGGTTAAACCCCGGACCTTGGCATGTGGGGATGGGTTGATAGTTGAGCAGTTAATTTTGACAGAGAAGTCAGGGGAAGGGGCACATGGGGGAGGAAATATTATGAACTTGGTTTCAGATAGATTGAGGAGTGATCCTACTTCAGTGATCGCTACTTTCTTCGGGGGCCTGTGCCGAGCAGCTGCCCTGCTGCATTCTGAACACAGGAGGTTGGCCGGCGGACATGGGCACCATTCAAAGAATGCTTGCATCTTCTGAATGAATGCAAAGCATACTCTGATTGGATGAGGTGGAGAGGTGGGGCAGTGATGTCCAAACTAGAAAACTATAATTATGTAAAAATACACCATGCCTGGAATTTTATATCTAAACACATAAATGTGGAATAGACTCTCTGCAGAGGTGGTTCTGGCCAGCTCAGTAGATTGCTTTAAGAAGGGCCTGGATTCTTTCTTAAATGTACATAATATAACTGGGTACTGACATTTATAGGTAAAGTTGATCCAGGGAATATCCGATTGCCTCTCGGGGGATCAGGAAGGAATTTTTTCCCCTGCTGTAGCAAATTGGATCATGCTCTTCTGGGTTTTTTTTGCCTTCCTCTGGATCAACTGTGGGTATAGAATTGGGTATATGGGATTGTACGATATATGTTTATTTATTTATTTTTTATTTATTTATTTTTACGGTTGAACTGGATGGACTTGTGTCTTTTTTCAACCTGACTAACTATGTAACTATGTAACTATGTAACTATGAAAGTTGAATGAAGATTTGCTATATTATAATGACATCTAGGAGTGTTAATTATGCCTAAGAAGTACCCTGAAAATCCACCTTTTCTCTTGACTTTCTTCTGGAAAATAGTGAGGTACTTTCTGTGTCTAGGTTCTACTGTTATGTAAAAAAAAAAAAGAAATTTCCAAGCCTAACTTACCAACCAGCGTACGACCAACCCAATTGACCTGTCTAACAATATGTGTTAAAAACAGGGGTTTAGTCTGCACACGTTTGCAAATACATGCGTAAGCCACCGGCCTCGACAAGGCACCCCATTTTCTATAGTCCCAACTCTAACATCTGAGAGTCTCCACAATGGAAGCACATGCATTTTATTGGATGGGCAGACGGCAGGTGAGTCTGGAAGGAGCCCACCCCTCCTTAAAGGCACAGGGGCACACTGAACACCCAGCACATAGCACTATGGCAGCGAAAGTGTCAGTGAGTTGCCTGACCAATATATTAAGATACAAAGAAGTGGCTACTGTCCCACCTATAACTAGTCTTTGCAGCAAGGAAGGCAAGGGCAAAGCAAAACCATGACATTTCCAAGCTCAACTTACCAACCAGCCTACGATCAACCATATTAACCTGTCTAACAATATGCGTTAAGAACAGGTGTCAGTGCGTTGCCTGACCAATATATTTTTAATGCATATTGTTAGACAGGTCAATTCAGTTGGTCGCAGGTAGGGATGAGCTTCGAGTTCGAGTCAAACTCATGTTCGACTCGAACATTGCCTGTTCGCCCGTTCGCCGAACAGCGAACAAATTGGGGTGTTCGTGGCAAATTCGAAAAGTCTATGAGAGAAATCTAAAGTGCTAATTATAAAGGCTTATATGCAAGTTATTGTCCTAAAAAGTGTTTGGGGACCCGGGTCCTGCCCCAGGGGACATGTATCAATGCAAAAAGAAGTTTTAAAAACGGCCGTTTTAAAAACGGCCGTTTTTTCGGGAGCAGTGATTTTAATAATGCTTAAAGTGAAACAATAAAAGTGAAATATTCCTTTAAATTTCGTACCTAGGGGGTGTGTATGATATGCATGTAAAGTGGCGCATGTTTCCCGTGTTTAGAACTGTCCCTGCAAAAAATGTCATTTTTGAAGGAAAAAAAGTCATTTAAAACTCACTCGCGGCTAATAATGAATAGTCGGCTTTTATCAATACATACAAAAGTCATTGATAAAAAAAAAAAAAAAAGCGTGGGGGTCCCCCAGAATTCAATTACCATGCCCTTTAGGTCTGGAATGGATATTAAGGGGAACCCCGCCGCAAATTAAAAAAAAATGGCGTGGGGTTCCCCCAAATATCCATACCAGGCCCTTCAGATCTGGCATGGATTTTAAGGGGAACTCCACCCCAAATGTAAAAAAAAATGGCGTGGAGTCCCCCCAAAAATCCATACCAGACCCTTATCCGAGCACACAACCTGGCCGGCCGCAGGGGAAGAGGGGGGGACGAGAGAGCGGCCCCCCTCCCTCCTGAACCGTACCAGACCACATGCCCTCAACATGGGAAGGATGTCCCCATGTTGATGGGGACAAGGGCCTCATCCCCACAACCCTTGCCCGGTGGTTGTGGGGGTCTGCGGGCGGGGGGCTTATCGGAATCTGGAAGACCCCTTTAACAAAGGGGACCCCCAGATCCCGCCCCCCCCATGTGAATTGGTAAGGGGTACATTGTACCCCTACCATTTCACGAAGAAAGCATAAAAAAATGTAAAAAAAACACACAAACACCTTGAAAATGTCCTTTATTAAAAAATAAAAAAATAAAAATAAAAACATTCCAGCGGTGAAATCCAGTGTCCCGCGGCGATCCGATGTCCAGCGCTGTCCGTCATTGGCTGAGCCTGAGCGGACCTGATGGGGAACTTCCTCCGCAGTCTATTACATGTATAGACCCGCCCCTTCTAAAGTTCCCCATCAGGTCCGCTCAGCGGACCAGATGCGGAACATGACAAGGGGCGGGTCTATACATGTATTACCACAGTGAGAGAAGTTCCCCATCAGGTCCGCCCCCTCGGTATGTCGGACCCGCCTACGTCATTGGCCTGAGCGGGGAACTTCCTTCACTGTGTAATTTAATTAAATAACACAGTGAAGGAAGTTCCCCGCTCAGGCCAATGACGTAGGCGGGTCCGACATACCGAGGGGGCGGACCTGATGGGGAACTTCTCTCACTGTGGTAATACATGTATAGACCTGCCCCTTGTCATGTTCCGCATCTGGTCCGCTGAGCGGACCTGATGGGGAACTTTAGAAGGGGCGGGTCTATATATTTAAAACACTGAGGAGGAAGTTCCCCATCAGGTCCGCTCAGGCAAAACCAGTGACGGACAGCGCTGGACATCGGATCGCCGCGGGACACTGGATTTCACCGCTGGAATGTTTTTTTTTTATTTATTTTTTTTTTTAATAAAGGACTTTTTCAAGGTGTTTGTGTGTTTTTTTTTACATTTTTTACGCTTTCTTCGTGAAATGGTAGGGGTACAATGGTATGGATTTTTGGGGGGACTCCACGCCATTTTTTAAAACATTTGGGGTGGAGTTCCCCTTAAAATCCATGCCAGATCTGAAGGGCCTGGTATGGATATTTAGGGGGAACCCCACGCCATTTTTTTTAAATTTGCGGCGGGGTTCCCCTTAATATCCATTCCAGACCTGAAGGGCCTGGTAATTGAATTCTGGGGGACCCCCACGCTTTTTTTTTTTTTTCTATCAATGACTTTTGTATGTATTGATAAAAGCCGACAATTCATTAATAGCCGCGAGTGAGTTTTAAATGACTTTTTTTCCTTCAAAAATGACACTTTGTGCAGGGACAGTTCTAAGCACGGGAAACAAGCGCCACTTTACATGCATATCATACACACCCCCCAGGTATGAAATTTAAAGGAATATTTCACTTTTATTTTTAAATTTTAAGCATTATTAAAATCACTGCTCCCGAAAAAACAGCAGTTTTTAAAACTTCTTTTTGCATTGATACATGTCCCCTGGGGCAGGACCCGGGTCCCCAAACACTTTTTAGGACAATAACTTGCATATAAGCCTTTATAATTAGCACTTTAGATTTTTAATCTCCTGTCACTAAATAAAATGGTTAGCTTACAGTCCTGTTTACACCTTGCTTTTGCTTGAGGCTTCGGTGTGGCTTGGATGAGGCTTTGGTGGGGCCTCAAGCGAGCTTTGCCATAGACTTCTATGGAGGCTATAAAGATGCTTTGAAGCACCACTAAAGCTACATGGGGTATAATTTTTGAAGCAAAGCCGAAGCAAGGCAAAAGCAAGGTGTAAACAGGAGTGTAAGTTAACCATTTTATTTAGTGATTGGGGCTTTGACTATCGTTCAGAGAGCTTTAACAAAGCCTGTCCAAAGCCTTGTTTTGAAGCAAGTGTAAACTAGACATTAATGTGTGTTGAAGCCGAAGCAAGATTAAATGAGTCCTTCTACTATCTATAACATGGCTTGGATAGACGAGAACCTTCACAGATACAATGAGAGTAGGACCCCAGTGGGGTGGTGATGCCTAAAGGTGTGAGCGGCTATTGCTTTACAGCAGTGGAAAAAAGTAAGGAGACCACTCCCCCCAACTATTTTTGCAACACATGACTAGTTGAGCAGAGCTACAAGTGTTTTGGCAGCTAAATTCACATACTGTATATACTCAAGTATAAGCCGAGTTTTTCAGCACATTTTTTTGTGCTGAAAATGCCCCCCTCGGCTTATACTCGAGTCTGTGTCCGACTTCAACTTTGTGCGCCTAATGATGGCCAGCAGTAGGTCCCCAAACACTCCAAGCACACATGTAGCTCCACTCTTCCTCTACAAGTGTGCAAAGTTTGGTGTCCGGGGGACCTATGGCCGGGGGGCACCGATTTTTCAAAGCCGGGCACCCCTTCTATAGACTCCAATGTTAAACTGTAATTTCTCCAGTGATTTTGGGGACGTGGTACCAGCCGGCGCTAGGTCTCCTGGACCCCAAACTTGGCACACATGTAGCCCCATTCTTCATCTACAAGTGTGAAAAGTTTTTTGTCTAGGGGACCTACGTCTGGGGAGCACCGATTTTTCAAAACCGGGCACCCCTTCCATAGACTCCAATGTTAAAAGTCAGTCTAGTCACACAGCGCCAGAGATCAGGTAGGGAGATTGGGCACCGTGAGGCATGGGCACAGTGAGGCATGGGCAAAGTGAGGCATGGGCACAGTGAGGCACAGTGAGGCATGCAGATGGACACCCTAGGCTTATACTCGAGTCAATATGTTTTCCCAGTTTTTTGTGGTAAAATTAGGTGCCTCGGCTTATATTCGGGTCGGCTTATACTCGAGTATATATGGTATACAGTGTATTGTTTTTTTCAGATGTGTCTTAACCCCTTCCTGCTCTGGCATCCCTTTAATTGGGTATTTACATCTGGGGGTTGGAAGAACAACCTAGTTATGTAACCACCGTGATTGGTTATCACAGCGGTCACTTGATTGGAGGCTGCTCCTGCAGGCTACCGATCATTATTAGAGACTAGTAGTTGTCTATGGCACCTTGGACCCTGTGCTTGGGTATTTTGTCAGTCATCCATGGAGGCATATATGTAGCATGTGGGCATTCAAGCCCCCAACCCCCACCCCCGTCCCGACACACATATGTGATCCATATTGGTTGCAAGAGGTTAATCTGTTTGCTTGAAGTTCAACTGAATAGTTTTGTCTGTGTCCTTTATTGGAGTGTTCCTTTATTTGTGTCTACCAAAAAAAAAAAAAGGTTACAGAGTTCTATTAATCAAAATAAAAAAAACATCAATTTGTTGAGATGAGCGGCAAATGTTTTAGCATTATTTTCTCTACATTCGGAAAAGCGGAGTGTGCTAGATTTCCAATCTCGGGTGATAATGCATACTTAATCATCAATTTGTATTCAAAACACTTTCTGCTAAATGTCTGTAAATAATTCACCTACAACATTAAGTTTCATAAAAATTCTCCATCTGAACTCGACAGTTTGTACCCGATGATTTTAAAGAGGCTCTGAAAGCACAAACATCTAATGGACAAAGGCTGTTTGCTTTGAAAAAGTGTCTTGGCGTACTGAAAAATAAGACAGTTATAATTACCACTCTCAGCTTCCGAGTTTTTATATGTATGCCGCACGTGTCAGTGTACGTTCTGGGGACTGATAAAATGTAACACAGAACTATACCGGAAAAAGGTTTCAGCAACCAATACAAAGAAGTAAAACCATTAAAATGTGGAAAAGGCAGTTCTGTATCTAGCTTAGGGTTCTGGAATTATGAACTTCAAGACTTTGACCTAAGCAAGAGTGTCCCTATTCTAAATTGAGCGCTGCTGGGCTGTAGTCAGCATTGGCTTGAATTGATAATTCTGTTTCTGCTTTTGGTTTTCCCATATGTTCTGGATACTGTTTGCTCCTGCCTGCTGTTGGGGAATGTTCCTGGGGTAGCCCTCCTAGTATGGCTGCTGGTCAATTTAATTTTGGCTTCTGCTGCAATCTCAGGAGCAGAGATTGTTTGGTTTGGTCTGCTCAGAGCTGAAGCCCTGTACACACGGGCGGGAATCCCGTCGGAAAAAAAAACTTCGGTTTTCTTGACGGGATTCCTGGCAAGCTTGCCTTGCTCGCCGAGTGTACACACACACCCATTCAAAAGAACCGCCATTCTTTTGAATGGCAAGAACACGGTGACGTCATCGACTACGACGAGCCGGCGCTCGTCACATTCGATGCCATCGCCGCCATCTTGCTACACCCCACACTAACCTTGTATGCTACCGCGCATGCATGAAAGTCTTTTCGAGCATACGCGGGTTTACAAACGACCGGTTTTCTCGGCAGGAAAACTCTGCCGAGAATCACGACGAGAAAAATAGAGAGCAGGTTCTCTATTTTTCTCGTCGAGATTCCCGGCAGTTTTTCTGCCGAGAAACCATACTGTGACGGTATGCGAGGTGAGATATGTGACAATCGCTATGTTTCACCTCGCATTCGGTCCATTGTAAGGGACTGAACCAGAATCCGGCCCAGGTTTTTCCAGCCTCTGTAGTTGGCTGGGTTCCGGTCCGGATATTCAGGTTCACTGGAATCCATAGGCAGCTGGGCTTTAAAGATCCAGGAAGAGAGCACAGGAAGGCTCTGGCCTGAGACTCAGAAGGGAATCTGAGTAAGAGGAGCGCTGGTTATTTTGGGCTGAAAGAAAAGGTTTGCTGTACTTCACCTTGTGTTTTGTGGGTGACGGGAACCAGCCCCTCACCGTATAGAGAGCGGTTACTGTATAGTTTAGTGCCGGACGGCAAGGATTTGTTTTACTGTTTTGTTTATTTTTATATGACTATTGCAAACCACTTGTAAAAAAAGCTGGCAATACGCCAGGTTTTAAAGAAACTGCCTGTACGCTGACCTTCATTCTGTGAAAAGGTGATCCCCACGAGCTAATCTCCCACAATACACACAAACTGTTTTCTCTGCAAAAAGCTCTCCCAGTAGTTTTCTTGTCGAGGCGTAAGAGTTTGATTACTTCCCCCTCCTGCCTCTAGGAGACATTTAGGGTGAGAAGATTCAAATGTGTAGTCTGAATATTCAGCAGGACATAATCAATCCTTGGGGAAGTGTGCCCAGATGGAGCTAGGTTCCTGATAAATAGTCTGGAGTCCTGAGGGGATTGTCCCCTCCCCCCCTGTGGGGATTGATCTGTGAGCTGAGAGGAGAGGGGTGTCAGGAACCATGAAACAGACGGAGACAGAAAATGCAGTAAAAATCATACCTTTTATTAAAATGGTAACAATTATAAAAATGGTACAACTGGTAAACGTAGTCAAAACATATCCAGGGTTCGGTAGCCAAATCAGGTTGTCAGAACAAGCCAGGAAATCAGGGAGCCAGAGATCGGCGTAGTCAGAGGCAGCAGACAGGACCAGGAACCAGAAGGGACGTCGGCCAGGTAAGTCTTCAACAGGAACACAGCTCGATATGTTTGACCAAGGCGAAGGCAATTGATGAAATGAACCAGGCAGTTTAAATAGCCAGGAGGGTCTGCCTGTGGGCTTGACTGACGAGCAGGAGATGATCAACAGGTGAGCCACTGTGGAACGATGAGTTCTGTCAATTAACTGACAGTAGTGATGAGCTGAACACCCCCGGGTTCGGTTCGCACCAGAACCCGCGAACGGACCGAAAGTTCGTACGAACATTAGAACCCTATTAAATACAATGGATGCGAACGTTCGAATTCTAAAGTGCTAATTATAACAACTATTATGCATGTTATTGTCCTAAAAAGGGTTTGGGAACCCGGGTTCTGCACCAGGGGACATGTATCAATGCAAAAAGAAGTTTTAAAAACGGTCGTTTTTCGGGAGCAGTCATTTTAATGATGCATAAAGTGAAAAAAAAAAAGTCAAATATTCCTTTAAATATCGTACCTGGGGGGTGTCTAAAGTATGCCTGTGAAGTGCCACGTGTTTCCCGTGTTTAGAACTGTCCCTGCACAAAATGACACTTCTAAAGGAAAAAAAAGCCATTTAAAACTGCTTGCGGCTTTAATGTAATGTCTGGTCCCGGTAATATGGATGAAAATCTTTAAGAAAAATGGCATAGCTACCCCATGACCCCCCCCCCCCCCTACCCCAGCCCATTACCAGCCCCTTTGGGTCTTGTATGGATATTAAGGGGAACCCCGCACATAAAATAAAAAAGGCCCTATATACTCTGAACAGCCGTATACAGGCGGTGCATACAAGACAGGGACTGTAGGTTTGTTCTTATGTAGAATCTGTTTGTAATTTTGAACAGGTACATTGTTTAAGTGTAGCTCCAGCCCAAAAATCTATTTTTAAACTTTTTGGAAAACATAGGTAAGGGTTATCACCCCTGTAACATTTGTTTTGCTGTCTGTGCCCCTGTTCAGAACATTTCACCTCACTTTCCGTCCCAATGACAACTGTTTTTGAAATGTGGTGTTTTTCTTGAAACAAGGATTGCTGATAAAGCATCAGTACAGAGGAGACACCTTTCTCCCATATTAATTCTTACAGGAGAGAATTTTCCTTCCAAGGGGTAGATTTCCTCTCACTTCCTGTTGTCTTCTTGCGTTTGCAAGTAGGAGTCGTTTGTAAGTTGGATGTTTGAAAGTAGGGACCTGCCGTATATACTCTGCAGAAATAGGCCCCTTAGTTGTTGGTGTTGGCACAACACTGTAAGCACTCACAGTTACTCTTGGTTGGTGCTGGAACGCCCTGCTGTCAACTATTATATCAGGAATTTTAATTACATATAATTGTTGAACAGTGGTAGTAAAAATTGGGCCTTTGATGGTGGTGCTGGTGCCACAACACTGTAAGCCCTGACAGTTACTCTTGGTGGGTGCAGCAATGGGCCCTGCTGTGAATTATTAGATCAAGAATTGTAATTGCATGCCCCTGTTGAACAGGGGCTGAAAAATTGGGCCTTTCGTGGTGGTGGTGGTGGTGGTGGTGTTGCCACAACACTGTAAGCCCTCAGAGTTACTCTTGGTGGGTGCAGGAATGGGCCCTGCTGTGAATTATTAGATCAAGAATTGTAATTGCATGCCCCTGTTGAACAGGGGCTGAAAAATTGGGCCTTTCGTGGTGGTGGTGGTGGTGGTGGTGTTGCCACAACACTGTAAGCCCTCAGAGTTACTCTTGGTGGGTGCAGCAATGGGCCCTGCTGTGAATTATTAGATCAAGAATTGTAATTACATGCCCCTGTTGAACAGGGGCTGAAAAATTGGGCCTTAGGCACTGGTGGCACAACACTACAACCCCTCACAGATACTGTACTTGGAGCACAGCAATGAGCCCTGTTGCAAAGTATTGCTTCAAAAATTGTAATGACATGCCCCTGTTAAACAGGGGCTGAAAAATTGGGCCTTAGGCACTGGTGCCACAACACTCCAACCCCTCACAGATACTGTACTTGGAGCACAGCAATGAGCCCTATGGCAAATTATTGCTAAAAAAATTGTAATTACACGCCCCTGTAAAACAGGGGCTGAAAAATTGGGCCTTAGCCACTGGTGGCGGCACCCATAAACAAAAATGATCTTCCAAGCTATCATCATCAATCGTATCATTGAGGACTCGGAGGAGGAGGATAGCCAGTCAACATAACAGCACAGGCACTCAGCATCAGCATCAGTCTTGAAGGGATGTGACATGTTAAAATCAATTAGTCTGTTATATCAGCATCAGGTGTGTGGTAGCTGGTGGTGATCCAAGACTGGTTCATCTTGATGAAAGTCAGTCGATCAACCGAGTCGGTGGACAGGCGCACCCTGTGATCCGTGACAAATCCTCCAGCAGCACTGAATGTGCGTTCCGAAAGAACGCTGGATGCAGGACAGGCCAGTAGCTCAATTGCATACTGTGCAAGCTCTGGCCAGTGATCCATCCTCAAGACCCAGTAAGCCAGAGGATTTTCGGTGGGGAAGGTGTCCAAGTCTGACCTTGCCCCTAGATATTCCTGCACCATGTTTATCAGACGCTGGCGATGGTTGCTGGAACCGATCATACTTTGGGGCTGCGGACTAAAGAATTGTCTGAACGCATCGGTCAGACGGCCACCTTCCCCACCGCTCCTTCTTTGACTGGCCGAAGCCTCAGCAACTCGTTGTCCAGGACCAGGAGTTTGTAACCTCCCAGTCTCTGGGAACGCGTTGCACAGACCTTTCTGCAAGGCCTCCCGGAGTTGTCTCATCCTCTGCTCCCTCTGCGACGGTAACATAAGGTCCGCAACCTTACCCTTGTACCGTGGATCAAGGAGAGTGGCCAGCCAGTAATGGTCCCTCTCCTTGATCCGAAGAATACGAGGATCCTTCCGCAGACTTTGCAGGATCAGGGAGGCCATGCAGCGTAGGTTTGCTGAGGCATTCGCTCCGGAGTCCTCTGGGTCACTAAGGACGACATGATCCGCAGCCACCTCCTCCCAGCCACGTACAAGTCCACTGGTTTCTTGGGACTGTAAATCATCCCTAAAAGACTGCTGCTGATGATGCTGAGTGCCAGCCTCCACCTCCATGCTGACACAATCCTCCTCCTCCTCCTCCTCCTCCTCCTCTTCCTGTGCGATGGGTGGGACAGAAGGAACACTGTCTGGGTAAAGGGGGCCTTGAGAGGCAAGGAAGTCCTCCTCTTCCTGCCTCTGTTCTGCCTCAAGTGCCCTGTCCATTATTCCACGCAGCGTGTGCTCCAACAGGTGGACAAGAGGTACAGTGTCACTGATGCATGCACTGTCACTGCTCACCATCCTCGTGGCCTCCTCAAATGGTGCCAGGACAGTGCATGCATCCCTGATCATGCCCCACTGGCGTGGAGAAAAAAAAACAAGCTCCCCTGACCCTGTCCTGGTGCCGTAGTCGCACAGGTACTCATTGATGGCCCTCTGCTGCATGTGCAGCCGCTGCAGCATGGCCAACGTTGAGTTCCACCTGGTGGGCATGTCACATATAAGGCGGTTCTTGGGCAGGTTCAACTCCTTTTGCAGCTCAGCCAGGCGAGCACTGGCATTATAAGATCTGCGGAAATGCACACAGACTTTCTTGGCCTGCCTCAGGACATCTTGTAAGCCCGGGTACCTGCCCAAGAACCGCTGCACCACCAGGTTAAGGACGTGAGCCACACAGGGCACATGGGTCAGTTGTCCCTGTCGGAGGGCGGAGAGGAGGTTGGTGCCATTGTCGCAAACCACCATTCCTGGCTTAAGCTGGCGTGGCGTCAACCACCTCTCGGCCTGGCCCTGCAGAGCAGACAGGACCTCTGCCCCAGTGTGGCTTCTGTCCCCCAAACACACCAGTGCAAGCACGGCATGGCATCTTTTTGCCTGCGTACTTGCGTAGCCCCTTGAACGGCTACGGAGCACCGCTGGTTCAGAGGACAAACCACAGGAAGAGGCCATGGAGGAAGAAGAAGAGGAGGGGGTGGAGGAGAGAGGTGTGTCACAACCAGTAGTAGCATTTTGGAGGCGTGGCGGTGGAACAACCTCCAACACTACTGCACCTTGTCCTGCATCCTTCCCAGCTGCCAAAAGAGTGACCCAATGGGCCGTGAAAGAAAGGTAACGTCCCTGTCCATGCCTGCTGGACCATGAGTCAGCGGTAATATGCACCTTACCGCTGACCGCCCTGTCCAGCGAGGCCAAGACATTGCCTTCCACATGCCGGTAGAGAGCCGGAATAGCCTTCCGTGAGAAAAAGTGGCGTTTGGGAACCTGCCACTGAGGAACCGCACATTGCACAAATTCACGGAAGGGGGCCGAGTCTACCAACTGAAAAGGCAGCAGTTGAAGCGCTAGCAATTTAGCCAAGCTAGCATTCAACCGCTGGGCATGTGGATGGCTGGGAGTGAACTTCTTTCGACGGTCCAGCAGCTGGGGTAGGGAAATTTGCCTGCTAGAATCGGACGTCGGTGTACTGCTAGCAGAGTGGCCGCAAGTACTTGGCTGTGACACACCTAATTCTACACCTTCATTCCTCTCAGTGCATGTTTCAGAGAGGACTGAAGTTATACTGGGGTTGGAGATCCCAGCTGATGCGGTGCAAGGAGAGGTCCGCTTTGTTCTTTGGTGTGGGTCTTTGAGGTAGGCTTGCCAACGAGCTGCATGGCAGGTCAACATATGTCTGGTCAGGCATGTGGTACCCAAGCGGCTGATGTTTTGGCCACGCGATATACGCTTGAGACATATGTTGCAAACAGCAGCTGTGCGATCTGATGCACTAGCCTCAAAAAAGGCCCACACCAAAGAACTTTTTGAATGACGGGCAGAGGCAGCGCCCTGCACAGGCGGAGCTCTGCGGTGTGATTCCGTCGGTGTACTGCCCTTACGCTGGCCACCAAAGGGCATCCTGCCTCGTTGGAGATGTGCCTCCTCCTCATCCTCCTCCTCCTCCTCTCTCCTATTAGGCACCCACGTGGAGTCAGTGACCTCATCATCCCCTCCCTACTCATCACTGGAGCCAATCTGGCAGTATGCTGCAGCTGCTGGAACATGACTGCCAGATTGGTGTCCTTGAGCATCCCCTCTGTCTGCTCTCACCCTACTGCCTTCCTGTAGCTGGGTTTCATCATCAGACCCTTCGAAACGCTGGGCATCCTCCTGGAGCATGTACCCAGCACTTTGCTCAAACAGTTCAGGGGGCTCCTCAGGAGGAGGACATGGTGGGTCTAGGGAAGGAGTGACTGATGATGAGTCTGACATTGATACCAGGGAAGAGGACGCTTTGGCAGCTGCTTTGCCAGTACCCTGAGCCTGGGTGAGAGAGGATGAGGAGGAGGAGGAGGGCTTGGTCATCCACTCTACCAAGTCTTCGGCATGATGTGGCTCAACATGTCCAGCTGCCGAAAAGAAGGACAAGCGTGTCCCATGGCCATGTGCTGATGACAATGCACCGCGTCCACGACCAGCACTGTTGCCCCCAGACACAGAGCCTGCTTGCCCTCTTTTATTGCCTCCTGACTGTCTGCCTCTCCTTGTTTGCCTTCCAGACATTCTAATAGATGGCCTGCAGGGAGATGGGAAAAAAGCAATAAGGGCTACCTTCAGGTGTCCTTCTCTGTCCCTTTACTTAAGGATTTCTAAATATGGTTGAGGATGATTGCTTTTGCACAGAATAGCACAACGACAATTTCCCTGACTGTCCAAAAAACAAGGATTTCAAAGATGGTTGATGAGGAATGTTTTAGCACACTATAGCACAAGGAGAATTTCCCTCACTGTCCTTCCCTGTCCCTAGAAACAAGGATTATCACAGTGAAAGAAACTGACACTCTTCCTACCTATAGTTTTCTGTCCCTAGAAAAAATGTTTTTTTAAAGCTGATTGATGATCAATGCTTTAGCACACTATAGCACAAGTAGAATTTCCCTCACTGTCCTTCCCTGTCCCTAGAAACAAGGATTATCACAGTGAAATAAACTGACACTCTTCCTACCTATAGTTTTCTGTCCCTAGAAAAAATGTTTTTTTAAAGCTGATTGATGATCAATGCTTTAGCACACTATAGCACAAGGAGAATTTCCCTCACTGTCCTTCCCTGTCCCTAGAAACAAGGATTATCACAGTGAAAGAAACTGACACTCTTCCTACCTATAGTTTTCTGTCCCTAGAAAAAATGTTTTTTTAAAGCTGATTGATGATCAATGCTTTAGCACACTATAGCACAAGTAGAATTTCCCTCACTGTCCTTCCCTGTCCCTAGAAACAAGGATTATCACAGTGAAAGAAACTGACACTCTTCCTACCTATAGTTTTCTGTCCCTAGAAAAAATGTTTTTTTAACCACTTAACGACCGCCCACCGACGATTTACGTCGGCAGAATGGCACGGACAGGCAGAATCACGTAGATCTACGTGATCGCCTTTGTGCAGTTGGGGGGTCCATCCGGACCCCCCTTCACTGCAGTGAGCGGCCGTTAAGTGTTCGGGAGCGATCAGGCATGAGGGGGCGGCCGCTCGATTCCGCCCCCCCCCCTCGCGATCGCTCCCGGCCAATGAAAATGCTTCCTCCGCCATGTGATGTAAACAAGGCTGGAGGAAGTGATGTCATCTCCCTCGCCGCGGTCTTTTCGTTCCCGGCGCCGAGGAGTGAAGACAGAGGTTAGTGCACCAACAGTCCACTGACACGTAGGTACACATAGGCACACAAATCACCCCCCAGTCACCCCCAGATCACCCCCCAGGTCACCCCAAAGCCCCCAATCACAGTGTCACTGATTGCAGTGATCATTTATTTTATTGATCACTGCATTTAGTGTCATCTGTGATTGTAAAAAGTTGCAGGGCAGTTAGGATTAGGCCCCTTTAGGTCCAGGGTAGCCCCCTAACCCCCCCTAATAAAGGTTTAACCCCTTGATCACCCCCCAGGTAACCCTTTCACCCCCTAACTTCAGCGTCACTAAGCGATTGTTTTTCCGATCGCTGTATATGTGTCGCTGGTGTTTTAGATTATTAGTTTTTTTTTTTTTAGGTTCGCTGCAGGTTTTTATTAGTGTCAGGTACCCCCATATATTATTTTAACCCCCTGATTGCCCCTAGAGTTAACCCTTTCACCAGTGATCGCCGTATAAGCGTCACTGGTGTCACTGGTTAGCCAGTAAGTTATTTAGTTATTTAGGTTACCCGTCAGGTTTTTATATAGTGTCAGGTACCCCCATATTTAACCTAATAAAGGTTTTAACCCCCTGATTGCCCCTAGTTAACCCTTTCACCAGTGATCACCATATAAAGGTTACGGGTGACGCTGGTTGATTAGTTTGCTTTTTATAGCATCAGGGCACCCGCCGTATATAACCCAATAAAGGTTTAACCCCCCTGATCGCCCGGCGGGTGAGATCAATTAGGTTTTAGCGCCAGAGAGGGTCTGCGTCGCCCCAGGCAGTGTTAGGTTAGTGCCAGTAACGCATACACCCCCCTTAGTGGTATAGTATCTGATCAGATCTATACTAGCATCCCCAGCGGTTTAGGGTTCCCAAAAATGCAGTGTTAGCGGGATCAGCCCAGATACCTGCTAGCGCCTGCGTTTAGCCCCTCCGCCCAGCCCAGCCCAGCCCACCCAAGTGCAGTATCGATCGATCACTGTCACTTACCAAACACAACACACATAACTGCAGCGTTCGCAGAGACAGGCCTGATCCATATCAACCAGTCCATAGCAAACGTCCATAGCAACCAGTCCATAGCAACCGTCCATAGCAACCATCCATAGCAACCAGTCTATAGCAACTGTCCATAGCAACCATCCATTGCAACCAGTCCATAGCAACCGTCCATAGCAACTGTCCATAGCAACCATCCATAGCAACTATCCATAGCATCCAGTCCATAGCAACTGTCCATGGCAACCAATCCATAGCAACCGTCCATAACAACCAATCCGTAGCAACCGTCCATAGCAACTGTCCATAGCAACCGTCCATAGCAACCAGTCCATAGCAACAATCAATATCAACCAGTCCAAGGTGAATGTTTTGAACGCTACCACTCAAAAGTGAAGTTTTAGCGTAGGGTACAGCATTTCACAGACAAGGACACACTTACACAGGGTCTCCCAAGATGCCATTACATTTTGAGAGACCCAAACCATTACAGTTGTAAAGTTACAAAAAAAGTGTAAAAAAGAAAAAAAAAAACGTAAAAAACAAAACACAAAAAAAATATAAAATAAAAAAAACAAAAATAGTTGTCGTTTTATTGTTCTCTCTCTCTCTCTATTTTCTCTCTATTGTTCTGCTCTTTTTTACTGTATTCTATTCTGCAATGTTTTATCATGCTTGCTTTTCAGGTATGTAATTTTTTGTTTTCAGGTGCGCCATTCAACTGCAGCGCGGAATTATTTATCTTGACAGCAACAGCGTTTGCTCCCACGATACATAAAGCCGTGACACCACAGTTAAAAAAAAGAGCATATATGCCGAAGCATGGGGGCAGCAGGGGCGGAGGAGCGATTTTGCTCCTAATGCCGCGTACATACGGTCGAAATTCCGACGGAGGCCTGCCCGTGGAAAATTCCGACCGTGTGTACGCGGCATAACTTTTTTGCGGGAGGATGCCCCCATGCTTCGGCATATATATATTTTAGGCACAGGTTGCGTTAAAATATTTTTTTATTTTTTACTAGGTTTTGTTTTGGTATTTGCTTTGCAGGTATGGTATGGTAAGGTCTTACTGTTGTACTGTAATGTTACTTTGTTTTAATGTTAACCACCATTTGCTTAGCAGGTACGCCATTCAGTTGCAGCGCGGATCTATTTATCTTGACAGCCGTGACTCCAACGCTGTAGGAGGTGATTTCACCACCACAGTTAAAAAAAAGAGCATATATGCCGAAGCATGGGGGCAGCAGGGGCGGAGGAGCGATTTTGCTCCTAATGCCGCGTATATACGGTCGAAATTCCAACGGAGGCTTGCCCGTGGAAAAGTCCGACCGT
The DNA here is from genome assembly GCA_029206835.1 of Rana muscosa. Classification (NCBI taxonomy): domain Eukaryota; kingdom Metazoa; phylum Chordata; class Amphibia; order Anura; family Ranidae; genus Rana; species Rana muscosa. The sequence continues at coordinate 187,708,145 of JARGYO010005626.1, read as the reverse complement.
GTGTACGCGGCATAACCTTTTATGCCGCGTACATACGGTCGAAATTCCGACGAAGGCTTGACCGTGTGTACGCGGCATAACTTTTTTGCGGGAGGATGCCCCCATGCTTCGGCATATATGCCCATCATTAGAAGTGGGTGGATGAAGGGCGGTATTCTAATGGTGGGCATACCCACCAATCAATCTCTTTTTTTCGTTCAGCCAATAGGCTGTATGAAAAAAAAGATTACAATACATGTCCAACAAGGACCAGCAACGTACTGGTATGTTGCTGGACTTTGAATGTTTATACCAGAATGATGCCTGCGGGTTTAGGTATCATCTTGGTATCATTCTTTTCAGCCAGCAGCCGGCTTTCATGTAAAAGCAATTCTAGCAGATAATTAGCCTCTAGACTGCTTTTACAAGCAGTGGGAGGGAATGTCCCCCCCCCGGATATAAAAAGCACCATTGGGAAATTGGGAAAGCATTTTATCACACCGATCTTGGTGTGGTCAGATGCTTTGAGGGCAGAGGAAAGATCTAGGGTCTAACCCCCCAATTTTTTTCAAAAAAAGAGTACCTGTCACTACTTATTGCTATCATAGGGGATATTTACATTCCCTGAGATAACGATAAAAATGGTAAAACAATAAAATATGGAAGGCACAGTTTAAAAATAAAATAAAAAAGCCAAATAAATAATAAAAAAAAAAAGAAAAAAAAAAAAAAAAAGCACCGCTGTCCCCCCCTGCTCTTGCGCAAAGGCGAACGCAAGCGTCGGTCTAGCGTCATATGTAAACAGCAATTGCATCAGGCATGTGAGGTATCACCGCGAAGGTCAGATCGAGGGCAGTCATTTTAGCAGTAGACCTCCTCTGTAAATCTAACGTGGTAACCTGTAAAGGCTTTTAAATGCTTTTAAAAATGAATGTAGTTTGTCGCCGCTGCGCGTTTGTGCGCAATTTTAAAGCATGTCGTGTTTGGTATCCATGTACTCGGCCTATGATCATCTTTTTTATTTCATCAAACATTTGGGCAATATAGTGTTTTTTAGTGCATTAAAAATAAAAAAAGTGTGTTTTTCCCCCAAAAAATGTGTTTGAAAAATCGCTGCGCAAATACTGTGTGGAAAAAAAAAATGCAACACCCACTATTTTAATCTGTAGGGCCTTTGCTTTAAAAAAATATATAATGTTTGGGGGTTCAACATAATTTTCTTGCAAAAATTTTTTTTTTTTCATGTAAACAAAAAGTGTCAGAAAGGGCTTTGTCTTCAAGTGGTTAGAAGAGTGGATGATGTGTGACATAAGCTTCCTAATGTTGTGCATAAAATGCCAGGACAGTTCAAAACCCCCCCAAATGACCCCATTTTGGAAAGTAGACACCCCAAGCTATTTGCTGAGAGGCATGTTGAGCCCATTGAATTTTTTTTTTTTTGTCCCAAGTGATTGAATAATGACCAAAAAAATAAAAAAAAATAAAAATGTACAAAAAGTTGTCACTAAATTATATATTGCTCAAACATGCCATGGGCATATGTGGAATTACACCCCAAAATACATTCTGTTGCTTCTCCTGAGTACGGGGATACCACATGTGTGGGACTTTTTGGGAGCCTAGTCGCGTACGGGACCCCAAAAACCAAGCACCGCCTTCAGGATTTCTATGGGTGTAAATTTTTGATTTCACTCCTCACTGCCTATCACAGTTTCGGAGGCCATGGAATGCCCAGATGGCACAAAACCCCCCCAAATGACCCCATTTTGGAAAGTAGACACCCCAAGCTATTTGCTGAGAGGTATGTTGAGTATTTTGCAGATCTCGCTTTTTGTCACAAAGTTTTGAAAATGTAAAAAAAGAAAAAAAAAAAGAAAAAAAAATGTCTTTCTTAATTTTCAAAAACAAATGAGAGCTGTAAAATACTCACCATGCCTCTCAGCAAATAGCTTGGGGTGTCTACTTTCCAAAATGGGGTCATTTGTGGGGGTTTTGGGCTATTTTGACATTTTATGGCCTTCAAAACTGTGATAGGTAGTGAGGAGTGAAATCAAAAATTTATGCCCTTAGAAACCTTGAAGGCGGTGCTTGGTTTTTGGGGTCCCGTACGCGGCTAGGCTCCCAAAAAGTCCCACACATGTGGTATCCCCGTACTCAGGAGAAGCAGCAGAATGTATTTTGGGGTGTAATTTCACATATAACCATGGCATGTGTGAGCAATATATCATTTAGTGACAACTTTTTGTACATTTTTTTTTCTTTTTGTCATTATTCAATCATTTGGGACAAAAAGAAAAAATATTCAATGGGCTCAACATGCCTCTCAGCAAATAGCTTGGGGTGTCTACTTTCCAAAATGGGGTCATTTGGGGGGGTTTTGTGCCATCTTGGCATTTTATGGCCTTCAAAACTGTGATAGGTAGTGAGGAGCGAAATCAAAACTTTATGCCCTTAGAAACCTTGAAGGCGGTGCTTGGTTTTTGGGGTCCCGTACGCGGCTAGGCTCCCAAAAAGTCCCACACATGTGGTATCCCCGTACTCAGGAGAAGCAGCAGAATGTATTTTGGGGTGTAATTTCACATATAACCATGGCATGTGTGAGCAATATATCATTTAGTGACAACTTTTTGTAATTTTTTTTTTTTTTTGTCATTATTCAATCACTTGGGACAAAAAAAAAATATTCAATGGGCTCAACATGCCTCTCAGCAATTTCCTTGGGGTGTCTACTTTCCAAAATGGGGTCATTTGGGGGGGTTTTGTACTGCCCTGCCATTTTAGCACCTCAAGAAATGAGATAGGCAGTCATAAATTTAAAGCTGTGTAAATTTCAGAAAATGTACCCTAGTTTGTAAACGCTATAACTTTTGCGCAAACCAATAAATATACGCTTATTGACATTTTTTTTACTAAAGACATGTGGCTGAATACATTTTGGCCTAAATGTATGACTAAAATTGAGTTTATTCGATTTTTCTTATAACAAAAAGTAGAAAATATCATTTTTTTTCAAAATTTTCGGTCTTTTTCTGTTTATATCGCAAAAAATAAAAATCGCAGAGGCAATCAAATACCATTAAAAGAAAGCTCTATTTGTGGGAAGAAAAGGACGCAAATTTCATTTGGGTACAACATTGCATGTCCGCACAATTTACAGTTAAAGCAGCGCAGTGCCGAATCCCAAAAACAGGCCTGGTCCTAATGGCCCGAAATGGTCCGGGGCTTTAGTGGTTAAAGTTGATTGATGATCAATGCTTTAGCACACTATAGCACAAGTAGAATTTCCCTCACTGTCCTTCCCTGTCCCTAGAAACAAGGATTATCACAGTGAAAGAAACTGACACTCTTCCTACCTATAGTTTTATGTCCCTAGAAAAAATGTTTTTTTAAAGCTGATTGATGATCAATGCTTTAGCACACTATAGCACAAGGAGAATTTCCCTCACTGTCCTTCCCTGTCCCTAGAAACAAGGATTATCACAGTGAAAGAAACTGACACTCTTCCTACCTATAGTTTTCTGTCCCTAGAAAAAATGTTTTTTTAAAGCTGATTGATGATCAATGCTTTAGCACACTATAGCACAAGTAGAATTTCCCTCACTGTCCTTCCCTGTCCCTAGAAACAAGGATTATCACAGTGAAAGAAACTGACACTCTTCCTACCTATAGTTTTCTGTCCCTAGAAAAAATGTTTTTTTAAAGCTGATTGATGATCAATGCTTTAGCACACTATAGCACAAGGAGAATTTCCCTCACTGTCCTTCCCTGTCCCTAGAAACAAGGATTATCACAGTGAAAGAAACTGACACTCTTCCTACCTATAGTTTTCTGTCCCTAGAAAAAATGTTTTTTTAAAGCTGATTGATGATCAATGCTTTAGCACACTATAGCACAAGTAGAATTTCCCTCACTGTCCTTCCCTGTCCCTAGAAACAAGGATTATCACAGTGAAATAAACTGACACTCTTCCTACATATAGTTTTCTGTCCCTAGAAAAAATGTTTTTTTAAAGCTGATTGATGATCAATGCTTTAGCACACTATAGCACAAGGAGAATTTCCCTCACTGTCCTTCCCTGTCCCTAGAAACAAGGATTATCACAGTGAAAGAAACTGACACTCTTCCTACCTATAGTTTTCTGTCCCTAGAAAAAATGTTTTTTTAAAGCTGATTGATGATCAATGCTTTAGCACACTATAGCACAAGTAGAATTTCCCTCACTGTCCTTCCCTGTCCCTAGAAACAAGGATTATCACAGTGAAAGAAACTGACACTCTTCCTACCTATAGTTTTCTGTCCCTAGAAAAAATGTTTTTTTAAAGCTGATTGATGATCAATGCTTTAGCACACTATAGCACAAGTAGAATTTCCCTCACTGTCCTTCCCTGTCCCTAGAAACAAGGATTATCACAGTGAAAGAAACTGACACTCTTCCTACCTATAGTTTTCTGTCCCTAGAATTTTTTTTTTTTTAAAGCTGATTGATGATCAATGCTTTAGCACACTATAGCACAAGGAGAATTTCCCTCACTGTCCTTCCCTGTCCCTAGAAACAAGGATTCGCACAGTAAAACACACTGACACTCTCCCTACCTATCCTTCTCTTTCCCTAAACTAAAGGAATCCAGGTTAAGCAAGAAAAAATAAATGTCACTGTCCCTGCCTATGCTTCTCTTTCCCTGCTCCGGAACACACTACACTAGGCCGCCGTGCTGGCGGCCTTTTATAGTGTGGGGGGTGTACTAAACACCCTCAGCAATAATTGGCCACAGGCATCCTGCCTGTGGCCAATCATTGCTCTCCTCGCTGCCGGCGCTGTGATTGGCCAAGCATGCGGGGTCACAGTGCATGCTTGGCCAATCACAGCGCCTGGATGACACTGCGATGGCGTACTGCATTGTGGGCCGTTCGCGTCACTCGAATTAGGCGCGAACGGCCCAAATCGTTCGATCTTCATCGAACGATCGAACAGCCGATGTTCGAGTCGAACGTATGTTCGACTCGAACACCGAGCTCATCCCTAACTGACAGATGAGCAACCTGAGCACAGAGAAGGAAGGGCTGAGAGCCCAGCCCTGACAAGGGGCTGCCAGCTCCTGGAGTCATATGGTCTGAATGCTGGACCACTTTGCAAGAGGCTGCATCTATGGACTGTCTGTGTACCAGCGAGTAAAGCCTTTACTTGTGCTCATACTACTTCATGGTCCCCAGCTATGAACCGTGGACTGCTACAGTATGCCTTTACCTGTGCTCATATTACTTAACGGTCCCCAGCTATGAACCGTGGACTGCTAAAGTATGCCTTTACCTGTGCTCATATTACTTAACGGTCCCCAGCTATGAACCGTGGACTGCTACAGTATACCTTTACCTGTGCTCATATTACTTAACGGTCCCCAGCCATGATTAGTAGTACTGATTACATTTGCCCTGGGGTAGTAATCAATCCCCTAGATAACTAAAGTGCCACATCCTAATTGAATGTATAGAGCTGTATGAAAAAATTTACTTTTTAGGCACTAATATAAAAAAATATAACAAATTTTATTATTGCACAATAGTACAAATGATACAATAAATGTATCCTTGCCCAGCCCAGCCATGAAGCATAGACTGTTACAGTATGCCTTTACTTGTGCTCATATTACTTTATGGTCCCCAGCCATGAACTATAGGCTGTTCCAGTCATGCCGCGTACACACGATCGATTTTCTCGACGGTGAAAACACCGTCGAGAAAATCAACGGGAAAAACGAGGAACGGCTTGTTTCCCTACACACGGCCGTTTTTCCTGACATTTTTTCTCTTGATCGAGAAAAACGACCGTGTGTAGGCTCCCCGGCAGTGTTTCCTTTTGGGAAAACTGCAGCGGAAAAAAATGCCGTGAATCACGACGAGAAAAATTAGAGCATGTTCTAATTTTTCTCGTCGTGATTAATGCCGTTTTTCTCGACGGGAAAAATTATCAAAAGCCCACACACGGGCATTTTTTTCGTCAAAGAGAAAAAATGAAATTTTTCCCGATGAGAAAAATGGTCGTGTGTACGTGGCATTAGTGGCGGTGCATCCATAAAGGGCGCAGGAGTGCTGCCCCCTCTCTCCTGTCATCTCTCTCTCACCATAGATAGATTCATGCATTGCGCTGCCACCCCCTATTCAGGTGTCCGGCCCCTTTTCGGGCGCAGGGCATCTGAATTACAGCGGCGTGGTGTTTTTGGAAGCACCTAATTAGAGTCGTGGGCTCTAATAGGCGTCCTGATTAGAGCCATAAGCCCTGTACACACGGCCGTTTTTCCTGACGAGAATCTTGACAAGAAACTTGTCCCGGCCGAGTGTACACACGTACAATTCAAAAGAACCGCCGTTCTTTTGAATGGCACGCACACAGTGACGTCATCGACTACGACGAGCTTGCGCTCGCCACATTCGATGTCGTCGCCGCCATCTTGCTACACCCTATGCCTAGGAAGCTACCGCACATGCGTCAAAGTAATTTCGAGCATGCGCGGGTTTCCACGGCGTCAGGTAAGTGTACACATACTCGGGTTTCTCGTCGAGAAACAGGCCGACGAGATTTTCGACGAGAAAAAAAAACGCTGGTCGTCTTTTTTCTCGTCGGGGAATCTGGGCAGTTTTCTTGACAAGAAAACTGAAACCCGCGTACACACAGCCGGTTTTCTTGGCAAGAAAACTCTCCCGGTTTTTTGCCGAGAAAACCGGTCGTGTGTACGCGGCCATAGGCTCTAATAGGCTTCCAAAGAGGTAAACGGCGGGTGCAATGCTGTGCGTTTGCTGTTTACTCAGTGTTTAGTTAGGAAAGCGAATAAATCGCTTTCCTAACACTGACCCGCCTTTCAGCCAATCAGGTGCTCGGGTCTGGTTACCTGTCACCTGATTGGCTGAAGTGACAGGCGCTGTGATTGGACGCCTGTCAGGCATCCAATCATAACAGAGGACAGGAAGAAGACGGGAGAAGACATTGAGGACTTGGAGCGTGGAGGACAGTGCCGTGACCCGAGACAGGTATGTGCCGGGAGGGGGGTGCACACTGGCAGCATTTGATGGGGCACAGTAGCGGCAATTGATGGGGGAAAATGTAGCTGCAATTGATGGGGCACAGTAGCAGCATTTGATGGGGCAAAGTAGCAGCAATTGATGGGCACACTGACAGCAATTGATGGGACACAGTGGCAGCAATTTATGGGGCTACAGTGTCAGCAATTGATGGGGCACAGTAGCGCCAATTGATGGGCACACTGGCAGCAATTGATGGGCACACTGGCAGCAATTGATGGGCACACTGGCAGAAATTGATGGGGCACAGTAGTGGCAATTGATGGGCACACTGGCAGCAATTGATGGGTACTGTAGCTGCGTTTGATGGCACAGTGGCGGCAATTTATGGGTACAGTGGATGCGTTTGATGGGCACAGTGGCTGCGTTTGATGGGTACAGTGGCTGCGTTTGATGGGCACAGTGGCTGCGTTTGATGTTTTTTTCAGTTTGTTTGCGCCCCCCCCCCCCCCAAGAATTTTGAGCACCAGCCACCACTGGTTCCAGTCTGCCTATACTAGTGCTACCGCTGCTAAGCAGGAAGGGTCCTCTGCTATCAATACGTGCCATTTTGGAGTATCCTGCATTACCCAAAATCCCCTAGTGATGGGATGAGGCATGAATGATAAATTCTGCATCATACTTCCTAGCTCTTCCCTATGCGTTTCGCCCATTGCAGCTATTTCGGGTATTTGCGACGGAAACTGTTTGCTTTATTTGCATCGTATATACCTGTATGCTGCTTTTATCTTGTAAGTGCAATATTTTATCCTTTTTAAAACATTTTAATAGCGATTACACTATGTTTGGTTCTTCTGTTCCACTTATATGATGAGCAAATCCGGTTGACTGAGCTGGAGGTCAGGCTGAGGATGCCTATCCCCTCGCGACAGGCCTTGTGAGTGCCTGAAGTGTTTTCCATAACAGTAACATGCAATTGACACCCATTAAGGCCCATATTGACCACCTTAATCGGGGTCATATGTATCTGGTAAGCCTCACACTTTATCGCACATAGTGGAGTGACCTCTCTTTGGGTGTTTTTCTGGATACCTTAAACACTCTATTTCCTGGTGATATTCCAACATACATTTTATGGACTGCGGTTCTCTATTATTTACAATCTATTTGCAACAACCTCTCATCACCTATTCAAAGGACTGTTTTTTGGTTTATTTTTCATTCATGAATTTGTGGATATTTTGGGGGAATTAGCATTGTATATGTATAATTGTTATTAATTATTGTACTACATCTTTTATGTATTGATTTTGATATCAGATGATTTTTTCACTGTATTGCACAGCACTTTATCACTTTTGAATGTATATGCACTTTAAAATAAGGTGACCAGATTTTTAAAATGAAATCCGGGGACATATTTTTCTTTTTTTTTTTAGTAATGGAGGCAATCAGCAACTCATAGCGGGACTTCGATATTGCGGTGGACAAATCGAACACTAAGTGACACTTTTGACACTTTGTGGGAACCAGTGACACCAATACAGTGACCAGTGCTAAAAATATGCACTGTCACTGTACTAATTACACTGGGAAGGGAATAACATCTAGGGCAGGGATATGCAATTAGCGGACCTCCAGCTGTTGCAGAACTACAAGTGCCATGAGGCATAGCAAGACTCTGACAGCCACAAGCATGACACCCAGAGGAAGAGGCATGATGAGACTTGTAGTTTTGCAACAGCTGGAGGTCCGCTAATTGCATATCCCTGATCTAGGGCAATTGAAGGGTTAAATGTATGCCTAACAAGTGTTTTCTCACTGTGGGGGAGGTGCTTTTACTAAGGGAAGGCATAGATCCCTGCACCTGCTTTGCAGGAACACAGGATCAATGTCTTCCATACTGACAGAATGGCGAACTACCTTGTTTACATAGGCAGACCATCGTTCTGCCTATGTACATAACAATCAGCGGGTACCGGTGGTCATCAAGTCCGCTGATTGGCTCAGATACCCAGAAATGCAGGATCACGTATAGAAGTGATCCTGCGCCTGAAGATCACTCCGCCGGGGAAGGCAAGTAGATAAGCAGGCATGCGGCTGGCCGGGATATGAGCCAAGGCAGAAGAACATGCGAGCGGAGCTGAATGGGCATGCACCCGAAACTGAAGAAATATTCCCTCTGCTCTGACCAGCACATGATCATCAGAAAGGGGCACAGGTAATGGAAAAAAAATACACCCCCCCTAACCTAGTAGGAGCGGCGGAGAGGGGGGGTGTAATTCAGAATTGTTTTTTTTAATTCTGCACTGACTGTCTTTGAAATTGCCCCAGCTCCTGTTGAAATCAAATCCGGGGACAAAACTGGGGACAGACTTGGTCCAGGGACAGTGTCCTCAATCCGGGGACTGTCCCCAGAAACCAGGGATGTCTGGTCATCCTACTTTAAAACACATACTGTAAATAGTAGCACTGCTGTTCCAAGTACTCAAATTTGACTTTGTATAAACCTCTTGCAGTCAATGTACAGCAGAGCTCAGTCTCTGAGAGGAAGTAGTAGCACGTTGATTGAAGGAGAGAGCAGAGTAACAGAGAGAAGAGCTCACCATTGTGACTTTCCAGTCACAGGCTTAGGGAGGGGCAAGACTAACTGCAGCAAAGAAAAATCAAGTCTCTTGCCCTGCCAGGCAGGGCTGTGCTGTGCAGCAAAGCTGTGTAAACCACACGACTAAATGGACAGAAACACAAATCCTTTGAGTGATAAAACAAATATGTATTTAATCTTTGTATTTAGCTGTTTGACAGAAGTTCAGCTTTAAAGCAAATTTTTAATGTTTGTTTTTAAAATTGAGTGCCGTTTACCGCCACTGCTGGAGAAGAAGAAGATGGCCCAGTGACATTGCCAGGCTGGGGTAAAATATTGTAAGATTTTGTTTTATTCATATGCTAATCAGACACAGACACCAAATGTGTCTCCATTTATTGGATGACAGGGATGAGCCGAACACCCCCCTGTTCGGTTCGCACCAGAACCTGCGAACAGACAAAATGTTCGTGTAAACTTTAGAACCCTATTAAATACAATGGACTCGAACGTTCGAAATCTAAAGTGTTAATTATAAAGGCTAATATGCAAGTTATTGTCCTAAAAAGTGTTTGGGGACCCGGGTCCTGCCCCAGGGGACATGTATCAATGCAAAAAGAAGTTTTAAAAACGGCCGTTTTTTTGGGAGCAGTGATTTTAATAATGCTTAAAATGAAAAAATAAAAGTGAAATATTCCTTTAAATTTCGTACCTGGGGGGTGTGTATGATATGCATGTGAAGTGGCGCATGTTTCCCGTGCTTAGAACTGTCCCTGCAAAAAATGTCATTTTTGAAAGAAAAAAATGCATTTAAAACTGACTCGCGGCTATTAATGAATTGTCGGCTCCCGGCAATACATACAAAAGTCATTGATAAAAAAAAAAAAAAAAGCGTGGGTGTTCCCCAGAATTCAATTACCAGGCCCTTCAGGTCTGGAATGGATATTAAGGGGAACCCTGCCGCAAATTTAAAAAAAAAATTGACGTGGGGTTCCCCCAAATATCCATTCCAGGCCCTTCAGATCTGGCATGGATTTTAAGGGGAACTCCACCCCAATTTTTTTTAAAAAATGGCGTGGAGTCCCCCTAAAAATCCATACCAGACCCCTTATCCGAGCACGCAACCTGGCCGGCCGCAGGTGAAAAGGGGGGGACGAGAGAGCGGCCCCCCCTCCCTCCTGAACCGTACCAAGCCACATGCCCTCAACATGGGGAGGATGTCCCCATGTTGATGGGGACAAGGGCCTCATCCCCACGTCCCTTGCCCGGTGGTTGTGGGGGTCTGCGGGCGGGGGGCTTATCGGAATCTGGAAGACCCCTTTAACAAAGGGGACCCCCAGATCCCGGCCCCCCCCCTATGTGAATTGGTAAGGGGTACATTGTACCCCTACCATTTCACGAAGAAAGCGTAAAAAAATGTTTAAAAAAACACACAAACACCTTGAAAAAGTCCTTTATTTAAAAAAAAAAAAAAACATTCCAGCGGTGAAATCCAGTGTCCCGCGGCGATCCCGATGTCCAGCGCTGTCCTTCATTGGTTGTGCCTGAGTGGACCTGATGGGGAACTCCCTCTCAGTATTTTAAATGTATAGACCCGCCCCTTCTAAAGTTCCCCATCAGGTCCGCTCAGCGGACCAGATGCGGAACATGAGAAGGGGCGGGTCTATACATGTATTACCAAAGTGAGAGCAGTCCCCCATCAGGTCCGCCCCCTCGGTATGTCAGACCCGCCTACGTCATTGGCTTGAGCGGGGAACTTCCTTCACTATGTAAATTTAAATTACACAGTGAAGGAAGTTCCCCGCTCAAGCCAATGACGTAGGCGGGTCCGACATACCGAGGGAGCGGACCTGATGGGGAACTTTAGAAGGGGCGCTTTCTTCGTGAAATGGTAGGGGTACAACGTACCCCTTACCAATTCACATAGGGGGGGGCCGGGATCTGGGGGTCCCCTTTGTTAAAGGGGTCTTCCAGATTCCGATAAGACCCCCGCCCGCAGACCCCCACAACCACCGGGCAAGGGTTGTGGGGATGAGGCCCTTGTCCCCATCAACATGGGGACATCCTCCCCATGTTGAGGGCATGTGGCTTGGTACGGTTCAGGAGGGAGGGGGGCCGCTCTCTCGTCCCCCCCCTTTTCCCCTGCGGCCGGCCAGGTTGCGTGCTCGGATAAGGGGTCTGGTATGGATTTTTAGGGGGACTCCACGCCATTTTTTTTAAAATTTGGGGTGGAGTTCCCCTTAAAATCCATGCCAGATCTGAAGGGCCTGGAATGGATATTTGGGGGAACCCCACGTCAATTTTTTTTTTAATTTGCGGCGGGGTTCCCCTTAATATCCATTCCAGACCTGAAGGGCCTGGTAATTGAATTCTGGGGAACCCCCACGCTTTTTTTTTTTTTATCAATGACTTTTGTATGTATTGCCGGGAGCCGACAATTCATTAATAGCCGCGAGTCAGTTTTAAATGCATTTTTTTCTTTCAAAAATGACATTTTTTGCAGGGACAGTTCTAAGCACGGGAAACATGCGCCACTTCACATGCATATCATACACACCCCCCAGGTACGAAATTTAAAGGAATATTTCACTTTTATATTTTCATTTTAAGCATTATTAAAATCACTGCTCCCGAAAAAACGGCCGTTTTTAAAACTTCTTTTTGCATTGATACATGTCCCCTGGGGCAGGACCCGGGTCCCCAAACACTTTTTAGGACAATAACTTGCATATTAGCCTTTATAATTAACACTTTAGATTTCTCCCATAGATTTTTCGAATTTGCCGCGAACACCCCAATTTGTTCGCTGTTCGGCGAACAGGCGAACAGGAAATGTTCGAGTCGAACATGAGTTCGACTCGAACTCGAAGCTCATCCCTATTGGATGATCGACGTGAGCATTTATAAAGGAAAAGATGCAAGTCATGTAGTCTTTGGTCATATGTTGGTGACAATAGATGATCATTTTAGTAGACTTCCTTCTAATGTTGAATATTCCTAATTTCTACTTTTATGGTTCAATGTCCCAAGACTTGGCACTGATCCTTTGTGGTTATGAGTTAAAGTGGTGTTTCAGGCAACCCCGGGCAAAAAAATAATAATTAAAAGCCAGCAGCTACACATACTGCAGCTGTTGGCTATTAATAAATGAAGACTTACCTGTCCTGGTGTCCCTCGATGTCGGCACCGCAGCTGATGTTTCACATCAGCTGTCGGTGCTTCCGTCGCCATTGCGGGTAAGGGAACCCGGCAGTGAAGACTTTCGGCTTCACGCCGGGAACCCTACTGCGCATGCGCGAGGCCCCGCTCCTCTCTCCTATTAGCCCAGCGGCCAGGGGAGGAGGAGGAGGGAGCCTCGCGCGACTTCACCGCCGCGGCCGGAATCCAGTACATGGGTAAGGATACCTGTCTTTGACAGGTATCCTGTCCCCCCTCCCCTCCGAAAGGTGCCAATTGTGGCACCGGAGGGGGGGAGGAATCCGATGAGCGGAAGTTCCACTTTAGGGTGGAGCTCCGCTTTAAACACTAAAATGGCTCAAGAGCTTATGTGTTAAGACTGAGGCCTCGTACACACGACCGGTTTTCTCAGCAAGAAACGACAAGAAAACTGTTGAAAGAGCTTTCTTGCCGAGAAAACCGTTTGCGTGTATGGTTTCTCGTCTAGAAAACTGTTGTGAATCTCGACCAGAAAAAAAAAAACCTGCTTTCTTTTTTCTCGTCGGGAGTCTCATTTTTCTCGTCGTGATTCTCGTCAGACTGTTTTTGGACGAGAAAAACGTTCGTGTGTATGCTTTTTCCGAGTCTTCAAAAACCGTGCATGGTCAGAATCAAGTATGAGACGGGAGTGCACCTTCTTGTAAAACTAGCGTTCGTAATGGAGATAGCACATTCTTCACGCTGTAACGAACTGAAAAGCACGGAGACTGAAAAGTGCGAATAGTCTCTCACTAAACCTTTACTAACACGCAGTAACACGAGATTAGCAAAAGCAGCCCAAGGGGTGGCGCCATGAGAATGGAACTTCCCCTTTATACTGCCGTCGTACGTGTGGTACGTCACCGCGCTTTAGACCGACGAGATTTTGGATTGACAGTGTGTATGCAAGGAAAGCTTGACAAGAAACCCGTCGAGAAAAACTACTTTTTTTTTGCAACGAGATTCTTGGCCGTGTGTACAAGGCTTCAGGTCTGAACCTGCAACCTCTGCTGTTTCTGATAATATCTCTTCTTGCTGAGCCACCTGGGATGCTGGGCAGCTCCCTGGACAATTGCTTGAATGATACTACCTTGAACCTTGCTTCTCTTGAACCTTGCACTTTTTGCTCTTCCCATGCATGTCCTATTTTAAGCCATGCTTCTGCACTTCCTGTTTGCCAGATTATGGTGCTCTCTCCAGCCAGTATCTCATTCTTGTCACTCCTGCTACCATCTGTATCTTCATACCGACCTTTGGCTTGTTTCTTCACTATGCTTCTACTCAGGGCTTTTTTTTTCTCAGAAAATAGGTGCAGGAACTCAAGCACGACCCCTCATAAACCCCACATACACCCTCAAAACCGCATCAAGAAGTGAATGTAGACAAATTTCACTAACAGTGGGAGGGTCTTAAAGGGGCATTAAATATCAGGAGTGCCATACATACAAAGTGTACAGTTTTTTTTGGGAGGTGTTAGTGCAGAGTTCAGGGGTGCACTACGTACATAGTGAAGAGTTCACGGGTGCGCTACTTACATAGTGAAGAGTTCAGGAGTGCGCTACGTACATAGTGCAGAGTTCAGGGGTGTGCTATGTATAGAGTTCAGGGGTGCATTACTTAGTGCAGAGTTCAGGGGTGCATTATGTGCAGAGTTCAGAGGTCTGCTATGTACAGAGTTTAGGGATGCACTACGTACGTAGTGCAGAGTTCAGGGGTGCGCTACGTACATAGTGAAGAGTTCAGTGGTGCGCTACGTACATAGTGAAGAGTTCAGGAGTGTGCTATGTACATAGTGAAGAGTTCAGTGGTGAGCTACATACATAGTGAAGAGTTCAGGAGTGCGCTACGTACATAGTGCAGAGTTCAGGGGTGCATTACTTAGTACAGAGTTCAGGGGTGCATTATGTACATAGTGCAGAGTTCAGGGGTGTGCTATGTACAGAGTTTAGGGGTGCACTACGTACATAGTGCAGAGTTCAGGGGTGCGCTACGTACATAGTGCAGAGTTCAGGGGTGCGCTACACACAGAGTGCAGAGTTCAGCTTTCTTCCCCAGCTGCCTACCTCTGCATCCCTCATCCACATTACACTTTTACCCCTCTTAAGTCTGACCTCCACATACAACCCTCCCCCTCCACTGCCCCCATCTTCTCTCCCCCTCCTTTAAAGCTCCACCATCTCTTACGTGTCTTACTTTTGTTGCTGTATTAAACTGAAGCACCCAGTCGGCTCTGGTACCTCCTCGTCTACTGTAGGTGGCTCTGCCTCTCTCACTTGCAGGGAGACCATCAAGTGGGGGTGTTGGCATCCCTTGTCCACATCTTGTACTCAGAGGGAGCTGCTCAGAAGATCAGATCTGTGGGAGCTATTGGGAGACAAGCTCAGGGGATCAGATCTATGGGAGCCATTGGGAGATAAGCTGTCACTTGTAAACACAGAAGCCAGACTTCTGTGTTTACTAGTAATAGTGGTGACCAGGGAGCAGAAGGCCTGAGCCAAAGGTGGTGGAACTGAGTTCCACCAAGTTACAGCTGAAAAAAAGCCCTGCTTCTACTTGATCCCAACCTAAAACCACTTGTTGCTAACCTTTGGCTGGTTTACTGACTAAGCTTCTGCTTGAACCCTACCTGCTATATCTGCTACTGCAGCCCAGTTTGCTCACATCTTAGTGGGGCAATCCCAAGGACCGGGTGTAGGTGAGGTGCAGCACGGTGCGGCAAAATAACACACGCACTGTCAGCGTCTGTGGAGAGGGGAAGAATACGGCATGGCCATCTTGTGCCCAACAGGTAGGTATCCAGTGAAGATGGGAGCCTTACGCTTTCCCTCCTGAATATGAACCTCTCCCTGCTGCTAGTGCTATCCCCAACAGGCGGGGAAGCTGTCCCTAATCTACCAACTCGCAAATGCATGCCAAACCTAGGAGTTAGGGTCTTAAATTGGATGTAAACCCGATTCATGAAATTTGATCTTGGCACATGCAGCTGCAGAGTTTTCGTATCTCTCTTCAAAGCACTATGTCCCATAGCTTTCTCTTGCTCCGTTCTTCTGTTATTAGCCTTCTTAACGTTCTCCGAGATGGGAGCCTGAAGTTTGTGTCAGGGAGGGAGCTATAAATAGATTAGCACAAAGCTGAACTATTCACATACAAGCTCTGCATGTGTGGGGAGGGGGTGTGTGCCTTTCCTCCAATCGGCTGCCTCACGGTGTCTCACAATGTATAGCATAAATCCACACCCACAGGTGAATAAGGAAGAGAAAATTTTAACAGGACATGCACTTTCTAAACAGTATATAAAGATAATGACAGCAGATATACATGTAAACTTATGTAGGGAGATTTGTTTCACCTCTGTGTACCATCTGAGGCTGTTCACTTCACTGGGTTTATGTGAGGGTTTACATCCACTTTAAATAGGATCTGCCTGACCCAAGATGGCAGACAGAGTCTCATAGGGTGGCAGCATCCAATTGAATGCTTCCCCAGTGACCCAGGAAACAACAGAGGAACTATGTTCCTCTTGACTTCCTCTCCAACTGAAGTGCCGTTACGGAGAATGCCACCTGCAGCAGAGAAAGTAGACTTCACCTGCCTACATGCAACCTTGTACTAACATGCAGCAAAACCCATCCCCACCAATAGGATGTCTGGTGAACTCCGGTTAGTATTTAGACTCCACACTTCAGGTGAGCTTGCGTTATCCACCAGGGTGACCAGCTTCTGTACTTATACAGCAGGTTGGTGGGTTTCTCTCTACTGCTATAGCTACTGATCTCGGAGCCTGACTCCAGATCCTGACAATATGTGCATTAAAGATAAAGAGGAAGTAGAGGAAAGGTTAATTTCAGAAGCTATCTCATATTCATTATAAAATCATTGTAATTATTTACGTAGGTACATCTTGCCACTACAGACCCTTTCACTTTGTAGGGAAGCAGTGATGTCTTTGTAGAGGTCCAACATACCGCCTATTGAGTCAGAGATTTCCAATCAACCGGGAACATGAGCTTTGCTGATTGTAGAGCTCTGACTCAATAGGGGGCATGTTGGACCTCTGAAATTAGACTTCTTTCCCACAGAGCGGGCCCCACTCTTTATAGTGAGCAGTAACCATACTGGAAAAAAAGTCCTGCAGCAATTTTATTAACTTGTTTTCTTGGCCTTGCTCTTAACATTTCTTCCCCAGCTTTGTAATCTTGCGTTAATGGCGGTCAGGTTTTAACGTAATTTATATATGAATTACAAAGTGCATTTCTCAAGGTGTTTCAGAACTCCAACAAGCTGTGTCCACGGCACAAAATTCCCTGTGTCATTAGAACAAATGAAGTCATTACAGAGGGAAAAAAAAAAGAGATTATGATAGCTTGAATAATATATTTTGTACTGCCCACCAGGATATCTCTTTCGAACAGTCAGTGTTCTTAATTGAAATGTAAATGCATGCTAAATAATAGCAAAATGCATTAGGGAAGGTAAAACATAAAAAAGCACAGCTGAATATTTTATTCAGCTTCGACAAAATTGGAGACCGAGGAGAAAAAAACAAAAAAACATAAGAAGTTAATGATGGCTTCTCACAAGTAGATGTATAATGCAACAATAACGTCATTTAAATATAATCCAGCGCAGCACAATAGTTATCAGTAGTTACCTGCTAAAGTAGAACAATTCTATAGGCAGTCAGCAGATTGGAAGTTTTTACGCTTTCTTTCATTCTGGCTTTTAAGATCACTTCAAAAGAAACTTCTGCAAAGTACCCGCCTCCAACGTACTGGCCTTTCGCTTAACGTTCGAAACTGAACTCCAAGTAAACAACTAAAAAAATTTAATTACTTAAAGTAAAACTATAGGCTTATGTAGCCCCTGGTCCAAAACACTGCAGGGGCCGGGCTATTATTGCTGCTGCTGCCTGCGCACTTTCCCTCTTCCCTTTCAGGCAGCTACAGAGCCAAGGAGCGACCGTGGGGAGAGAGGAAAAATATAGAGAGAGCTCTCGCCATTTGCAGGACTGGAAAAATTGGACTTTATAGGCACCGGATTTTAAAATAATTGATTTTATTCGATTACATAAATTCGTAGAAAGACGCTCATAAAACCATACATAGAATAGATAATCAAATCAGGCTACTAGTATGATCAATTGACTTCAGGCCAATCCCGTGGAGGCATCGCAACACCAGCCTATGTGCTTGAAGGCTGAAATGGTGTGTAATGGGTGAGATTGGCACGTCAGTGAAGCTCGACATGTTTATCGAAATATCGCTTCCTCGGGAGCTTAGGTAAGTATTCTAAATCAATAAAAATTTGTGATAAGGGTCTTCAAAAATATACAAGATCATATTCATCATATTTATTACAGACATTTATGGGTATAGTATTATATTCAGAGAACTTTTCTTGGGTTGGGTATATTACTTTTCTCTGTGACCATCCAGCAAATTTGAGTTTTCCTACCCGAGAATCACCTGACTCCGTAGGGCAGTGTCGGTAGGCTCCCATCGACGCCACTCTCTATGGTGTTCCATCGATTGTTTTCTTTTTGCATGTGTAGCGGGGTCTCCTTTAAGGCCCCAGGACTACGTTACCCAGAACCCTGTTTGGCACCCAGAGTGCAGTTAGCCACCGCAGAGACTCATGGGAGGGGTTATTTAAGGAGGAGGCGAGGCGGAGCTCGGCCTCTTTTGGGACACCGCGCTGCAAGCAAGAGTTTCTTCCTGTGCGGATCTGCTGCAGAGCAAGGCCTGAAGCCTGGGCCTTGCGCAACTTCCAAAGAGCCTTCCACCCCACTGCGAGGCCTGGGTGGCATCTGACTTGTCGAGTGAGGACATCAGTTGGATCGGGGACCCGATCGTTGCAGACGCTGTGTGCGGATACACAGCAGGGTGGACGTTCCGGACTGGGATCGCGTCCGGAGTGGTGAGCGGGCACCTGCCCAGACCAATAGACTGTGCCGTGTTTAGGCCTATAGACTGCATAGGCCCACGGTTTTGTTTATCTGCTGTTCCCCGGGGGGACCCGTAGCAGGACAGAGTTGAAGTGTCCCCCCCCCAGTATAGTGATTCAAGTTATTGCCTGGTTGTGGATTACAAAGTACTACTCATCAAGTGCACCACCGAAAGCTGGCATGCGAAGAAATCTCTATAGGAGGTGACTGAGATTTATTCCATGTCAGGCCTGACCGGGGTGGGAGTTAAGATATTGTTTAGGGCGCGCATACCATAATAGCTACGCGTGGTGAAGTACCGCGCAGCGCCATTATTGTGTGCTGTATTGATTTCTGCAGGGCTCTGCAAGAAAATTGCATGTGTTGTGTTCTGCCTATGCTACCTTTAATATAATAGTAAACTGTTATATTTAATCTCTCGCCTCAGTGTGTTGTCTTACTGCTAAGAGATTATTCCTTGCAATACTATTGAATGTATACAAATATAACCCCTAGACTAGCTGTGCCAGAGTGGGTCGAGTAAGATTGCCGGGGGTTAGTGGTGCTGCACACAGGGCCCGAAAACAAATCCAGCGGCTCTCTTAACTGGGGGTAGCGCTACATGTGGGGGCTCTCGAGTCCGGGATCCTGTTGCAGCAAGTAACGCGCCAAAAGTACCAGCATGGACCCACTAGAAGTAGGACAGTGGTGTAAAACGGTCGGCACAGATCCAGCCGGGATAGTAGTCAAAGAACTCCCAGGGATCTGGCAAGAAGAAGCGGTGAAGCAGCTTGTGATGTCACTGTCACCGTATCAGAAAGCATGGGTGGTGGATGTCAGGAAGAATTCCTCACTGACACACGCATTAGTGGAATGGAAGGACGGAGTCCCAGAACATTTCAAGAATCCAAGTATAGAAGCTATAGATGATCAGACTTATAGCCTAATACACGCGCTGCCGCTTAAGCCAGGAGGACGGTCTCAGACACCGAAACTGTCTCCATTACTCACCCCAAAAGTAGAAAGACAGGGGAAAAGGGAAAGTCCCGGGTCGCCGTCTGCCACCCTCAGCGCAGAGTTGTGCGCGGTCCTGGGGGAACTTGTGGCACAGTGCAAGAAAGATCCTACAGATTACCAGATGTCAGGATACAGAAAACTTAGGATATTCTCAGGAAGGAAACCTGTACCCTCAGGTGAAGAGGGGTTCGAGGAGTGTTTAGACGGTGCCACTCAGGCCCTGGAAGAATGGGAAGTCCCAGACCACAGAAAGAAGCAGAGAATTGCTGAGAGTTTGAAAGGGCCTGCTCTAGAGGCCATACGCAACCTCAAGATGAGTAAGACAGACTGTAATGCTCAGGACTATCTGGACATTCTGCAGAATGTGTTCGGTGGAACAGAGGAAATCACTGAGCTCACCTATCAGCTGGAGCACTGCTACCAAAAGACAGGAGAGAAGCTCTCAGAGTTCATGAGGCTCCTGGATAAGATCCTGCATAAGATGATTCTTAAGAAGGGGATTGACCCACGGAAGGTGGATGAGGCCCGTGTTCAACACGTGATGAGAGGATCTCAGCCCCTGGACCCCATCGCATTGGCGCTACGCACAAGACAGGATGGGAAGAGCCTGGAGTACCCTGACTTGATCCGAGTGGTCAGAGAGGAAGAAGCTATGCTGGAGGAGAAGAAGAGGAGCCTACCAATTGAGACGGTGAATCCTCCAGTGATGTTCCGGACAGTCATGACCCTGGAAAGAGACTCAGAGGTGGATACCTTGAAGTCACAGATGTCCCAAGTATTGGGGATGCTGACCTCCCTGATGGAAAAGAAGTCAAAGGAACCAGAGAGGGAAAGTCCGAGGAAGGAGCTGTTTCCCAACACCTCAGCCGCCGCATCCCTGGAAGATTGGGGGGATGTGATTTGTCTCAATTGTGGAGGAGCTGGCCATTTCGCCAAAGTGTGTGCCAGCCCAAAGAAAAAAAAGATGAATAACCGCAAGCCGCCGGAAAACTTCAGCGTGCCCCGGTGAAGGAGTCAACCGGGTGCCCATCATCTCCAGTGAGCTCCAAACTGAATGAGAAGCACATGAAAAGAGTGGAGAAGACCCCTCAGAAGAAACGCAAAGTTCCTCAGAAGGAACGCACCCCAAAGAAAGAGAGTAGTGTCCCTCAGCGGGTAGTTACACCCACCAAAAGGGGGGAGATCAATGCATACCAGGCCCAAGAGAGACTTAAGTCCAAAGAGAAATGGAAGAAAGAATGTCAAAAGGGAAAATGCAAAGATCAAAAGAAAGAGACCCCCTTGAAGCGATATCCAGAGAAGCTGGTGGGTCCCTCCCCGATAGTACCAGTTCAAGTGGAGGGAGTCTACACAAGAGCCATATTGGATACTGGGGCGCAAGTGACCCTGTTGTACCGGGACTTTTATGACAAGCATTTAAGTCACCTACCCATCCAGAAGATTGAAGAGCTGGAGATATGGGGAATTGGGACAGAGAGTTTCCCTTATGATGGCTATCTGCCTATAAAACTGACTTTTGACCCGTCCATAGCCGGAAAGGCTGAAGTGTTCCACACCTTAGCTGTGGTGTGCCCCCGACCGCCTGGAGCTAACAAGAGTTCCCTGATAATAGGGACGAACACGGATCTGGTCCGAAGACTTCTGGCCCCTCTGACAAGAAGGAAAGATCCCACAGTCACTGAGATCCACCCAATGTTGAAGACAGCCTGCCAACGGCTGATCTTGGAACAGAAGGCCCCGGAAGAGGGGGTAGGGAAGGTCTGGAGGCTGTGGAGAAGGGGAATAGTGCTGCAGCCCGGTGAAGTAACCTGCTTGAAAGCCACAGTGAAACTCTCTTGGGAGCAGCCGGGCCCTTTTGTCATGTTGGAACCCGACCCAAGGGAAGAACATTCGGGCTTAGAAGTAGTCCCAGAAGTGGTCCCGGTTCGGGCCCTGAAGAAGGCTAACTGTAAGGTGCCTGTGAGTGTCAGAAATACCACGGATAGTCCCATGGAAATCCCAGCCAGGCTGTTGCTGGGCAGGGTGAGCCCAGCTACCCCAGTTGCTTCGTCAGATGTGGAGAAGACAGATGGAGAAGGTACTGTGTGGGAGAAGCTTTCCATGGAGAATCCAAATCTGCCCAGGGCTTGGAAAGAGAGAGCCAAGGCCCAGTTGACCAGGTGGGAGAGGATCTTTTCTCAAGATGAATTCGATGTGGGGTGTGCTAGGAGTGCCACCCATCAAATCCGCCTCCAGGAAGACAAGCCCTTTAGGGAGAGGGTTAGGCGGGTTCCGTTAGCAGACCTCGAAGACCTGAGGGGGCAGCTCGCCGAGCTAAAGCAAACAGGGGTGATTCGAGAATCTAGAAGTCCCTATGCCTCCCCTATAGTGGTGGTCCGGAAGAAGAATGGATCACTGAGGCTGTGCATAGACTATAGGACCCTCAAAAGGAGAACCATACCGGATCAATATACCACTCCCAGGATAGAGGATGCCCTACAGAGCTTGTCTGGAGCCAAGTGGTTCAGTGTTATGGACCTCAAGAGCGGGTACTATCAGATCCCGATGCATCCAGAAGACAAAGAGAAAACGGCTTTCATAACCCCGGTAGGGTTCTTTGAATTCAACCGAATGCCTCAAAGTCTGTCTGGAGCTCCAGCCACCTTCCAACGTCTCATGGAGAGGACTGTGGGAGATATGAACCTCATAGAGGTCCTCGTATACTTGGATGACATCATTGTCTTCGGAAGAACCTTGGAAGAGCATGAAGAGAGGCTGGAGAAAGTTTTGAAGAGGCTGAGTGAGGAAGGACTCAAGCTCTCACCTGAAAAATGCCAATTCTATCAGTCATCAGTTAATTATCTGGGGCACATAGTGTCTGAAGATGGGGTAGCTACAGACCCCGAAAAATTGGAGGCAGTCACCTCCTGGCCCAGGCCCACCACTGTGACAGAGCTCAGATCCTTTCTGGGGTTCTGTTCCTATTACAGGAGGTTTGTGGAGGGGTTTGCTCGGATAGCCAGGCCTCTGAATGAGCTGCTAAAGACGGAGGGGGAAGAGGATGACACAGGCCCCAGAAAGCCAGGGGAGTCAGTCAAGGACCAGTGGAACGAGAAGTGTGAGAATGCCTTCCAAATGTTGAATAAGACATTAACCACTGCCCCTGTCCTGGCCTACGCAGACCCTAAGAAGCCTTATGAACTTCATGTAGATCCCAGTCATGATGGTTTGGGAGGAGTGCTGTACCAGGAGCATGAAGAGCAACTGAGGCCTGTTGCATATGTGAGCAGAAGTCTGACTCCCTCTGAAAAGAACTACCCGACCCATAAGTTGGAGTTCCTGGCCCTTAAGTGGGCGGTAGTTGACAAACTTAGAGACTATTTGTATGGGGCGGAATTCACAGTGAAAACAGACAACAACCCCCTCACCTACCTTTTCACCACAGCAAAGTTGGATGCCACAGGACATAGGTGGCTGGCGACGCTGTCTGCCTTCAACTTCGGCCTGAAGTACAGACCTGGGGCTGGAAACCGAGATGCAGATGCTTTGTCTAGAAGATCTCACGTTCCCACTTGCAGTACAGAAGACTGGACCCAAGTGGCACCCGACGGGGTGCGGGCCCTCTGCCAAGGGGCTGAATTCCAAGCCAGTGGCGGCTCAAGAGCAGAAGAGATAGGGGTTTCCATAGTAGGAGTTCCCAAGCAATACTGTGGAGTAACCCAACTGGGGGAGGATAACTTACCAAAGCTGTCCAAGAAGGAGCTGAGATCCGACCAATTGGAAGACCTCATGGGGAGATTGGTCCTAGAGGCCCCGGAGAATCAGGACCCGGATAGACTCTTACGCCACCCCTCAAAGGAAGCTCGCCTGTTGAGGAAAGAGTGGGACAAGTTACAGGTGCATCAGGGAGTGGTCTACCGAAGGGGCCCCTCTGATGACCTAGAAGACAAATGGCAACTGTTCTTGCCTGAGAAGCACCGAGAGACAGTCCTGGTTGCCCTGCACGACAACCATGGCCACCTAGGGGCGGAAAGGAACTTCCAACTCGTTAGGGACCGTTTCTATTGGCCCTGCATGAGGGCTGAAGTTGAAGAATACTGCCACTCATGTGCACGATGCATCCAGAGAAAGACTTTACCTCATCAAGCTGCCCCAATGGGCCATCTGCAAAGTCAAAGCCCACTTGACCTGGTATGCATTGATTTTCTCTGCCTCGAACCCTACCTGAGTGGACTAGGAAATGTTCTGGTAGTAACCGACCATTTCACCCGGTATGCCCAGGCCTTTCCAACCAAGGACCAGAAGGCTTCCACCGTGGCCAAAGTGCTGATGGAGAAATACTTCGTACATTATGGGCTACCACAACGGCTCCATTCAGATCAGGGAAGGGATTTTGAAAGTCGATTGATCCGGAAACTCCTGGATTCTTTGGGGATCAAGAAGACAAGAACTACCCCTATCATCCACAAGGTGATGCTCAGCCGGAGAGGTTCAACCGAACCCTGCTCAACATGCTGGGGACCCTAAGTAGTGAAAAGAAGCAGCATCGGAGCAACCACATAGCGGCAGTTGTGCATGCATACAACAGCACCACCAGTGATGCTACAGGGTACTCACCCTATCAACTTCTGTTCGGGAGAGAAGCAAGACTACCCGTAGATCTGGCCTTTGGCACTTCCATAGACCATTGTTCTGCTACTTCCAACAAGGGATATGTCGATAGGCTCAGACGTAATTTGAAATTGGCCTACGAACAGGCCCAGGCGGCCTCGGAGCAAAGGGGGGAGCGCAACAAGAAAATTTTTGACTTAAAAGTGAGGATCCAAGATCTACAACCTGGAGACAGAGTGTTGTTGCGGAATTTGGGGATCCCTGGAAAACATAAGCTTGCAGACAGATGGAGACCTGAACCTTATGTTGTTTGCAAAAGACTGCCGGGCCTACCCGTTTACAGACTTAAACCAGAAGGGAAGGTGGGGCCCTTGAAGACCTGGCACCGGAACCACTTACTCCCACTGGCTGAGGCAGTCCAGATCCCCCCTGTGATGAATTCCCCTGAGCCAACTTCCAGTCTGGATACTCCCCGACCAAACACTCGATCTCAGACCCCCCGGATCGGGGATACAGAGACCTCGGAAACAAGTGAAGATGAGGGAGTGAGGGAGAAGAACTTGGTTGGCTTTGGCCTTCCCAGGCTCCAGAAACTTCTGCTATTGATCTTCCACCTAAAGAAGATGCTGAGGACCAGACACTGAATGCAGAAGCCACTGAGTTCATCCCATCCAGTCCTTGGTCAGATGCTTGGGAGAGTGTCTGTGACTTACCCCCAGAGGAAGATCCAAGGGATTCCCTGTACCTCCCTGCCCCGGAGTCCAGTGCTCCCAAACCAGAAGTAATTCCTGAGTTGGTTCCAGAGGAGGAACCTGTTCTAACAGAGATCCCAAGAGGACAGAGGAAGCGAAGAGCTATAAAGCCTCCTAGAAGATTAACTTACCCACAGATGGGGAGAAGTGCGGAAGACACTGTAGTTACTGCCAGAAGGAGTATGGAAGACCCTGATCCTCCCACTGTTCATTTGGTGGGAGGCAACCCCAACTCACTCTCTGGCACAGTTAGGCAGGACACTAATGATAGTGTGACCTGTGGGCAGGGGAGTTCACCGCCTCGGTTTTGGTGGGAATTTCCTCTGCCAACATCATACGAACGTTTGATTGATGTTGTACGTTCTGTGATTTAAGTTTATGTTATCTTTGGGGACCAAAGAGTTTAAGTGGGGGGAGTGTGTTTTGGGGTCTCCTTTAAGGCCCCAGGACTATGTTACCCAGAACCCTGTTTGGCACCCAGAGTGCAGTTAGCCACCGCAGAAACTCATGGGAGGGGTTATTTAAGGAGGAGGCGAGGCGGAGCTCGGCCTCTTTTGGGACACCGCGCTGCAAGCAAGAGTTTTTTCCTGTGCGGATCTGCTGCAGAGCAAGGCCTGAAGCCTGGGCCTTGCGCAACTTCCAAAGAGCCTTCCACCCCACTGCGAGGCCTGGGTGGCATCTGACTTGTCGAGTGAGGACATCAGTTGGATCGGGGACCCGATCATTGCAGACGCTGTGTGCGGATACACAGCAGGGTGGACGTTCCGGACTGGGATCACGTCCGGAGTGGTGAGCGGGCACCTGCCCAGACCAATAGACTGTGCCGTGTTTAGGCCTATAGACTGCATAGGCCCACAGTTTTGTTTATCTGCTGTTCCCCGGGGGGACCGGTAGCAGGACAGAGTTGAAGTGTCCCCCCCCCCCAGTATAGTGATTCAAGTTATTGCCTGGTTGTGGATTACAAAGTACTATTCATCAAGTGCACCACCGAAAGCTGGCATGCGAAGAAATCCCTATAGGAGGTGACTGAGATTTATTCCATGTCAGGCCTGACCGGGGTGGGAGTTAAGATATTGTTTAGTGCGCCATAGGGCGCGCATACCATTATAGCTACGCGTGGTGAAGTACCGCGCAGCGCCATTATTGTGTGCTGTATTGATTTCTGCAGGGCTCTGCAAGCCAATTGCATGTGTTGTGTTCTGCCTATGCTACCTTTAATATAAGAGTAAACTGTTATATTTAATCTCTCGCCTCAGTGTGTTGTCTTACTGCTAAGAGATTATTCCTTGCAATACTATTGAATGTATACAAATATAACCCCTAGACTAGCTGTGCCAGAGTGGGTCGAGTAAGATTGCCGGGGGTTGGTGGTGCTGCACACAGGGCCCGAAAACAAATCCAGCGGCTCTCTTAACTGGGGGTAGCGCTACACATAGTAGAACATACCTCCTGACAAAGTTATGACCATATTTTCTCCTATCCAATTTCCCTGACGAAGGGCTTGAACCAGAGACACGTCGGGTACCGGAGATATTATTCAATAACCGGAGAGTATTTACAATACTATTCTATGCTTGCAATGTAATTTGTCATGTTTTATGTCTATCTTTTTTTGTCTTTTGATATGACATGTTTTTAAACGATCATTTCATTCTTGGATGATCTAATTTTATGTATAACAATAAATATATTTTCTACTTTACCTCTGTGTGGTTGTTGCCTATAAAGTCCCAAACAAGGGGGGTCCTCTTTTTTCCTGTATAAAGATCAAGGCACCACAGAAGAAGCACGCCCAGGGTATCCCAGTGGATGTGGGGACACATATACAACACCCATACGTGAGGTGCATATCCAAAATTCCAAAAGAAGAGAGACAGTGTGACTATTTGTATATATAGTGCTCTTAACCAGAAAAGCTTGGACCAGGGGAAGGAAACAGACTCCTACAATGATATTGAGAAAGGCTAAAAGAGGGGTTTACAAATTACGTACATTGAAATGTAGAACTTCAAATCAGTGATTAAACTCAATAGCTTAACAGGTCCTTAGTGAAGTATTACTCAGATAACCAAAAATCTACAATAGATAACCCATAAACACTCACCTGCCACTTTATTAGGTCAACCTGTTTGATTGCTTGAAAACACAACTTTCTAATCAGTCAATCACATGGCAGCAACTCAATGCATGTAGGCATCTAGATATGGTGAAGACCACTTGCCGAAATTCAAACCGAGCACTAGAATGGGGAAGAAGAGGAAATTACTTTGAACGTGGCATGGTTGTTGGTGCCAGACGGGCTTTTCTGAGTATTTCAAAAACTGCTGATCTACTGGGATTTTCACGCACGACTCTAATGCCTTGTACACACAACCAGTTTTCCCAATGAGAAAACTGCCATTTTTTAGATTGGTTGGGAAAACCGGTCATGTGTATGCTCCATAGCAGTTTTCCCGACAAGAAAACTGCCCGCAAAAAAATTAGAACCTGCTCTATTTTTTCCCGTCGTGTTTTCATTCTTTTTCTCGTCGCGAAAACCGCTCGTGTGTATGCTTTTCCGAGGGGGAAAAAAACGTGCATGCTCAGAATCAAGTATGAGACGGGAGCGCTCGTTCTGGTAAAACTAGCGTTTGTAATGGAGATAGCACATTCGTCATGCTGTAACGGACTGAAAAGCACGGAGACTGAAAAGCGCAAATCGTCTCTCACCAAACTTTTACTAACACGAGGATCAGCAAAAGCAGCCCAAAGGGTGGCGCCATCCGAATGGAACTTCCCCTTTATAGTGCCGTCGTACGTGTTGTAAGTCACCGCGCTTTGGTTGAGCGTTTTTTTGCCTGAACGTATGCAAGGCAGGCTTGAGAGGAATCATGTCAGTAAAAACGTTGGTTTATGGCATGTCAGGAAAACCGGTCGTGTGTACGAGGCATCAGGTTTACAGAGGATGGTTCGAAAAAGAGAAAATATCCAGTAAATGGCAGTTGTGTGGATGAAAATGCCTTGTTTATGTCAGAGGTCAGAGGAGAATGTGCAGACTGGTTCAAGGTGATAAAAATGCAACAATAACTCAAATAACCACTTGTTACAATCAAGGTATGCAGAATATCATCGAACCTTGAAGTAGATGGGCTACAGCAGCAGAAGACCACACCGGGTGCCACTTCTGTCAGCTAAGAACAGGAAACTGAGGCTACAATTCGCACAGGATCACCAAAATTGGACAATAGAAGATTGGAAAAACGTTGCCTGGTCTGATGAGTCTCGATTTCCGCTGCAACACTCAGATGGTAGGGTCAGAATTTGGCGTAAACAACATGAAAGCATGGATCCATCTTGCCTAGTATCAAGGGTTCAGGCTGGTGGTGATGTAATGGTGTGGGGGATATTTTCTTGCCACACTTTGGGCCCTTTAGTACCAATTGAGCATCATTTAAATGTCACGGCCTACCGGAGTATTGTTGATGACCATGTCCATCCCTTTATGACTACAGTGTCCCCATCTTCTGATCTCTGAACAACACCTTGTTGAATCTATGTCATGAAGCATTAAGGTAGTTCTGTAAGGAATAAAGTGGCCGGTGAGTCTATATTATAAATATTCATTTCACATAGCAGCCAAACCCATAAATATATTAATTTACCTCACATAGCCATATGGTCCTAGAGCTCACCTGAATTATATTGATAGAGAGATTAGTATAGCCTCTCAGTGCATAAAAACACTGCTCTTTCTGGATTCTAGGAGCTACTTAATGGGACTGAGTGAGTACATACAAGCCAACCCACCCAAAGCTACAGAGTGGAGTGCAATACTGCACATGCCTGGGACCAGGGGAAAGCTTTAGAGCAAGTATAATACAGCCAGGAGCACCCCAATATCTCTAGTGTGGGTCAAGAGCAGCCATGTGCCGTTCAATACAGCCAGATTCTGCATCTGCAATTTTAACTTTTGGAACTTTTGTTTGTTATTCTAGATCAGAGGTCTCCAAACTGCGGCCCGAGGGCCAGATTTGCTAGCCTTTATCCGGCCCTTGGGGCCCTATTCTTCCAAATTATATGAGGCACTATTCCTCCCACTGACACAAACCATGGGGCACTATTTCTTCCACTGATACCAATAATGGGGCACCATACCTCCTCCTACTGACCACCAACCATATTTACCCTCACTGATACTGGACCCAGGACATTTTCAACCCCCAATGGCCATAATCTGGCCCCCCTAAAGTCTGAAGGACATAAAATTGGCCCTTTGTTGCAAAAGTTTGCAGACCCCTGTTCTGGATGAACCATCATTCCCACTGTTGCAGCTCAGTTTGGAGTCAGTTCATATCAGCCAGAGACTTTAGGGGGTCCTCCTCAATGTTTGTGTGAAGTTTTCAAGTTCTGGGTATCTCATGTATCCATAATCCTCATCCAAGTTCAACGTTCTACAATAAACTTTAAAAAACAATTCCCCAAGACTGATTTTCGAGCCACTGGAGAGAGTATGTAAAATCCTTGTTGCCTGGCTCTCGGTGCTGTGTGGGAGGAAAAGGCCTTTTTGGGGATAGCACTACACAGGTAACCATCCAACTGCACTACTTCTTCTAGATGTGCCCTCCCCCGAGGCAGCTTACATTCCATAGGCCTTTAGCGCAGGTCCCTGACTGGTGCAAGGCCCAAGAAAGAAAGACCATTCTTCACAATGAAATCATGACCGGGCAGAAGCCCAGGGGAAAAGACAAAGAACTTTCTTGAAGTTTACACCAAATATTTATTATCTCAACTCACCCCACACCACTGGATCAAAACTTTCAGTGACTGGCTGAGACAGGCAAAATATTCATATTCACATATTTTACTGTTACCTCTCACGCTAACTACTGAAGAAAACGCAACAGCAGCAGACAGAAATAACCAATTTCCTACGATTAGGAGAATCCTACAGAGGACTAAAAATATAAACAGCTCAGGCTGGCTGCAGTCTAGCTGCAAAAACAACACTTATGCCCTGTACACACGATCGGATTTCCGATGGAATAAAATCCGATGGAATTTTCCGATGAAGCTGACTTCCATCAGTCTTGCCCACACATCATCAGACAAAATTCCAACCGTCCAAAACGCTGTGACGTACAACACGTACGACGGCATTATAAATGGGAAGTTCAAATCCAATGGCGCCACCCTTTGGGCTGCTTTTGCTGAGTTTGTGTTACCGCGTGTTAGTAAAAGTTTGGTGTTAGCCGATTCGCGCTTTTCAGTCTCCGTGCTTTTCAGTCCATTACAGCATGACGAATGTGCTATCTCCATTACGAACGCTAGTTTTACCAGAATGAGCGCTCCCGTCTTGTAATTTAGTCTGAGCATGCATGGATTTTTCTCCGATGGAGTTCCACACAGACGATCGGAATTTCCTATCTTTTTTTCCCATCGGAAAATTTTAAAACAAGTTCTATTTTTTTACACCGATGGAAAAAAGTCAGATGGGGCCCACACACAATCGTTTTTTCCGATGAAAAAAGTCCATCTGACTTTTTTCATCGGAAAAAACGATCGTGTGTACAGGGCATAAGTTTAACCAGGGATGGCCCAGCTTAAGACAGGGTTCCTACACTTTGTAAAAACTTGCTTTACATAATAATGCTATAAAAGCTGAAGCCCACGTGAACAAGGCTTTAAAAACCCCAATGAATTACTTGAACCTGGAGTCATATGATGGATACTAGATCGGTCTTCTTTCTTCTGGTCTGCAGTGACTGCAAAAACTCTTATGCCGCGTACAGGCGATCGGACATTCCGACAACAAAACCGTGGATTTTTTTCCGACAGATGTTGGCTCAAACTTGTCTTGCATACACACGGTCACACAAATGTTGTCGGAAATTGTGAACGTCAAGAACGCGGTGACGTACAACATGTACGACGAGTCGAGAAAAATGAAGTTCAATAGCCAGTGCGGCTCTTCTGCTTGATTCCGAGCATGCGTGGAATTTTTTGCGTTGGAATTGTGTACACGCGCTCGGAAGTTTTGTTGTCAGAAAATTTGAGAACCAGCTCTCAAATTTTTGTTGTCGGAAATTCCGACAGAAAATGTCCGATGGGGCCTACACAGAATTTCTGACAAAAAGCTCCCATCGAACATTTGTTGTCGGAAATTCTGACCGTGTGTATGTGGCATTATGCTCTCTTATACTAGCGACTTATGCTAACTTAACGCACCATCTCAAAGTTTTGCAGGTAGTTTGAATTGATCTATCACTCTATCACTTTGCCTTTTTATATTGAACCTATCTGTGTAAGGCTTATATTGTGAGAAATATTATCCTTATTTCTGTTGTATGTCATTTGTTCAGTTTATTAGCGTCTGCAACAGTGTCATAAAAGCACACTAATTTACATTAGGTAGAAAACATATGCTTAAAGTTGTTGTAAACCCACTTTTTCAACTTGCACCTACAGGTAAGCCTAGATTAAGGCTTACCTGTAGGTGCAAGAAATATCTCCTAAACCTACACGGTTTAGGAGATATTTACTAAAATGACAAGGGCCGCTGTCTATAACGTCTCCGCCGCTCCGGCCAATCACAGCGCCGGAGCGGCGCTGTGATTGGCTGGTGCGGCGATACCCGGAAGTAACATTCCGGCTATTGCCGCAGTGATGTCTGCGGCTGAACAGAGGGACGCGGACTGCCTCGGGGGCCCCGATCTAAGGTAAGTGGTACATAATGAGCTATAATGCTAGTCATAATAGCTTATTATGCCTTTCTTTTACAGGTTGTATAAAAAAAAAAGTGGGTTTACAACCACTTTAAAGAGGTAGAAACTAAGCGCAAACACCCTTTCAATGGGCTGGATGCAGATAAGTGCTTGGTTAGATGAAAGAGATAATCTAGTGTATATAGAACTTGTAACATAGCTGTTATTACATCTATGATAGAGTCAGTAATAAGTTAAGTGAGTTATTACTTTGTCGGCCATCTACTAAGGAGCAGCGATTGTCTTGCTAATTATTGTCTTTTGGTTTATAAAAAAAAACCTTTAATCTTATCTTATATAATGTAATGTGTAAATTCTACTTTCACGTTGTCACTGGGCGATTCTGCCTTCAGTCTTGAATACAGCTGCACAGGACATGCTCTATCAGTGAGATCTTACCTTCAATACACACACTAGTCACAGTGAGATTCCACATTCAGCACACAGATTTGTCTTTCCCAATGAGATCCCACCTCCAACACACACAGTGGTCTTTCCCCAGGAGATCCAACACCCAGCACACAAATGTGTTTTTCCCACTTAGATTTTCCCTCCAACACACACAGTGGTCTTTCCCCAGTGAGATTCCACACCCAGCACACAGATTTGTCTTTCCCAGTGATATCCCACCTCCAGCGCACACACGAGGCCGGGTCGGGGCTCCATGTCTGAATAGACACAGGGAGCTGTGAGTCATCTCGGGTACCCCCATAGCAAGCTGCTTGTGCTGTGCTCTGATCTGTGCTGTGATTGGTCACAGCGAATCAGCAGGTATACAACCAAAATGATTGGCTAAAACCTGCTGACAAACTCATACTGTTTCTAATCACTGCACGGGTCAGCAGGGGGCACGCGTCTCTAAACCAGGAAGCACACCACAACCAGTGGCGGTGCGTCCATAGTGGGCGCAGGAGCGCCGCCCCCTCTCGCTCCTGCTCCCGTCACTCACAACAATACATAGGTTCATGCATTGCATGAACCTATGTATTGTCACCGCCGCTGCCGCCCACTATTCAGATGGCCAGCCCCCTGTTGAGCGCCGGCCATCTGAATAACAGCGGCTGGTTGGTTTTTGGAAGTGCCTATCAGAGCCAGCAGCTCTGATAGGCTTCCCGATTACAGCCTGAGGGCTGTAATCAGCTTCCAAATAGTTAACCAGGGGACGCACGGGGTGCGTTCCCTGGTAAACACTGACAGGCGTTTCAGCCAATCAGGTTCACCGGGTCTGGTTACCGGTAACCTGATTGGCTGAAGCGACATCAAGGGCGGGAGAAGACATCAGGGATGGAAGACGGACGGCGCTGACCCGAGGAAGGTACAGTAAGTGCAGGGCTGGGGGTAAACTGTCTGCATTTGGGGGGAAAAAGGTTGCATTTGGGGACACACTGGCTGCATATGGGGACAAACTGGCTGCATTTGGGGACACACTGGCTGCATATGGGGACAAACTGGCTGCATTTTGGGACAAACTGGCTGCATTTGGGGGGAAACTACCTGTATTTGGGGACAAACTGGCTGTATATGGGGACAAACTGGCTGCATTTGGGGACAAACTGGCTGTATTTGGGGACAAACTGGCTGCATTTGGGGACATACTGGCTGTATATGGGGACAAACTGGCTGTATTTGGGTGAAACTGGCTGCATTTGGGGACAAACTGGCTGCATTTGGGGACAAACTGGCTGTATTACGGGGAAACTGACTGCATTTGGAGGGAAACTGGCTGCATTTGGGGGGAAACTGGCTGTATTTTGGGGGAAACTGGCTGCATTTGGGGGAAAACTGGCTGCATTTGGGGACAAACTGGCTGCATTTGGGGACAATCTCATTGTATTTGGGGGGAAACTGGCTGCATTTGAGGGGGCAAACTGGTGGCGTTTGGGTACAGTGGCTGCGTTTAATGGGCACAGTGGCGGCAATTGATGTTTTTTTTTTTCAGTTTGTTTGCGCCCCCCAAAAAAATTTTGAGCACCAGCCGCCACTGACCACAACGTACTGTGCCTGGCTATGCCACCCACTAGCTGTAAATGTACAGCAGCAGGTGGTTAAAGAGGAATTGAACCCTGGAAGTTGTGCCCAAAATGAAAGTCAAGTAGAGAGCAAAGGACTAGTCAAAAGTACTACCTGTGCTCTCACTGCAGCTGATATTTGCTGCAATACTGACTTACCAGGCCTTCTTCTGCTCTGTGTTTCTGTGTGGAGGCAGCCATCTTGGTAGATGCAGGGCTTTACTTCCGCAGATCAGAACCTCCAGAGAAAAGCCTAAATAATGCATTACAATTTAACTAAAGCCATGTACTGGAGATTTTAGTCTACTAAAATACATCTAAAACTAAGACAATTCAGATGACTAAAATACGACTGAAACTAAAATGACATTTTAATCAAAATACTATGACTAAAATTAAATCAAAATTTGGTGTGAAAATTAACACTGCTGATGGAATCCAGCTGGGATATTCTGTGCCTCCATTAATTTTTCTGAGAACTACACCAACAGGGATTAGGAGTTTTCATTTCCTTGAACACAAAATGAAATTAAATAAACTACTCAAAATGCCGAAAAAAATCCACAATATCATTTTTTTAAAATTACATTTTATTTAGGAATTTGAAATTCCGTAGATGAAAAAAATGGTGAACAGCATTGCCAAACCCATTCCGTACTCAACAACAAAATCTGACAAGGCTATCATACAGTCAGGTACAGTCATAAATCCCTACTTTATGTGAATCAGATAGTTTCACCTCTCTTTTCTTAAAATTTTAGGAACTCCTAAAACATAATTCTCCCCCAGCCCACACATTGTTTTCGTTTTATGGCCTGCTTTCCCGTGAGATGAGTCAAGGTCACCTTGGATTTATCTGTCAATGAGAAGAATGCATTAGACATAAAGGGATGCAAAGAGTCTGCCTTTTCACAAATAAGCCTACAAGGTGAATTTATTACGGGATTGTAGCTCAGTCATATCCAACTCTTGCCAATTGCATGAGCCAACTCTCTGGACACTATTTCTGATGCGCTTGAGAGCCTTTTTTTTTTCATAGAATGTTCTTGAAGATATTTTTACAAAGTAGGTATTTCCTCAACTCTTCTAAATTGCTCATGGTTGGGAATAGTGTACAGTGTTTGCCTTGAAAATTTACAAGGCTTCACTTTCTGATTCCCTTCTCGAAGATGGTGGCGGCAGCATCTGAGAGTTGGAGGACAGATCGGCTTCGGCTGTCGACATCGCGGGCGCCCTGGACAAGTAAGTGTCCATATATTAAAGTCAGCAGCTGCAGTATTTGTAGCTGCTGACTTTTAATATTTATTTTTCGGCGGAACACCGCTTTAAATTGTAACGCATTATATAAGTGTAGCACACAGACCCCGTTTTCTCTACTGCCTTCCTCCACCTGCAGCGGGGCACACCTGCTACTTGCCTGGTATCCCCTCCCTGTGTATAGAGAAGAGCGAGCTGTGTTATTGTTTGGGTCTTGCAGCAATTACCTCTCTCGAGTGGATCTCCTCTCTCCGTTGTCTAGGTAGAAGGGTCCTCAGAATAAGGCCAATGTCCACACAGGAGTAAAACCCAAGCAGCAAGGTTTTATTCTTTTATCATTTCAGTGAACTTGAATAGGGAGTAGGAAGATGAGAGAAGTAAGGGAAAGAAACGGTTCAGGCACGCAACATCTAAAGCACAGTGTTAATCTTTTGTCGCCACTCAAGCCTGAGTGGGTATTGCTCACCCGGATTGTCCCTTTGAGAGCGGTCCTAGCAACCGGGATGGAGCACGGATAATCAAGACAGTGAATCCCTCTTTAGGCGAGTTTCCAGGCCTCTTCCCGAGACAGCAGTACCATCGCTAATCTCCTCAGGGACTGATCCTCCCCTGGTCTCCTTTCCTAAAGGTGGGCTCCCTACAGATGGGCAGCCTGGGATTCTTCTTTGAGGGGTAGGCCCCTGCCAGCAGAGCTGGGCCTACCATGCAGCAACGCAGCCTCGGTCTGAAGGTGCCCGAGGCCCAAACACACTTGCGCACCTCGTGCCGTACGGGCCACGAGGCACACATCCAGGACCAAAGGGTCCCCTGGAACGCCCCAACCCCAATGGTGTCAGCCCCTTATGTACCCTCTCCCAGCATGCACAGCGGGTCAACCACTCCCACTGCACGACTGCCAAGAGAGAACACCCAAGGTGCTGTGATACCCCTCTTGGTTCACCTATGCCGGTGGTGACAGTGCCACCTACAGGCAACAGGGAACACTACTGCCAGGCAGTATCACACCCAGAGCAGAAGCAATAATGAACCATCAATTGGTCTGAGCCTGAGTACTGGCTCAGACTCCCCCTAAATTTTCACATAGTGCCCCCAAATATGGGGGGGGGCGTTACATAAGCATTTCTTTACAATTTGCAAACTCATTACAGTAGTACCTTGGATTACGAGCATAAGCGTTCCAGAAGAATGCTTGTAATCCAAAGCACTTGTATATCAAAGCGAGTTTCCCCATAGGAATCAATGGAAACTCGGATAATTCGTTTCAGTGTCACTGCAGTATTGCATGTGGCCAGAGGTGGGGGGGGCACCGGAGACACACAGAGACACTCGGAAACACTCGGAGAAGCTCAGAGACCACTCAGAGACGCTCTGAGACACTAAGAGACACTCGGGAACCGAGTGTCTCCGAGCGGCTCTGAGTGTCACCGGCGCCCCCAGGCCTCTGGCCAAATGCGGTACTGCACACCCCAGAGGCTTGAATCCTGCTCACCTTTTGAGACGACGCTTGCAAACCGAGTCAGGATTATTTTATAAAAACAGCTCGATGGATCAGAACACAAAAGTTTAAGTTGGTGAAGTAAAATTAGAAAAATATCTACATAAAACTATTTTTCAGAAATAAAAAAATGATAATTGGCATGTGCGTATGTATTCATCCCCTTTGTTGTGAAGCCCATAAAAAGCTCTGGTGCAACCAATTCCCTTCAGAAGTCACATAATTAGGGAAATGATGTCCACCTGTGTGCAATCTAAGTGTCACATGATCTGTCATTACATATACACACCTTTTTAAAAGGCCCCAGAGGCTGCAACACCTAAGCAAGAGGCACCACTAACCAAACACTGCCATGAAGACAAAGGAACTCTCCAAACAAGTAAGGGACAATGTTGTTGAGAAGTACAAGTAGGTGTTAGGTTATAAAAAAATATCCAATTCTTTGATGATCCTTAGGAGCACCATCACATCTATCATAACCAAATGGAAAGAACATGGCCCAACAGCAAACCTGCCAAGAGACGGCTGGACACCAAAACTCATGGACCGGGCAAGGAGGGCATTAATCAGAGAGGCAGCACAGAGACCTAAGGTAACCCTGGAGGAGCTGCAGAGTTCCACAGCAGAGACTGGAGTATCTGTACATAGGACGACAATAAGCCGTACGCTCCATAGAGTTGGGCTTTATGGCAGAGTGGCCAGAAGAAAGCCATTACTTTCAGCAACAAACAAAATGGCATGTTTGAGTTTGCAAAAAGGCATGTGGGAGACTCCCAAAATGTATGGAGGAAGGTGTTCTGGTCTGATGAGACTAAAATTTAACTGTTTGGCCATCAAAGAAAATGCTATGTCTGGCGCAAACCCAACACATCACATCACATCACCCAAAGAACACCATCCCCACAGTGAAACATGGTGGTGGCAGCATCATGCTGTGGGGATGTTTTTCAGCAGTCGGGACTGGGAAACTGGTCAGAGTTGAGGGAAAGATGGATGGTGCTAAATACAGAGATATTCTTGAGCAAAACCTGTACCACTCTGTGTGTGATTTGAGGCTAGGACGGAGGTTCACCTTCCAGCAGGACAATGACCCCAAACACACTGCTAAAGCAACACTTGAGTGGTTTAAGGGGAAACATGTAAATGTGTTGGAATGGCCTAGTCAAAGCCCAGACCTCAATCCAATAGAAAATCTGTGGTCAGACTTAAAGATTGCTGTTCACAAGCGCAAACCATCCAACTTGAAGGAGCTGGAGCAGTTTTGCAAGGAGGAATGGGCAGAAATCCCAGTGGTAAGATGTGGCAAACTCCTAGAGACTTATCCAAAGCAACTTGGAGCTGTGATAGCCGCACAAGGTGGCTCTACAAAGTATTGACTTTAGGGGGGTGAATAGTTATGCACATTGACTTTTTATGTTATTTTGTCCTATTTGTTGTTTGCTTCACAATAACAAAAACATCTTCAAAGTTGTGGGCATGTTCTGTAAATTATATTATGCAAATCCTCAAACAATCCATGTTAATTCCAGGTTGTGAGGCAACAAAACACGAAAAATGCCAAGGGGGTGAATACTTTTGCAAGGCACTGTAAGCCTTATTATAGGCTTACCTATAGGTAAAAACATTAAAGGGAAGTTTACTTCCTCTTTAAGGCCCGGTTCACACTGCTGCGAATTCTGATGCAATTTCGATCCATTCCGATTGCAAAGATTGTTTTCAATAAAGGCTGTTCACATCAATTCTGCAATTCTGATGCGACTAAAAAAATGGTCATGTGCGAGTCTGATCCGATGTGGTGGGAATTCAGCTCCATAGACTTCAAAGGGACCAGATTTAAATCGCAGTCCTGTGTTTACATTACTGTGAATCCAGCATGGCCAGACATAAAATTGCCAATCCAATGACCAATCCCCTCACAAATTTGCATCAAATTCGTATTAGATTCACACTTGACACACACAAATCCCACTGTGAATTCACACCGCAATCACATTCAAAAATGGATGTAATTCACACCGCAGCAGTGTGAACCGAGCCTAAAGCCCCATACACACTATCAGTTTTCTTGCAGGTTTTTCTCTTCAGGTTTACCAAAACCATGTAGTGCAAGGGCCTGCCTGATTGCATACGAATTGAAACTCTTAAGGTTTGACCTCATATTAGATGGTTTTGGTAAACCTGAAGAGAAAAACCTGCAAGAAAACTGATAGTGTGTATGGGGCTTCAGGCCTGATTCACACCTATGCATTTTTAGTGCTTTTTGCATTTTGCAGATTTGCACAACAGAACGTGTTCCATAGAAAACCATGTTACCGTGGTCTGTAGTGCAAATCTGAAAATTGCAATAAGCACAAAAAATTAGACATGTGCATTGCCGAAAAATT
This sequence comes from Rana muscosa, assembly GCA_029206835.1. NCBI lineage: Eukaryota > Metazoa > Chordata > Amphibia > Anura > Ranidae > Rana > Rana muscosa. Next base: position 187,669,206 of record JARGYO010005626.1, on the reverse strand, counting down.
TGTTCATTTTTGTTTTCGTTTCATTGTTTTTTTTAAATTTTATTTTTAGTTTTTCGGCTCATTCGTTATGATCGAAATGAGTAAATTAGAAAATTAGAAAACTCGTAAAGTTGAAAATTCGTAAATTAGAAAATTCAAAAATTCGTAAATTTGTGAATTCGAAAATTCAGAAATTTAAAAATCCGAAAATTTGAAAATGAGAAAGAAAATCTGAGAATTCGAAAGAACGAAAATCCGAAAATTCAAAATAATAATTAACTATTGTTAACTAACTAATAATAACGAACTAATAAATTATAGGTATTGGAATTTCCTTTCAAATTTGGCTTTTAGTCAACGTAACGAATACAAATTTATCCAAAGTTATGAATAATCCTAAATAACCAATGCCGCATCTAAACGAATGGAACATGACAAATTAATAATAATTAATAACAATAATAATAAAAAGTTTTTATTATTATTATTATTATTGTTATTTATTATTATTCTTTTGTTACGTTCCATTCATTTACATGCGGCATTCATTGTTTTGGGTAATTCGTAACTTCAGATAAATTTGTATTCGTTACATTCTCTACCAGCCAAATTTGAAAGGAAATTCCAATACCTATAATTTAGTAGTTATTAGTGATTAAGTTATTATTAGTTAGTTATTATTTCAGATTTTTTAATTTTAGGGTTTTCAAATTTTCGGATTTTGGTTCTTATTTTCTTATTTTTGAATTTCCAAATTTCGGAAAATTCGGATTTTCGCATTTTTGAATTTAGAATTTCAGAATTTTTGAATTTCAGAATTTTCGAATATTTGAATTTAGGAATTCACGAATTTAGGAATTTTTGAATTTAGGAATTATCAAATATTCAAATTTATTCTGAAAATGTTTGTTAAATGGGTTTTCGTTAATTCGGATATTTCTGAATTAACGAATTTGTCGAAATTTAACCAAATGAATTGCACCTGTCTACTAAAAATGCATAGGTGGGACCCAGGCCTAAAATCATATGCATTACATAGATGGCAACAGGTTAAACTAGTTGCAAGGAAAACTGTGTTTAATATTTTCAATTATCACATAATCAGGTTCATTTATGTGCATACACCTGCCTGGAGTTCAGCTTCAAGGAAAATAAAATACAAGTCAATAAAAATATTACAAAAGATGATTTGTTTTGCAGCATACAATTATCCTCCAAATAGCTACATCAAAACGCTATTTCTCATTACCTTAAAATAAATGCACATCTCTTTATTTCCATCTCTCGGCACTAAAACATTTCACCTGACTTTAATTAAAAGCACATAGCCTTTAATTAGATGTTCTAACTTGCAGGCACTCTCGTTATTTAGAAATATAAGGCAAATAAATTGACTCACAAATCAGTAAACTCAACTTGTTACTGAAACCCCCGTCACTTGCCAATATTGTAATGAAAAAATTGACGTTACGGTTTGCATTGAATGCGGAACATTGCTAAAAAGATTTGCTCTCAATCCTTGTAGCATAATCCAATTAGTTCCAATTAAGAGCTGTACTTTTCTAAAAAAGAAAAAGAAAAAACGTAAAATATTTGGCACAGTGCGTTCGATTCCTTTACCCTCGGGAGAGTCCTTCAAATCGAATTTATACCTATCTGATTTTTTTTTTAACAGAGATCAAAGCTTTTCATTTAATATAAACATATTTCTTATTAACAGTTCATGATTTCAATCATCAGTGAGAAAAATGTTGATTCCATTTTTTTTACCTTCCAGGTATATTTTAATTAAAATATGCCACCGGAGATTAAATTGTTGCATTGAACAATGAGAGACAGTTTCATATTTTCTTAGAAAATAATCATTTATTTTTTGCAATATATTGATAAATGAGAGTTTTCTTTTTTCATTAGGCCTTTTTTTTTATGTGTTTAAAGTTGTTCTTACTATTCTAGTGTAGGAACGAGCTTTGTGTTCGAGTTGAACCCATGTTCGACTTGAACCCATGTTCGACTCGAACATCGGCTGTTCGATCGTTCGCCGGATTGCGAACGTTATGTGCCGTTCGCGCCAAATTCGAGTGGCGCGCCACGGCCCATAATTCACTGCGGCATCGCAGTGCATTGCTGGCTGATGATTGGATAAGCATGCACTATGACCCACAAGCTTTGGACGATCACAGCGCAGAAAAAAAGGAGAGCCGTAATTGCCCAAAGCCGGGGTGGCTTTGGCCAATTATGGCTCAGGGGGTTTAGTACACGCCCCACACTATATAAGGCTGCCGGCTCGGCGGCCTTGTGTCGTGTGTTGGAGTTGTGAAAAGAGAGAGTTTACAGAGACAGACAGTGTCATTTATATTGAGTTAGATAGAGCAGGCAGGCGAGTCAGTTAGCTGCAGTTACAGTGTGTAGAGGATATATATGCATCCTAGGTATTGTATACATATTTATACACTGTATTCAGTTTAGCTAGATCCGTTCCTGGTTTTCTCTATACTGTGACAGGCAGGCAGGTGATTGTGCTAGCGGCAGACAGTCAGTGTTTCACTTAGTGTACTGTGTGCTTTGCATAGCGTTCACCTAAAGCTTACCTAAATACAGTTAGTGACTATTATAGCGGTGTTCTCATAATAAAACCACAGACAGAGAGCTACAAGTATTTTCAGTTAGTGCACTGTGTCCCTCTCTGCACAGTTTTCACCTAAAACTAACTGCTGCTTTTCCCATACTAATACCACAGCAGGCAGTTGATTCTGATAGCTGCATTATCAGTACAGACAAATATATATATATATATATATATATATATATATACACACACACATTCCACCTTTGTGCAGCTACATCTCACTGCAGGCCATTTGTATGTCTGGAAGGCAAACAAGGAGAGGCAGACAGTCACGAGGCAATAAAAGAGGGCAAGCAGGCTCTGTGTATAGAGGCAACAGTGCTGCTGGTCGTGGACAAGGTGCATCCTCATCAGCACGTGGCTGTAGGACACGCTTGTCCTTCTTTTTGGCAGCTGGCCAAGACTTGGTAGAGTGGATGACCAAGCCGTCCTCCTCCTCCTCCTCATCCTCTCTCACCCAGGCTCAGGGTACTTTGTCTGGCAAAGCAGCTGCCAAAGCGGCCTCTTCCCTCGGCTCAATGGCATCAGTCACTCCTTCCCTAGCCCCACCATGTCCTCCTGAGGAGTCCCCCGAATTATTTGACCACAGTGTTGGGTACATGCTCCAGGAGGATGCCCAGCGTTTTGAAGGCTCCGATGATGGAACCCAGCTGCAGGAAGGCAGTAACGTGAGCTCAGATAGAGGGGGTAGTAACGTGAGCCCAGAGAGAGGGGTTGCCCAACAAGGACAGCTATCTGGCAGTCATGTTCCCCCAGCTGCAGCATACTGCCAGATTGGCTCCAGTGATGAGGAGGGAGGGGATGATGAGGTCACTGACTCCACGTGGGTGTCTGATAGGAGAGAGGAGGAGGAGGAGGCACATCTCCAATGAGGCAGGATGCCCTTCAGGGGCCAGCTTAAGGGCAGCACACTGACCGCATCACACCGCAGAGCTCCGCATGTGCAGGGCACTGCTGTCTCTGTGCGTTATTCCATAAGTTCTTTGGTGTGGGCCTTTTTTCAGACGCGTGCAGCAGATTGCACCGTTGTCATTTGCAACATATGTCTAAAGCGTATCTCGCGTGGCCAAAAAATCAGCCCCTTGGGCACCACATGCTTGACCAGACATATATCGACCTGCCATGCAGTCCGTTGGCAAGCGTACCTAAAAGACCCACACCAAAGAACAAAGCGGACCTCTCCTTGCTCCTCATCAGCTGGGATCTCCAACCCCACTATACCTTAATTCCTCTCTGAAACCTGCACTGAGAGGAATGAAGTTGTAGAATTCGGTGTGTCACAGCCAAGTACTTGCGGACAATCTGCTATCGGTACACCGATGTCCGATTGTACCAGGCAAATTTCCCTGCCCCAGCTGCTGCACCGTCGAAAGAAGTTCGCTCCCAGCCATCCACATGCCCAGCGGTTGAATGCTAGCTTGGATAAATTGCTAGCACTTCAATTGCTGCCTTTTCAGTTGGTAGACTCTGCCCCCTTCCATGAGTTTGTTGAATTTGCGGTTCCTCAGTGGCAGGTTCCCAAACGCCACTTTTTCTCATGGAAGGCGATTCCGGCTCACTACCGGCATGTGGAAGCAAAGTCTTGGCCTCGCTGGACAGGGCAGTCAGCGGTAAGGTGCATATTACCGCTGACTCATGGTCCAGCAGGCATGGACAGGGACATTACCTATCTTTCACGGTGCATTAAGTGACTCTGCTGGCAGCTGGGAAGGATGCAGGACAAGTAGTGTTGGAGGTTGTTCCGCCACCACGCCTCCAAAATGTTACTACTGGTGATTCTGACACACCTCCCTCCTCCACCCCCTCCTCTTCTTCTTCCTCGGAACCAGCGGTGCTCCGTAGGCGTTCAAGGGGCTACGCAAGTACGCAGACAAAAAGATGTCATGCAGTGCTTGAGCTGGTGTGCTTGGGAGTCACACTGGGGCAGAGATTCTGTCAGCTCTGCAGGGGCAGCCTCAGAGGTGGTTAACGCCACGCCAGCTTAAGCCAGGAAAGGTGGTTTCCGACAATGGCACCAACCTTCTCTCCGCCCTCCGACAGGGACAACTGACCCATGTGCCCTGTTTGGCTTACGTCCTTAACTTGGTGGTGCAGCGGTTCTTGGGCACGTACCCAGGCTTACAGGAGGTCCTGAAGCAGGCCAGGAAACTCTGTGGGCATTTCCACCGGTCATATGATGCCAGTGTTTAGCTGGCTGACCTGCAAAAGGATTACAACCTGCCCAAGAACCCTGTCCCTCTTGTTCCCCTGTTGGAGCACACGCTGCATGGAAAAATGGACAGGGCACTTGAGGCAGAACAGAGGCAGGAAGAGGAGGACTTCCTTACCTCTCAAGGCCCCCTTTATCCAGACAGTGTTCCTGCTGGCCCAGATATCACACAGGAAGAGGAGGAGGAGGGGAGGAGGATTATTGTGTCAGCATGGAGGTGGAGTCTAGTATTCAGCATCAGCAGCAGTCTTCAAGGGATCAATTACAGTCCCAAGACACCCATGGACTTGTATGTGGCTGGGAGGAGGTGGCTGCGGATCATGTCGTCCTCAGTGACCCAGAGGACTCTGCACTGAATGCCTCAGCAAACCTACGCTGCATGGCCTCCCTGGTCCTGCAAAGCCTGCGGAAGGATCCTCATATTCGTGCGATCAAGGAGAGGGATCATTACTGGCTGGCAACCCTCCTTGATCCACGTTACAAGGATAAGGTTGTGGACCTTATCTTGCTGTCGCAGAGGGAGCAGAGGATGAAGCATCTTCGGGAGGCCTTGCAGAAAGGTCTGTGCAACGCGTTCCCAGAGACTGGGAGGTTACAAATTCCTGGTCCTGGACAACGTGTTACTGAGGCTCCGGTCAGTCAAAGAAGGAGTGGTGGAAAAGGTGGCCGTCTAACCGATGCGTTCAGACAATTTTTTAGTACGCAGCCCCAAGGTATGATCGGTTCCAGAAACCATCGCCAGCGTCTGATATACATGGTGCAGGAATACCTAGGGGCAAGATCAGACTTGGACACCTTTCCCACTGAAAATCCTCTGGGTTACTGGGTCTTGAGGATGGATCACTGGTCAGAGCTTGCACAGTATGTAATTGAGTTACTGGCCTGTCCTGCATCCAGCGTTCTTTCGGAACGCACATTCAGTGCTGCTGGAGGCTTTGTAACCGATCACAGGGTGCGCCTGTCCACCGACTCGGTCGATCGACTGACTTTCATAAAAATTAATCAGTCTTGGATCACCACCAGCTACCAAGCACCTGATGCTGATGTAACCGAATAATTTTTTTGGAAATGTCAGGACCCTTCAAGACTGCCTATGCTGATGCTGAGTGACTATCCTGTTATGCTGAGTGACTATCCTCTTCCTCCTCAATAATCATGCTGATAGTAGGGATGAGCTTCGTGTTCGAGTCGAACATACGTTCGACTCGAACATCGGCTGTTCGATCGTTCGACGAAGATCGAACGATTTGGGCCGTTCGCGCCAAATTCGAGTGACGCGAACGGCCCACAATGCACTACGCCATCGCAGTGTCATCCAGGCGCTGTGATTGGCCAAGCATGCACTGTGACCCCGCATGCTTGGCCAATCACAGCGCCGGCAGCGAGGAGAGCAATGATTGGCCACAGGGAGGATGCCTGTGGCCAATTATTGCTGAGGGTGTTTAGTACACGCCCCACACTATAAAAGGCCGCCAGCACGGCGGCCTAGTGTAGTGTGTTCCGAAGCAGGGATAGAGCAGCATAGGCAGGGACAGTGACTGTTATTTCTTTCTTGCTTAACCTGGATTCCTTTAGTTTAGGGAAAGAGAAGGATAGGTAGGGAGAGTGTCAGTGTGTTTTGTGCTTGTGCTATAGTGTGCTTAAAAAAAACATTTATTCTAGGGACAGAAAACTGTAGGTAGGGACAGTGTCAGTTTCTTTCACTCTGCAAGTCCTTGTTTCCAGGGACCTGGAAGGACAGTGAGTGAATTGTCCTTGTGCTATATTGTGCTTAAAAAAACATTTATTCTAGGGACAGAAAACTGTAGGTAGGGAGAGTGTCAGTTTCTTTCACTCTGCAAGTCCTTGTTTCCAGGGACCTGTAAGGACAGTGAGTGAATTGTCCTTGTGCTATATTGTGATTAAAAAAAACATTTTTTCTAGGGACAGAAAACTGTAGGTAGGGAGAGTGTTTTTTTTCTTTCACTCTGCAAGTCCTTGTTTCCAGGGACCTGGAAGGACAGTGAGTGAATTGTCCTTGTGCTATATTGTGCTTAAAAAAAACATTTATTCTAGGGACAGAAAACTGTAGGTAGGGAGAGTGTCAGTTTATTTCACTCTGCAAGTCCTTGTTTCCAGGGACCTGTAAGGACAGTGAGTGAATTGTCCTTGTGCTATATTGTGCTTAAAAAAAACATTTATTCTAGGGACAGAAAACTGTAGGTAGGGAGAGTGTCAGTTTATTTCACTCTGCAAGTCCTTGTTTCCAGGGACCTGTAAGGACAGTGAGTGAATTGTCCTTGTGCTATATTGTGATTAAAAAAAACTTTTTTTCTAGGGACAGAAAACTGTAGGTAGGGAGAGTGTTTTTTTTCTTTCACTCTGCAAGTCCTTGTTTCCAGGGACCTGGAAGGACAGTGAGTGAATTCTCCTTGTGCTATATTGTGCTTAAAAAAAACATTTATTCTAGGGACAGAAAACTGTAGGTAGGGAGAGTGTCAGTTTATTTCACTCTGCAAGTCCTTGTTTCCAGGGACCTGTAAGGACAGTGAGTGAATTGTTCTTGTGCTATATTGTGATTAAAAAAACATTTTTTCTAGGGACAGAAAACTGTAGGTAGGGAGAGTGTTTTTTTTCTTTCACTCTGCAAGTCCTTGTTTCCAGGGACCTGTAAGGACAGTGAGTGAATTGTCCTTGTGCTATATTGTGCTTAAAAAAAACATTTATTCTAGGGACAGAAAACTGTAGGTAGGGAGAGTGTCAGTTTATTTCACTCTGCAAGTCCTTGTTTCCAGGGACCTGTAAGGACAGTGAGTGAATTGTCCTTGTGCTATATTGTGATTAAAAAAAACATTTTTTCTAGGGACAGAAAACTGTAGGTAGGGAGAGTGTTTTTTTTCTTTCACTCTGCAAGTCCTTGTTTCCAGGGACCTGGAAGGACAGTGAGTGAATTCTCCTTGTGCTATATTGTGCTTAAAAAAAACATTTATTCTAGGGACAGAAAACTGTAGGTAGGGAGAGTGTCAGTTTATTTCACTCTGCAAGTCCTTGTTTCCAGGGACCTGTAAGGACAGTGAGTGAATTGTCCTTGTGCTATATTGTGATTAAAAAAAACATTTATTCTAGGGACAGAAAACTGTAGGTAGGGAGAGTGTCAGTTTATTTCACTCTGCAAGTCCTTGTTTCCAGGGACCTGTAAGGACAGTGAGTGAATTGTCCTTGTGCTATATTGTGATTAAAAAAAACATTTTTTCTAGGGACAGAAAACTGTAGGTAGGGAGAGTGTTTTTTTTCTTTCACTCTGCAAGTCCTTGTTTCCAGGGACCTGGAAGGACAGTGAGTGAATTCTCCTTGTGCTATATTGTGCTTAAAAAAAACATTTATTCTAGGGACAGAAAACTGTAGGTAGGGAGAGTGTCAGTTTATTTCACTCTGCAAGTCCTTGTTTCCAGGGACCTGTAAGGACAGTGAGTGAATTGTCCTTGTGCTATATTGTGATTAAAAAAAACATTTTTTCTAGGGACAGAAAACTGTAGGTAGGGAGAGTGTTTTTTTTCTTTCACTCTGCAAGTCCTTGTTTCCAGGGACCTGGAAGGACAGTGAGTGAATTCTCCTTGTGCTATATTGTGCTTAAAAAAAACATTAATTCTAGGGACAGAAAACTGTAGGTAGGGAGAGTGTCAGTTTATTTCACTCTGCAAGTCCTTGTTTCCAGGGACCTGTAAGGACAGTGAGTGAATTGTCCTTGTGCTATATTGTGCTTAAAAAAAAACATTTATTCTAGGGACAGAAAACTGTAGGTAGGGAGAGTGTCAGTTTATTTCACTCTGCAAGTCCTTGTTTCCAGGGACCTGTAAGGACAGTGAGTGAATTGTCCTTGTGCTATATTGTGATTAAAAAAAACATTTTTTCTAGGGACAGAAAACTGTAGGTAGGGAGAGTGTTTTTTTTCTTTCACTCTGCAAGTCCTTGTTTCCAGGGACCTGGAAGGACAGTGAGTGAATTCTCCTTGTGCTATATTGTGCTTAAAAAAAACATTTATTCTAGGGACAGAAAACTGTAGGTAGGGAGAGTGTCAGTTTATTTCACTCTGCAAGTCCTTGTTTCCAGGGACCTGTAAGGACAGTGAGTGAATTGTCCTTGTGCTATATTGTGATTAAAAAAAACATTTTTTCTAGGGACAGAAAACTGTAGGTAGGGAGAGTGTTTTTTTTCTTTCACTCTGCAAGTCCTTGTTTCCAGGGACCTGGAAGGACAGTGAGTGAATTCTCCTTGTGCTATATTGTGCTTAAAAAAAACATTTATTCTAGGGACAGAAAACTGTAGGTAGGGAGAGTGTCAGTTTATTTCACTCTGCAAGTCCTTGTTTCCAGGGACCTGTAAGGACAGTGAGTGAATTGCCCTTGTGCTATATTGTGATTAAAAAAAACATTTTTTCTAGGGACAGAAAACTGTAGGTAGGGAGAGTGTTTTTTTTTTCTTTCACTCTGCAAGTCCTTGTTTCCAGGGACCTGGAAGGACAGTGAGTGAATTCTCCTTGTGCTATATTGTGCTTAAAAAAAACATTAATTCTAGGGACAGAAAACTGTAGGTAGGGAGAGTGTCAGTTTATTTCACTCTGCAAGTCCTTGTTTCCAGGGACCTGTAAGGACAGTGAGTGAATTGTCCTTGTGCTATATTGTGCTTAAAAAAAACATTTATTCTAGGGACAGAAAACTGTAGGTAGGGAGAGTGTCAGTTTATTTCACTCTGCAAGTCCTTGTTTCCAGGGACCTGTAAGGACAGTGAGTGAATTGTTCTTGTGCTATATTGTGATTAAAAAAAACATTTTTTCTAGGGACAGAAAACTGTAGGTAGGGAGAGTGTTTTTTTTCTTTCACTCTGCAAGTCCTTGTTTCCAGGGACCTGTAAGGACAGTGAGTGAATTGTCCTTGTGCTATATTGTGCTTAAAAAAAACATTTATTCTAGGGACAGAAAACTGTAGGTAGGGAGAGTGTCAGTTTATTTCACTCTGCAAGTCCTTGTTTCCAGGGACCTGTAAGGACAGTGAGTGAATTGTCCTTGTGCTATATTGTGATTAAAAAAAACATTTTTTCTAGGGACAGAAAACTGTAGGTAGGGAGAGTGTTTTTTTTCTTTCACTCTGCAAGTCCTTGTTTCCAGGGACCTGGAAGGACAGTGAGTGAATTGTCCTTGTGCTATATTGTGCTTAAAAAAAACATTTATTCTAGGGACAGAAAACTGTAGGTAGGGAGAGTGTCAGTTTATTTCACTCTGCAAGTCCTTGTTTCCAGGGACCTGTAAGGACAGTGAGTGAATTGTCCTTGTGCTATATTGTGATTAAAAAAAACATTTTTTCTAGGGACAGAAAACTGTAGGTAGGGAGAGTGTTTTTTTTCTTTCACTCTGCAAGTCCTTGTTTCCAGGGACCTGGAAGGACAGTGAGTGAATTCTCCTTGTGCTATATTGTGCTTAAAAAAAACATTTATTCTAGGGACAGAAAACTGTAGGTAGGGAGAGTGTCAGTTTCTTTCACTGTGAAAGTCCTTGTTTCAAGGGACAGAGAAGGACACCTGAAGGTAGCCCTTATTGCTTTTTTCCCATCTCCCTGCAGGCCATCTATTAGAATGTCTGGAAGGCAAACAAGGAGAGGCAGACAGTCAGGAGGCAATAAAAGAGGGCAAGCAGGCTCTGTGTCTGGGGGCAACAGTGCTGGTCGTGGACGCGGTGCATTGTCATCAGCACATGGCCATGGGACACGCTTGTCCTTCTTTTCGGCAGCTGGACATGTTGAGCCACATCATGCCGAAGACTTGGTAGAGTGGATGACCAAGCCCTCCTCCTCCTCCTCATCCTCTCTCACCCAGGCTCAGGGTACTGGAAATGCAGCTGCCAAAGCGTCCTCTTCCCTGGTATCAATGTCAGACTCATCATCAGTCACTCCTTCCCTAGACCCACCATGTCCTCCTCCTGAGGAGTCCCCCGAACTGTTTCAGCACAGTGTTGGGTACATGCTCCAGGAGGATGCCCAGCGTTTCGAAGGGTCTGATGATGAAACCCAGCTAGAGGAAGGCAGTAGCGTGAGAGCAGACAGAGGGGATGCTCAAGAAGGACACCAATCTGGCAGTCATGTTCCAGCAGCTGCAGCATACTGCCAGATTGCCTCCAGTGATGAGGAGGGAGGTGATGATGAGGTCACTGACTCCACGTGGGTGCCTAATAGGAGAGAGGAGGAGGAGGAGGATGAGGAGGAGGCACATCTCCAACGAGGCAGGATGCCCTTTGGTGGCCAGCGTAAGGGCAGTACACCGACGGAATCACACCGCAGAGCTCCGCCTGTGCAGGGCGCTGCCTCTGCCCCTCATTCAAAAAGTTCTTTGGCGTGGGCCTTTTTTGAGGCTAGTGCATCAGATCGCACAGCTGCTGTTTGCAACATATGTCTCAAGCGTATATCGCGTGGCCAAAACATCAGCCGCTTGGGTACCACATGCCTGACCAGACATATGTTGACCTGCCATGCAGCTCGTTGGCATGCCTACCTCAAAGACCCACACCAAAGAACAAAGCGGACCTCTCCTTGCACCGCATCAGCTGGGATCTCCAACCCCACTATAACTTCAGTCCTCTCTGAAACATGCTCTGAGAGGAATGAAGGTGTAGAATTAGGTGTGTCACAGCCAAGTACTTGCGCCCACTCTGCTAGCAGTACACCGACGTCCGATTCTAGCAGGTAAATTTCCCTGCCCCAGCTGCTGGACCGTCGAAAGAAGTTCACTCCCAGCCATCCACATGCCCAGCGGTTGAATGCTAGCTTGGCTAAATTGCTAGCGCTTCAACTGCTGCCTTTTCAGTTGGTAGACTCGGCCCCCTTCTGTGAGTTTGTGCAATGTGCGGTTCCTCAGTGGCAGGTTCCCAAACGCCACTTTTTCTCACGGAAGGCTATTCCGGCTCTCTACCGGCATGTGGAAGGCAATGTCTTGGCCTCGCTGGACAGGGCGGTCAGCGGTAAGGTGCATATTACCGCTGACTCATGGTCCAGCAGGCATGGACAGGGACGTTACCTTTCTTTCACGGCCCATTGGGTCACTCTTTTGGCAGCTGGGAAGGATGCAGGACAAGGTGCAGTAGTGTTGGAGGTTGTCCCACCGCCACGCCTCCAAAATGCTACTACTGGTTGTGACACACCTCTCTCCTCCACCCCCTCCTCTTCTTCTTCCTCCATGGCCTCTTCCTGTGGTTTGTCCTATGAACCAGCGGTGCTCCGTAGCCGTTCACGGGGCTACGCAAGTACGCAGGCAAAAAGATGCCATGCCGTGCTTGCGCTGGTGTGTTTGGGGGACAGAAGCCACACTGGGGCAGAGGTCCTGTCTGCTCTGCAGGGCCAGGCCGAGAGGTGGTTGACGCCACGCCAGCTTAAGCCAGGAATGGTGGTTTGCGACAATGGCACCAACCTCCTCTCCGCCCTCCGACAGGGACAACTGACCCATGTGCCCTGTGTGGCTCACGTCCTTAACCTGGTGGTGCAGCGGTTCTTGGGCAGGTACCCGGGCTTACAGGATGTCCTGAGGCAGGCCAGGAAAGTCTGTGTGCATTTCCGCAGATCTTATAATGCCAGTGCTCGCCTGGCTGAGCTGCAAAAGGAGTTGAACCTGCCCAAGAACCGCCTTATATGTGACATGCCCACCAGGTGGAACTCAACGTTGGCCATGCTGCAGCGGCTGCACACGCAGCAGAGGGCCATCAATGAGTACCTGTGCGACTACGGCACCAGGACAGGGTCAGGGGAGCTTGGTTTTTTTTCTCCACGCCAGTGGGGCATGATCAGGGATGCATGCACTGTCCTGGCACCATTTGAGGAGGCCACGAGGATGGTGAGCAGTGACAGTGCATGCATCAGTGACACTGTACCTCTTGTCCACCTGTTGGAGCACACGCTGCGTGGAATAATGGACAGGGCACTTGAGGCAGAACAGAGGCAGGAAGAGGAGGACTTCCTTGCCTCTCAAGGCCCCCTTTACCCAGACAGTGTTCCTTCTGTCCCACCCATCGCACAGGAAGAGGAGGAGGAGGAGGAGGAGGAGAAGGAGGAGGATTGTGTCAGCATGGAGGTGGAGGCTGGCACTCAGCATCATCAGCAGCAGTCTTTTAGGGATGATTTACAGTCCCAAGAAACCAGTGGACTTGTACGTGGCTGGGAGGAGGTGGCTGCGGATCATGTCGTCCTTAGTGACCCAGAGGACTCCGGAGCGAATGCCTCAGCAAACCTACGCTGCATGGCCTCCCTGATCCTGCAAAGTCTGCGGAAGGATCCTCGTATTCTTCGGATCAAGGAGAGGGACCATTACTGGCTGGCCACTCTCCTTGATCCACGGTACAAGGGTAAGGTTGCGGACCTTATGTTACCGTCGCAGAGGGAGCAGAGGATGAGACAACTCCGGGAGGCCTTGCAGAAAGGTCTGTGCAACGCGTTCCCAGAGACTGGGAGGTTACAAACTCCTGGTCCTGGACAACGAGTTGCTGAGGCTTCGGCCAGTCAAAGAAGGAGCGGTGGGGAAGGTGGCCGTCTGACCGATGCGTTCAGACAATTCTTTAGTCCGCAGCCCCAAAGTATGATCGGTTCCAGCAACCATCGCCAGCGTCTGATAAACATGGTGCAGGAATATCTAGGGGCAAGGTCAGACTTGGACACCTTCCCCACCGAAAATCCTCTGGCTTACTGGGTCTTGAGGATGGATCACTGGCCAGAGCTTGCACAGTATGCAATTGAGCTACTGGCCTGTCCTGCATCCAGCGTTCTTTCGGAACGCACATTCAGTGCTGCTGGAGGATTTGTCACGGATCACAGGGTGCGCCTGTCCACCGACTCGGTTGATCGACTGACTTTCATCAAGATGAACCAGTCTTGGATCACCACCAGCTACCACACACCTGATGCTGATATAACAGACTAATTGATTTTAACATGTCACATCCCTTCAAGACTGATGCTGATGCTGAGTGCCTGTGCTGTTATGTTGACTGGCTATCCTCCTCCTCCGAGTCCTCAATGATACGATTGATGATGATAGCTTGGAAGATCATTTTTGTTTATGGGTGCCGCCACCAGTGGCTAAGGCCCAATTTTTCAGCCCCTGTTTTACAGGGGCGTGTAATTACAATTTTTTTAGCAATAATTTGCCATAGGGCTCATTGCTGTGCTCCAAGTACAGTATCTGTGAGGGGTTGGAGTGTTGTGGCACCAGTGCCTAAGGCCCAATTTTTCAGCCCCTGTTCAACAGGGGCATGCAATTACAATTCTTGATCTAATAATTCACAGCAGGGTCCATTGCTGCACCCACCAAGAGTAACTCTGAGGGCTTACAGTCTTGTGGCAACGCCACCACCACCACCACCACGAAAGGCCCAATTTTTCAGCCCCTGTTCAAAAGGGGCATGTAATTACAATTCTTGATCTAATAATTCACAGCAGGGCCCATTGCTGCACCCACCAAGAGTAACTGTCAGGGCTTACAGTGTTGTGGCACCAGCACCACCATCAAAGCCCCAATTTTTACTACCACTGTTCAACAATTATATGTAATTAAAATTCCTGATATAATAGTTGACAGCAGGGCGTTCCAGCACCAACCAAGAGTAACTGAGTGCTTACAGTGTTGTGCCAACACCAACAACTAAGGGGCCTATTTCTGCAGAGTATATACGGCAGGTCCCTACTTTCAAACATCCAACTTACAAACGACTCCTACTTGCAAACGAAAGAAGACAACAGGAAGTGAGAGGAAATCTACCCCTAGAAAGGAAAATTCTCTCCTGTAAGAATAAATATGGGAGAAAGGGGTCTCATCTGTACTGATGCTTTATCAGCAATCCTTGTTTCAAGAAAAACACCACATTTCAAAAACAGTTGTCATTGGGACGGAAAGTGAGGTGAAATGTTCTGAACAGGGGCACAGACAGCAAAACAAATGTTACAGGGGTGATAACCCTTACCTATGTTTCCCAAAAAGTTTAAAAATAGATTTTTGGGCTGGAGCTACACTTCAACAATGTACCTGTTCAAAATTACAAACAGATTCTACATAAGAACAAACCTACAGTCCCTGTCTTGTATGCACCGCCTGTATACGGCTGTTCAGAGTATATAGGGCCTTTTTTATTTTATGTGCGGGGTTCCCCTTAATATCCATACAAGACCCAAAGGGGCTGGTAATGGGCTGGGGTAGGGGGGGGTCATGGGGTAGCTATGCCATTTTTCTTAAAGAATTTCATCCATATTACCGGGACCAGACATTACATTAAAGCCGCAAGCAGTTTTAAATGGCTTTTTTTTCCTTTAGAAGTGTCATTTTGTGCAGGGACAGTTCTAAACACGGGAAACACGTGGCACTTCACAGGCATACTTTAGACACCCCCCAGGTACGATATTTAAAGGAATATTTGACTTTTTTTTTTCACTTTATGCATCATTAAAATGACTGCTCCCGAAAAACGACCGTTTTTAAAACTTCTTTTTGCATTGATACATGTCCCCTGGTGCAGAACCCGGGTTCCCAAACCTTTTTTAGGACAATAACATGCATAATAGTTGTTATAATTAGCACTTTAGAATTCGAACGTTCGCATCCATTGTATTTAATAGGGTTCTAATGTTCGTTCGAACTTTCGGTCCGTTCGCGGGTTCTGGTGCGAACCGAACCCGGGGGTGTTCGGCTCATCACTAGCTGATAGCTTGAAAGAACATTTTTGGTTCTAGGCACCGCCACCAGTGGCTAAGGCCCAATTTTTCAGCCCCTGTTTAACAGGGGCGTGTATTTACAATTTTTGATGCAATTCTTTGCAGCAGGGCTCATTGCTGTGCTCCAACTACAGTATCTGTGAGGGGTTGCAGTGTTTTGGCACCAGCACCAGTGCCTAAAGCCCAATTTTTCTGCCCCTGTTTAACAGGGGCATGTAATTAAAATTTTTGATGCAATACTTTGCAACAGGGCTCATTGCTTCGCTCCAACTACAGTATCTGTGAGGGGTTGCAGTGTTGTGGCACCAGTGCCTAAGGCACAATTTTTTTGACCCTGTTCAACAGGGGCATGTAATTACAATTCTTGATCTAATAATTCACAGCAGGGCCCATTCCTGCGCCCACCAAGAGTAACTGTGAGGGCTTACAGTGTTGTGGCACCACCACCACCACCACCAAAGGCCCAATTTTTCTGCCCCTGTTCAACAGGGGCATGTGATCACAATTATTGATCTAATATTTCACAGCTGGGCCCATTCCTTCACCCACCAAGAGTAACTGTGAGGACTTACAGTGTTGTAGCACCAACACCACCACCACCACCAAAGGCCCAATTTTTCCTACCACTGTTCAACAATGGCATGTAATTACAATTCTTGATATAATAGTTCACAGCAGGGCGTTCCAGCGCCCACCAAGAGTAACTGTGAGGGCTCACAGTGTTGTGGCAACACCAACACCTAAGGGCCAAATTTCTGCAGAGTACATACGGCAAGCCCCTACTTTCAAACATCCAACTTACAAACGACTCCTACTTGCAAACGGAAGGAGACAACAGGAAGTGAGAGGAAATCTACCCCTAAGAAGGGAAATTCTCTCCTGTAAGAGTTAATATGGGAAAAAGGTGTCTCCTCTCCACTGATGCTTTATCACCAATCCTTGTTTCAATAAAAACCCCAAATTTCAAAAAACATTTGTCATTGGGACGGAAAGTGAGGTGAAATGTTCTGAACAGGTGCACAGACAGCAAAACAAATGTTACAGGGGTGATAACCCTTCCCTATGTTTTCCAAAAAGCTTAAAAATTGATTTTTGGGCTGGAGCTACACTTAAAAAAGTACCTGTTCCAAATTACAAACAGATTCTACTTAAGAACAAACCTACAGTCCCTGTCTTGTTTGCACCGCCTGTATACTGCTGTTCAGAGTATATAGGGCCTTTTTTTAATTTGGGTGCGGGGTTCCCCTTAATATCCATACAATACCCAAAGGGGCTGGTAGTGGCCTGGGGGGGGGGGTGGGTTGGGTACCCATGCCATTTTTCTCAATGATTTTCATCCATATTGCCGGGACCAGACATTACATTAAAGGCGCAAGCAGTTTTAAAATACTTTTTTTCCTTTAGAATTGTCATTTTGTGCAGGGACAGTTCTAAACACAGGAAACATGTGCCACTTCACAGGCATACTTTAGACACCCCCCAGGTACGATATTTAAAAGAATATTTAAAAAAAAAAATTCACTTTATGCATCATTAACCACTTAAGCCCCGGACCATTTTGTAGCTAAAGGACCAGAGGTTATTTCAGAATTTTGCACTGCGCTGCTTTAACTGTAAATTGTGCGGACATGCAATGTTGTACCCAAACGAAATTTGCGTCCTTTTCTTCCCACAAATAGAGCTTTCTTTTAATGGTATTTGATTGCCTCTGCGATTTTTATTTTTTGTGATATAAACGTAAATAGACCGAAAATTTTGAAAAAAAATGATATTTTCTACTTTTTGTTATAAGAAAAATCAAATAAACTCAATTTTAGTCATACATTTAGGCCAAAATGTATTCAGCCACATGTCTTTAGTAAAAAAAATGTCAATAAGCGTATATTTATTGGTTTGCGCAAAAGTTATAGCGTCTACAAACTAGGGTACATTTTCTGGAATTTACACAGCTTTTAGTTTATGACTGCCTATCTCATTTCTTGAGGCGCTAAAATGGCAGGGCAGTACAAAACCCCCCCAAATGACCCCATTTTGGAAAGTAGACACCCCTAGGAAATTGCTGAGAGGCATGTTGAGCCCATTGAATATTTTTTTTTTGTCTCAAGTGATTGAATAATGACGAAAAAAAAAAAAATTACAAAAAGTTGTCACTAAATGATATATTGCTCACACATGCCATGGTTATATGTGGAATTGCACCCCAAAATACATTTTGCTGCTTCTCCTGAGTACGGGGATACCACATGTGTGGGACTTTTTGGGAGCCTAGCCGCGTATGGGCCCCCGGAAACCAAGCACCGCCTTCAGAATTTCTAAGGGCGCAAATTTTTGATTTCACTCCTCACTACCTATCACAGTTTTGAAGGCCATAAAATGCCAAAATAGCACAAAACCTCCCCAAATGACCCCATTTTAGAAAGTAGACACCCCAAGGAAATTGCTGAGAGGCCTGTTGAGCCCATTGAATATTTTTTTTTTTGTTCAAAGTGATTGAATAATGACAAAAAAAAAAATTACAAAAAGTTGTCACTAAATGATATATTGCTCACACATGCCATGGTTATATGTGGAATTACACCCCAAAATACATTTTGCTGCTTCTCCTGAGTACGGGAATACCACATGTGTGGGACTTTTTAGGAGCCTAGCTGCGTACGGGACCCCGAAAACCAAGTACCCGCCTTCAGGATTTCTAGGCACAAATTGTTGATTTCACTCCTCACTACCTATCACAGTTTCAAAGGCCATAAAATGCCAAAATAGCACAAAACCTCCCCAAATGACCCCATTTTGGAAAGTAGACACCCCAAGCTATTTGCTGAGAGGCATGGTGAGTATTTTACAGCTCTCATTTTGTTTTTGAAAATGAAGAAAGAAAATATATATTTTATTTTTTTTTCAATTTTCAAAACTTTGTGACAAAAAGCGAGATCTGCAAAATACTCACAATACCTCTCAGCAAATAGCTTGGGGTGTCTACTTTCCAAAATGGGGTCATTTGGGGGGGGTTTGTGCCATCTGGGCATTCCATGGCCTCCGAAACTGTGATAGGCAGTGAGAAGTGAAATCAAAAATTTACACCCTTAGAAAGCCTGAAGGCGGTGCTTGGTTTTTGGGGTCCCATACGCGGCTAGGCTCCCAAAAAGTCTCACACATGTGGTATCCCCGTACTCAGGAGAAGCAGCAGAATGTATTTTGGGGTGTAATTCCACATATGCCCATGGCATGTTTGAGCAAAATATCATTTAGTTACAACTTTGTGCAAAAAAAAATAAAAATTGTATTTTTTCCGCAACTTGTGTCAACATATAAAATATTCCATGGACTGGACATGCCTCTCAGTATATAGCTTGGGGTGTCTACTTTCCAAAATGGGGTCATTTGGGGGGGTTTTGAACTGTTCTGGAATTTTATACACAACATTAGGAAGCTTACATCCACTCTTCTAACCACTTGAAGACAAAGCCCTTTTTGACACTTTTTGTTTACATGAAAACATATTTTTTTTTGCAAGAAGATTATGTTGAACCCCCAAACATTATATATATTTTTAAAGCAAAGGCCCTACAGATTAAAATGGTGGGTGTTGCAGTTTTTTTTTTCTACACAGTATTTGCGCAGCGATTTTTCAAACGCATTTTTTGGGGAAAAAATACACTTTTTTTAATTTTAATGTACTAAAACACACTATATTGCCCAAATGTTTGATGAAATAAAAAAGTTGATATTAGGCCGAGTACATAGATACCAAACACGACATGCTTTAAAATTTCACACAAACGCGCATTGGCGACAAACTACATACATTTTTAAAAGCCTTTAAAAGCCTTTACAGGTTACCCCGTTAGATTTACAGAGGAGGTCAACTGCTAAAATTACTGCCCTCGATCTGACCTTCGCGGTGATACCTCACATGCATGGTGCAATTGCTGTTTACATATGACGCCAGACCGATGCTTGCGTTCGCCATTGGGCAAGAGCAGGGCAGGACAGGGGTGCTTTTTTTTTTATTATTAATTTTGCTTTTTTTTTTATTTTTAAATTGTTCCTTCCATATTTTTTTTTTTTTATCATTTTTATTGTTATCTCAGGGAAGGTAAATATCCCCTATGATAGCAATAGGTAGTGACGGGTACTCTTTTTTTGAAAAAACTGGGGTCTTCCAGACCCTAGATCTTTCCTCTGCCCTCAAAGCATCTGACCACACCAAGATCGGTGTGATAAAATGCTTTCCCAATTTCCCAATGGTGCTTTTTATATCCGGGGGGGGGACATTCCCTCCCACTGCTTGTAAAAGCAGTCCAGAGGCTAATTAGCCACTAGGATTGCTTTTACATGAAAGCCAGCCGCTGGCTGAAAAGAATGATACCAAGATGATACCTAAACCCGCAGGCATCATTCTGGTATAAACATTCAAAGTCCAGCAACATACCAGTACGTTGCTGGTCCTTGTTGGACATGTATTGTAATCTTTTTTTTTCATGCAGCCAGTTGGCTGAACGAAAAAGGAGATTGATCGATGGGTATGCCCACCATTAGAATACCGCCCTTCATCCACCCACTTCTAATGATGGGCATACATGCACCATTTATATATGCCGAAGCATGGGGGCATCCTCCCGCAAAAAAGTTATGCCGCACACACATGGTTGGACTTTTCCACGGGCAAGCCTTCGTCGGAATTTCGACCGTATGTACGCGGCATTAGGAGCAAAATCGCTCCTCCGCCCCTGCTGCCCCAATGCTTCGGCATATATGCTTTTTTTTTTTAACTGTGGTGGTGAAATCACCTCCTACAGCACTGGAGTCGCAGGGATCAGGCCTGTCTCTGCGAACGCTGCAGTTATGTGTGTTGTGTTTTGTAAGTGACAGCGATCGATCGATACTGCACTTGGGTGGCCTGGGCTGGACCGAGGGGCAAAACGCAGGTGCTAGCAGGTATCTGGGCTGATCCCGCTAACACTGCATTTTTGGGAACCCTAAACTGCTGGGGACGCTAGTATAGATCTGATCAGATCAGATATTGATCTGATCAGATACTATACCACTAAGGGAGGTGTATGCTTCACGCGTGGGTGTTAGCGTTACTGGCACTAACCTGACGCTGCCTGGGGTGTGACGCAGACGCTCTCTGACGCTAAAACCTAATTGATATCACCCGCCGGGCGATCAGGGGGTTAAACCTTTATTGGGTTATATATACGGCGGCTGCCCTGACACTATAAAAAGCAAACTAACTAACCAGCGTCACCCGTAACACTTATATGGTGATCCCTGGTGAAAGGGTTAACTAGGGGCAATTAGGGGGTTAAAACCTTTATTAGATAATATATGGGGGTACCTGACGCTATAAAAACCTGCGGCTAACCTAAAAAAAAATACTGGCTACCGATCTGCATCACCGACGCTAAGACAGCGATCAGAAAAATGATCGCTTAGCGACAGTGGTGATAGGGGGTGAAAGGGTTACCTGGGGGGCGATCAAGGGGGTTAAACCTTTATTAGATAATTTATGGGGGTACCTGACGCTATAAAAACCTGCGGCAAACCTAAAAAAAAATACTGGCTACCGATCTGCATCACCGACACTAAGACAGCGATCAGAAAAACGATCGCTTAGCGACAGTGGTGATAGGGGGTGAAAGGGTTACCTGGGGGGCGATCAGGGGGTTAAACCTTTATTAGATAATTTATGGGGGTACCTGACGCTATAAAAACCTGCGGCGAACCAAAAAAAAAATTACTGGCTACCGATCTGCATCACAGACGCTAAGACAGCGATCAGAAAAATGATCGCTTAGCGACAGTCGTGATAGGGGGTGAAAGGGTTACCTGGGGGGCGATCAAGGGGGTTAAACCTTTATTAGATAATTTATGGGGGTACCCAACGCTATAAAAACCTGCAGCGAACCTAAAAAAAATAACTGGCTACCGATCTGCATCACCGACGCTAAGACAGCGATCAGAAAAATTATCGCTTAGCGACGGCGGTGCTAGGGGGTAAAAGGGTTATCTGGGGGTGATCAGGGGGTTAAACCTTTATTAGGGGGGGTTAGGGGGCTACACTGGACCTAAAACTATTTTTAGTGACACTTTTACAGTCACAAATGTCACTGATTGCAGTGATCAGTAAATAAATGGTCACTGCAATCAGTGACACTGTGACTGGGGGCTGGGGGTAATCTGGGGGGGCCTGGGGGGGCGATTTGTGTGCCTTTGTGTCCTGGTGTCAGTGTAGTGTTAGTGCACTGACCTGTGTGTCTTCTCTTGTACGGCGCTCGGTATATGTGAGCGCCGCATGAGAGATGACATCACTTCCTCCTGCTTCCTCTGCCTGTGTTTACATTACACAGCAGAGGGAGCATTTTCATTCGACGGGAGCAATCGCGGGGGGGGTGGCCGGAATCGAATGGCCGCCCCCTCATCTCGGATCGCTCCCCAACGAATACCGACCGCTCACTGTATAGGAGGGGGGTCCGATCGGACCCCCCAACTGTACAAAGGCAATCACGTACACTGTACTTGATTGTGCCTGTCGGTGCCATTCTGCCGACGTACATATACAGTGAGCGGTCGTTAAGTGGTTAAAATCACTGCTCCCGAAAAAACTGACGTTTTTAAAACTTCTTTTTGCATTGATACAT
Source organism: Rana muscosa (assembly GCA_029206835.1). Classification (NCBI taxonomy): domain Eukaryota; kingdom Metazoa; phylum Chordata; class Amphibia; order Anura; family Ranidae; genus Rana; species Rana muscosa. Next base: position 187,647,030 of record JARGYO010005626.1, on the reverse strand, counting down.
GTCCCCTGGGGCAGGACCGGGTCCCCAAACCCTTTTTAGGACAATAGCTTGCATATTAGCCATTATAATTAGCACTTTTGATTTTGAATGTTCGCGTCCATTGCATTTAATAGGTTTCTAAAGTTCGCGCAAACTTTCGGTCCGTTCGCAGGTTCTAGTGCGAACCGAACCGGGGGGGTGTTCGGCTCATCCCTATTCTAGTGTAGCGCTTGGTTGTTACTAGTTACTAACATCCACCATATCACCCTGCTGCCAGACCTTCATCTATCACCTCAGAGACAATGAACAGTCATTTGCGTTGTTTTGTTTTTGTTTAGGCCCCTTTCACACTGAGGAGTTTTTCAGGCGTTTTGCGCTAAAAATAGCGCATAAATAACGCCTGAAAATCTCCTGCCCCAGTATGCTCAATGTGAAAGCCTGAGGGCTTTCACACTGAGGCGATGCGCTGGCGGGAGGAGAAAAAATCTCCTGCAAGCCACATCTTTGGAGCGGTGAAGGAGCGGTGTGTATACCGCTCCTTCCCATTGAAATCAATGGGACACCGCGGTAATACCGCCCGCAAACCGCGGCTGTAGCCGCGGTTTGCGGGTGGTATTAACCCTTTTTTGGCCTGCTAGCGGGGGTTAAAACCGCACTGCTAGCGGCTGAATACCTCCGCAATTCCGACGGTATAGCGCCGCTAAAAATAGCGGCGCTATACCGCCACCGCACCCACCGCCCCAGTGTGAAACCAGCCTTATTGGGGGGGATATAATTTGGTTGGGGGACAGGAAATATGGGATGCCCTTAGAACAAGATGCTTTGCCATCATATTTAAGAATTTGAACAAACAGGTTGAGCCATGAAGAATTGATGAACCCTAACAGTTATAGTCTCTTCTCCTGCATCACCCATGCAGACTATTGTTCCTCCTCTGCACAGCTCCTGCAGACTGTTGCTCCCAGGACTGTTCTCCCTCCTGCACATACTTCCACTATAACCTGTTAGTCTCTTTGTCCCATCATCTTCATTCTGACAAAGGGGGATCACTTAGAATAATCCCAGCTTGCTGGCTGTAATTAGTTGTACTTTAGTTGGTTGTAGTTGGCTGTGTAGTTACTAGGCCAGAGGTCTGAAGTACCCCTCCCCGGAGGCCTAGTAATTTTACAGCTTTAACTTGGTGGACTACTGATCCCAGCTAGTCTGGCCTGCAAATCCTGCGCCCGCAGGCTGCATCGATTTGTCACAAATCCCATAGTCTCTCCTCTGGCCTTGCACCCAGCTCCCCTGGCATGCCTCTTCCAGAACATCCACTGTGTCACACTCAACGACCTTCACCTGCCCTGAGTCCATAATGGAGAACTTTAACGGAACATTCGTTCCAATAGTTTCTCCAGCCCCTCTGTTCCAGGACACCTCTTCCATGACAGTGTATGGATGAGGTTCCCTCCCAGCTCTCCCGGGCTCCTCCACTGGGCCTCGCACCCCCTAGATGGGGATGGGGCCCCTGATGCTATCTAGGACTCCATTCTCCACGTCACCCGGCCGACAACTCCTCCTTAGTGAGCTGTTACCTCATCTTATATGAGAGGCCTGCCCCCTGCCAATTCCAAGTGGAGATTGGTCAGGGCTCCTTACATGAGCTTCCTGTCACTCCAGCTCCTGGCTCTGCCCCTTTTCCAGAACAATCTCCCCCACTGCTACACTAACCACTCCCTGCCCCCAGATCAAAACAAGCAGGCCTAGCCTGAAGCATAGGCCTGCCTAAATTTACCTGCACTGGTAGTTCTACCTCACAAAAATCCTACCTAGCACCTACCTACGGTAGAGTGTGCTACACTAGCTAGATAGATAAAGTACATAGAGTTTTTCATTTCCTGTGTTGTTTTCTTAAAGTGGAAGTAAACCCTGGTGGGTTTTACTTCCTCTTTTGTCCCTTACAAAGTAAAAGCATAATGGGCTAGTATGCATTGCATACTAGCCCATTATGTGGCACTTACCTGAAAACGAAGCCTGCAATGTCCCCGCTGGTGACTGCACTCATCTTCACCTCTCTTCCTTGGACTCTGACTCTGGCTCTGGCTCTGTGACTGGCCGGAGTTGTGTGACGTCACTCCTGCACGTGTACCGCCGGTGACGGAACGGGCCCTTTAGAAATGGCACGATCTTGCCCTTTCTTCAGTGCGCATGCGCCAATGATGTCAGTACAAGCGTATATGGTAAATATCTCCTAAACCGTGCAGGTTTAGGAGATATTTCCAGTACCTACAGGTAAGCCCTAGCATACTACAGCAAAATCAGAAAGGTAAAGTAGATTTAACCACTTGACCTCCGGGAGATTTACTCCCCTTCATGACCAGGCCATTTTTTTGCAATACGGCACTGCGTTACTTTAACTGACAATTGCGCTGTCTTGCGACGTTGTACAAAATGTATGTATTTTTTCCCACAAATAGAGCTTTCTTTAGGTGGTATTTGATCATCCCTGCGGTTTTTATTTTTTGCGCTATTAACAAAAAAAGACCGTCAATTTAAAAAAAAAAACAACAACGTTTTTTCTTTCTGCTATAAAACATATCCAATAAAAAAATGTAAGAAAAAATCAAATTTCTTCATCAATTTAGGCCAATATATATTCTGCTACATATTTTTTGGGGAAAAAATCCCAATAAGCGTATATTTATTGGTTTGCGCAAAAGTTCTTGCGTCTACAAACAATGAGATATTTTTTTCTTTAATAGTAATGGCGGTAATCAGCAGCGACTTATAGAGGGACTGTGATATTACGGCAGACAATCGGACACTAACTGACATTTTTGACACTTTATAGGGACCAGTGTCACTAATACAGTCATCAGGGCTAAAATATATGCACTGTCACTGTACTAATGACACTGGCTGGGAGGGGTGATCAAAGGGTTAAATGTGTGCCTGACCAGTGCTTTATTACTGTGGGGGAGGTGCTTGTACTAGGGGAAGGCATGGATCGGTGCCCCTGCTTAGCAGAAACACAGGATCCATGTCTTCTGTACTGACAGAACGGTGATCTGCCTTGTTTACATAGGCAGACCGCCATTCTGCCGGTGTACCGAAGCACACCCGCCCCAGATCGGGAAGTGCGGGATCGCGTACTAGGTATGCAGCAGAGCCACCTTGCCACCTTATATATACAGTATACAATCAGCAAGCAGTTAACCGCTTGCCGACCAGCGTACGACGATATACATCGGCACAATGGCACGGCTGCGCATTGGACGTACATGTACGTCCCCTTTAAATCGGGGCGTTGTGGGCGCACCCACCGCAAGCTCCGTGACCATGCCCGCGGGACCCGTGGACTCGATGTCCGCCGGTGTCCCGCAATCGAGTCACGGAGAGGCAGAACGGGGGGATGCCTTTGTAAACAAAGCATTTCCCTGTTCTGCCTAGTGACAGGACAGCGATCTACTGCTGCCTGTGATCGGGAGCAGTGATCACTGTGGTGTCACTCGTAGCCCAGCCCCCACAGTTAGAATCACTCCCTAGGACACACTTAACCCCTTCCTCGCCCCCTAGTGGTTAACCCCTTCACTGCCAGTGTCATTTACACAGTAATCAGTGCATTTTTATAGCAATGATCGCTGTATAAATGACAATGGTCCCAAAATGGTGTCAAAAGTGTCCGATGTGTCCGCCATAATGTCGCAGTCATGATAAAAATCGCTGATCGCCGCCATTACTAATAAAACAAAAATTAATAATAAAAATGCCATAAATCTATTCCCTATTTTGTAGACGCTATAACTTTTGCGCAAACCAATCAATATACGCTTATTGCGATTTTTTTTACCAAAAATATGTAGAAGAATACGTATCGGCCAACATCTGTTCCCCGTCGGGTCTACAATGAGAACCGAGCGATCAAACACCGCCGAACGCTTGGTTCTCCGAGCTCCCCGAGCAGAGAGCTGGTGACTGTCAGTCACCACTGTCTGCTCTGCCCCCCCCCCCCCGCACTCACTGAAGCCAAGTGGCAGGTTCCCGATCACGGGGAACGGTCATCAGTGACAGTGTCACTAGGCAGAATAGGGGAATGCCCGCTGGGCGGCAGATTTAAAGGGACGTACCTGTACGCCAATCTGCCTGCCCGGGCCATTCTGTCCACATACATCTGCGTGCAGCGGTGGTGGTTAAGGAATATATTCTGTATTCCTTCATGTAAATCTTTTATTACAACCTAATAGTTTCTTCGTTGTTGTAGACTATAGACATACCTCCCAACTGGCACGGATTGGGCGGGACTTTCCCGCATGCCAGGAAGAGAGTGAAGAGGAGGAAGAGGAGGTCCGAGGTCCCCCACCCCCATCCCCATGCTCCTCAACTGCAGCACGGGAGGAGTAAAAGCCATGAACATAAGAAGGAAGAGGTAAGAAGTAAGGCCCCCCTCCGCTTTTCAACTGTAACGGCAGGTCCGGAAGTATTCTCCCCCCCACTCCTCAAGAACTTCAAAGACTGTTAAAAAATCGGCATCCCGCGGCAACCCCGTATCCCAGCCCCCCCCCCACTTAACAACTTCTTTAACCACCTCGCGCCCGCCGTACGAGTATATACGGCCGCAAGGTGGTTGTCAAATGCCGGGAGGCTGTTATTATACGGCCTCCTCTAATTCGGCCACTGGCGCGTCACTGCAATGCCGATGCGCGTGCCTGGCGGCCGCGATGTCCGCCATGCACCCGTGATCGGCAGTTACAGAGGCAGGACGTGGATCTCTGTGTGTAAACACAGAGATCCATGTCCTGTCAGGGAGAGAGGAGACCAATGCTGTGTCCCTTGTACATAGGGACACAGATCGGTCTCCTCCCCCAGTCACTCCCCTCCCCCCACAGTAACAATCACTCCAGGGAAAACATTTAACCCCTTCCTCGCCCCCTAGTGTTAACCCCTTCCCTGCCAGTCACATTTATACTGTAATCAGTGCATATTTATAGCACTGTTCGCTGTATAAATGTGAATGGTCCCAAAATAGTGTCAAAAGTGTCCGATGTGTCCGCCATAATGTCGCAGTCACAAAAAAGTCACAAAAAAAATCACTGATCGCCGCCATTACTAATACAAAAATAATATATATATAAAAATGCCATAAAACAGTCCCCTATTTTGTAAACGCTATAACTTTTGCGCAAACCAATCAATAAACGCCGATTACGATTTTTTTTTACCAAAAATATGTAGAAGAATACGTATCGACCTAAACTGAGGAAAAAAATATATAAAAAAAAAAAATTGGGATATTTATTATAGCAAAAATCAAAAAATATTGCTTTTTTTTCAAAATTGTCGCTCTATTTTTGTTTATAGCACAAAAAATAAAAACCGCCGAGGTGATCAAATACCACCAAAAGAAAGCTCTATTTGTGCGAAAAAAAGGACGTCAATTTTTTTGGGAGCCACGTCGCACGACCGCGCAATTGTCATTCAAAGCGTGACAGTGCTGAAAGCTGAAATTTCGCCTGGGTAGGAAGGGGGTATATGTGCCCAGTAAGGAAGTAGTTAATAGCCTGTATAAAAAAAAACGGCATCCCGCGGCAGGACTCCCCCCCCTCGACAACTGTAATGTCCTAAAAAAAAAATTGGCATCCCACGGCAGCACCCCCCCCCCCTCCTCAACAACTTGAATGTCCCGCAGCTCAATGATGAAAAGTTGGGAGGTATGTATAGATAGACTTTCAACTATGCTCCAATAAATGTTATTGTGTTAAAGCTTTCACTCTCGGTCAAAAGAACTCTCATTTAACCCACATCATATCTTTGAGATAATAAATCTTAAATATAATAAACGGGTAACATTAGGTTACCAAACAATTAAAAATAATTTAAATTTCATAGTGAAACAAAGGGGCCTGGATTTAAATAAATTAACAACTTGGAGCTTTTCTGCACCAAAGGAAGCAATTTCACCTTTGGAAGTTAATGCAATAATTTCTACAGGTGTTCAAACTATTGTTGGTTACTTACAAACTTTTATAAAAAAATGAGCGCTGGTACAATCTGTGTTATTGCACACTCTGATGCATTGTTTGGACAATATTCCACTGCTGAAAGTCGTATATTTCTCTATGCTCTTATAATGACGATAAAAGGGCTATTAACCTACAAGACAGAAAAACCATTAGAACGTCTAAAATTGGTATTTGCTTTAGAGAATTGCAAAGAACACCAAGCTGAGTACAGTTTCCTATGGCGCTGAAAAGCACTTGGGAAATAAAAGCAGATATGGCAGGAACAGATCTGGCAAACCAAAGGCACAACAGAATTTGACAAGTTCCTGATTCACTATTTCATTAGTGATCTGCAAAAGATAGACATGTGCACTGCCAAAAAATGAGTTAGTTTTTCATTCCATTCGATTTTAATTTTTTACTTTTTTTCGGGTCATTCAGTATGATCGCAATTTGTAAATTCGTAAATTTGAGAATTCGTAAATTCTAAAGTTCGCAAATTCCTAAATATGTAAGTTGGAGAATTTGTAAATTTGAAAATTTGAAAATCTGAAAATAAGAAAGAAAATCTGAAAATTCGAAAGAATAACTAACTAACTAATAATAACTAACTATTAAATTATAGGTATTGGAATTTCCTTTCAAATTTGGCTGTTAGTGAATTTAACGAATACGAATTTATCTAAAGTTATCAATTATCCAAAATAACGAATGCCGCATCTAAACAAATGGAACGGAACAAAGTAATAATAAATAATAATAATAATAATATATTTTTAAAAATATTATTATTGTTATTTATTAGCATTAATGCATTCCATTACATTTGTTAGATACAGTGTTCGTTATTTCAGATAATTCATAACTTTGGATTAATTTGTATTCGTTACGTTCACTAACAGACAAATTTGAAAGGAAATTTCAATACCTATAATTTAATAGTTATTAAGTTATTATTAGTTAGTTATTATTTCAGATTTTTAAATTTTTGGGTTGTTGGATTTCAGAAATGTATGAATTTTCTAATTTACGAATTTTCGATTTATAAAGAATTTACGAATTTACGATTTTTCGAATTTACGAATATTCAAATCTACGAATAATTTGAAAAATTTGTTAAACAGGTTTTTGATAATTCGGATAACTAAAAAACTAATTCGGAATGAAGCGAATTGCACATGTCTAGCAAAAGATGTTTCAAAATGTAGATTGAACTTTGTTAAACAAAAAATTCCTTTTTAGCCATTGCCGGGAGTAAGATATGTTGAGGGTGCAGTTGGGTGTGGGATGGTTTATTGGGCTAAAGTGAGAAGGGTTCAGGGGCCTGGAGGGGCCATGTTGTAGGAAGGTGTGGTAAGGGTGGAGAGGAAAGGAGGGGGGGTGTGGTTGGGAGAAATGGGGTGTTTGCAGTAGGTGGATTGGAAGTGGGGAGGGAAGAAGAAGACAGGAGGTTGGGAATAATGAAAGGAAAAGATGAAAAGAAGAGAAAAAAAAACATGGGGGTGGGTGGTAATTGGAACAATCGCAGAATGTCTCCATAAATTATGTTTATTCGTGTTTTATGCCTTAATTTCTGAGTATACAGGTCCTTCTCAAAAAATTAGCATATTGTGATAAAGTTCATTATTTTCTGTAATGTACTGATAAACATTAGACTTTCATATATTTTAGATTCATTACACACAACTAAAGTAGTTCAAGCCTTTTCTTGTTTTAATATTGATGATTTTGGCATACAGCTCATGAAAACCCAAAATTCCTATCTCAAAAAATTAGCATATCATGAAAAGGTTCTCTAAACGAGCTATTAACCTAATCATCTGAATCAACTAATTAACTCTAAACACCTGCAAAAGATTCCTGAGGCTTTTAAAAACTCCCAGCCTGGTTCATTACTCAAAACCGCAATCATGGGTAAGACTGCCGACCTGACTGCTGTCCAGAAGGCCATCATTGACACCCTCAAGCAAGAGGGTAAGACACAGAAAGAAATTTCTGAACGAATATGCTGTTCCCAGAGTGCTGTATCAAGGCACCTCAGTGGGAAGTCTGTGGGAAGGAAAAAGTGTGGCAGAAAACGCTGCACAACGAGAAGAGGTGACCGGACCCTGAAGAAGATTGTGGAGAAGGACCGATTCCAGACCTTGGAGGACCTGCGGAAGCAGTGGACTGAGTCTGGAGTAGAAACATCCAGAGCCACCGTGAACAGGCATGTGCAGGAAATGGGCTACAGGTGCCGCATTCCCCAGGTCAAGCCACTTTTGAACCAGAAACAGCGGCAGAAGCGCCTGACCTGGGCTACAGAGAAGCAGCACTGGACTGTTGCTCAGTGGTCCAAAGTACATTCGGAAATCAAGGTGCCAGAGTCTGGAGGAAGACTGGGGAGAGGGAAATGCCAAAATGCCTGAAGTCCAGTGTCAAGTACCCACAGTCAGTGATGGTCTGGGGTGCCATGTCAGCTGCTGGTGTTGGTCCACTGTGTTTTATCAAGGGCAGGGTCAATGCAGCTAGCTATCAGGAGATTTTGGAGCACTTCATGCTTCCATCTGCTGAAAAGCTTTATGGAGATGAAGATTTTATTTTTCAGCACAACCTGGCACCTGCTCACAGTGCCAAAGCCACTGGTAAATGGTTTACTGACCATGGTATTACTGTGCTCAATTGGCCTGCCAACTCTCCTGACCTGAACCCCATAGAGAATCTGTGGGATATTGGGAAGAGAAAGTTGAGAGACGCAAGACCCAACACTCTGGATGAGCTTAAGGCCGCTATCGAAGCATCCTGGGCCTCCATAACACCTCAGCAGTGCCACAGGCTGGTTGCCTCCATGCCACGCCGCATTGAAGCAGTCATTTCTGCAAAAGGATTCCCGACCAAGTATTGAGTGCATAACTGAACAGAATTATTTGAAGGTTGACTTTTTTTGTATTAAAAACACTTTTCTTTTATTGGTCGGATGAAATATGCTAATTTTTTGAGATAGGATTTTTGGGTTTTCATGAGCTGTATGCCAAAATCATCAATATTAAAACAAGAAAAGCCTTGAACTACTTCAGTTGTGTGTAATGAATCTAAAATATATGAAAGTCTAATGTTTATCAGTACATTACAGAAAATAATGAACTTTATCACAATATGCTAATTTTTTGAGAAGGACCTGTATATGGACTAGGGATCTAAAAAAAAAAGTTAAAAATATTATTTGGCCAGGAGCAGTGATTTGTTAAATCTTTAAAGTGAAACATTAAAAATACCCAACTCCTTTAACTTGTTCCCGACTGTGCTATAGTCAAAAGACAGCTACAGCGTGGTTGTCAAGTTCTGGCAGGTCGTCCATGAACGTCCTCCTAGAACCCCGCCTCCCCATTGGGAGTGCTCTGTGACCCCTGTTTCCTTTGGACACAGCTAATCACAGATCACGATACAGGGCCAATCACAACAACCCTTTACCATGTGATCAGCTGTATGGAATGTGTGCCACACACATATAAAAGATAATGGTACAGTACATACATCCTATAATTTCACATACTGAAAAGAACATTTAATTGAGGCACTTAGGACTTTCATGGTATGGTATGAACTACACAATAATTAGGTTTAAAACTAAAAATATTTATTACATCTAATATATTGAAATTCACCAATATTTTCCTCCTTTTTATGGTTGAATGTGATCAGCTGAGTCCAATCACAGCTGATCACATGTAAACTTGCTGTTTATAGGCAGTCTTTTCCTCACACGCTATGTATGTGTGAGGAAAGGACAGCCGATACCCAGCAAGGCTGTCAGTACTTTGTTTACACTGATCATCAGTGCAGCCCCATCAGTACCCATCAGTGCAGATCAGTGCAGCTGATCTGTGCCCAGCAGTGCCGCCTCATCAGTGCACCTTATCAGTGCCCATCAGTGCCGCCTCATCAGTGCCCATCAGTGCACCTTATCAGTGCCCATCAGTGCCCATCAGTGCCACCTCATCAGTGCCCATCAGTGTAGCCTATAAGTGCCCATCAGTGAAGCCTCATCAGCGCACATCAGTAAAGAAAAAACATTACTTATTTGCATCATTTTAAAACAAAAACTAAGAAAACTTATTTTTTTGTCTGTTTAGCTAAAATTAAAAACCCCAGTGGTAATTAAATACCACCAAAAAAATGATACAAAATTGAATTTGGGTGCAGTGTTGCATGACCGCGCAAGTGCCATTCAATGTGAGATAGCTCTGAAAGCTTAAAATTGGCTTGGGCAGGAAGGAAAGTGCCCTGTATTGAACCGGTTAAATAATACACTTGGGGCAAGGAAGGGTTACTAATTCTGCCTGTAAATTGGCATATCTCTGTGATGTACAAAAAGTGCTGCAGCAGCACCAACATTTACAAAAACATTTTTAACATTTGACAAATTACATTTCATTTCCAGCTTCTTAAAAAAAAAAAGCATGTAGACACCTCCAAAGGCCCGCCATGTATTTTGGGGGACGGTATACACAGGGTCGTGTGCTGTTAAAAAACAAACAAAACAAAAAAACTAGCAATGCAATGTAATTTGCCGACAATTTAAACTGTTTAATTTTGTTTCTTTTCTGTACCACATCCTATGGCAAGAATGAAAAAAAATTGTGAAGATCTCATCCCCCCCATTACTTACCAGACCCTTTGAGACTAATAGGGGTTTTAAGTATATACCTAATGCAAAAAAACAAGTGTGGTGTCTCCCCTGAAAACAATCCATACCCTAATAATAAGGGGGCCCCCAGATACTGCCCCCCCAAGTGAATGTGTATTGGGTATCTATTACCCATACTCATTCACACACACACAAAGATGATATAACCTTATAATACTGTATGTGCACTCAAACATTTGACAAGTTCTTTAATAAAAAATAAAATTCCCCAAAAAATTCCCTTGTATATCCATTGTTGCCATGATAGCAACAATGTCTGCCACCCAATGACTCGCCAATAGAGATGGGCCGAACACCCCCCTATTCGGTTCGCAGCCGAACTCCCAAACAGGGAAATGTTCTAACCTGAACGGCAAACCCCATTGAAATCTATGGGAGCCAAACAGGAAAAATCAAAAGTGCCCATTTTGAAGACTTATATGCAAATAATTGTCCATAAAAGAGGCATGGGGGTCTGGATACTGCCCTGTATCAATGCAATTTTTTTTAAAACAATTGTTTTTTCAGGAGCAGTGATTTTAATGATGCTTAAAGTACAACAATAAAAATAAAAAAAATCTTTAAATATTGTGCCTGGGGGTCCCCTTAGTATGCCTGTAAAGTGGTGCATCGTTAGCATATATAGAACATGCTGCAGTAAAAAAAAAAAATTCTAAAGAAAAAATAAACTAGTCAAATCACATTTAAATTGACTCGCGGTTGCAACTGCTGGCACCTGACTATTGAACAAAAGTCCATACCCCACAACAATTTTTTTGTAAAATGGCGTGTGGGTCCCCCAAAATCCATACCAGACCCTTATCTGAGCATGCAGCCTGGAAGGTCAGGAAAGGGGGGTACGAGCGAGCTCCCCCCACCCCCTTCTGAACCATACCAGGCTACATGCCCTCAACATTGGGGGGTACTTTGTTACAGGGGCTCTGCCCCCCACCGCAAAGCACCTTGTCCCCATATTGATGGGGACAAGGGTATCGTCCCCACATCCCTGAGCTGTGGTTGTGGGGATCCTCGGTCGGCTTATCGGAATCTTGATGCCCTCTTTACCAAGGGGGCCCCCAGATCCCGGCCCCCCCTATGTGAATGAGTATGGGATACTATGTACCCCTACCCATTCACCAAAAAAGTGTCAAAAAGTAATTGTGATGTCACGGACCGGTGCATGCTAAGTGCATGTTGGGTCTGTGACATCCCAAGTGGGTAGTGCCCCCAGGTGATGTCGCCAGGTGGTCCCGCCCTTACCTATATAAGAACTGTCAAACAGCGGAGTAGGCATTCGGTGGTAGGCCGTCAATGAAGGCGGAACGTTTTTTTATTTTTTCGGGTGTGGCGGGCAGCGTGGTTGACAATGGATTTACATTGGGGGACGCTGTTGTTTTATTTTTTATTATTACCCCATACTCATTCACATGTGGGGGGTTGGGATCTGGGGGCCCCCTTGTTAAAGGGGGCTTCCAGATTCCGATAAGCCCCCACATGCAGACCCCCACAACCAGAGCCCAGGGTCATGGGGAAGAGACCCATGGGGACAAGGTGCTTTAGGGTGGAGAGTGCAGAGCACCCCGCTCCAAAGCACCCCCCATGTTGAGGGCATGTGGTCTGGTATGGTTAAGGAGGGGGGGGGGGCGCTCATTCATTCCACCTCTTTCCTGACCTGCCAGACTGCATACTCGGATAAGGGTCTGGTATTGATTATTTGGGGGACCTTTTTTTCCTTTTTTTTTTTAAATGTTGGCATGAGGTTCCCCTTAATATCCATACCAGACCCAAAGGGTCTGGTATGGACTGGGTGGGGGCATGCTGTATTTTTATTTTTTACCAGCAATTATTTTTTTTTTCATTATTCAGCTGTCACTTGAGGACTCATCAGTTGTTAAGGACGCCACGGCCGGCTTCTCAGCCCCACTCCTTAACAACCAGCATTTACTGCACCCTGATTGGGTCAAGCTTTGCCCAATCAGGGTGCAGAATGCACTTTGCAGCGCACAGTGCATTGCAGGGCATTTGGTAGGGCGAATTTGGGGCTGAACTATTCGCCCAACACTATTTGGCAAAATGAAAAACTTGATGATCTAGCACACACAACTGATCCTGATGATACCACTAGGCAAATGACAGCTCCCTGTGCTGTCATCAACTATAAAAGGGAATGGGCAGACTTAATTTCAGAATGAACCATCCAAAATGTTAAAGCGGAACTTCAGTAATTTTTTCATCTTTCCATCTATTAAATCCTATGCCCTTGTTGTTTTAACTTTGGATAGTAAAATATATTTTTTATGTCTGTAAATATCTTATACAGCCCACTTCCTGTTTCTTGTCTGATAAAAAGCCTAGGCTTATGACATCATGCACAGCTCTCTCTCTAATGCTGCATACACAGTCGGAATTTCCGTCAAAATTATGTGAGCTTTTGGTCGGATATTCCGACCGTTTGTATGCTCCATCCAACTTTTTCTGTCTGAATTTCCGCCAGCAAAAGATTGAGAGCTGGTTCTATATTTTTCCGACGGAAAAACTTCTTGACGGAAATTCCGGCACTTTGACCACCAATATGAGGCATTGTATTTACTGATCGCCAAGAAATTGCTTTTAGCAAGGGTTCCCTGAAACCTGAAATTTATTTCAAGAGTTTCTCTGGGGTAAAAAGGTTGAGGAAGGCTGCTCTACTGTAAAAACTCTTGGCTCTCTTTTTTCCACAAGGTGTTGGTCATAGTCACTCAACCCATTAGACCAGCGGTCTCCAAACTGTGGCCTATGGACCCTTTTCTTGTCTTTATCTGGCTCTCTGTACCTCCTACTGACACCAGCAATGGGACTATTCCTTCCACTGACACCAGCAATGGGACACTATTCCTTCCACTGACACTAATGATGAGACACTATTCCTTCCACTGTCATCAATGATGGAGCACTACAGTATTCCTCCGACTGACACCAGAGATGGGGCACTGTTTATTCTTTTGACACCAATGATGGGGCATGATTCCTTTAACTGATACCAACAATAGGGCACTATTCCTTCCACTGACACCAATGGGGCACTATTCCTCCCACTGACAACAATGATGGGGCACTATTCCTTCCATTGATATTAATGATGGGGTGCTATTCCTCCCACTGACAACAATGATGGGGCACTATTTCTCCCACTGACAACAATGATAGGGCACTATTCCTTCCATTGATATCAATGATGGGGCACTATTCGTCTCACTGACAGCAATGATGGGGCACTATTCCTCCCACTGACAACAATGATGGGGCACTATTCCTTCCCCCTGATATCAATGATGGGGCACTATTCCTCCCACTGACAACAATGATGGGGCTCTATTTCTCCCCCTACTGATCACAAATGCTATGTAATGTTATTTACTCCCACAGAGCCATTGTTTACTCCCACTGATACTGCAACATTTTCTAATCCCACTGGTCACAGTTTGGCCCCCCTAAAGTCTAAACGACAGTACACGGCCCCTGCATTAGACTAAGAACATAGTGTGCATGGTATAATGGGCCTACCCCTAAAGGGCACCACAAGAGGATATTTAGAACTGCCCACCATTGCTTAAAGACCAATGAGGACACAGTGACAGGACATCTTGTGACTGTTTAGAAGACTTAAAAAATTTAAGTATAAAAAAAATTATAACAAAATATTTCTGGGGGACCTTTGAGGTAGGAGGTCTAGGGGTGAGAAACTGAATCCAGAATTGGGCTTTAACTAATTTGACTCTTGTGCAAACCTTTTTACTCCACATTCTATTTTATGTCTCTTTGCTCAGACACAAAAGTGTTTTCCTTTGCTTTCTCTTTAACCACTTCAGCCCCGGACCATTTTGGCTGGTTAAAGACCAGGCCACTTTTTGTGATTTGGCACTGCGTTGCTTTAACTGACAATTGCGCGGTCGTGCGACGTGGCTCCCAAACAAAATTGACGTCCTTTTTTTCCCCAAAAATAGAGCTTTGATTTGGTGGTATTTGATCACCTCTGCGGTTTTTATTTTTTGCGCTATAAACAAAAATAGAGCGACAATTTTGAAAAAAATTCAATATTTTTTACTTTTTGCTATAATAAATATCCCCAAAAAATATATAAAAAAATATATTTTTTCCTCAGTTTAGGCCGATACGTATTTTTTGGTAAAAAAATCGCAATAAGCATTTATTGATTGGTTTGCGCAAAAGTTATAGCGTCTACAAAATAGGGGACTGTTTTATGGCATTTTTATTCATATATATTTTTTAATAGTAATGGCGGCGATCAGCGATTTTTTTCGTGACTGCGACATTATGACGGACTAATCGGACACTTTTGACATCATTTTGGGACCAGTGTCATTTTTACAGCGATCAGTGCTATAAAAATGCACTGATTACTGTGAAAATGACACTGGCAGTGAAGGGGTTAACCTGTAGGGGGCAATGAAGGGGTTAAGTGTGCCCTGATGAGTGATTCTTACTGTAGGGGGGCATAGCTTGGCGTGTGATGTCACTGATCATCGTTCCCTATAACAGGGAACAGACGATCAGTGACAGGCTCACTAGGAAGCACAGGGAAAGGTTTGTTTACACTTACCTCTCCCCGTTCTTCAGCTCTGTGACCCGATCGCGAGACACCGGCGGCGATCGGGTCCGCGGGTCCCGCGGGTGCGGTCACAGAGCTCAGGACCGGGTCGCGAGCGCGACCCACAGCTGGGCATCTTAAAGGGAACGTATATATACGTGCTTATACCCAGCCGTTCCATTCTGCCAATGTATATGTACAGGTGGCGGTCCTTAAGTGGTTAATGCATTTAAAAAAAACTAATTCGGTTTTTTTCAGTTTTAACCAAAACTAGACAAAGTTAGAGACGGCCTTGGTAAAATCAGGTGCCTTTCTGCATCTGAAAATATAGATCCTCCTTCCATTAAAATCCGGCGTTCACAAATGCATTTCCAAAGGTACATGTAATTGCATTCTTTCAATTTAGCAAACCACTGCTGCAGAAAATTAGACATGGACTTTTTTATGAAAATGACTCGGCGAGCAAGCAATGAAATTCTGTTTCTAAATAAAACGCCTTTTTAAAATAATATTTCCAAATGGATTTTAAGCAATGTTTAACAACAAACATTCATCTCCCAGTTTATGTACCATTGTCACAATTTTAACTATTTTATTCAAATGACTGTTAAACAGAAAAGGGTGTTCTAGTACAATGTTGGCAGACAAGCACGAAGGAGCCAAAGTAATTTATATTTACAAAGATCTAGAATTATAAATTCAAAGATCACATGGACTTGTCTTGCCTTTCTACTGTTACAGACTGTTGTAGAAAAACTTTGGAAAGGAGGTTCAGGGATGGTTAAGAGAATTTACAAGATTCTCTGTAGCTCAGACAGCGTAAACCTTCCCTTCCACTTTCACGATGGATGGTAAGGTTGAATAATAAACAAAATAGAGAGTAGCACCACTAAAGTGCAAAAATCCTTATATAATAGCATTTCACTACAGGGCACTTTCACTCCTTTTTTGCGCAGGCCAATTTTCACTTTTCACGCTGTGGCCCTTTGATTGACAATTGTGCGGTAATGCAACGCTGTGCCCAAACAACATTTTTATAATTTTTTTGAGACAGATAAAGCTTTCTTTTATTGGTATTTATTCACCATTGTTTTATTTTTAATTTTTTGCTAAACAAACAAAACAATTTGAAAAAAACTTTTTTTTCTTAGTTTCTGTTATAAAATGTTGTAAATAAGTAATTTTTCTCCTTCACTGATGTTCGCTTAAAAGGCTGCACTGATGGGCACTGATGAGGAGGCACTAATATGGAGCACTGATGGGCACTGATGAGGAGGCACTAAATGCAGCATTGATGGGCACTGATGGGGTGGCACTGATGGGGTTGCACTGATGGGCACTGATGAGGAGGCACTAATATGCAGCATTGATGGGCACTGATGAGGTGGCACTAATGGGGTGGCACTGATGGGGTTGCACTGATGGGCACTGATGAGGAGGCACTAATATGCAGCACTGATATACAGCAGGAGCTGTGTACAGAACGCCTCCAGGTTGCCATATTGCATTTTACAGAAAATGACAGCACTGCGGATTTTTTTTTAATAACATTCAGTTACAATAAAGTAACTAGTACACACAACCGTTTTTCCAACGGATAAACATCCAACGGTTTTCCCGACAGAATTCCTCTCAGGCTGCCTTGCATACACACGCTCAGACCAAAGTCTGTCTGTCCAAAGCGCGGTGATGTACGACGGCACTATAAAGGGGAAGTTTCATTCCAACGGCGCCACCCTTTGGCCTGCTTTTGCTGATCCTCGTGTTAGTAAAAGTTTGGGGAGAGACGATTCACACTTTTCAGCCTCGTGCTTTTCAGTCCGTTACAGCGTGACGAATGTGATAACTCCGTTACAAGCGCTAGTTTTACCAGAAAGAGCTCCCGTCTCATACTTGATTCTGAGCATGCACGGTTTTCTGCCCATCAGAAAACCATACAGACGAACGGATTTCCCGCTCAGATCTTTGGCCTGACGGGAAAAAAGAGATCCTGATCTATTTTTTTGTCCGGCAGTTTTCCCGTTGGAAAAACTGCGATGGAGCATACACACGGCCGGGATTCCCGACGAAAAGCTTGTGGGAAAAAAAAGGACGTCAATTTTGTTTGGGTACTAGTGTCGCACGACCGCACAATTGTCAGTTGAAGTGACGCAGTGCCGTATCTCAAAAATTGGCCTAGTCATTGAGCAGCTTAATCTTCCGGGGCTGAAATGGGTAAAATCACTGCTCATAGAATAGATAACACACATATACGATTTGTTCGTGCTGGACACCCCGATTTGTAGAATTGAATGGAAGATCCCTCAAGGTTTTTTTTTTAGCAGTGAGATTGTATTAGGAACAAGTAACAATTAATTTCTATAAAAAATTTGTATTTATTTAGTGTATCACAATATCAAAAAAGTATGTAGGCATAGATACATAGGAGTCGTAAAAAGCAATTCTGGCCATGACATAAAAAACATAACTCATCAGTTACAGGAAAAATACACATGAACTCAAATTGTAAAATCAATGAACTTGTGTAAAATTTCACATGATAAACCTACGCGTTTCGACTAGTTTTGGTTTCGACTAGTTGATCTTCTTCAGGCAAATTTATTCTATGTGAAAAAGAAAATCATTTTTAAATTATACTGTAAATAATTTCATCGTTATTTTGTTTTACATGGTCATTCTATTCTATTTATAATAAAGTTGAATGTGTTTTCCAGTTCCCGACGAGGAAGTTGCATTCCATGGCCAAACAAATTTCTGTTCCTCTAAAAGCACACCAAGCCTTGACGATCCCGGAGTCTCCCCAAAAAGTTCTCTCATCCCCCACGGAGGAAGCCCCACCTCCGCACAACTTACGGGAAATCACCCCCTTGTAGGACTGGGGGAGGAGGATTGGGGAGAGGGGAGAAGCGACCCAAAGACCACCCGCAATTTTCTAAATTGTAGAATTTGAAAAGATTTTATTTAGTTTGTTTTAACCCTCAAGGTAGGCTACAGACAGGCCAATCAAAGCCTAAAGGTGCATGTGAAGAGATAGCGATATGATATCTGATTAGAATTAGTTACCTTATAAGTAATGATGAGCCGAACACCCTCGGGTTCGGTTCGCACCAGAACCCGCGAACGGACCGAAAGTTTGCACGAACTTTAGAACCCTATTAAATACAATGGATGCGAACGTTCGAAATCTAAAGTGCTAATTATAACGACTATTATGCATGTTATTGTCCTAAAAAGGGTTTGGGAACCCGGGTTCTGCACCAGGGGACATGTATCAATGCAAAAAGAAGTTTTAAAAGCGGCCGTTTTTCTGGAGCAGTCATTTTAACCACTTAAGCTCCGGACCATTTGGTAGCTAAAGGACCAGAGGTGAATTCAGAATTTTGCACTGCGCTGCTTTAACTGTAAATTGTGCGGACATGCAATGTTGTACCCAAACGAAATTTGCGTCCTTTTCTTCCCACAAATAGAGCTTTCTTTTAATGGTATTTGATTGCCTCTGCGATTTTTATTTTTCGCGATATAAACGGAAAAAGACCGAAAATTGTGAAAAAAAATGATATTTTCTACTTTTTGTTATAAGAAAAATCAAATAAACTAAATTTTAGTCATACATTTAGGCCAAAATGTATTCAGCCACATGTTTTTAGTAAAAAAAATGTCAATAAGCGTATATTTATTGGTTTGCGCAAAAGTTATAGAGTTTACAAACTAGGGTACATTTTCTGAAATTTACACAGCTTTAAATTTATGACTGCCTATCTCATTTCTTGAGGTGCTAAAATGACAGGGCAGTACAAAACCCCCCAAATGACCTCATTTTGGAAAGTAGACACCCCAAGGAAATTGCTGAGAGGCATGTTGAGCCCATTGAATTTTTTTTGTCTTAAGTGATTGAAAGTGTGGGACTTTTTGGGAGCCTAGCCGCGTACGGGACCCCGGAAACCAAGCACCGCCTTCAGGATTTCTAAGGGCGCAAATTTTTGATTTCACTCCTCACTACCTATCACAGTTTCGAAGGCCATAACATGTCAAAATAGCACAAAACCCCCCCAAATGACCCCATTTTAGAAAGTAGACACCCCAAGGAAATTGCTGAGAGGCCTGTTGAGCCCATTGAATATATATTTTTTTTGTCCCAAGTGATTGAATAATGACAAAAAAAAAAAAAATACAAAAAGTTGTCACTAAATGATATATTGCTCACACATGCCATGGTTATATGTGGAATTACACCCCAAAATAAATTTTTCTGCTTCTCCTGAGTACGGGGATACCACATGTGTGGGACTTTTTAGGAGCCTAGCCGCGTACGGGACCCCGAAAACCAAGCACCGCCTTCAGGATTTCTAGGCACAAATTTTTGATTTCACTCCTCACTACCTATCACAGTTTCGAAGGCCATAAAATGCCAAAATCGCACAAAACCCCCCCAAATGACCCCATTTTGGAATATAGACACCCCAAGCTATTTGCTGAGAGGCATGGCGAGTATTTTACAGCTCTCATTTGTTTTTGAAAATGAAGAAAGAAAATATATATATATATATATATATATATATATATATATTTTTTTTTCAATTTTCAAAACTTTGTGACAAAAAGCGAGATCTGCAAAATACTCACAATACCTCTCAGCAAATAGCTTGGGGTGTCTACTTTCCAAAATGGGGTCATTTGGGGGGTTTTGTGCCATCTGGGCATTCCATGGCCTCCGAAACTGTGATAGGCAGTGAGAAGTGAAATCAAAAATTGACACCCTTAGAAAGCCTGAAGGCGGTGCTTGGTTTTTGGGGTCCCGTACGCGGATAGGCTCCCAAAAAGTCTCACACATGTGGTATCCCCATACTCAGGAGAAGCAACAGAATGTATTTTGGGGTGTAATTCCACATATGCCCATGGCATGTTTGAGCAATATATCATTTAGTGACAACTTTGTGCAAAAAAAAAAAAATTGTCGTTTTTCCGCAACTTGTGTCAACATATAAAATATTCCATGGACTCGACATGCCTCTCAGTATATAGCTTGGGGTGTCTACTTTCCAAAATGGGGTCATTTGGGGGGGTTTGAACTGTTCTGGCATTTTATACACAACATTAGGAAGCTTACATCCACTCTTGTAACCACTTGAAGACAAAGCCCTTTTTGACACTTTTTGTTTACATGAAAACATTTTTTTTTTGCAAGAAAATTATGTTGAACCCCCAAACATTATATATATTTTTAAAGCAAAGGCCCTACAGATTAAAATGGTGGGTGTTGCATTTTTTTTTCTACACAGTATTTGCGCGGCGATTTTTCAAACGCATTTTTTAGGTTAAAAAATACACTTTTTTTATTTTAATGCACTAAAACACACTATATTGCCCAAATGTTTGATGAAATAAAAAAGATGATCTTAGGCCGAGTACATAGATACCAAACACGACATGCTTTAAAATTTCGCACAAACGCGCATTGGCGACAAACTACATACATTTTTAAAAGCCTTTAAAAGCCTTTACAGGTTACCCCAGTAGATTTACAGAGGAGCTCTACTGCTAAAATGACTGCGCTCGATCTGACCTTCGCGGTGATACCTCACATGCATGGTGCAATTGCTGTTTACATATGACGCCAGACCGACGCTTGCGTTCGCCATTGGGCAAGAGCAGGGCAGGACAGGGGTGCTTTATTTTTATTTTTATTTTTTTTTATTATTAAGTTTGCTTTTTTATTTTATTTTTAAATTGTTCCTTCCAAGTATTTTTTTTAATCATTTTTATTGTTATCTCAGGGAATGTAAATATCCCCTATGATAGCAATAGGTAGTGGCAGGTACTCTTTTTTTGAAAAAACTGGGGTCTTCTAGACCCTAGATTTTTCCTCTGCCCTCAAAGCATCTGACCACACCAAGATCGGTGTGATAAAATGCTTTCCCAATTTCCCAATGGCGCTTTTTATATCCAGGGGGGGGCATTCCCTCCCACTGCTTGTGAAAGCAGTCCAGAGGCTAATTAGCCGCTAGGATTGCTTTTACATGAAAGCCGGCCGCAGGCTGAAAAGAATGATACCAAGATGATACCTAAACCCGCAGGCATCATTCTGGTATAAACATTCAAAGTCCAGCAACATACCAGTACGTTGCTGGTCCTTGTTGGACATGTATTGTAATCTTTTTTTTTCATGCAGCCAGTTGGCTGAACGAAAAAAGAGATTGATCGGTGGGTATGCCCACCATTAGAATACCGCCCTTCATCCACCCACTTCCAATGATGGGCATACACGCACCATTTATATATGCCGAAGCATGGGGGCATCCTCCCGCAAAAAAGTTATGCCACACACACATGGTCGGACTTTTCCACGGGCAAGCCTCCGTCGGAATTTCGACCGTATGTACGCGGCATTAGGAGAAAAATCGCTCCTCCACTCCTGCTGCCCCAATGCTTTGGCATATATGCTTTTTCTATTTAACTGTGGTGGTGAAATCACCTCCTACAGCACTGGAGTCGCAGGGATCAGGCCTGTCTCTGCGAACGCTGCAGTTATGTGTGTTTTTGTTTTGTAAGTGACAGTGATCGATCGATACTGCACTTGGGTGGCCTGGGCTGGACGGAGGGGCAAAATGCAGGTGCCAGCAGGTATCTAGGCTGATCCCGCTAACACTGCGTTTTTGGGAACCCTAAACTGCTGGGGACGCTAGTATAGATCTGATCAGATCAGATATTGATCTGTTCAGATACTATACCACTAAGGGGGGTGTATGCTTCACGCGTGGGTGTTAGCGTTACTGGCACTAACCTGACGCTGCCTGGGGTGTGACGCAGACCCTCTCTGACGCTAAAACCTAATTGATATCACCCGCCGGGCGATCAGGGGGTTAAACCTTTATTGGGTTATATACGGCGGGTGCCCTGACACTATAAAAAGCAAACTAACTAACCAGCGTCACCCTTAACACTTATATGGTGATCACTGGTGAAAGGGTTAACTAGGGGCAATCATGGGGTTAAAACCTTTATTAGATAATATATGGGGGTACCTGACGCTATAAAAACCTGCGGCGAACCTAAAAAAAATTACTGGCTACCGATCTGCATCACCGACACTAAGACAGCGATCAGAAAAACGATCGCTTAGCGACAGTGGTGATAGGGGGTGAAAGGGTTACCTGGGGGGCAATCAAGGGGGTTAAACCTTTACTAGATAATATATTGGGGTACCTGTCGCTATAAAAACCTGCGGCAAACCTAAAAAAAATTACTGGCTACCGATCTGCATCACAGACACTAAGACAGCGTTTAGAAAAACGATCGCTTAGCGACAGTGGTGATAGGGGGTGAAAGGGTTACCTGGGGGGCGATCAAGGGGGTTAAACCTTTATTAGATAATATATTGGGGTACCTGACGCTATAAAAACCTGCGGCGAACCTAAAAAAAATTACCAGCTACCGATCTGCATCACCGACACTAAGACAGTGTTTAGAAAAACGATCGCTTAGTGACAGTGGTGATAGGGGGTGAAAGGGTTACCTGGGGGGCGATCAAGGGGGTTAAACCTTTATTAGATAATATATTGGGGTACCTGACGCTATAAAAACATGCGGCGAACCTAAAAAAAATTACTGGCTACCGATCTGCATCACCGACACTAAGACAGCGTTTAGAAAAACGATCGCTTAGCGACAGTGGTGATAGGGGGTGAAAGGGTTACCTGGGGGGCGATCAAGGGGGTTAAACCTTTATTAGATAATATATTGGGGTACCTGACGCTATAAAAACCTGCGGCGAACCTAAAAAAAATTACCGGCTACCGATCTGCATCACCGACACTAAGACAGCGTTTAGAAAAGCGATCGCTTAGCGACAGTGGTGATAGGGGGTGAAAGGGTTAGCTGGGGGGCGATCAAGGGGGTTAAACCTTTATTAGATAATATATTGGGGTACCTGACGCTATAAAAACATGCGGCGAACCTAAAAAAAATTACTGGCTCCCGATCGGCATCACTGACGCTAAGACAGCGATCAGAAAAATGATCACTTAGCGACAGTGGTGATAGGGGGTGAAAGGGTTATCTGGGGGGTGATCAGGGGGTTAAACCTTTATTAGGGGGGGTTAGGGGGCTACACTGGACCTAAAACTGAATGTACTGACACTTTTACAGTCACAAATGTCACTGATTGCAGTGATCAGTAAATAAATGGTCACTGCAATCAGTGACACTGTGACTGGGGGCTGGGGGGGTGATCTGGGGGGTGATCTGGGGGTGTCTGGGGGGGCCTGGGGGGGCTATTTATGTCCCTATGTGTCCTGGTGTCAGTGTAGTGTTGTGTGCACTGACCTGATGTCTTCTCTTGTACGGCGCTCGGTATATGTGAGCGCCGCACCAGAGATGACATCACTTCCTCCTGCTTCCTCTGCCTGACACAGACAGAGGGGGCATTTCCATTCACCGGGAGCGATCGCGAGGGGGTGGCCGGAAACGAATGGCTGCCCCCTCATCCCGGAACGCTCCCGGACACTTAGCCACCGCTCACTGTATAGGAGGGGGGTCCGATTGGACCCCCCAACTATACAAAGGCAATCACGTACACTCTACGTGATTGTGCCTGTCGGTGCCATTCTGCCGACGTATATATACAGTGAGCGGTCGTTAAGTGGTTAATGATGCATAAAGTGAAAAAAAAAAGTCAAATATTCCTTTAAATATCGTACCTGGGGGGTGTCTAAAGTATGCCTGTGAAGTGCCAAGTGTTTCCCGTGTTTAGAACTGTCCCTGCACAAAATTACATTTCTAAAGGAAAAAAAGCCATTTAAAACTGCTTGCGGCTTTAATGTAATGTCTGGTCCCGGTAATATGGATGAAAATCTTTAAGAAAAATGGCATAGCTACCCCATCACACACCCCCCCCTACCCCAGCCCATTACCAGCCCCTTTGGGTCTTGTATGGATATTAAGGGGAACCCCGCACACAAAATAAAAAAGGCCCTTTATACTCTGAACAGCCGTATACAGGCGGTGCATACAAGACAGGGACTGTAGGTTTGTTCTTATGTAGAATCTGTTTGTAATTTTGAACAGGTACATTGTTTAAGTGTAGCTCCAGCCCAAAAATATATTTTTAAGCTTTTTGGAAAACATAGGGAAGGGTTATCACCCCTGTAACATTTGTTTTGCTGTCTGTGCAGTGTGCACCTGTTCAGAACAGTTCACCTCACTTTCCGTCCTAATGACAAATGTTTTTTGAAAATTTGGGGTTTTTATTGAAACAAGAATTGGTGATAAAGAATCAGTGGAGAGGAGACACTTGTTTTCCCATATTAACTCTTACAGGAGAGAATTTGCCTTCCTAGGGGTAGATTTCCTCTCACTTCCTGTTGTATCCTTCTGTTTGCAAGGAGGAGTCGTTTGTAAGTTGGATGTTTGAAAGTAGGGGCCTGCCGTATATACTCAGCTGAAATTTGCCCCTTACATGTTGGTGTTGCCACAACACTGTGAGCCCTCACAGTTACTCTTGGTGGGTGCATGAATGGGCCCTGCTGTGAATTATTAGATCAAGAATTGTAATTACATGCCCCTGTTAAACTGGGGCAGAAAAATTGAGCCTTAGGCACTGGTGCCACTACACTGCAACCCCTCACAGATACTGTACTTGGAGCACAGCAATGAGCCCTGTTGCAAAGTATTGCATCAAAAATTGTAATTACACACCCCTGTTAAACAGGGGCTGAAAAATTGTGCCTTAGCCACTGGTGCTGGTGCCACGACACTGCAACCACTCCCAGATACTCTAGTTGGAGTGCAGGAATGAGCCCTGCTGCAAAGCATTGCATAAAAAATTGTAATAACACACCCCTGTTAAACAGGGGCTGAAAAATTGGGCCTTAGCCACTGGTGGCGGCACCCAGAAACAAAAATGTTCTTCCAAGCTATCATCGTCAATCGGATCATTGAGGAGGAGGAGGATAGTCAGTCAACATAACAGGACAGTCTCTCAGCATCAGCATCAGTCTTGAAGGGATGTGACATTTGAAAATAAATTAGTCTGTTATATCAGCTTCAGGTGTTTGGTAGCTGGTGGTGATCCAAGACTGGTTCATCTTTATGAAGGTCAGTCGATCAACAGAGTCGGTGGACAGGCGCACCCTGTGATCCGTGACAAATCCTCCAGCAGCACTGAATGTGCGTTATGAAAGAACACTGGATGCAGGACAGGCCAGTAGCTCAATTGCATACTGTGCAAGCTCTGGCCAGTGATCCATCCTCAAGACCCAGTAAGCCAGAGGATTTTCAGTGGGAAAGGTGTCCAAGTCTGACCTTGCCCCTAGGTATTCCTGCACCATGTATATCAGACGCTGGCGATGGTTGCTGGAACCGATCATACCTTGGGGCTGCGGACTAAAGAATTGTCTGAACGCTTCGGTCAGACGGCCACCTTCCCCACCGCTCCTTCTTTGACTGACCGAAGCCTCAGCAACTCGTTGTCCAGGACCAGGAGTTTGTAACCTCCCAGTCTCTGGGAACGTGTTGCACAGACCTTTCTGCAAGGCCTCCCGGAGTTGTCTCATCCTCTGCTCCCTCTGCGACGGTAAGATAACTTCCGCAACCT
This sequence comes from Rana muscosa, assembly GCA_029206835.1. NCBI lineage: Eukaryota > Metazoa > Chordata > Amphibia > Anura > Ranidae > Rana > Rana muscosa. Next base: position 187,621,228 of record JARGYO010005626.1, on the reverse strand, counting down.
TACCCTTGTACCGTGGATCAAGGAGAGTGGCCAGCCAGTAATGGTCCCTCTCCTTGATCCGAAGAATACGAGGATCCTTCCGCAGACTTTGCAGGATCAGGGAGGCCATGCAGCGTAGGTTAGCTGAGGCATTCAGTCCGGAGTCCTCTGGGTCACTAAGGACGACATGATCCGCAGCCACCTCCTCCCAGCCACGTACAAGTCCACTGGTTTCTTGGGACTGTAAATCATCCCTAAAAGACTGCTGCTGATGATGCTGAGTGCCAGGCTCCACCTCCATGCTGACACAATCCTCCTCCTCCTCCTCCTCCTCTTCTTCCTGTGCGATGGGTGGGACAGAAGGAACACTGTCTGGGTAAAGGGGGCCTTGAGAGGCAAGGAAGTCCTCCTCTTCCTGCCTCTGTTCTGCCTCAAGTGCCCTGTCCATTATTCCACGCAGCGTATGTTCCAACAGGTGGACAAGAGGTACAGTGTCACTGATGCATGCACTGTCACTGCTCACCATCCTCGTGGCCTCCTCAAATGGTGCCAGGACAGTGCATGCATCCCTGATCATGCCCCACTGGCGTGGTGAAAAAAACCCGAGCTCCCCTGACCCTGTCCTGGTGCCGTAGTTGCACAGGTACTCATTAATGGCCCTCTGCTGCATGTGCAGCCGCTGCAGCATGGCCAACATTGTGTTCCACCTGGTGGGCATGTCACAAATAAGGCGGTTCTTGGGCAGGTTCAACTCCTTTTGCAGCTCAGCCAGGCGAGCACTGGCATTATAAGATCTGCGGAAATGCACACAGACTTTCCTGGCCTGCCTCAGGACATCCTGTAAGCCCGGGTACCTGCCCAAGAACCGCTCCACCACCAGGTTAAGGACATGAGCCACACAGGGCACATGGGTCAGTTGTCCCTGTCGGAGAGCGGAGAGGAGGTTGGTGCCATTGTCGCAAACTACCATTCCTGGCTTAAGCTGGCGTGGCGTCAACCACCTCTCAGCCTGCCCCTGCAGAGCAGACAGAACCTCTGCCCCAGTGTGGCTCCTGTCCCCCAAACACACCAGCGCAAGCACGGCATGGCATCTTTTTGCCTGCGTACTTGCGTAGCCCCTTGAACGCCTACGGAGCACCGCTGGTTCCGAGGACAAAGCACAGGAAGAGGCCACGGAGGAAGAAGAAGAGGAGGGGGTGGAGGACAGAGGTGTGTCACAACCAGTAGTAGCATTTTGGAGGCGTGGCGATGGAACAACCTCCAACACTACTGCACCTTGTCCTGCATCCTTCCCAGCTGCCAAAAGAGTGACCCAATGCGCCGTGAAATAAAGGTAACGTCCCTGTCCATGCCTGCTGGACCATGAGTCAGCGGTAATATGCACCTTACCGCTGACCGCCCTGTCCAGCGAGGCCAAGACATTGCCTTCCACATGCCGGTAGAGAGCCGGAATCGCCTTCCGTGAGAAAAAGTGGCGTTTGGGAACCTGCCACTGAGGAACCGCACATTGCACAAACTCACGGAAGGGGGCCGAGTCTACCAACTGAAAAGGCAGCAGTTGAAGCGCTAGCAATTTAGCCAAGCTAGCATTCAACCGCTGGGCATGTGGATGGCTGGGAGTGAACTTCTTTCGACGGTCCAGCAGCTGGGGCAGGGAAATTTGCCTGCTAGAATCGGACGTTGGTGTACTGCTAGCAGAGTGCCTGCAAGTACTTGGCTGTGACACACCTAATTCTACACCTTCATTCCTCTCAGAGCAGGTTTCAGAGAGGACTGAAGGTATAGTGGGGTTGGAGATCCCAGCTGAAGCGGTGCAAGAAGAGGTCAGCTTTGTTCTTTGGTGTGGGTCTTTAAGGTAGGCTTGCCAACGAGCTGCATGGCAGGTCAACATATGTCTGGTCAAGCATGTGGTGCCCAAGCGGGTGATGTTTTGGCCACGCGATATACGCTTGAGACTAGGGATGAGCTTCGTGTTCGAGTCGAACATACGTTCGACTCGAACATCGGCTGTTCGATCGTTCGACGAAGATCGAACGATTTGGGCCGTTCCCGCCAAATTCGAGTGACGCGAACGGCCCACAATGCACTACGCCATCGCAGTGTCATCCAGGCGCTGTGATTGGCCAAGCATGCACTGTGACCCCGCATGCTTGGCCAATCACAGCGCCGGCAGCGAGGAGAGCAATGATTGGCCACAGGCAGGATGCCTGTGGCCAATTATTGCTGAGGGTGTTTAGTACACGCCCCACACTATAAAAGGCCGCCAGCACGGCGGCCTAGTGTAGTGTGTTCCGGAGCAGGGAAAGACAAGCATAGGCAGGGACAGTGACATTTATTTCTTTCTTGCTTAACCTGGATTCCTTTAGTTTAGGGAAAGAGAAGGATAGGTAGGGAGAGTGTCAGTGTGTTTTACTGTGCGAGTCCTTGTTTCTAGGGACAAAGAAGGAAAGTGAGGGGAATTCTCCTTGTGCTATAGTGTGCTTTAAAAAAAAAAATTTCTAGGGACAGAAAACTCTAAGTAGGGAGAGTGTCAGTTTCTTTCACTGTGCCAGTCCTTGTTTCTAGGGACAAAGAAGGAAAGTGAGGGGAATTCTCCTTGTGCTATAGTGTGCTTTAAAAAAAAAAAAATTCTAGGGACAGAAAACTCTAGGTAGGGAGAGTGTCAGTTTCTTTCACTGTGCCAGTCCTTGTTTCTAGGGACAAAGAAGGAAAGTGAGGGGAATTCTCCTTGTGCTATAGTGTGCTTTAAAAAAACATTTTTTCTAGGGACAGAAAACTCTAGGTAGGGAGAGTGTCAGTTTCTTTCACTGTGCCAGTCCTTGTTTCTAGGGACAAAGAAGGAAAGTGAGGGGAATTCTCCTTGTGCTATAGTGTGCTTTAAAAAAACATTTTTTCTAGGGACAGAAAACTCTAGGTAGGGAGAGTGTCAGTTTCTTTCACTGTGCCAGTCCTTGTTTCTAGGGACAAAGAAGGAAAGTGAGGGGAATTCTCCTTGTGCTATAGTGTGCTTTAAAAAAACATTTTTTCTAGGGACAGAAAACTCTAGGTAGGGAGAGTGTCAGTTTCTTTCACTGTGCCAGTCCTTGTTTCTAGGGACAAAGAAGGAAAGTGAGGGGAATTCTCCTTGTGCTATAGTGTGCTTTAAAAAAACATTTTTTCTAGGGACAGAAAACTCTAGGTAGGGAGAGTGTCAGTTTCTTTCACTGTGCCAGTCCTTGTTTCTAGGGACAAAGAAGGAAAGTGAGGGGAATTCTCCTTGTGCTATAGTGTGCTTTAAAAAAACATTTTTTCTAGGGACAGAAAACTCTAGGTAGGGAGAGTGTCAGTTTCTTTCACTGTGCCAGTCCTTGTTTCTAGGGACAAAGAAGGAAAGTGAGGGGAATTCTCCTTGTGCTATAGTGTGCTTTAAAAAAACATTTTTTCTAGGGACAGAAAACTCTAGGTAGGGAGAGTGTCAGTTTCTTTCACTGTGCCAGTCCTTGTTTCTAGGGACAAAGAAGGAAAGTGAGGGGAATTCTCCTTGTGCTATAGTGTGCTTTAAAAAAACATTTTTTCTAGGGACAGAAAACTCTAGGTAGGGAGAGTGTCAGTTTCTTTCACTGTGCCAGTCCTTGTTTCTAGGGACAAAGAAGGAAAGTGAGGGGAATTCTCCTTGTGCTATAGTGTGCTTTAAAAAAACATTTTTTCTAGGGACAGAAAACTCTAGGTAGGGAGAGTGTCAGTTTCTTTCACTGTGCCAGTCCTTGTTTCTAGGGACAAAGAAGGAAAGTGAGGGGAATTCTCCTTGTGCTATAGTGTGCTTTAAAAAAAACATTTTTTCTAGGGACAGAAAACTCTAGGTAGGGAGAGTGTCAGTTTCTTTCACTGTGCCAGTCCTTGTTTCTAGGGACAAAGAAGGAAAGTGAGGGGAATTCTCCTTGTGCTATAGTGTGCTTTAAAAAAACATTTTTTCTAGGGACAGAAAACTCTAGGTAGGGAGAGTGTCAGTTTCTTTCACTGTGCCAGTCCTTGTTTCTAGGGACAAAGAAGGAAAGTGAGGGGAATTCTCCTTGTGCTATAGTGTGCTTTAAAAAAACATTTTTTCTAGGGACAGAAAACTCTAGGTAGGGAGAGTGTCAGTTTCTTTCACTGTGCCAGTCCTTGTTTCTAGGGACAAAGAAGGAAAGTGAGGGGAATTCTCCTTGTGCTATAGTGTGCTTTAAAAAAACATTTTTTCTAGGGACAGAAAACTCTAGGTAGGGAGAGTGTCGGTTTCTTTCACTGTGCCAGTCCTTGTTTCTAGGGACAAAGAAGGAAAGTGAGGGGAATTCTCCTTGTGCTATAGTGTGCTTTAAAAAAAAATTTTTCTAGGGACAGAAAACTCTAGGTAGGGAGAGTGTCAGTTTCTTTCACTGTGCCAGTCCTTGTTTCTAGGGACAAAGAAGGAAAGTGAGGGGAATTCTCCTTGTGCTATAGTGTGCTTTAAAAAAACATTTTTTCTAGGGACAGAAAACTCTAGGTAGGGAGAGTGTCAGTTTCTTTCACTGTGCCAGTCCTTGTTTCTAGGGACAAAGAAGGAAAGTGAGGGGAATTCTCCTTGTGCTATAGTGTGCTTTAAAAAAACATTTTTTCTAGGGACAGAAAACTCTAGGTAGGGAGAGTGTCAGTTTCTTTCACTGTGCCAGTCCTTGTTTCTAGGGACAAAGAAGGAAAGTGAGGGGAATTCTCCTTGTGCTATAGTGTGCTTTAAAAAAACATTTTTTCTAGGGACAGAAAACTCTAGGTAGGGAGAGTGTCAGTTTCTTTCACTGTGCCAGTCCTTGTTTCTAGGAAAAGGAGGAAAGTGAGGGGAATTCTCCTTGTGCTATAGTGTGCTTTAAAAAAACATTTTTTCTAGGGACAGAAAACTCTAGGTAGGGAGAGTGTCAGTTTCTTTCACTGTGCCAGTCCTTGTTTCTAGGGACAAAGAAGGAAAGTGAGGGGAATTCTCCTTGTGCTATAGTGTGCTTTAAAAAAACATTTTTTCTAGGGACAGAAAACTCTAGGTAGGGAGAGTGTCAGTTTCTTTCACTGTGCCAGTCCTTGTTTCTAGGGACAAAGAAGGAAAGTGAGGGGAATTCTCCTTGTGCTATAGTGTGCTTTAAAAAAACATTTTTTCTAGGGACAGAAAACTCTAGGTAGGGAGAGTGTCAGTTTCTTTCACTGTGCCAGTCCTTGTTTCTAGGGACAAAGAAGGAAAGTGAGGGGAATTCTCCTTGTGCTATAGTGTGCTTTAAAAAAACATTTTTTCTAGGGACAGAAAACTCTAGGTAGGGAGAGTGTCAGTTTCTTTCACTGTGCCAGTCCTTGTTTCTAGGGACAAAGAAGGAAAGTGAGGGGAATTCTCCTTGTGCTATAGTGTGCTTTAAAAAAACATTTTTTCTAGGGACAGAAAACTCTAGGTAGGGAGAGTGTCAGTTTCTTTCACTGTGCCAGTCCTTGTTTCTAGGGACAAAGAAGGAAAGTGAGGGGAATTCTCCTTGTGCTATAGTGTGCTTTAAAAAAACATTTTTTCTAGGGACAGAAAACTCTAGGTAGGGAGAGTGTCAGTTTCTTTCACTGTGCCAGTCCTTGTTTCTAGGGACAATGAAGGAAAGTGAGGGGAATTCTCCTTGTGCTATAGTGTGCTTTAAAAAAACATTTTTTCTAGGGACAGAAAACTCTAGGTAGGGAGAGTGTCAGTTTCTTTCACTGTGCCAGTCCTTGTTTCTAGGGACAAAGAAGGAAAGTGAGGGGAATTCTCCTTGTGCTATAGTGTGCTTTAAAAAAACATTTTTTCTAGGGACAGAAAACTCTAGGTAGGGAGAGTGTCAGTTTCTTTCACTGTGCCAGTCCTTGTTTCTAGGGACAAAGAAGGAAAGTGAGGGGAATTCTCCTTGTGCTATAGTGTGCTTTAAAAAATCATTTTTTCTAGGGACAGAAAACTCTAGGTAGGGAGAGTGTCGGTTTCTTTCACTGTGCCAGTCCTTGTTTCTAGGGACAAAGAAGGAAAGTGAGGGGAATTCTCCTTGTGCTATAGTGTGCTTTAAAAAAACATTTTTTCTAGGGACAGAAAACTCTAGGTAGGGAGAGTGTCAGTTTCTTTCACTGTGCCAGTCCTTGTTTCTAGGGACAAAGAAGGAAAGTGAGGGGAATTCTCCTTGTGCTATAGTGTGCTAAAGCATTCCTCATCAACCATCTTTGAAATCCTTGTTTTTTGGACAGTCAGGGAAATTGTCGTTGTGCTATTCTGTGCAAAAGCAATCATCCTCAACCATATTTAGAAATCCTTAAGTAAAGGGACAGAGAAGGATACCTGAAGGTAGCCCTTATTGCTTTTTTCCCATCTCCCTGCAGGCCATCTATTAGAATGTCTGGAAGGCAAACAAGGAGAGGCAGACAGTCAGGAGGCAATAAAAGAGGGCAAGCAGGCTCTGTGTCTGGGGGCAACAGTGCTGGTCGTGGACGCGGTGCATTGTCATCAGCACATGGCCATGGGACACGCTTGTCCTTCTTTTCGGCAGCTGGACATGTTGAGCCACATCATGCCGAAGACTTGGTAGAGTGGATGACCAAGCCCTCCTCCTCCTCCTCATCCTCTCTCACCCAGGCTCAGGGTACTGGCAAAGCAGCTGCCAAAGCGTCCTCTTCCCTGGTATCAATGTCAGACTCATCATCAGTCACTCCTTCCCTAGACCCACCATGTCCTCCTCCTGAGGAGTCCCCCGAACTGTTTGAGCACAGTGTTGGGTACATGCTCCAGGAGGATGCCCAGCGTTTCGAAGGGTCTGATGATGAAACCCAGCTACAGGAAGGCAGTAGCGTGAGAGCAGACAGAGGGGATGCTCAAGAAGGACACCAATCTGGCAGTCATGTTCCAGCAGCTGCAGCATACTGCCAGATTGGCTCCAGTGATGAGGAGGGAGGGGATGATGAGGTCACTGACTCCACGTGGGTGCCTAATAGGAGAGAGGAGGAGGAGGAGGATGAGGAGGAGGCACATCTCCAACGAGGCAGGATGTCCTTTGGTGGCCAGCGTAAGGGCAGTACACCGACGGAATCACACCGCAGAGCTCCGCCTGTGCAGGGCGCTGCCTCTGCCCGTCATTCAAAAAGTTCCTTGGTGTGGGCCTTTTTTGAGGCTAGTGCATCAGATCGCACAGCTGCTGTTTGCAACATATGTCTCAAGCGTATATCGCGTGGCCAAAACATCAGCCGCTTGGGTACCACATGCCTGACCAGACATATGTTGACCTGCCATGCAGCTCGTTGGCAAGCCTACCTCAAAGACCCACACCAAAGAACAAAGCGGACCTCTCCTTGCACCGCATCAGCTGGGATCTCCAACCCCACTATAACTTCAGTCCTCTCTGAAACATGCACTGAGAGGAATGAAGGTGTAGAATTAGGTGTGTCACAGCCAAGTACTTGCGGCCACTCTGCTAGCAGTACACCGACGTCCGATTCTAGCAGGCAAATTTCCCTGCCCCAGCTGCTGGACCGTCGAAAGAAGTTCACTCCCAGCCATCCACATGCCCAGCGGTTGAATGCTAGCTTGGCTAAATTGCTAGCGCTTCAACTGCTGCCTTTTCAGTTGGTAGACTCGGCCCCCTTCCGTGAGTTTGTGCAATGTGCGGTTCCTCAGTGGCAGGTTCCCAAACGCCACTTTTTCTCACGGAAGGCTATTCCGGCTCTCTACCGGCATGTGGAAGGCAATGTCTTGGCCTCGCTGGACAGGGCGGTCAGCGGTAAGGTGCATATTACCGCTGACTCATGGTCCAGCAGGCATGGACAGGGACGTTACCTTTCTTTCACGGCCCATTGGGTCACTCTTTTGGCAGCTGGGAAGGATGCAGGACAAGGTGCAGTAGTGTTGGAGGTTGTTCCACCGCCACGCCTCCAAAATGCTACTACTGGTTGTGACACACCTCTCTCCTCCACCCCCTCCTCTGCTTCTTCCTCCATGGCCTCTTCCTGTGTTTTGTCCTATGAACCAGCGGTGCTCTGTAGCCGTTCACGGGGCTACGCAAGTACGCAGGCAAAAAGATGCCATGCCGTGCTTGCGCTGGTGTGTTTGGGGGACAGAAGCCACACTGGGGCAGAGGTCCTGTCTGCTCTGCAGGGCCAGGCCGAGAGGTGGTTGACGCCACGCCAGCTTAAGCCAGGAATGGTGGTTTGCGACAATGGCACCAACCTCCTCTCCGCCCTCCGACAGGGACAACTGACCCATGTGCCCTGTGTGGCTCACGTCCTTAACCTGGTGGTGCAGCGGTTCTTGGGCAGGTACCCGGGCTTACAGGATGTCCTGAGGCAGGCCAGGAAAGTCTGTGTGCATTTCCGCAGATCTTATAATGCCAGTGCTCGCCTGGCTGAGCTGCAAAAGGAGTTGAACCTGCCCAAGAACCGCCTTATATGTGACATGCCCACCAGGTGGAACTCAACGTTGGCCATGCTGCAGCAGCTGCACACGCAGCAGAGGGCCATCAATGAGTACCTGTGCGACTACGGCACCAGGACAGGGTCAGGGGACCTTGGTTTTTTTTCTCCACGCCAGTGGGGCATGATCAGGGATGCATGCACTGTCCTGGCACCATTTGAGGAGGCCACGAGGATGGTGAGCAGTGACAGTGCATGCATCAGTGACACTGTACCTCTTGTCCACCTGTTGGAGCACACGCTGCGTGGAATAATGGACAGGGCACTTGAGGCAGAACAGAGGCAGGAAGAGGAGGACTTCCTTGCCTCTCAAGGCCCCCTTTACCCAGACAGTGTTCCTTCTGTCCCACCCATCGCACAGGAAGAGGAAGAGGAGGAGGAGGAGGAGGAGGAGGAGGATTGTGTCAGCATGGAGGTGGAGGCTGGCACTCAGCATCATCAGCAGCAGTCTTTTAGGGATGATTTACAGTCCCAAGAAACCAGTGGACTTGTACGTGGCTGGGAGGAGGTGGCTGCGGATTATGTCGTCCTTAGTGACCCAGAGGACTCCGGACCGAATGCCTCAGCAAACCTACGCTGCATGGCCTCCCTGATCCTGCAAAGTCTGCGGAAGGATCCTCGTATTCTTCGGATCAAGGAGAGGGACCATTACTGGCTGGCCACTCTCCTTGATCCACGGTACAAGGGTAAGGTTGCGGACCTTATGTTACCTTCGCAGAGGGAGCAGAGGATGAGACAACTCCGGGAGGCCTTGCAGAAAGGTCTGTGCAACGCGTTCCCAGAGACTGGGAGGTTACAAACTCCTGGTCCTGGACAACGAGTTGCTGAGGCTTCGGCCAGTCAAAGAAGGAGCGGTGGGGAAGGTGGCCGTCTGACCGATGCGTTCAGACAATTCTTTAGTCCGCAGCCCCAAAGTATGATCGGTTCCAGCAACCATCGCCAGCGTCTGATAAACATGGTGCAGGAATATCTAGGGGCACGGTTAGACTTGGACACCTTCCCCACCGAAAATCCTCTGGCTTACTGGGTCTTGAGGATGGATCACTGGCCAGAGCTTGCACAGTATGCAATTGAGCTACTGGCCTGTCCTGCATCCAGCGTTCTTTCGGAACGCACATTCAGTGCTGCTGGAGGATTTGTCACGGATCACAGGGTGCGCCTGTCCACCGACTCGGTTGATCGACTGACTTTCATCAAGATGAACCAGTCTTGGATCACCACCAGCTACCACACACCTGATGCTGATATAACAGACTAATTGATTTTAACATGTCACATCCCTTCAAGACTGATGCTGATGCTGAGTGCCTGTGCTGTTATGTTGACTGGCTATCCTCCTCCTCCTCCGAGTCCTCAATGATACGATTGATGATGATAGCTTGGAAGATCATTTTTGTTTATGGGTGCCGCCACCAGTGGCTAAGGCCCAATTTTTCAGCCCCTGTTTTACAGGGGCGTGTAATTACAATTTTTTTAGCAATAATTTGCCATAGGGCTCATTGCTGTGCTCCAAGTACAGTATCTGTGAGGGGTTGGAGTGTTGTGGCACCAGTGCCTAAGGCCCAATTTTTCAGCCCCTGTTTAACAGGGGCGTGTCATTACAATTTTTGAAGCAATACTTTGCAACAGGGCTCATTGCTGTGCTCCAAGTACAGTATCTGTGAGGGGTTGTAGTGTTGTGCCACCAGTGCCTAAGGCCCAATTTTTCAGCCCCTGTTTAACAGGGGCGTGTCATTACAATTTTTGAAGCAATACTTTGCAACAGGGCTCATTGCTGTGCTCCAAGTACAGTATCTGTGAGGGGTTGTAGTGTTGTGCCACCAGTGCCTAAGGCCCAATTTTTCAGCCCCTGTTCAACAGGGGCATGCAATTACAATTCTTGATCTAATAATTCACAGCAGGGCCCATTGCTGCACCCACCAAGAATAACTCTGAGGGCTTACAGTGTTGTGGCAACGCCACCACCACCACCACCACCACGAAAGGCCCAATTTTTCAGCCCCTGTTCAAAAGGGGCATGTAATTACAATTCTTGATCTAATAATTCACAGCAGGGCCCATTCCTGCACCCACCAAGAGTAACTCTGAGGGCTTACAGTGTTGTGGCAACGCCACCACCACCACCACCACGAAAGGCCCAATTTTTCAGCCCCTGTTCAACAGGGGCATGCAATTACAATTCTTGATCTAATAATTCACAGCAGGGCCCATTGCTGCACCCACCAAGAGTAACTGTCAGGGCTTACAGTGTTGTGGCACCAGCACCACCATCAAAGGCCCAATTTTTACTACCACTGTTCAACAATTATATGTAATTAAAATTCCTGATATAATAGTTGACAGCAGGGCGTTCCAGCACCAACCAAGAGTAACTGTGAGTGCTTACAGTGTTGTGCCAACACCAACAACTAAGGGGCCTATTTCTGCAGAGTATATACGGCAGGTCCCTACATTCAAACATCCAACTTACAAACGACTCCTACTTGCAAACGCAAGAAGACAACAGGAAGTGAGAGGAAATCTACCACTAGGAAGGAAAATTCTCTCCTGTAAGAATAAATATGGGAGAAAGGTGTCTCCTCTGTACTGATGCTTTATCAGCAATCCTTGTTTCAAGAAAAACACCACATTTCAAAAACAGTTGTCATTGGGACGGAAAGTGAGGTGAAATGTTCTGAACAGGGGCACAGACAGCAAAACAAATGTTACAGGGGTGATAACCCTTACCTATGTTTTCCAAAAAGTTTAAAAATAGATTTTTGGGCTGGAGCTACACTTCAACAATGTACCTATTCAAAATTACAAACAGATTCTACATAAGAACAAACCTACAGTCCCTGTCTTGTATGCACCACCTGTATACGGCTGTTCAGAGTATATAGGGCCTTTTTTATTTTATGTGCGGGGTTCCCCTTAATATCCATACAAGACCCAAAGGGGCTGGTAATGGGCTGGTGTGGGGGGGGGGGTCATGGGGTAGCTATGCCATTTTTCTTAAAGATTTTCATCCATATTACCGGGGCCAGACATTACATTAAAGCCGCAAGCAGTTTTAAATGGCTTTTTTTTCCTTTAGAAGTGTCATTTTGTGCAGGGACAGTTCTAAACACGGGAAACACGTGGCACTTCACAGGCATACTTTAGACACCCCCCAGGTACGATATTTAAAGGAATATTTGACTTTTTTTTTTCACTTTATGCATCATTAAAATGACTGCTCCCGAAAAACGACCGTTTTTAAAACTTCTTTTTGCATTGATACATGTCCCCTGGTGCAGAACCCGGGTTCCCAAACCCTTTTTAGGACAATAACATGCATAATAGTTGTTATAATTAGCACTTTAGAATTCGAACGTTCGCATCCATTGTATTTAATAGGGTTCTAATGTTCGTACGAACTTTCGGTCCGTTCGCGGGTTCTGGTGCGAACCGAACCCGGGGGTGTTCGGCTCATCACTACTTGAGACATATGTTGCAAACAGCAGCTGTGCGATCTGATGCACTCGACTCAAAAAAGGCCCACACCAAAGAACTTTTTGAATAACGGGCAGAGGCAGCGCCCTGCACAGGCGGAGCTCTGCGGTGTGATTCCATCGGTGTGCTGCCCTTGCGCTGGCCCCCCGAGGGCATCCTGCCTCCTTGGAGATGTGCCTCCTCCTCATCCTCCTCCTCCTCCTCTCTCCTATTAGGCACCCACGTGGAGTCAGTGACCTCATCATCCCCTCCCTCCTCATCACTGGAGCCAATCTGGCAGTATGCTGCAGCTGCTGGAACATGACTGCCAGATTGGTGTCCTTCTTGAGCATCCCCTCTCTCTGCTCTCACGCTACTGCCTTCCTCTAGCTGGGTATCATCATCAGACCCTTCGAAACGCTGGGCATCCTCCTGGAGCATGTACCCAACACTGTGCTCAAACAGTTCGGGGGACTCCTCAGGAGGACATGGTTGGTCTAGGGAAGGAGTGACTGATGATGACATTGATACCAGGGAAGAGGACGCTTTGGCAGCTGCATTGCCAGTACCCTGAGCCTGGGTGAGAGAGGATGAGGAGGATGAGGAGGGCTTGGTCATCCACTCTACCAAGTCTTCGGCATGATGCGGCTCAACATGTCCAGCTGCCAAAAAGAAGGACAAGCGTGTCCCATGGCCACGTACTGATGGCGATGCACCGCGTCCACGACCAGCACTGTTGTCTCTAGACACAGAGCCTGCTTGCCCTCTTTTTTTGGCTCCTGACTGTCTGCCTCTCCTTGTTTGCCTTCCAGACATTCTAATGGCCTGCAGGGAAATGGGAAAAGCAGCAATACAGGCTAAGTTAAGGTGTAATATGGTCAGGAGGTACACTCCGCCCGCTGTAAGTGCCGCAAAATCCTGTTTGTGTAACACACCAGGAAAAAGCAGCAATACAGGCTAAGTTAAGGTGTAATATGGTAAGGAGGTACACTCCGCCCGCTGTAAGTGCCGCAAAATCCTGTTGGTGTAACACACCAGGAAAAAGCAGCAATACAGGCTAAGTTAAGGTGTAATATGGTCAGGAGGCACACTCCGCCCGCTGTAAGTGCCGCAAAATCCTGTTTGTGTAACACACCAGGAAAAAGCAGCAATACAGGCTAAGTTAAGGTGTAATATGGTCAGGAGGCACACTCCGCCCGCTGTAAGTGCCGCAAAATCCTGTTTGTGTAACACACCAGGAAAAAGCAGCAATACAGGCTAAGTTAAGGTGTAATATGGTCAGGAGGTACACTCCGCCCGCTGTAAGTGCCGCAAAATCCTGTTGGTGTAACACACCAGGAAAAAGCAGCAATACGGGCTAACTTCAGGTGTATAATGTGCAGGAGGCTTAGCAACAATGACACTGACACTGTCCCCTGCCTATCCTTCTCTCTCCCTGCACACAAGGTTTATCAAAGTATATGACACTGACACTCTCCCTGCCTATCCTTCTCTCTCCCTGCACACAAGGTTTAACAAAGAATATGACACTGACACTGTCCCCTGCCTATCCTTCTCTCTCCCTGCACACAAGGTTTATCAAAGTATATGACACTGACACTCTCCCTGCCTATCCTTCTCTCTCCCTACACACAAGGTTTAGCAAAGAATATGACACTGACACTCTCCCTGCCTATCCTTCTCTGTCCCTACACACAAGGTTTAGCAAAGAATAGATTTGACAAGATTTGACACTGTCCCTGCCTATCCTTCACTTTCCCTGCTCCGGAACACACTACACAAGGCCACCGCGCTGGCGGCCTTTTATAGTGTGGGGCGTGTACTAAACCCCCTCAGCTATAATTGGCCACAGGCATCCTGCCTGTGGCCAATCATTGCTCTCCTCGCTACCGGCGCTGTGATTGGCCAAGCATGCAGGGTCACAGTGCATGCTTGGCCAATCACAGCGCCGGGATTACACTGCGATGGCGCAGGGTATTGTGGGCCGTTCGCGTCACTCGAATTTGGCGCGAACGGCCCAAATCGTTCGTTGTTCACCGAACGCGCGAACAGCCGATGTTCGAGTCGAACCTATGTTCGACTCGAACACCAAGCTCATCCCTACTTATAAGCGTATAACCAATATGTGTATAAACATGCACACACATGGCCTGGCGATCATGCTGTATTTTATATGTATGTGTGCATTATTATTGTATATTGGTTATGTAAATATAAATCTATATCAATGTATTGTATTGAAATTGATCAAAGAACGATTATAATAAAAATTGATTGATTAAACATAGATATCAATTCAATATGTAGCCAATACCAGCAATCAACATAGCGCCAAAGTGTGCACATCTATACCCACATGATTATTTATTGGTGTTAAATATAGAGAGAATCAATTGATGAATGGGGGGGGGGGTAAAAATTATGAAGTGTGGGTGAATTTAAAAAAGTGCTAAAAATTTGAAAAGTAAGGGAATGTGGTTGTGAGTGTAGGGTGATGGTGAGGTGATGTGAATGAAGAAGAAGTGCAAGGAAGTGAGATGAAAATAATTAAGGATTGGATTATGGGTGAGTTGAAAGGGAGTATGGGTTTAAAACTAAGTGTAAATGATTATAAATCAACAATCAAATACAGGTCCTTCTCAAAAAATTAGCATATTGTGATAAAGTTCATTATTTTCTGTAATGTACTGATAAATATTAGACTTTCATATATTTTAGATTCATTACACACAACTGAAGTAGTTCAAGCCTTTTCTTGTTTTAATATTGATGATTTTGGCATACAGCTCATGAAAACCCAAAAATCCTATCTCAAAAAATTAGCATATTTCATCCGACCAATAAAAGAAAAGTGTTTTTAATACAAAAAAAGTCAACCTTCAAATAATTATGTTCAGTTATGCACTCAATACTTGGTAGGGAATCCTTTTGCAGAAATGACTGCTTCAATGCGGCGTGGCATGGAGGCAACCAGCCTGTGGCACTGCTGAGGTGTTATGGAGGCCCAGGATGCTTCGATAGCGGCCTTAAGCTCATCCAGAGTGTTGGGTCTTGCGTCTCTCAACTTTCTCTTCCCAATATCCCACAGATTCTCTATGGGGTTCAGGTCAGGAGAGTTGGCAGGCCAATTGAGCACAGTAATACCATGGTCGGTAAACCATTTACCAGTGGTTTTGGCACTGTGAGCAGGTGCCAGGTCGTGCTGAAAAATGAAATCTTCATCTCCATAAAGCTTTTCAGCAGATGGAAGCATGAAGTGCTCCAAAATCTCCTGATAGCTAGCTGCATTGACCCTGCCCTTGATAAAACACAGTGGACCAACACCAGCAGCTGACATGGCACCCCAGACCATCACTGACTGTGGGTACTTGACACTGGACTTCAGGCATTTTGGCATTTCCCTCTCCCCAGTCTTCCTCCAGACTCTGGCACCTTGATTTCTGAATGTACTTTGGACCACTGAGCAACAGTCCAGTGCTGCTTCTCTGTAGCCCAGGTCAGGCGCTTCTGCCGCTGTTTCTGGTTCAAAAGTGGCTTGACCTGGGGAATGCGGCACCTGTAGCCCATTTCCTGCACACGCCTGTTCACAGTGGCTCTGGATGTTTCTACTCCAGACTCAGTCCACTGCTTCCGCAGGTCCTCCAAGGTCTGGAATCGGTCCTTCTCCACAATCTTCTTCAGGGTCCGGTCACCTCTTCTCATTGTGCAGCGTTTTCTGCCACACTTTTTCCTTCCCACAGACTTCCCACTGAGGTGCCTTGATACAGCACTCTGGGAACAGCCTATTCGTTCAGAAATTTCTTTCTGTGTCTTACCCTCTTGCTTGAGGGTGTCAATGATGGCCTTCTGGACAGCAGTCAGGTCGGCAGTCTTACCCATGATTGCGGTTTTGAGTAATGAACCAGGCTGGGAGTTTTTAAAAGCCTCAGGAATCTTTTGCAGGTGTTTAGAGTTAATTAGTTGATTCAGATGATTAGGTTAATAGCTCGTTTAGAGAACCTTTTCATGATATGCAAATTTTTTGAGATAGGAATTTTGGGTTGTCATGAGCTGTATGCCAAAATCATCAATATTAAAACAAGAAAAGGCTTGAACTACTTCAAGTTGTGTTTAACGAATCTAAAATATATGAAAGTCTAATGTTTATCAGTACATTACAGAAAATAATGAACTTTATCACAATATGCTAATTTTTTGAGAAGGACCTGTATAATTTATTGAAGTGAATAAATGGGAAAAAGCAATTGTAAAAAATTGTGCCATAATGTAAAAATTGCTGATTGAAGTGAAAGCTGCATGAATTAAGTAAATAGTATATTGAAATTATGAAGCCTTGTAAAAAACATGCTCACGTCACGGCTATTGAGTGTGTGAAGGTGAGTAAAAAGGAATGGTGTGCAAATATTTTTTTTTTTTTTTTTACCTTAAATAGTTTAAGGAGTGAATAAGCCCAACGATGAGCAAAGTGGTACAACAAATGAGACCTTCACAGGTTTCTGTGTCTATGGGACTTTAAAATGAAAAGATTCTAATTACCGTATATACTGGAGTATAAGCCGACCCGAATATAAGCCGAGGCACCTAATTTTACCACAAAAAAATGGGAAAACGTATTGACTCGAGTATAAGCCTAGGGCGTCCATCTGCATGCCTCACTGTGTCCATGTGCATGCCTCACTGTGCCTCACTTTGCCTCACTGTATCCATGTGCATGCCTCACTGTGCCTCACTGTGTCCATGTGCATGCCTCACTGTGTCCATGTGCATACCTCACTGTGCCCATGCTCCACTGTGTCCACGCCTCACTGTGCCCAATCTCCCTACCTGATCTCCGGCGCTGTGTGACTAGACTGACTTTTAACATGGGAGTCTATTGAAGGGGTGGGGTCCAGGGGACCTAGGACCGGCAGGTACCGGGTCCCCAAAATCACCGGAGAAATGACCGTTTAACATTGGAGTCTATGGAAGGGGTGCCCAGCTTTGAAAAATCGGTGCTCCGCAGCTGTAGGTCCCCCGGATAACAAACTTTGCACACTTGTAGGGAAAGAATGGGGCTACATGTGTGCCAAGTTTGGGGTCCAGGGGACCTACGTCTGGCTGGGATCAGGCGCACAAAGTTGAAGATGGACACAGACTCGAGTATAAGCCGAGGGTGGAATTTTCAGCACAAAAAAATGTGCTGAAAAACTCGGCTTATACTCAAGTATATACGGTAGTTCTAAGATAGATTGGATTGAATGAGATTCAAAAGCAAACAAATAAGCCTGCACAATGGTCCGTCTGCATTGCCTACCTTGGAGAGAGATTTTTCAATGTGTCAGTGTTTAGACAGCCATCCAGTGATCTCACAAGGATCAGCTGGAGGCTGAGGTATTTATGTTGCAGTTTAGATGGAATAATTGCATCAGCTGCTCGGTTGTGCATCGCCTCCCCTTCCCCTTTATTCCCCCAGGTCAATGGCATCCTGTGACGGTGGCTGGGCGTGGCTCCTTCGGCGTTCCGGAGGGTTGAGCCCCGGCAACTGCCGACATCGCTGTGGCAACAGCAAGATGCCGTGGCGTCACGCTCGTGCACGGCAACACCGTGACCGTGCGTGCTGTGTGACGTCATGCGCGGCGCACCCCGGACGCGCACAACGTCAAAAGCGTCCAGCGATGTACACGGGACGCCGCCGGCACATGGAGGCTCCATCTAACCGTGCAAGTGTGGAGGTGCACCGCTAGGAGCTTGAAGGAGGAGAGTCACTGTGGAATCAGGATCTCCTCCGTGTGCCGGGAAGAAAGGGAGAGTGAGGCATTCTTACCCCCGGGGAGGACCGAGACACATGGGGACCGGAATCAACCAGAGGCTAGAAGGCAAGAAGAAAACACTGCTCATTTAAAAAAAAATTGCATTGATACATGTCCCCCAGGGCAGTACCCAGGGCAGTACCCAGGCCCCATACCCTTTTTATGGCCAAAAACATGTTTGGGTCCCATAGACTTTAATAGATTTGCGTCTCGGGTCCGAACTTTTTCTCTGTTCGTGAGTTCTGGTGTGAACCGAACCGGGGGTGTTCTGCCCGTCACTAGTGTGGAGACGATTCCTCGGGGGTGGGTCCATGACCCCTGCAATCACAGTATGCCCACAGTCTTCATCAGTTACATCTTGCGGCAAAATAGAGTTTTTGCTGGGGGTCATCTCTGGCTTGAAGGTGAGTATTGTAGCATTAGCTGCTTTTTTATTTTATACACCTGCTGGGGAATATTTTTAAAAATGCCCAAAGTTGAGCTTTAAAAATAGCTTGTTTTTAGCAGGTCTTGTAGTCCACCCAGCTGTAATGATCAGAACACTGATTAGAAGATCGTACTGAAGAGTGAATAAACTCTAACAATGCAATCTCTCCATGGACCGGTGCAGAGAAGTACAAAAAGAAAAACTCTAAAGAAAGAATTTTCCACTTCATCCAAGATATTCTGTGACAGAAGGAATGAGAGAATATCCAGTAAGCTGGGAGTTCTGTTCCAAGTTTTGTGTGTTGGATATCCGCTGCATACTTGCCTACTCTATCTCTCAGGTCCACTCATCAAGTATAACACTGTTGAAAGATTTCTAATGACTAGCACCCAATTGTTTTATCAGCCATTACTATCCTGTACTACTGTATACTATAATATATTCTGAAGACCAGTCCCTGAAAATGACAGTGCTCGGAGCTCCTGTGGGTGTGCAGGGCTGTCTGAAGGTAATGTGTTCTGACAGAGTGGAGCATTAGCATCATGTATGTCTATTCCTTTGCAGGTTTATGAGGGATTCAGAGACAAAGTTTCTCAAAGCTGAACTCTAGGCTGATAAAGAAGCAGATAAGAAAAAAGTAGCTTATAAGGGATTCAGTTGATTCTTAAAACTGAACTGTAGGGAGATAAAAATGACACACATTGATGCTGAAGCCTAAATCATAAAAATACAGAAAGAAGTGCCGGACAAAAATCGGATAAGAAAAATCCAAAATAATTTTAATGGCTGATTAAAAAAAAATCATATAAAAACATCCGGCACGTTTCAGGGGCAACACAGCTTTCCCTTCATCAGGCTACAAGAATAAGTAAAATGCATAGTCATAATGATCAAAAACATAGAAAAATCCAAATTTATACCACTGATAACCACTACCCACAATAATAACCAAATTCTATAAATAGAATTCTGTTTTATTCAATATACATTAAAATTCAAATGCAACTTGGTAAAAATCATAAAAACTGCTGCGACAAGGCAATTTGCCACACTTTACGATGTATATCCTTAGAAGAGGTCTACGTGTTTCACGGATACACCACTTCCTCAGGACCCACAAGGATTTATACATTCTAAGGAGCTAATCATAGTCATAAAAACACCTCTACAAGAAAGAGGAAATAAATAACAGAAAATTAGCCATATAAACATACCATGTATCTTATCAAATATTAACCACCCCCAATGTATAACAAAATACATATTTACTGTATGATTGCACAAAAAACAAAAAAATATATAAAAATAACAGATTTTTTCTTACCCTAAGAACCCTTTCACACTGAGGCGCTTTGCAGGCACTATAGCGCTAAAAATAGTGCCTGCAAATCGCCCTGATAGAGCCGCTCCATTCACACTGGAGCGGTGCGCTGTCAGGGCATCAGAAAAAGTCCTGCCAGTAGCTTCTTTGGAGCGCATTAGGAGCGGTGAATACATCGCTCCTAAAGCGACCCTGCCCATTGAAATCAGCCACGTTTCGGCCGCTAGCGGGGGTTAAAAGCGCCCCGCTAGCGGCCGTAACACGCCGCAAAAACAACGGTAAAGCACGGCTAAAAATAGCAGCCTTTTACCGCCGACGCCCGGGCGCTGTGAGTGTGAAAGCACTCTCGGAAAATCTGGGGAAGCATTTGAATTTGAATGTATATTTAATAAACTGTGAATTGTATTTATATAATTTGGTTATTATTGTGGGTTGTGGTTATCAGTGGTATACTCAAAGTGCCATCCAATTTGGATTTTTCTAGGCTTTACACGCCGGGATGATACCCTGATTTCTCACATTTATGTTAGAGTTTTCAAACAATCCACCTCACAAACGTTTTGTCAGGAAAGGCTTCACCCGCTGGTGGTGCTGTTGGTCCTATGGACTGCAGTAATAGTGTCCACCAGCAGGTGTCCTCTTGCGGCCAATATCTTTGTTGGAGGATCTCACCTGGTAATGCCTGATCAATGGGCTGTAGTACCAGCGTCCACCAGCGGGTGTATTCCGGCAGTGTGGGGCAGGCAGCACTTCCTGCGCTCAGCTGTGACCTGAAGCTAATCACAAGCCTTCTTATAAATACCCGGCAAGTACAAACACTCCTTGCCCTGGTATCTCTCTCCCTGACCTAGGACCTGTGATCTGGACTTTGAACCTACATCCTGCCTAGCCCGATCTGACCTGATCCCTATCTTTAACCCATCCTGCGTCTGTCCCTCCTGTCTCTTGATTACCACGATCCCTTGTCCTCCTGTTACCTGGATTCTTGGATCCCTGCTCTGCAGCCAATCCATCTGTCCCCTCTCTGTTCCTGTCTGTTTCCCGTCCTTACCCATCTGCTTCCATCCCCTTGTCTATGAACTCGGCCTGGCTTTCACTACGTTTCCGGTATCTCCCATTATTGTATATATTTTCTATAGTCACTGTTATTTGGTTAGGTTGCTGCACTGTGTTCTGTTGGAGGTGGTTATTTGTCTGTTCACTTATCGTAATAAACTGTTATACTTTTACTTACACCCGTTTGGTCTCCTCTGTACAGTCACACAGTCTGGTTTGTAAAATTGTATCAAGATATAATATTGGGATATATACCACAAAATCTAGAACATCACATAGAAACAGACTTGTCACATGAACTTTGGTTAAATTATACAGTGGTAAAGAATACAAGAGAGACAAACAGCCACAAAACTCTCCTATAGGGTCACACATTGTGTTAACCACGGGGAACTTTCCCAAAAAGTAATCTCTCGTTGGTACTTAACTCCAACCCGCCTAGCCAAATTCTTCCCTACCTATTCTTCTCTTTGTTGGAGAGGATGCGGCCACACTGGCTCCCTCCTCCATATACTGTGCTCGTGTAAGTGTCTAACGAGTTGTTGGAACAAAATTTTCCAACTCATATTACAATTATCTGGAATCCTTACCAAACCAGAGCCAGCTCTAGCCCTTCTTTGTTTAGGAATAGATCATTTCCCCTCAGAATTTCGCACCATAATTGCTCTTTTTCTACTAAGTCTCTTATTACCAGACGATCAGATCAACCCCCAAATGTTTCGGACCTGATCAACCATGTTAACCCAATATTCGAGTGCGAACGCAACCTTGCTGTTAGATCTAATTCTTACTGTACCTTTTCCAAATCATGGAGTTTCTGGAGCCACCTGTACCCCTCATGACATGATATTCAATTTCATTTTAACTTCATGACATTTGATTGTTTGTTTGTTCTGTACCTTTAATGACTTGTACATCCGTTTATGACTATTTACCAACTATTGCACCTTTGTCCTTACTGCTTTCTGATACTGTTTGTTTTGTATTGTTTCAAAATCAATAAAGATCTAATGTTGAAGAAAAAAAAAAGATACAAGAGATATACATAGTAAAAACATCCAATACAGAAAGTTGATATATAATGTAAACATAGATTAAACTTTATTACAGAGAAAATGTGCAATTTAAAGCCCTGTACACACGATCGGATTTCCCATGGATTCTAATCCGATGGATTTTTCCATCGGAAATCCGATGAAGCTGACTTCCATCAGTCTTGCCTACACACCATCAGTCAAAAATCCGACCGTCCCAAACACGGTGGCGTAAAACACTCCGACAAGCCGAGAAAAATGAAGTTCAATGCTTCAGAGCATGCGTCGACTTGATTCTGAGCATGCGTGGGTTTTTTGTCCGATGGAGTTCCACACAGACGATCGGAATTTTCTATAGTTTTTTTTCCCATTGGATAAATTTAAAACATGTTCTATTTTTTCTCACCGATGGAAAAAAGACCGATGGGGCCCATACACGATCGGTTTGTCCGATGAGAAAAGTTCATCGGACTGTTTTCATCTGTAAAACCGATCGTGTGTACACGGCATAAGAGACACAACGGCTGAAATATGACTAAATCAGGTCCTGTTCTTGGACCTGTATCAGATTATTTTGGTTACCTGGGGCATAGGCAGTGTTAATTTTGGCAGCAAATTTCGATATAGTTTTAGTCTTATGCGGTGTACACACGATAGGAATTTCCGATGAAAAAAGTCTGACAGAGTTTTTTCATCGGAAATTCCAACCGTGTGTGGGCCCCTTTGGAGAAATTCCGTTGAATTCCATCGGAATTTTAAAATAGAAACTGTTTTATTTTTTTCTTATGAAATTCCGTCGGAATTCCGATGGGAGTTTGGTCGGAAAAAGGTCCGATCGTGTGTACGCAGCATAAGTCTTAGGACTAAAATGGCATTTTAGTTTTAGTCCCATTTTAGTCTTCTGCAATTGTTTTAGTTTTAGTCATATTTAGTCGACTAAATCTCCAGTACATTTTAGTTGACTAAAATCTCCAGTACATTTTGGTTGACTAAAATCATTTTAGTCTAATAAAACTCATGTTATGCATCTAAAATCTAATGGGTGTAGGTAAATTGTAATGCATTATTTAAGCATTTCTCTACAATTTTCAAACTCATTATATACTGCTGGAGTGAAAAATCGAATATGTTACTATTATGGTATTGAGAAATGAGCATGCACTACAGACTAGTGTTAATTTTTCAATTTAGTTTTAGTCCTAGTCTTTTGACTAAAATGGCATTTTAGTTTTAGTCCCATTTTAGTGTTTCGACTAAAATGCCATGTTAATTTTAGTTGTATTTTAGTTATCTCAATTGTTTTTGTCGTATTTTAGTTGACTAAAAAGGTATTAGGTTAGTCGACTAAAATGTTTTAGTTGCTTTTAGTCGACGAAATTAACACTGGGCATAGGGCAGGCTGACTTGGTATAGTTGTTATGCTTCATGCCCTTGGTCCACAAATGGACGGCATGCATTTTCTCTATGATATTGTTTTTTCTTGTGTTGACCATCTCTTAGATTTTTTACCCAGTCTATGAAGTCTTCTTTGATTGCCATTTGCATGCATGCTATAATCTATGACTCTGCAGGATACACTGTCTTTCTGTCTGATTTGTATGTTTAACCACTTCAATACCATGCACTTATACACCTTCCTGCCCAAGGCAATTTTAAGCTTTCAGCGCTGTCGCAATTTGAATGACAATTGTGCGGTCATGCTACACTGTACCCAAACAATTTTTTTATCATTTTGTTCCCACAAATAGAGCTTTCTTTCGGTGGTATTTGATCGCCTCTGCGATTTTTATTTTTTTCACAACAAATAAAAAAAGAGCGAAAATTTTGAAAAAAACTAAATTTTTCTTTGTTTCTGTTAATTTTTTTTGTAAATAAGTACCTTTTCTACTTCAATGACGGGCACTGATAAGGCGGCACTGACGGGCACTGATAAGGTGACACTAATGGGCACCGATTAGGTGGCACCAATGAGGTGGCACTGATGAGGTGGCACTGATGGGCACTGATAATGGGCACTGATAGGCGGCACTGATGGGCACTGATAGGCGGCACTGATGGGCAATGATATGTGGCACTGGTATGCGGCACTGATGGGCGGCACTGATAGGTGGCACGGACGGGCACTGATAGGTGGGCACTTATGGGCACTTATGGGCACAGATGGGCATGGATGGGCATGGATGGGCACTGATAGGTGGCACTGATGGACACTAGTAGGTGGCACTGATGACGATGATGCCCAGCAATGCCAGCCACCACACATTGTGGTCGTGCCATGATGGTGCCAGTCAGTGCCCATTTGTGGGCACTGATTGGCAGATGTTGTGTATGTTTTTGTACATGTGGATGGCCATGGGGGACTTACCTGGCCATCCACATGCTTGGGGCTTCCCTGGTGGTCCTGGGCGGCATCCTGGTGATCTAGTGTGGGTATCCGAGGGGGGGCCGCGCTGATAAATAATCAGCGTGAACCCCCCTGTCAGGAGAGCCGCCGATCGGCTCTCCTCTACTCGCGTCTGTCAGACGCGAGTGAGGAAGAGCCGATCAACGGCTCTTCCTGTTTACATCGTCCGCCAGAGGCTCTTTACCGAGATCAGTGTAGCGGTGGGTCAGACTGACACACCGCTCCACCGATCGCCGCGATGCACGCCCCCCCGGGCGCGCGGTGGCTGTTATCCTGCAGGACGTCAATAGACATTAGACATGTGCACACTGAAATATTTTGTTTCGGAATTTCGTTTTCGTCCGAAAAATAAATTTATTAAGTTACTCCCGAAATTCGTTTTTATTTATTTCGTTTTTCGTTAAAAATTGCATTCGTCCGAAAATCTGAATTAATTAAGGTCGAATCTGTCATTGAAGGCTTATGGTGTCTGTCGAATGTTCAAAGAAGATTCGACGGAGCAGCGAAACTGTACGACTCTGCAATCATACATTTCCGGTCGAATGTTCCGCCCACAAGCAGTGATCTTTTCTCTCTATGTCGAATCTTTTCTCTCTATAATAACGAATCTTTTCTCTCTATAATGTCGAATATTTTCTCTCTATAATGTCGAATCTTTTCTCTCCTATGTCGAAGCTTTTCTCTCTATAATGTCAAATCTTTTCTCTCTATAATGTCAAATCTTTTCTCTCTATAATGTCAAATCTTTTCTCTCCTATGTCGAATCTTTTCTCTCCTATGTCGAATCTTTTCTCTCCTATGTCGAATCTTTTCTCTCCTATGTCGAATCTTTTCTCTCCTATGTCAAATCTTTTCTCTCTATAATGTCAGATCTTTTCTCTCTATAATGTCAAATCTTTTCTCTCCTATGTCAAATCTTTTCTCTCTATAATGTCGAATCTTTTCTCTCCTATGTCGAATATTTTCTCTCCTATGTCGAATCTTTTCTCTCCTATGTCGAATCTTTTCTCTCCTATGTCGAATCTTTTCTCTCTATAATGTCGAATCTTTTCTCTCCTATGTCGAATCTTTTCTCTCTATAATGTCGAATCTTTTCTCTCTATAATGTCAAATCTTTTCTCTCCTATGTCGAATCTTTTCTCTCCTATGTCGAATCTTTTCTCTCTATGTAGAATAATCTTGGACTAATAGAGTTAAGGTTAGGCACATTCGACCACAGGTTCGATAGACACAGATTGTTATTGTCAGCGTCACGTCGAATCTCCTATCTATATCGAACTGTTGTAACAACGAAAACGAAAATAAAGCATTTGTTTATGTCGGATCTTTTGGTTTTCGGATTCTGTGCTTTCGTTTTCGTTTGTTAAAACGATAACGAAAATAGCTGAAATTCGGACGAAAATGCATTCGGACGAAAACGAATGCACATGTCTAATAGACATCCAGTGTGGATAACAGAACCACTTCCCGGATGTCAATCTCCTATTGACTGGGCGGGAAGTGGTTAAACCTTTAATAAAAACCATTGCAAGAAAATAATGACTAAATCAATGCAGCTCTGTAACTATTAATACATGAAATGTAATTTTTTCAATGCAAGCACTGTAATGGCCCATACACACGATCCAAAAATCGGACGAAAAATGCCGCTTTTGACGCGATCGTAGGATAATCGGATCATTAGTACAGAGCTTTCGAGAGCAGATCTCGACAGTTCATCCGATATTATCCGATGGGACAAGCGCAAAAATTGTTCTCGTATGATACCAGAATGTACGGTTTTCGTTTAATCAGTACAGTTGTTGTCCGAAAACACAATACAAAATACACTACAACACGTGACATCACTTTTTTATTCTGCCGTACAAGAATTTTCGGAACTTTAGTAAACTCTCCATTTTTGATATGCGGCTAGCATGCAAAAAAACAAAAAACGGACGATCTGTGTCCAATTTTCGGATCGTGTGTATGGGACATTAGGACCGGAATTTGCCTTGACACCAGCTTCCTCCAGGCCTTTTACAGTGCTGTGCAATGAGCTAATCACGTCATGTACTGACGAGAAGAGTGCTGATAAGAAGAGAAAGCAGAGCGAAGAGCTAATCACTGTGCTGCTTCTTCTTCACTTTCCTGTCACAGACTGGAGAGAATCCAGGATGACCTGGGCTCAGATGAAGAAGGTTGAATGAAAAAGGAAAGAAGCGTCGCCAATCTAAGTGTAGCCTTAAAGGGGTTGTAAATACATTTATTTTTATTTTTTTAAATA
This sequence comes from Rana muscosa, assembly GCA_029206835.1. Lineage (NCBI taxonomy): Eukaryota > Metazoa > Chordata > Amphibia > Anura > Ranidae > Rana > Rana muscosa. Next base: position 187,595,066 of record JARGYO010005626.1, on the reverse strand, counting down.
ACAAACATGTTATACTTACCTTCACTGTGCAGCTCGTTTTGCACAGAGTGGCCCCCGAACCTGGTCTTCTGGGGTCCCTCGGCGGCTGTCTCGGCTCCTCCCTGCAAGAACTCACCACCTATATGCGAGCGAGCGAGCATGGTGGTGAGTCCTTGCGGGAACGCTCCAGTGATACAGCCGGTGGCTATAGCCGCTCACTGTATCACTCGACCCCCCGGCGCGCTGCGTCATTGAATGTGATTGACAGCAGCGCAAGCCTATGGCTGCACTGCTTTCAATCCATCCAGTGTAGCCAATCAACGGCCAGGCTCAGAAACTAGGAGGATGACGGGGGCGAGCGTGGGACTTTCGAGGGCTTAGGCAAGTAAAACGGGGGCTCAGGGGGCGGTATTGTCAGATGTTTTTTCACCTTAATGCATAGGATGAATTAAGGTGAAAAAACTTTTACCTTTACAACCCCTTTAAAAACAAACAAATTGAATGGATGGTAATGAACTTGCATAGTATTATATTGTATAGTAAACCTTGTGCATCGTTATGCCTCCTGTCCATCACTGATGATTCTGTGACAGTTCTGTGCCTCCTCCCCAGCCTCGGAACTCTGGAATCCACCGGCGTGGCCAGAACTGGTGATCACATGGACTACAGCTACACAGGCGGACATTGGCAAGCTCTTGCGCTTGGTCATGTGACATGCACTAGAAAGAATATGGAGAATTAGCTCCTACATGCATTTCTGGGCCTGTTTTATTATTTATCACTTCTATAGAGCAAGACAGTAAGGATAGAGAAGGGGGTGGTGGAATGAGGGACTTTGGCATAGGTCCACTTGTGACCTTTTGTTTGCAGTAAATATTGCCTCTATACATCATACAGATGAACACGGATTATATTTTCTGTGCAGTTCTGTTCTACAACATATGAGTGGAGACCAGCCTAATAACAAGAACAATACTCCAACCCATTCCCAGAATCCACCATGCTTCTCATTCTTGTCCCCTGTTTTCTAATTATGGTGGAAGATACACTTCAGTAGTTTCTGGTGTGGCCTTTCCATCAGAGATGAAAAAACAAAGTATGTGTTCAACTCTCTCCCCGGAGAGGCTCCCGAGCAAATATAACATCTAATGTATTTTGTGCTGTGGTGTGACGGAGCTGTGTAAATGTCAGTTCAGATTGTTTTCTGCTGCACATTGATATGTTCTGATTCATCCAGTGGTCACCACAAAAACTCTGGACAAATATTAATAAACAAGATCAATATAACAAATATTGTATTTCTGAATCCTTGTTTTTTTATGTTGGGATGACTTTACTTGTCCTCTGTTGGTGTATGTGGAATGATGTATACCCTACCTTAAAATTTAACGATGACTTGTCACTTTCAAAATATATTATTCATCAGTCTGTGGGAAGTTACATAATTGTCTAATATACTTTGTCAAAAATATCTAAAAAAACAGTGCGACTTGGACGGATGGATGGATGTGTCTATTTCTAGATATATAAATGAATACACTAGTGACACTAATACCTACATTTCTTGCAGAGCTAGGCAAAAACCATGTAAGCTGTGCCTCATGTGTCTCTATTGTCTCTTCCTGTGTTCCATGTGCTTCCAATGACTGTGACCCTTGACCCTACACTCCTGTGCCTCCAGTGACCCGGCACTCCTGTGCCTCCAGTGACCCGGCACTCCTGTGCCTCCAGCGACCCCTGCACTCCTGTGCCTCCAGTGACCCTGCACTCCCGTGCCTCCAGTGACCCCTGAGCTCTTGTGCCTCCAGTAACCCTGCACTCCTGTGCCTCCAGTGACCCCTGCGTTCCTGTGCCCCCAGCGACCCCTACACTCCTGTGCCTCCAGTGACCCTACACTCCTGTGCCTCCAGTGACCCGGCACTCCTGTGCCTCCAGTGACCCGGCACTCCTGTGCCTCCAGTGACCCTGCACTTCAGTGATCCTGCACTCCCATGCCTCCAGTGACCCCTGAGCTCTTGTGCCTCCAGAAACCCTGCACTCCTGTGCCTCCAGTGACCCCTGCGTTCCTGTGCCCCCAGCGACCCCTACACTCCTGTGCCTCCAGTGACCCTACACTCCTGTGCCTCCAGTGACCCGGCACTCCTGTGCCTCCAGTGACCCGGCACTCCTGTGCCTCCAGTGACCCTGCACTTCAGTGACCCTGCACTTTCATGCCTCCAGTGACCCCTGAGCTCTTGTGCCTCCAGTAACCCTGCACTTCTGTGCCTCCAGTGACCCCTGCGTTACTGTGCCCCCAGCGACCCCTACACTCCTGTGCCTCCAGTGACCCTGCACTCCTGTGCCTCCAGTAACCCTGCACTCCTGTGCCTCCAGTGACCCCTGCACTCCTGTGCCTCCAGAGACCCCTGCACTCCTGTGCCTCCAGAGACCCCTGCACTCCTGTGCCTTCAGTGACCCCTGCACTCCTGTGCCTCCAGTAACCCTGAACTCCTGTGCCTTCAGCGACCCCTGCACTCCTGTGCCTCTAGTAACCCTGCACTTCTGTGCCTCCAGTAACCCTGCACTCCTGTGCCTCCAGTAACCCTGCACTCCTGTGCCTCCAGTAACCCTGAACTCCTGTGCCTTCAGCGACCCCTGCACTCCTGTGCCTCCAGTAACCCTGCACTCCTGTGCCTCCAGTGACCCCTGCACTCCTGTGCCTCCAGCAACCCCTGCACTCCTGTGCCTCCAGCAACCCCTGCACTCCTGTTCCTCCAGCGACCCCTGCACTCCTGTGCCTCCAGTGACCCCTGCACTCCTGTGCCTCCAGCGACACCTGCACTCCTGTTCCTCCAGCAACCCCTGCACTCAAGTGCTACCAGTGACCCTGCACTGAATTCTTGTGCCTCCAGTGACCCCTGCACTCATGTGCCTCCAGTGACTCCTGCACCCCTGTGCCTCCAGTGACTGCTGCACCCTTGTGCCTCCTTCAACACCTGCACTTCTGTGCCTCCAGTAAACCCTGCACTCCTGTGCCTCCAGTCAGGGCCGATCCTAGGGTCACAGACGCCTGGGTGCAGAAATATTTCTGGCACCCCCACATGGGCGTGGTCATCTTACAAACTCCTCCCCTTTACACATGTTTCTATGGCAACGACTCAAACACAGAGATGCTCCCCTAAGAAGTCTTTGTTTCCCTGGGATCCTCCCATGATCTTCTAACAATAAAGAAAATACAGGAAGAGCGTACCCTAATGAGACCTGGAGGGGAGTCTCTCTGATGCACACAGAGGGGGCTTCTGTTAGAGAGTCTGTTAGAAAGAGCCCCCAGACATGGTACAGGAGATGGTCAGTGTAAGTGATTAGTACAGATAACTTACTCTGTCATTTCAGGCAGGGAAGCCTTCCCTGCTCTCCATCCTTACATATTCCCCACAGCAGCCGGTGGAAGAGGGGAGGGGGGAACCTGGCAGAGCTGGGGGGGGGGGCGGTCAGGAGACAGTACAGGGTGACAGGAGAATGGCAGGATAAAGGAGAACAGCAGGGGGACCTGAGAAGAGCACAGGGGGGACCAGAGAAGAGCACAGGGGGGGTACCGGAGAAGAGCACAGGGGGGGACGGGACCGGAGAAGAGCACAGGGAGGGGGTACCAGAGAAGAGCACAGGGGGGGACCAGAGAAGAGCACAGGGGGGGGACCAGAGAAGAGCACTGGGGGGGACCAGAGAAGAGCACAGGGGGGACCAGAGAAGAGCACAGGGGGGGGACCAGAGAAGCGCACAGGGGGGGACCAGAGAAGAGCACAGGGGGGGACCAGAGAAGAGCACAGGGGGAGACCAGAGAAGAGCACGGGGGGGACCAGAGAAGAGCACAGGGGGGGACCAGAGAAGAGCACAGGGGGGACCAGAGAAAAGCACAGGGGGGGGACCAGAGAAAAGCACAGGGGGGACCAGAGAAGAGCACAGGGGGGGACCAGAGAAGAGCAATGGGGGGGGGACCAGAGAAGAGCACAGGGGGGGACCAGAGAAGAGCACGGGGGGGACCAGAGAAGAGCACAGGGGGGGGACCAGAGAAGAGCACAGGGGGGGGACCAGAGAAGAGCACAGGGGGGAACAGAGAAGAGCACAGGGGGGGACCAGAGAAGAGCACAGGGGGGACCAGAGAAGAGCACAGGGGGGGACCAGAGAAGAGCACAGGGGGGACCAGAGAAAAGCACAGGGGGGGACCAGAGAAAAGCACAGGGGGGGACCAGAGAAGAGCACAGGGGGAGGGGACCCAGAGAAGAGCACAGGGGGGACCCAGAGAAGAGCACAGGGGGGGACCCAGAGAAGAGCACGGGGGGGACCCAGAGAAGAGCACAGGGGGGGACCCAGAGAAGAGCACAGGGAGGGACCCAGAGAAGAGCACGGGGGGACCCAGAGAAGAGCACAGGGGGGGACCCAGAGAAGAGCACAGGGGGGGACCCAGAGAAGAGCACAGGGGGACCCAGAGAAGAGCACAGGGGGGGGACCCAGAGAAGAGCACAGGGGGGACCCAGAGAAGAGCACAGGGGGGGACCCAGAGAAGAGCACAGGGGGGACCCAGAGAAGAGCACAGGGGGGGGCAGAGAAGAGCACAGGGGGGGGGACCCAGAGAAGAGCACAGGGAAGGGACCCAGAGAAGAGCACAGGGGGGGACCCAGAGAAGAGCACAGGGGGGGACCCAGAGAGAGCACAGGGGGGGACCAGAGAAGAGCACAGGGGGGGACCAGAGAAGAGCACAGGGGGGAAAAGAAGAAGAGCATGGGGGGGGCAGAGAAGAGCACAGGGGGGGCAGAGAAGAGCACAGGGGGGCAGATTACAGTAGGGGGTGGGGTGGGAGAGAGCAGAGAAGTTGCTGGGGAAGATCACAGAAGTGCCAGGAGAAAGATGAGGGGCCCACGGGCAGAAAAAGCTGGAGAGAAGGGGCGGCATACAGAGAAACCAATGCCCTCCATGTTCTTCCTGCAGCTGCTGAATGCCCACTTTTCCTCCTCTCTCTTGCAGGCATTTAGTGGCTTCAGAAAGAACATGGAAGGCATTGGTTCCTCTGTATGACGCCCCCCCTCTTCTCAGGCTGTGGTGCAATGGCGACCACTGTAGTTATGCCCCTGCAGTGAAGTAAAGGAAAAAAGTTCTGGCAGGATGAAGGAGCAATGAGGAATGAATGGCATGCTGGCAGGATTCTGAGGCTGTGACAGTTGCAGACTAGAGCATACAGAGGGTTAACAAGACTAGTAGATGAAAAGATTGTGGACCGGGAAATGCTGAGGAGGAAGGGGGAGGAGGGGGGCTGCGAGTGTAGTGAGAGCTGAATGAGAGAAGAAAAGTGCCGGGTGTGAAGAGTTATCAGTGTGCAGTGATGCTGGAAAGATTACCGTACTTCATTTACCTTATTTATTTACAAAGCACATTCCGGTGTAGCATGCATATCACGGTCTGTATAGAGGCACTGGGCAGTGACACTCAGACAGGAGAGGATCACATCGACACTGCACAGTGACAGAAGACACGAGCAGGAATGGGGTCAGATGTCAGAATCCTCTCACATGACGGGCACTGCACGGCACGGACCGCCCCGCCCCCCAACAACGTCGCAGCGCGGTCTCTCTCCGAACAGAGACAGACTCTCGATCTGCTCTGACAGGAGGGTGTGGGGGGGCGGACTAGGGCAGGAAATACAGCGGCAGCGCTGCGGCGGTGACTGGCTGAGGGAGCAGCCTCGCCTCGGACACCAACAAGAAGAGGAGGGAGGGGAGCACTCTGGCGCTTGAGCGCCCCCACCTCTGTGGCGCCTGGGTGAACTGCACCCCAGGCACCCGCCTAGGATCGGCCCTGCCTCCAGTGACCCCTGCAACCTTGTGCCTCCATCAACCCCTGCAATCCTGTGCCTCCAGTAACCCTGCACTGAATTTCCTCCAGTAACCCCTGCACTCCTGTGCCTCCAGTGACCCCTGCATTCCTGTGCCTCCAGCGACCCCTACACTCCTGTGCCTCCAGTGACCCTGCACTCCTGTGCCTCCAGTGACTGCTGCACCCTTGTGCCTCCTTCAACTCCTGCACTCCTGTGCCTCCAGTGACTCCAGCACTCCTGTGCCTCCAGTGACCCCTGCAACATTGTGCCTCCATTAACCCCTGCAATCCTGTGCCTCCAGTAACCCTGCACGGAATTCCCTCCAGTAACCCCTGCACTCCTGTGCCTCCAGTGACCCCTGCATTCCTGTGCATCCAGTGACCCCTACACTCCTGTGCCTCCAGTAACCCTGCACTCCTGTGCCTCCAGTAACCCTGCACTCCTGTGCCTCCAGTGACCCCTGCATCCCTGTGCCTCCAGCGAACCTTACACTCCTGTGCCTCCAGTGACCCCTGCACTCCTGTGCCTCCAGCAACCCCTGCACTCCTGTGCCTCCAGCAACCCCTGCACTCCTGTGCCTCCAGCAACCCCTGCACTCCTGTGCCTCCAGTGACCCCTGCACTCCTGTGCCTTCAGTGACACCTGCACTCCTGTTCCTCCAGCAACCCCTGCACTCAAGTGCCACCAGTGACCCTGCACTGAATTCCTGTGCCTTCAGTGACCCCTGCACTCATGTGCCTCAAGCAACCCCTGCACCCCTGTGCCTCCAGTGACTGCTGCACCCTTGTGCATCCTTCAACCCCTGCACTTCTGTGCCTCCTGTAAACCCTGCACTCCTGTGCCTCCAGTGACCCCTGCAACCTTGTGCCTCCATCAACCCCTGCAATCCTGTGCCTCCAGTAACCCTGCACTGAATTCCCTCCAGTAACCCCTGCACTCCTGTGCCTCCAGTGACCCCTGCATTCCTGTGCATCCAGCGACCCCTACACTCCTGTGCCTTCAGTGACACCTGCACTCCTGTGCCTCCAGTGACTGCTGCACCCTTGTGCCTCCTTCAACCCCTGCACTTCTGTGCCTCCAGTAAACCCTGCACTCCTGTGCCTCCAGTGACTCCAGCACTCCTGTGCCTCCAGTGACCCCTGCAACATTGTGCCTCCATTAACCCCTGCAATCCTGTGCCTCCAGTAACCCTGCACTGAATTCCCTCCAGTAACCCCTGCACTCCTGTGCCTCCAGTGACCCCTGCATTCCTGTGCATCCAGTGACCCCTACACTCCTGTGCCTCCAGTGACCCCTACACTCCTGTGCCTCCAGTGACCCCTGCACTACTGTGCCTCCAGCGACCCCTGCAGTCCTGTGCCTCCAGTAACCCGGCACTACTGTGCCTCCAGTGACCCCTGCACTCCTGTGCCTTCAGTAACCCTACACTCCTGTGCCTCCAGCAACCCCTGCAGTCCTGTGCCTCCAGTAGCCCGGCACTCCTGTGCCTCCAGTGACCCCTGCACTCCTGTGCCTCCAGTAAGCCTGCACTCCTGTGCCTCCAGTAACCCTGCACTCCTGTGTCTCCAGTAACCCTGCACTCCTGTGCCTCCAGTAACCCTGAACTCCCGTGCCTTCAGCGACCCCTGCACTCCTGTGCCTCCAGTGACCCCTGCACTCCTGTGCCTCCAGTAACCCTGCACTCCTGTGCCTCCAGTAACCCTGCACTCCTGTGCCTCCAGTGACCCCTGCATCCCTGTGCCTCCAGCGACCGTTACACTCCTGTGCCTCCAGTGACCCCTGCACTCCTGTGCCTCCAGCAACCCCTACACTCCTGTGCCTCCAGCAACCCCTGCACTCCTGTGCCTCCAGTGACTAGACATGTGCAATTCGTTTCGTTCCGAATTCGTTTTTTAACGAATTTCGACAAATTCGTTAATTCGGAAATATCCGAATTAACGAAAACTCATTTAACGAATTTTAACGAATATTCGTAAATTCAAATTTACGAATGTACGAATTTACGAATATACGAATTTACCAATGCACGAATTTACGAATGTACAACTATCCGGAAATTCGTAAATTTGAATTTACGAATTTCCGAATATTCGTACATTCGTAAATTTGTACATTCGTACAATCGTAAATTAGTAAATTCGGAAATCTGAAATAATAATTAACTAATAACTTAACTATTTTTACTAACTATTCAATTATAGGTATTGTAATTTCCTTTCAAATTTGGCTGTTAGTGAACTTAACGAAGTTACAAATTGTTTTCCGACATAATGAATGCCGTATCTAAACGAATGGAACGTAATGAATTAATAATAATAATAAATAACAATAATAATAATAAAAACGTTTTATTATTATTATTATTATTAATTTGTTCCGTTCCATTTGTTTAGATGCGGCATTTGTTATTTCAGGTTATGCGTAACTTCAGATAAATTTGTATTCGTTACGTTCGCTAACAGCCAAATTTGAAAGGAAATTACAACTATAATTTAATAGTTATTTTTTCAGATTTTCAAATTTTCGGGTTTTCGAAAATATCGAATTTCCAAATTTCCGAAATTACGAATGTATAAATTTACGAATGTATAAATTTACGAATGTACAAATTTACGAATGTACAAAATTACCAATGTATACATTTACGAATGTACAAATTTACGAATGTACAAATTTACGAATGTATAAATTTACGAATGTACAAATTTACGAATTTACGAATTGCGATCATAACGAATGACCCGAAAAACGAAAAAAAAAAAAAACGAATGAAACGAAAACGAAAACTAACGAATTTTTTGGCAGTGCACATGTCTACCAGTGACCCCTGCACTCCTGTGCCTCCAGCGACACATGCACTCCTGTTCCTCCAGCAACCCCTGCACTCAAGTGCCACCAGTGACCCTGCACTGAATTCCTGTGCCTCCAGTGACCCCTGCACTCATGTGCCTCCAGTGACCCCTGCACCCCTGTGCCTCCAGTGACTGCTGCACCCTTGTGCCGCCTTCAACCCCTGCACTTTTGTGCCTAGAGTAAACCCTGCACTCCTGTGCCTCCAGTGACCCCTGCAACCTTGTGCCTCCAGCAACCCCTGAAATCCTGTGCCTCCAGTAACCCTGCACTGAATTCCCTCCAGTAACCCCTGCACTCCTGTGCCTCCAGTGACCCCTGCATTCCTGTGCCTCCAGCGACCCCTACACTCCTGTACCTTCAGTGACCCCTGCAACATTGTGCCTCCACTAACGCCTGCAATCCTGTGCCTCCAGTAACCCTGCACTGAATTCCCTCCAGTAACCCCTGCACTCCTGTGCCTCCAGTGACCCCTGCATTCCTGTGCATCCAGTGACCCCTACACTCCTGTGCCTCCAGTACGCCTGCACTCCTGTGCCTCCAGTAACCCTGCACTCCTGTGCCTCCAGTAACCCTGCACTCCTGTGCATTCAGTAACCCTACACTCCTGTGCCTCCAGTGACCCCTGCACTCCTGTGCCTCCAGCAACCCCTGCAGTCCTGTGCCTCCAGTAGCCCGGCACTCCTGTGCCTCCAGTGACCCCTGCACTCCTGTGCCTCCAGTAAGCCTGCACTCCTGGGCCTCCAGTAACCCTGCACTCCTGTGCCTCCAGTAACCCTGCACTCCTGTGCCTCCAGTAACCCTGCACTCCTGTGCCTTCAGCGACCCCTGCACTCCTGTGCCTCCAGTAACCCTGCACTCCTGTGCCTCCAGTAACCCTGCACTCCTGTGCCTCCAGTAACCCTGCACTCCTGTGCCTCCAGTGACCCCTGCATCCCTGAGCCTCCAGCGACCCTTACACTCCTGTGCCTCCAGTGACCCCTGCACTCCTGTGCCTCCAGCAACCCCTGCACTCCTGTGCCTCCAGCAACCCCTGCACTCTTGTGCCTCCAGTGACCCCTGCACTCCTGTGCCTCCAGCGACACATGCACTCCTGTTCCTCCAGCAACCCCTGCACTCAAGTGCTACCAGTGACCCTGCACTGAATTCCTGTGCATCCAGTGACCCCTGCACTCCTGTGCCTTCAGTGACACCTGCACTCCTGTTCCTCCAGCAACCCCTGCACTCAAGTGCCACCAGTGACCCTGCACTGAATTCCTGTGCCTTCAGTGACCCCTGCACTCATGTGCCTCCAGTGACCCCTGCACCTCTGTGCCTCCAGTGACTGCTGCACCCTTGTGCATCCTTCAACCCCTGCACTTCTGTGCCTCCTGTAAACCCTGCACTCCTGTGCCTGCAGTGCCCCCTGCAACCTTGTGCCTCCATCAACCCCTGCAATCCTGTGCCTCCAGTAACCCTGCACTGAATTCCCTCCAGTAACCCCTGCACTCCTGTGCCTCCAGTGACCCCTGCATTCCTGTGCCTCCAGCGACCCCTACACTCCTGTGCCTTCAGTGACACCTGCACTCCTGTGCCTCCAGTGACTGCTGCATCCTTGTGCCTCCTTCAACCCCTGCACTTCTGTGCCTCCAGTAAACCCTGCACTCCTGTGACTCCAGTGACTCCAGCACTCCTGTGCCTCCAGTGACCCCTGCAACATTGTGCCTCCACTAACCCCTGCAATACTGTGCCTCCAGTAACCCTGCACTGAATTCCCTCCAGTAACCCCTGCACTCCTGTGCCTCCAGTGACCCCTGCATTCCTGTGCCTCCAGCGACCCCTACACTCCTGTGCCTTCAGTGACACCTGCACTCCTGTGCCTCCAGTGACTGCTGCACCCTTGTGCCTCCTTCAACCCCTGCACTTCTGTGCCTCCAGTAAACCCTGCACTCCTGTGAGTCCAGTGACTCCAGCACTCCTGTGCCTCCAGTGACCCCTGCAACATTGTGCCTCCACTAACCCCTGCAATCCTGTGCCTCCAGTAACCCTGCACTGAACTCCCTCCAGTAACCCCTGCACTCCTGTGCCTCCAGTGACCCCTGCATTCCTGTGCATCCAGTGACCCCTACACTCCTGTGCCTCCAGTGACCCCTGCACTCCTGTGCCTCCAGCAACCCCTGCAGTCCTGTGCCTCCAGTAGCCCAGCACTCCTGTGCCTCCAGTGACCCCTGCACTCCTGTGCCTCCAGTAAGCCTGCACTCCTGTGCCTCCAGTGACCCCTGCACTCCTGTGCCTTCAGTAACCCTACACTCCTGTGCCTCCAGTGACCCCTGCACTCCTGTGCCTCCAGCAACCCCTGCAGTCCTGTGCCTCCAGTAGCCCAGAACTCCTGTGCCTCCAGTGACCCCTGCACTCCTGTGCCTCCAGTAAGCCTGCACTCCTGTGCCTCCAGTAACCCTGCACTCCTGTGCCTCCATTAACCCTGCACTCCTGTGCCTCCAGTAACCCTGAACTCCTGTGCCTTCAGCGACCCCTGCACTCCTGTGCCTCCAGTAACCCTGCACTCCTGTGCCTCCAGTAACCCTGCACTCCTGTGCCTCCAGTAACCCTGCACTCCTGTGCCTCCAGTGACCCCTGCATCCCTGTGCCTCCAGCGACCCTTACACTCCTGTGCCTCCAGTGAACCCTGCACTCCAGTGCCTCCAGCAACCCCTGCACTCCTGTGCCTCCAGCAACCCCTGCACTCCTGTGCCTCCAGTGACCCCTGCACTCCTGTGCCTTCAGCGACACATGCACTCCTGTTCCTCCAGCAACCCCTGCACTCAAGTGCCACCAGTGACCCTGCACTGAATTCCTGTGCCTCCAGTGACCCCTGCACTCATGTACCTCCAGTGACCCCTGCATCCCTGTGCCTCCAGTGACTGCTGCACCCTTGTGCCGCCTTCAACCCCTGCACTTCTGTGCCTCCAGTAAACCCTGCACTCCTGTGCCTCCAGTGACCCCTGCAACCTTGTGCCTCCATCAACCCCTGAAATCCTGTGCCTCCAGTAACCCTGCACTAAATTCCCTCCAGTAACCCCTGCACTCCTGTGCCTCCAGTGACCCCTGCATTCCTGTGCCTCCAGCGACCCCTACACTCCTGTGCCTTCAGTGACCCCTGCACTCCTGTGCCTCCAGTGACTGCTGCTTGTGCCTCCTTCAACCCCTGCACTTCTGTGCCTCCAGTAAACCCTGCACTCCTGTGCCTCCAGTGACTCCAGCACTCCTGTGCCTCCAGTGACCCCTGCAACATTGTGCCTCCATTAACCCCTGCAATCCTGTGCCTCCAGTAACCCTGCACGGAATTCCCTCCAGTAACCCCTGCACTCCTGTGCCTCCAGTGACCCCTGCATTCCTGTGCATCCACTGACCCCTACACTCCTGTGCCTCCAGTGACACCTGCACTCCTGTGCCTCCAGTGACTGCTGCACCCTTGTGCCTCCTTCAACCCCTGCACTTCTGTGCCTCCAGTAAACCCTGCACTCCTGTGACTCCAGTGACTCCAGCACTCCTGTGCCTCCAGTGACCCCTGCAACATTGTGCCTCCACTAACCCCTGCAATCCTGTGCCTCCAGTAACCCTGCACTGAATTCCCTCCAGTAACCCCTGCACTCCTGTGCCTCCAGTGACCCCTGCATTCCTGTGCATCCAGTGACCCCTACACTCCTGTGCCTCCAGTGACCCCTGCACTCCTGTGCCTCCAGCAACCCCTGCAGTCCTGTGCCTCCAGTAACCCGGCACTCCTGTGCCTCCAGTGACCCCTGCACTCCTGTGCCTTCAGTAACCCTACACTCCTGTGCCTCCAGTGACCCCTGCACTCCTGTGCCTCCAGCAACCCCTGCAGTCCTGTGCCTCCAGTAGCCTGGCACTCCTGTGCCTCCAGTGACCCCTGCACTCCTGTGCCTCCAGTAAGCCTGCACTCCTGTGCCTCCAGTAACCCTGCACTCCTGTGCCTCCAGTAACCCTGCACTCCTGTGCCTCCAGTAACCCTGAACTCCTGTGCCTTCAGCGACCCCTGCACTCCTGTGCCTCCAGTAACCCTGCACTCCTGTGCCTCCAGTAACCCTGCACTCCTGTGCCTCCAGTAACCCTGCACTCCTGTGCCTCCAGTGACCCCTGCATCCCTGTGCCTCCAGCGACCCTTACACTCCTGTGCCTCCAGTGACCCCTGCACTCCTGTGCCTCCAGCAACCCCTGCACTCCTGTGCCTCCAGCAACCCCTGCACTCCTGTGCCTCCAGTGACCCCTGCACTCCTGTGCCTCCAGCGACACATGCACTCCTGTTCCTCCAGCAACCCCTGCACTCAAGTGCCACCAGTGACCCTGCACTGAATTCCTGTGCCTTCAGTGACCCCTGCACTCATGTGCCTCCAGTGACCCCTGCACCCCTGTGCCTCCAGTGACCCCTGCACTCCTGTGCCTCCAGCAACCCCTGCACTCCTGTGCCTCCAGCAACCCCTGCACTCCTGTGCCTCCAGTGACCCCTGCACTCCTGTGCCTCCAGCGACACATGCACTCCTGTTCCTCCAGCAACCCCTGCACTCAAGTGCCACCAGTGACCCTGCACTGAATTCCTGTGCCTTCAGTGACCCCTGCACTCATGTGCCTCCAGTGACCCCTGCACCCCTGTGCCTCCAGTGACTGCTGCACCCTTGTGCCGCCTTCAACCCCTGCACTTCTGTGCCTCCAGTAAACCCTGCACTCCTGTGCCTCCAGTGACCCCTGCAACCTTGTGCCTCCATCAACCCCTGAAATCCTGTGCCTCCAGTAACCCTGCACTGAATTCCCTCCAGTAACCCCTGCACTCCTGTGCCTCCAGTGACCCCTGCATTCCTGTGCCTCCAGCGACCACTACACTCCTGTGCCTTCAGTGACCCCTGCACTCCTGTGCCTCCAGTGACTGCTGCTTGTGCCTCCTTCAACCCCTGCACTTCTGTGCCTCCAGTAAACCCTGCACTCCTGTGCCTCCAGTGACCCCTGCATTCCTGTGCATCCAGTGACCCCTACACTCCTGTGCCTCCAGTGACCCCTGCACTTCTGTGCCTCCAGCAACCCCTGCAGTCCTGTGCCTCCAGTAACCCGGCACTCCTGTGCCTCCAGTGACCCCTGCACTCCTATGCTTCCAGTGACTCCGGTTCTCCTGTGCCTCCAGTGACCCCTGCAACGTTGTGCCTCCATCAACCCCTGCAACCTTGTGCCTCCATCAACCCCTGCACTCCTGTGCCTCCAGTAACCCTGCACTGAATTCTCTCCAGTAACCCCTGCATGCCTGTGCTTCCAGTAACTCCTGCACCCTGCACTCTTGTGCCCCCTGTGACCCCTGCACTTGTGTGCCTTCAGCGTCTCCTGCCTTCCAGGACCCCCAGAGTCTCTGAGACCCCTGTGCCCTCCTGTTAATGCAGTGTCTCCCTTAACCTAAGCACTCCTGTGCCTTCTCTGTCTCTGTGCACTACAGTGACCGCAACATCTCAAGTGATCCCTGAATTCACGTGACTCCCGTGTCTGCAGTGTCCCCTGTAACTCCTGTATATCCTGTGTCATGCAGTGACCTCAGAGCTTTCTGAGTCCTTCTGTGGCTCAGCACGCACTGAGCACCTCAGTGATACCTGTGTCTCCATGCAATCTCAGGTATTCCTGTATTTCCTGGACTGTCCACCACTCTGTGGATACAGACCCCTGTGCATGACAATGGGGTTATGCTCTGTATTTATGTTGGTGTCTACAAAGCAAATACAATTTAATATTTTTATTAAGGGGTATATTTCTTAAAGGAAAGAACCATAAAAACATACATTCTATTAGAATAATAATTTCCTTATTGTCAGAAACCATGAATCAGACCGAGACAGGAGTACAGTTAAATCACACTTGTTTAATAATAAAAATAAAAAGGTAAACAGAGTAAGCGTAGTCAAAACATAGACAGAGTTCAGTAATCGGATTGGGTAGTCGGCCAAGCCAAAGTCCAAGAGCCAGCGATAAAGGTAATAGAACAGCAAACAGGATCCGTAGCCAGAGGGGACAACAGTCAAGCAGGTCTTCAACTGGAACGCAGGAGAAAGTCTCTTGTGGTGTTAACACAGGCGAAGGCGAAGAGCAAATGAACTGGAAGTCCTTAAGTAGGCAGAGCTGACAAGCGGATCCTCAACAGGTGGATCACTGTGGAGAAATGGAAGCTGGCAATTAGCTGACAGCTGAGCTGCCAGAACAGAGAAGGAAGGGCTGAACCCAGCCCTGACACTTATTCTCAGTCAGATCATAGTCCTGAGGCAATGGATCACCCATCCACCTTTACAACTGACAACCTACCATCATATGGCATAAGGACCAAAAAACGAGGGCTGCTGCATTAGGGGCCTTCTCCTACAGGTATATCCTCGAAGGACACATTCACTTTTAAATGGCCTTGTTGATAAGTTGGCACAAACTGCCAGATTGAAGGCGATCCTTAGTAGTGTCATTGGATTGCAACTCATGGAGGAGACTGCAGCATTGAATAATCACAATGTCATTGCTATCAGGAGGAGAAAATTGTTACAAGCAGTAAAATCCTGAATTAGAGAAGGTGAATGATCATTTTGGCGTATTTGTCACGGTCATTTAGATGACAACGATAACGATGATGCTAATGAGAAGGAGGACGACAATGATGATGGGGAGGACGATAGTGTTTAATAAAATGTAGATACGGTGCTTTTTAAACATAATTTGTTTAATCTTGGAATGTAAGTTGGACGCAGGAGGCATGGCAGATGCTCTATCACCTCTATCAAGATTATCAGCACTTCTGCTCAGAGATTCAACTGCTACTGGGAATACCTTGTATGAACTTTCTAAAGTGAAAACTATTGGGTATAAAACCATTGTGAATAACTGATAAATAGGAAAAGGACACGGCTCAGATCTTTAGCTGGAAGTAAGTCTCATAATTATTCAAGGTGAAATTCAAGAAAACAGCTAAATTCAGTACATTATGACAGAATCCTGGCTAGGGATGAGCAAAATCTTTTTTTTTTTTAATCTTGGTGATTTGTGCCATTTTATTTAAATCGATTAAAATCAATAGAGAAGGTAAAATGAAAGTGTATCTAAAACCATTTTTTTTTCTTGGTTTTGGATAGAGTGGCGAGGGGTTATAATCTCTTTTTTGCAGAATGTGTACCCACTCAGCAAAATTTAGTCCTGGTGGTGCAAGAGGTGATTACATTTTCCAGTGAAGAAGGTGTAAACTGGTTAACCGCTTCCCAACCGCCGCACGCCGATGTACGTCGGCAGAATGGCACGGGCAGGCAAATGGGCGTACCTGTACGTCCCTTTGAATTTGCTGCCTAGCGGGTGCTGCGTGCCTCGCGCCGCGTGCCTTGGGAGTGTGCTCGCGGGTCCCGGGAACTCGATGTTTGCTGGCAGCCCACGAATGCAGTGTGGAGAGGCAGAACGGGGAGATGTAAACAAGGCATTTCCCTGTTCTGTTTAGTGACATGACAGGGATCTACTGCTCCCTGTGATCGGGAGCAGTGATCGCTGTCATGTCACTGGTAGCCCCTCCCTCCCACAGTTAGAATCACTCCCTAGGACACACTTTACCCCTTCATTGCCCCCTAGTGTTTAACCTCTTCCCTGCCAGTGTCATTTATACAGTAATCAGTGGCAATTTATAGCACTGATCGCTGTATTAATAACAATGGTCCCAAAATAGTGTCAAAAATGTCTGATGTGTCCGCCATAATGTCGCAGTCCCGATAAAAATCGCTGATCGCCGTCATTACTAGAAAAATAATTCATAAAAATGCCATAAATCTATCCCCTATTTTGTAGACACTATGATGCCGCGTACACACGACCACTTTTCATGTCAAGAAAAAAACCGTCAATTTTCTCGACGTTATTTTTCTTGTTTCCTCTCAAGCCTGCCTTGCCTACAGACGATTGTGAAAAAAACTGATCTAGCAAAGCGCGGTGACGTCCAACACGTACGACGGCACTATAAAGGGGAAGTTTCATTCTGTTCGCGCCACCCTTTTGGCTGCTTTTGCTGATTTCGTGTTACCGCGTGTTAGTAAAAGTTTGGGAAGAGACGATTCGCGCTTTTCAGTCTTCGTGCTTTAAAGATCGTTTTCGGGAGTTCAGTTTGTGCTTGTGGGTTTGTATCTGGCTTTCAGTGCGTGTAGTGAGTTCGTATCTGTTTTTGCAGTGCGTTCTTGTCCGCTCGTTACTGTTTTTCAGCTCGTTCTTCATAGGCCTTGCTGTTCTTCAGTGCGTTCTTTTAGTTCGTTCTGATTAGACGACCGTTTTGAAGCCATGTTGCGGGTACGTTCTTGTCGCCGAGATCGTGCTGTGCTTGCTGCTGGGCTTGTTGCTATGTCCCAGACCCGGTCCATGAGGAGGGTGAGGAGGAGTTCATGGACCAAGAATTGGTTGCTCCAGAGGGACCAATTATGTCATATGCCTCTGCTGCGGGAGATCCGGGAGAATAACCCTGATGATTTCAGGAATTTTCTTAGGATGTCTGACCCCGTTTTTCAGCAGCTCTTGGCTTTGGTGTCCCCCTATATCACCAGGCAGGACACCGTTATGCGGGAAGCCATTACTGCTGAGCAGAGGCTCATCGCCACGTTGCGATACCTTGCGACTGGGAGAAGCTTGCAGGACCTCAAGTTCTCGACGGGCATCTCCCCCCAGGCTCTGGGCGTCATTATCCCAGAGACCTGCTCTGCCATTATCCAGGTCCTTCATGAGGACTATCTTAAGGTAAGTTTTCTCCTTTATAAACATCACAATCTATGTTTTTTTTATGCTTGCTAATGTATAGTATATTTTGAACTGTCTCTAATTACCATGATTTGAATATGCTGTGAATGTCCCCTTTGTCCCCCTGCATGTTGTAAGCTTTGAATATTCTATGTTTTTTGGCTACATGCATATTTGTTTTTAAACCAATCTCCAGCATTAGATCCTGGGCCCAAACACACCTAGCCTAGTCAATCCCCATTTTTGTTTTGGACGCTCCATTGTAGTGCTTAGATTGCCTGATTCCCCCCCCCCCCCCCTAATTATTTGATTTTTGTCTAATCTACACAAATAAATTACATAGTACTATAGATTTGAATTATGATGTCCCCAACTCATCTAAACCCCTCCACCCTCTAAAGAATTTCACAGGTCCATCAGAGTGGGTGATGTTTTTGTTGCTTATTTTTCTATCTTATTCAAGCGGACCTCCATCCAAAATTTTGGGGGTCCGCTCATCGTAACCCTCCCCCGGTGTCAAAATTGACACCTTTCAGGGGGGAGGGGGGTGAAGATACCTGTTTAAGCCAGGTATTTTCACCCACATCCGGGAGTCATCTCTGCGGCAAATCTGCCTGAGCCAAGTCACTTCCCGCAGAAGACCCGTAGTGTTCTTGGAAACACTTGTCTCACAGAACACAGGAGGACCAGTCTGAACTGCGCAGCGCTTCTCGTGCATGTGCGTTTGGGAACCGGGCAGTGAAGCCGCAAGGCTTCTCTTCCTGGTTCCCTCACCGAGGATGGCAGAGGGGGCAGCAGAGTGATGAGCAATTGTTCGTCCTCTGCTGCGGACGTTGCTGGACTCAAGGACAGGTAAGTGTACAATTAGCAAACCTCTGCAGCTGCTGTAGCTGGAGCTGCTGTGTTATTTTATAGTATTTTGGCTGCGTAGCTCCGCTCTAAAATCCTCCTTCCAAATTAATGCTATACTGATGTTTTGCCCAGAGTGTTTTGTGCTAACATGCTTGCAATGTATAGGTAGTAAAGTATATTAATTTTTTTGTTCCTTTGACTCCACAGTTACCATCGACGCCACAGGAATGGCAGAATGTGGCATCTGATTTTTCTCAGCGGTGGAACTTTCCCAACTGTGGAGGAGCCATTGATGGCAAGCACGTCCGCATCGTGCCACCAGCCCATTCTGGCTCATTTCTTTTTAATTATAAAGGCTTCCACAGTATTGTGCTCATGGCGGTGGTGTCTGCCAACTATGAGTTTCTATTTGTTGATGTTGGGAAAAATGGGCGGATGTCTGATGGTGGTGTTTTTGCCCAGACCGAGTTTGCAGACCGGCTTCTTTCAGAGGACCTGGCATTGCCACCTGCTGAAGATAATGAACATGGCCTCCCGTTTGTGTTCCTGGCAGATGAGGCTTTTGCGCTTGGACCACATTTGATGGGGCCTTTTCCCCAAAGGTCCCTCACCCCTGAGAGGAGGGTCTTTAATTATCGTCTGGCCAGAGCGCGAAGGGTGGTCGAAAATGCCTTTGGCATCATGGCCAGTCGCTTCCGCCTTTTTCTGACTGCGATAAACATGGCGGAGTATAAATGGAACCATTTGGTCATGTGCTGTTGCATACTGCACAATTTTTTACTCAAAAACTCAAACAATTATCTAGCTACAGTTGACCTTCAGGGCACACAGTGCTTGGATGGACCATTGGCAGCCCAGTTAGTTGGCCCTACAGGCTTGGCCCCCCAAAGCGGCCGTGATGTGCGGCAACGCTATCTAGAATATTTTATGGGTAGGGGGGCCATTGCAATGCCTGATCATTTTTAAACCAATTTTGGTCATAATAAAAAATAATATACTGAAAACATCTTGTTTGCTTTTCTTTTGTTGTATTTGTTCTTTCTCCTAGGTCAGTGATGGTGAACCTTGCCACTCCAGATGTTTTGCAACTCCATTTCCCATGATGCTCAACTACACTGCAGAGTGCCTGAGTAACATTAGAAATGTAGTTCCAAACCATCTGGGTTGCCAATGTTCACCATCACTGTCCTCGGTTATACTAGTGCAGTTGTAGTCCCATGTTTTTTCCTAACAAGTAAATTACAATCATTTATAGAGTCTAAACACACACATTTTTTTAGGGGGGGGGGGGCAACATTGATATAAGAAGCCACACATTGTTTAGTGAGTACATTTTTTTATAGGAGTTTAAAAATTTTCACGTTTGTATCAAAATATACCCCAAAATTTTTGGGAATTTGTTTTTTTTTCTCTTTTTACAACTCAGTACAAAAATGTACAACACGAACAATATACCTTTATAGAAATAAAAGATTTTCCCCCCAAAAAATAAAACAATATTTTTTTGAATATATACAAGTTTTACACCCTCCCAAGAATATGCTCTAGTTTTTTCAGTCTTTTCTCCATGATTTTGTTGGTTTGGCACATCTGGAACAGGTTGTCTTTTATCTTTTCAACCTCCCGAGAGCAGACCCTCACTTGTTTCAGCAACATCTGGGCAGTGGCTCTGGTGAAGGTTGCTGGTGCCGCAGGCATTAAAGTCCCTTGAAGTAGTGAAAAGAAAACGTCTTACTAAATATACAGGCCAACATCTATTACCTGAGGCTGTGGTGTATGACACTGACCTGGTGAGTTGCCATTTCCCTCTTCTGCCACATCCTGCGGTTGTGGGTCTTGAGTTGGTGGTGCGGGGTTTGCAGCCTCTTGTCTCTTAGCCCTTTGAAGCCCTAGGAGATATAACCAAAAGGTAGACTTGTGTAACTAAATATATTTTGGCGTGAAAGAGGAATATTAATCATTCTTGGGAAGTGTGTTACAATTGTATTAGTGATAATTTTTTAGGAGATGAACACATGATTGTATCCATTTCCCAAGATGGTAGATTAATCTCTTTTGGTCATGTTTCACACATGGAAACACACCAGGTATCCACTGGATCACCTGTGTGTGACACCATCAAAAGGTTGTTCTTGTGGCCCACACTTGTGCTAATGAGTCCAGATGTGTAAGCAGCTGCTGAGCATACTCTTGTAACCGTACACTGAATCTAGTTACATTAGCCAAATCTAATTACCAACAACTACACAAACATGTTTATAATTACTTCTCACATAAACATTTCATGATGTCCTGTTTCATGTTCTTGGGCACAAGAATCCAACTTTGAAATCCTCGTTCAATAACACCCAAACGATGTTTTGGTGGAATACATTGCTAAAAACATTTGAACATGCCTATTATTTTAGGATTGATAAAATGTCGTTCGAACAATGAATCGGGTGAAAAGCTTGTGATTGAGTGAACGTTTGAACGACCATTTATACGATCGATTCGTGTGCCCAAAAACATGAAACATGACATTTTTAACTGTACTACATACATTATTTTAAAAGCACATGCAACACCACGTTATTACCAAAAATCACATTTAATGTAGATCTACTTACTTTTTTTGATGACTTTTTTAATCTTTTTATATTGATCCGGCTCACGCAACTTAATGTCCGACCATCGTTTCCGGATCTGTTCCCGCGACCTGCGAACACCAAATTTCTGAAATAGCGCTTTGACCACTTTATCCATGATCTTGGACTTCACTTGATTTGGCTTTTTGTAGGGCCCATGTTTGGCGTCATAATCATCCCGGAGCAATATGGTGACCATCTCCACCATCTCCTCAAAGCTCATGTTAGTGGCTTTATACCTTCTGGGTCGGGGCCTGCTTTCTTCCCCACTTTCCACATCATGTTGGTGATTCGCCAACATGTTTACACTCTCCGTCATTAAGGAGTAGCGAGAAGGGGCGGGGAAAGTAGTGTAACGAACGTCAGGGGCGGGAAAGCGTGCGGAGCGTCACGCATGCGCACTGTATATAACTCCAAAAAACATTGTTGAAAGCGACGTTCAGTGAGTGGAAGAAGGTCGGAGGAGACGAACATGTAGATCGCGGGTACGTAACATTTTTCATACTTGATATGTCGAGGGTTGAGCGGCCCCGAACAGCAAATGTAGTGACCGTACAGACCTTTAAATTTGGCTGTGTCCAGGAGCATTAAACCTATAAACATTCATTCACTGTATGTTCGGGGCCGGGGTTGGGCAATATGCATGTAACTTGGCGCTTGCTTCCCGTGCTGTTAGTACTGGCCGTGCACAAAGTGTCATTTTTTAATTGTGAATAAACTTTGAAAAGTTAATCGCGGCTCTAAATGAATTCTTGCCTCCCGGCAAATGGCAAGACATTGAAAAGTGAGTTGTACCTGCAAAATTAAAACGTGGGGGTTCCCCCAAATTCGAGTTGCAGGCCCTTCAGGTCTGTCAAGGATTTTAAGGGGAACTCCACCCCCAAATCAGGAAAAAAAAGGGCGTGGAGTCCCCCCCAAAATCCACAACAGACCCTTTATAAAAGTACGCAACCTGGCCGGCTGCAGGGGAAGAGGGGGGGACGAGAGAGCGGCCCCCCTCCCTCCTGAACCGTACCAGGCCACATGCCCTCAACATGGGGAGGATGTCCCCATGTTGATGGGGACAAGGGCCTCATCCCCACAACCCTTGCCCGGTGGTTGTGGGGGTCTGCGGGCGTGGGGCTTATCGTAATCTGGATACCCCATTTAACAAAGGGGACCCCCAGATCCCGGCCCCCCCCTATGTGAATTGGTAAGGGGTACATTGTACCCCTACCATTTCACGAAGAAAGTGTACAAAATGTAAAAAATGACAGTAGTCAGTTTCTGACAATTCCTTTAATTTTTAGTTTGGCTTTCTTCCATCTTCTTCCTTCTTCTTTTCTCGCTTCGTGTTTCTTCCTCCATCTTCCTCTTCCTCTTCATCTTCCTTCTTCCTTCGGTGTTCTCGTCCGCATCTTGCTCCGGGTTCTTCTTTCTCCGGCCGCTCCGTTTGAAGTGGAGGTTCCCGCTGTGGGACGCTCAGTTCATCAGTTCTCCTCTTGGTCCGGCGACCCCGCCCCCCTCTGACGCACAGAGATTTCACAGGTGCTTTCCCCGTGCAGTCAGAGGGGGGCGGGTCCCCTGGCTCGCAGCGGACCTAGAGGAGAACTGCCTAACTTTGCGTCACACAGCGGGAAACTCCAATTCAAACGGAGCGGCGGGAGAACAAAGAAGAAGCCGAAGCAAGATGCGGACGAGAAGCCCGAAGCAAGAAGGAAGATGAAAATGAAGAGGAAGATGGAGGAAGAAACTCGAATGCAGAAAAGAAGAAGGAAGAAGATGGTTGAAAAACAAAACCAATAATAAAGGAATTGTCAAAAACCGTGTAGTGTCTTTTTTTAGATAATGCCATTTTTTAAGGTGAAATGGTAGGGGTACAATGTCCCCCATTACCATTTCACATAGGGGGGGGCAGGATCTGGGGGTCCCCTTTGTTAAAGGGGTCTTCCAGATTCCGATAAGCCCCCCGCCCGCAGACCCCCACAACCACCGGGCAAGGGTTGTGGGGATGAGGCCCTTGTCCCCATCAACATGGGGACATCCTCCCCATGTTGAGGGCATGTGGCCTGGTACGGTTCAGGAGGGAGGGGGGGCCGCTCTCTCGTCCCCCCCTCTTCCCCTGTGGCCGGCCAGGTTGCGTGCTCGGATAAGGGTCTGTTATGGATTGGGGGGGGACTCCACGCCATTTTTTCCCAGAATTTGGGGGGGAGTTCCCCTTAAAATCCTTGACAGACCTGAAGGGCCTGGTATGGATATTTGGGAGAACCACAATGCTTTCCCAATGTTTGTATCAATGACTTTCCTATGTATTGCAATTGACAGGAGACAACAATTAATTATACCCAGGAGTGAATTTAGTTTTAATTTTTTTAAAACAAAAATGACACTTGGTGCAGGGACAGTTCGAGGTACTCCTTTATTTTTGGGGAGTCCTTTTATTCCCACGATTTACAGGGCAACATTTACTTCAATGGGGTTTGGGTTCGGGTAAAGTCAGGTCACGAACTCTAGCTTTTTACAAAGTTAGCTAAAAAGAGTTCAACACAAACATCCAGGTGTCCACTCAACTCTATGATGACTGATCAATTGCTACGTTAGTGGCCTATATATGGTGAGAAAGATTTGGAGAAGTCCTGACTGACATTCCTTTTTTTGATTTGGGTTTTGAATTGCAGAGAAAATGAAGGTATTTAAGGACCCAGATTCTATGTTGGAATTCCTGCAAAGATGGAAGAATCTTCCAATTTTATGGCAGACTAAAAATAAACATAATAAAAATAAAGAAGCCAGGAAGAGAGCACTGGAGACCTTGCTGGAATTTGTGAAAACTCAGATCCCCACAGCAACACTACAGGATCTGAACACAAAAATTGGGGCCATTAGGGGCACATACCGGGCTCAACGGAATAAAGTGCTAAAATCCCTGCGGTCAGGAGCAGGTGCAGAGGACCGATACATCCCAAATCTGTGGTACTATCAGCACCTGAGTTTCCTGGATGAACACCTGGAATCCAGGGAATCCCTTTCCAGCCTTCCACCCAGAACGACCTCCAGCCTTCCTTGCAGCCAACCCTCCAGCCAACCCTCCAGCCTTCCCTGCAGCCAACCCTCCAGCCTTCCCTGCAGCCAACCCTCCAGCCTTCCCTCCAGCCTTCCCTCCAGCATTCCCTGCAGCCAAGCCTCCAGCCAAGTTGAGGTCTCTTTGGAGGAACAACCTCAAGTCCTGGAGGAGCCTGATTTAAATATTTGGAGCCAGGTATAATATTTCACAAAATATTTAGAGTAATAAAAGTTGAATGTTGTAAAAGTTTGTAAAAAAGTGTGAAAAATGTTAAGAGTTATAAAAAAGTGTCTGACATATCAATAGACAGCAGTGGCCAAAAATTAAGGGCACCAAAAAGAAATATACTGGTGTCAGAATGATTCACTTTAACCACTTAAGCCCCGGACCATTTGGTAGCTAAAGGACCAGAGGTGAATTCAGAATTTTGCACTGCGCTGCTTTAACTGTAAATTGTGCGGACATGCAATGTTGTACCCAAACGAAATTTGCGTCCTTTTCTTCCCACAAATAGAGCTTTCTTTTAATGGTATTTGATTGCCTCTGCGATTTTTATTTTTTGCGATATAAACAGAAAAAGACCGAAAATTTTGAAAAAAAATGATATTTTCTACTTTTTGTTATAAGAAAAATCGAATAAACTCAATTTTAGTCATACATTTAGGCCAAAATGTATTCAGCCACATGTCTTTAGTAAAAAAAATGTCAATAAGCGTATATTTATCGGTTTGCGCAAAAGTTATAGCGTTTACAAACTAGGGTACATTTTCTGGAATTTACACAGCTTTTAATTTATGACTGTCTATCTCATTTCTTGAGGTGCTAAAATGACAGGGCAGTACAAAACCCCCCCAAATGACCCCATTTTAGAAAGTAGACACCCCAAGGAAATTGCTGAGAGGCCTGTTGAGCCCATTGAATATTTTTTTTTTGTCCCAAGTGATTGAATAATGACCAAAAAAAAAAAATACAAAAAGTTGTCACTAAATGATATATTGCTCACACATGCCATGGTTATATGTGGAATTGCACCCCAAAATACATTCTGCTGCTTCTCCTGAGTACGGGGATACCACATGTGTGGGACTTTTTAGGAGCCTAGCCACGTACGGGACCCCGGAAACCAAGCACCGCCTCCAGGATTTCTAAGGGCGCAAATTTTTGATTTCACTCCTCACTACCTATCACAGTTTTGAAGGCCATAAAATGCCAAAATAGCACAAAACCCCCCCAAATGACCCCATTTTGGAAAGTAGACACCCCAAGCTGTTTGCTGAGAGGCATGGTGAGTATTTTACAGCTCTCATTTGTTTTTGAAAATGAAGAAAGAACATTTTTTTTTTCTTTTTTTTTTCAATTTTCAAAACTTTGTGACAAAAAGCGAGATCTGCAAAATACTCACAATACCTCTCAGCAAATAGCTTGGGGTGTCTACTTTCCAAAATGGGGTCATTTGGGGGGGTTTTGTGCCATCTGGGCATTCCATGGCCTCCGAAACTGTGATAGGCAGTGAGAAGTGAAATCAAAAATTGACACCCTTAGAAAGCCTGAAGGCGGTGCTTGGTTTTTGGGGTCCTGTACGCGGCTAGGCTCCCAAAAAGTCTCACACATGTGGTATCCCCGTACTCAGGAGAAGCAACAGAATGTATTTTGGGGTGTAATTCCACATATGCCCATGGCATGTTTGAGCAATATATCATTTAGTGACAACTTTGTGCAAAAAAAAAAAAAAAAAAATTGTATTTTTTCCGCAACTTGTGTCAGCATATAAAATATTCCATGGACTCGACATGCCTCTCAGTATATAGCTTGGGGTGTCTACTTTCCAAAATGGGGTAATTTGGGGGGGTTTTGAACTGTTCTGGCTTTTTATACACAACATTAGGAAGCTTACATCCACTCTTCTAACCACTTGAAGACAAAGCCCTTTTTGACACTTTTTGTTTACATGAAAACATATTTTTTTTTGCAAGAAAATTATGTTGAACCCCCAAACATTATATATATTTTTAAAGCAAAGGCCCTACAGAATAAAATGGTGGGTGTTGCATTTTTTTTTCTACACAGTATTTGCGCAGCGATTTTTCAAACACATTTTTTGGGGAAAAAATACACTTTTTTTAATTTTAATGCACTAAAACACACTATATTGCCCAAATGTTTGATGAAATAAAAAAGATGATCTTAGGCCGAGTACATAGATACCAAACACGACATGCTTTAAAATTTCGCACAAACGCGCATTGGCGACATAATACATACATTTTTAAAAGCCTTTAAAAGCATTTACAGGTTACCCCGTTAGATTTACAGAGGAGGTCTACTGCTAAAATTACTGCTCTCGATCTGACCTTCACGGTGATACCTCACATGCATGGTGCAATTGCTGTTTACATATGACGCCAGACTGACGCTTGCGTTCGCCATTGGGCAAGAGCAGGGCAGGCCAGGGGTTCTTTTTTTTTCTTTTACTTTTTTTATTATTAATTTTGCTTTTTTATTTTATTTTTAAACTGTTGCTTCCATATTTATTTATTTTTATCACTTTTATTGTTATCTCAGGGAATGTAAATATCCCCTATGATAGCAATAGGTAATGACAGGTACTCTTTTTTGAAAAAACTGGGGTCTATTGGACCCTAGATCTTTCCTCTGCCCTCAAAGCATCTGACCACACCAAGATCGGTGTGATAAAATGCTTTCCCAATTTCCCAATGGCGCTTTTTATATCCGGAGGGGGACATTCCCTCCCACTGCTTGTAAAAGCAGTCCAGAGGCTAATTAGCCACTGGGATTGCTTTTACATGAAAGCCGGCCGCTGGCTGAAAAGAATGATACCAAGATGATACCTAAACCCGCAGGCATCATTCTGGTATAAACATTCAAAGTCCAGCAACATACCAGTACGTTGCTGGTCCTTGTTGGACATGTATTGTAATCTTTTTTTTCATGCAGCCTGTTGGCTGAACGAAAAAAAAAGATTGATCGGTGGGTATGCCCACCATTAGAATACCGCCCTTCATCCACCCACTTCTAATGATGGGCATACATGCACCATTTATATATGCCGAAGCATGGGGGCATCTTCTCGCAAAAGTTATGCCGCGTACACATGGTCAGACTTTTCCACGGGCAAGCCTCCGTCGGAATTTCGACCGTATATACGCGGCATTAGGAGCAAAATCGCTCCTCCGCTCCTGCTGCCCCAATGCTTCGGCACATATGCTTTTTTTTTTAACTGTGGTGGTGAAATCACCTCCTACAGCACTGGAGTCGCAGGGATCCGGCCTGTCTCTGCGAACGCTGCAGTTATGTGTGTTGTGTTTTGCAAGTGACAGTGATCGATCGATACTGCACTTCGGTGGCCTGGGCTGGACGGAGGGGCAAAACGCAGGTGCTAGCAGGTATCTGGGCTGATCCCACTAACAGTGCGTTTTTGGGAACCCTAAACTGCTGGGGACGCTAGTATAGATCTGATCAGATCAGATATTGAGCTGATCAGATACTATACCACTAAGGGGGGTGTATGCTTCACGTGTGGGTGTTAGCGCTACTGGCACTAACCTGACGCTGCCTGGGGTGTGACGCAGACCCTCTCTGACGCTAAAACCTAACTGATATCACCCGCCGGGCGATCAGGGGGTTAAACCTTTATTGGGTTATATACGGCGGGTGCCCTGACACTATAAAAAGCAAACTAACTAACCAGCGTCACCCGTAACACTTATATGATGATCACTGGTGAAAGGGTTAACTAGGGGCAATTAGGGGGTTAAAACCTTTATTAGGTAATATATGGGGGTACCTGACGCTATATAAAAACCTGACGGCGAACCTAAAAAAAAATTACTGGCTACCTTTTGGCATCACCGACACTAAGACAACGATCATAAAAACGATTGCTTAGCGACAGTGGTGATAGGGGGTGAAAGGGTTACCTGGGGGGTGATCAAGGGGGTTAAACCTTTATTAGATAATATATGGGGGTACCTGACGCTATAAAAACCTGCGGCGAACCTAAAAAAAATTACTGGCTACCGATCAGCATCACCGACGCTAAGACATCGATCAGAAAAATGATCGCATAGTGACGGCGGTGCTAGGGGGTGAAAGGGTTACCCTGGGGGGTGATCAAGGGGGTTACACCTTTATTAGGTAATATATGGGGGTACCCGACGCTATAAAAACCTGCGGCGAACCTAAAAAAAATCACTGGCTACCGATCAGCATCGCCGACGCTAAGACATCAATCAGAAAAATTATCGCTTAGTGACAGTGGTGATAGGGGGTGAAAGGGTTACCCCTGGGGGGGCGATCAAGGGGGTTAAACCTTTATTAGGTAATATATGGGGGGTACCCGACGCTATAAAAACCTGCGGCGAACCTAAAAAAAATTACTGACTACCGATCAGCATCACCGACGCTAAGACATCGATCAGAAAAATTATAACTTAGTGACAGTGGTGATAGGGGGTGAAAGGGTTACCTGGGGGGCGATCAAGGGGGTTAAACCTTCATTAGGTAATATATGGGGGTACCCGACGCTATAAAAACCTGCGGCGAACCTAAAAATATTACTGGCTACCGATCAGCATCACCGACGCTAAGACATTGATCAGAAAAATGATTGCTTAGTGATGGCGGTGCTAGGGGGTGAAAGGGTTATCTGGGGGGTGATCAGGGGGTTAAACCTTTATTAGGGGGGGGTTAGGGGGCTACACTGGACCTAAAACTAAATGTAGTGACACTTTTACAGTCACAAATGTCACTGATTGCAGTGATCACTAAATAAATGGTCACTGCAATCAGTGACACTGTGACTGGGGGCTGGGGGGGGGGGCTGGGGGGTGATCTGGGGGTGTCTGGGGGGGCGATTTATGTGCCTATGTGTCCTGGTGTCAGTGTGCTGTTTTGTGTACTAACCTGCATCTTCTCCTGTACGGCGCTCGGTATATGTGAGCGCCCCAGGAGAGATGACATCACTTCCTCCTTCCTGGCAGGCAGGGGAAGCTCTCTCATTCGCCGGGAGTGATCGAGAGGGGGTGGCCAGAATCGAACGGCCGTCCCCTCATGCCGGATCGCTCCCGAAGGTAAAACGACCACCCACTGTAAAGAAGGGGGGTCCGATCGGACCCCCCAACTATACAAAGGCAATCACGTATATGTACGTGATTCTGCCTGTCGGTGCCATTCTGCTGACGTATATTTACAGTGGGCGGTCGTTAAGTGGTTAATATTTAGTAGCATTCAATTAACAAATGTCATGAGGTGACAAATGTGTGTGAAAGATGAAGGCAAAACTAACTCGATGTACCTTTTTTAAACAGGATGAGGAGACAGGCCCCAGTGGGACACACGAGGAGGCAGGTGCCACTGGAAGCCAGGAGGAGACAGGCCCCAGTGGGACACACAAGGAGGCAGGTGCCACTGGAAGCCAGGAGGAGGCAGGCCCCAGTGGGACCCAGGAAGAGGCAGGCCCCAGTGGGACCCAGGAAGAGGCAGGCCCCAGTGGGACCCAGCACAACACCAGGCCCCAGATCCCTCTGCTGCGGATTTCAGCAAAAAGATCAAGGAGGCTGCTTCAAATGGAGGAGGAGACCCAGGCCCTAATTAGGGAGGCTACTGCTGCACTCCGAGAGCCCCCCACCGCTGCAGAGGGATTTGCTGCCCTTATTGGGGAGAAACTGCCCCAAATGGAACTGGACCAGAGGCTGAAATGTGAAACCCTAATATTGAAGGTGGTCAATATGGGCCTGTTGAACAAACTGAAGGATTTCACAGACGTTGTGGACCTTTCATATTTTTATGCTCAAGTTCCTGCCCCACTCCATGCTCCTGCCCCACTCCATGCTCCTGTAACAGTCCCTGCTCCTGTAACAGTCCCTGCTCCTGTTCCAGACCCTGCTCCTGTAACAGTCCCTCCTCCACGGACACAGCCTCCAAGGAAGGCTGCAGGGAAGGTCAAACAAAAAACCCGAAAATGAGCCCAGGATATGTGCCTCACATGGGCCCAATTTTTGTCTTCACATGCTTTGGTGTTTGCTGTGGTGATCTGGGTCTGCACTAATTTCAGCAGGGTCTCCAGTGCTGTCTTCCTGGCTTCTTGATTTGTACTTTACATATGGTTTTGTTTTGGCTTACCTTTTAATTTGTTATTAGGCCATAATAAATGGAATTTTTTTGTAAGATACAAAATGAACATGTGTTTTTCTTCTAAATAGCCAGTTTGTAAGTGAGTAGGCAGGGACAGTGGATAAAAAATTGTGAAATTAACAAGGGACACTAACCTCATTGAGGCCAAATTAGAATAAATAATAATGTTGTGGTAACTTGACACACTCCAAAATAGCAAATAATATGTAAAAACAGTCTAAAATGTAATACCACAAATTAAAATCTAAAAAAATAAAAAATAAAATAATGTAAAAATGTTTGGGTATTTAGGGAGATCTGGCTCACCAAAATAGAGATTAATCATGATAAAACAATAAATACTAAAGAACAAAGATTGTCCTAACTCTGGGAGAATATCAGCAGCAAGAGAATTGGAATATTGCAGCATTAGAACGAAGAAAAGAATGCGCTGCATTAAACGATGTAATAATTTCATGCATGACGAATGTGCCATCTCCATTCCGAACAGTAGTTTTACCAGAACGAGCGCTCCCTTCTCCTCACTTGCTTCTGATCATGCGCGCTTTTTTCACGTCGTTAAAGCCTACACACGATCATTTTTCATGATGAAAAAAATGACGACGTGAAAAACTGCGAGAAAATTTAGAACATGTTCTAATTTTTCTCGTCGTTTTTAATGCCGTTTTTCTCGTTGAAAATAACGACATAAAGCCCACAGACGATCGGTTTTCTCGGCGGAAAAAAAAATGCCGTTATTCTCGGCGAGAAAAGCGGTCGTGTGTACGCGGCATAACTTTTGTGCAAACCAATCAATATACTCTTAATGCGATTATTTTTTTACAAAAATTTTTTTTAGAAGAATACGTATCGGCCTAAACTGAGGAATTTTTTTTTTATATATATTTTTAGTGGATATTTAGTGGATATTTATTATAGCAAAAAGTTAAAAATATTGCTTTTTTTTCCAAACTCCTTTTTTGTTTATCGCGCAAAAAGTAAAAACCACAGAGGTGATCAAATACCACCAAAAGAAAGCTCTATTTGTTGGAAAAAAGGACGTCAGTTTTGTTTGACTAGGTCATCCAAGGGATAGGGGGTATCGCCTGTGTAGAGGGCATTGGACTCTTGAATACAATATTTATATAGTGGTTTAACCGATAATGAAGGGATCATGGCCTCGAAAATTTGAAGGGGAAATGAGACATATGTAGAGGTTTTGGAGTGCGACATGGTGGTTGTGAGGTGTCTCCAGGCTAGTAGTGACACTTGCATTGGCATGGTCAGGGCCCTGGACTCGCATGGCTTCCAAATGTTACTCAGGAGATGTAAATAAAAATCTTGGATAGGGGCTAAATCCAGCTCTATGTCTACCCAAAGGGGGGTTCGGTTTAGGGAAACCAGTGCTTGAGCTGATCCAGATGTACTGCCCAGTAATAGTCTTTACTATCCGGGAAACCTTCTCCTTTGTGTGATCTATGTTTCGTTAAGCACAAGTGAGAGCATATCACCTTTCTTCCTTGCAGTGTTGTTCATCTTACGTTAAAAAAGTAATTAGTTACAGTTACAAATTACTTCTTCCAAAAAATAATGGAGTTACTCACTCAGTTACTACATTGAAAAAGTAATTAGTTACTCAGCAAAGTAACTATATTGGTTATATTATATGTAACGGCACCCCAAGTATGAAAGGGGTTAACGCCGTTAGGATATTCCCTTTCCAAACACACGACAGCCACCAGACAATCCAACCAGCCGAATAAGACCCCATACAAATACTTCTCCCTCCGCAGACGAGACAACCACTCTGTGTTGAGGTTCCAAAAGAGGGAAAGAATCTTTATTGCAAGCACATGGTAACACACTTCTCTTCAAAACACTTCCCTCCCATCCTTGGGGAACAGGGTGGGTTAAACTGTCCAATGACAATGGTGATACAGGCCAGGTGTGTTCAAACTTCTCCTTCAGTAAACAGTCTTAGCAGGAGGGGTTGCTGGAGTGATTTCCCCCCCCCCCCCCTTTCCTCACAGCAAGACACTTAAACATCCCATAATAGGCAGCCAGACGGTCTACCAGCTCCAATCCACATCATCACAAACAACAATGAAAAGGTCTTTGGAAGCTAGTCTGGATTCATTAACATTACAACAGGCATCCAGGTGGATTAATATTACAGACCCATTTTAAAGCAATCCAAGACATATTCTCAATGTCCATTATTTTCTGGCTCATACTTTCTAAGAACTTCTGGGTTCCACAGGCCCACCCGTTACATCTCTCCCCTTTTGGCAGGAGACTAACACAGGAGGAGACCCCAGACAGGTTGACTCCGAAATTAGTCCATAGTTCCATTCCTCTAATGCCTGGACAACCCATCAGCATTGCCATTTTGATTACCGGGGTAAGTAGCTGATGGTGAAGTTGTAAGGTTGCAGGGAGAATAATGGATCTCAGTTCTGGAACAGTCACTTGCTTTACTCTCTCAATGGCTCCCAAAACTTGTTGCTGACGCTCTTGGGGGAGGTAAGGCAAAACCCGGGCACAAATCCCATTTAACCTTTGACAATTTCAGCCTGTTAGTGCATTTCAATGTTCAAGCCATGGGACATCTCATAATACATGACGTAGTGTCGTTGCATCTCCTATTTTTCACTGGCCAACTTGTTACATTCCAATTTTAGACTGTGATATTGTGCCTGATCTAAGGTACATGTCGGGGAAGTTAGTCTTACCCGGGTCTCGGCAGCAAGCGGGTCGGTCCCAGCAGCACGGGTCTGGGCACAGGTAGTCACTGGGTTGGTTGGCTTCAGCGGGGCCCATCGGGACGTAAGTAGAAATGAGGGGGGCCAAATCATTCCCCAGTAATACATCCGCTGGCAAATCCTTCATCACCCCCACATTCACGTGTCCCGAACCAACCCCCCAATCCAGGTGAACACAGGCAATGGGTAGCCGGAAGACGGTGCCTCCCGCTACTCTTACGGCTACAGTGTCTCCGGTATGTTGGCTCTCTGGGATGAGGTTCTTCTGTAGTAGGGTCATGGTGGCGCCAGTATTATGTAGGCCATTGGCTACCTTTCCATTGACCCAGACAGTCTGCCTGTGTTGCTGCCGGTTGTCCTGTTTAGCTGCTTGTATTGGATCAGCCTCGTGCAGGACGCCCCAATGTTCTTCCTCCTCAACGCAGTGGGCCGCAGGCATGGATGTGTGTGGGTTTCACCTTGCTGGCTGTCTCCATGGCTGGGACTGCCTGGCTGGATTCAACGGACAGTCTGGCTTTTTGTGCCCTAGCTGTTTACACCCGAAACACCTGATGGGTTTTGAATAGCCCTGGGAGTTGGACCTGGGCTGCTGAGAATAAGTGGCCGCTGGAGGTGGTGCTGTAGGGCGGTATGACTATGGTTGGTAGGCGATAGCCGGAGGGGGTGCCGCTGATCGATAATCCACCCGAGCTGTTGTCTTGACCACAGGGTTATCCAGTTTGTGGGCGTCTGTGTATTCGTCAATTATAATACAAATGACGGCGCAAAAAGAAGGAACAACAACCTAACTGATGAAAATAAATCAGATGAAAATCAATAGGATTTAAAGTATAAAAGTCTTTCTCTTTGGAAGTCCATGTAATATTGAAAGCAAGTCATATGAACATATGCACCGTTGGCAGCAATTGTAGAGCGAAGCAGACTCTATATATAGCAAAGAAAAGAAAAAACAAATGCGCCTACTAAGTGCAGTATGTTAGAAATTTATTCGAGAATAATTAAAATAACAGCCAAATGGCTACTCACAGGATGGAAGTGGAGTAAAAGCATAAATAGATATCCTTCTAAGTTGTCTGCGGAGGGCATGAGTCACTCTGTGTGTCTGTAGTCTCCCGGTGGTGGAATACTGCCAAGATGAAGAGGTAGTGCACTGCGGTGTTGCTGCAGGGATGGGTGCATCCCTGCAGCAACACCGCAGTGCACTACCTCTTCATCTTGGCAGTATTCCACCACCGGGAGACTACAGACACACGGAGTGACTCATGCCCTCCGCAGACAACTTAGAAGGATATCTATTTATGCTTTTACTCCACTTCCATCCTGTGAGTAGCCATTTGGCTGTTATTTTAATTATTCTCGAATAAATTTCTAACATACTGCACTTAGTAGGCGCATTTGTTTTTTCTTGTCTGTGTATTCGTCCGCCAAGCAAGCTGCTTCAGGCAAGGTGAAAGGTTTTTGATCCCGGACCCACTCTCTGACTTCCAGGGACTGTTTGTCAAAGAAGTGCTCCAGCAGGAACACCTGCAGCACCTCTTCCCTTGATTCTGCTTGGCATCCAGCGACCCAGTGGGATGCCGTGCGGTGTAGGCGGCATGCACACTCGGTATACGAGTCTCCAGTCTGCTTGCTCGTCTCTCGGAACCGCCTCCGGTATGCCTCCGGTGTGACGGCATACCTGGCCAACAGTGCTTCTTTTACCAATCCATAGTTCATAATATCCTCGTCTGGGATGGCCCTGAACGCTTTACTGGCCCGGCCCGACAATTTCCCAGACAAAATTGTAACCCATTCCTCTGTGGGCACCCGGTGTAGGGCACATTGACGTTCAAAATCACCAAGGTACCCATCAATCTCCCCTTCAGTTTCAATGAAATTTTTAAAAGCAGCAAAATGTATCTTTCTCCTTTCAGTTGGTGCTGCTCTGACTTCTGCTGCTGCAGCACCTCTTTGCTGTAGCCAATTTGCGTCCACAGCCGCTATAACTCGGTCTATGATCTCCGCTGTAGGGTTAGGACCATAATGTGCCAGTCTTATGTTAACAGCCCGATCAAAACATGCCTCTTCGGGTGTCCTGTCTGTTACGCTGGGCCTTTCGGTTAGGTTGGGTCTTTCAGCTCCATCCATTTCGACTAATTCTGCAATAATGTCCCTCTTCTGACGGTTGTTGGCCGGTCTGCCCCAGTTCTCCAGTAAGTCCTTGAGGGTAGCGTGCTTTAGCCATCCCTACTGTGATTCCATTGTCCTGTGTCCTCTTTTAGCTGTCCTTATAGGCTGTGGAATCATCCCACTGCTGCCACCAATTGTAACGGCACCCCAAGTATAAAAGGGGTTAACGCCGTTAGGATATTCCCTTTCCAAACACACGACAGCCACCAGACACTCCAACCAGCCGAATAAGACCCCATACAAAAACTTCTCCCTCCACAGACGAGACAACCACTCTGTGTTGAGGTTCCAAAAGATGGAAATAATCTTTATTGCAAGCACATGGTAACACACTTCTCTTCAAAACACTTCCCTCCCATCCTTGGGGAACAGGGCGGGTTAAACTGTCCAATGACAATGGTGTGTTCAAACATCTCCTTCAGTAAACAGTCTTAGCAGGAAGGGTTGCTGGAGTGATCCCCCCCCCCCCTTTCCTCACAGCAAGACACTTAACCACTTCTCTACTGTGCACGAAAACCCCCTTCCTGCCCAAGCCATTTTTCAGCTTTCAGCGCTGTCACATTTTGAATGACAATTGCGCGGTCGTGCGACGTGGCTCCCAAACGAAATTTGCGTCCTTTTTTTCCCACAAATAGAGCTTTCTTTTGGTGGTATTTGATCACCTCTGCGGTTTTTATTTTTTGCGCTATAAACAAAAGAAGAGCGTCCAGTTTGGAAAAAAAACACTATTTTTTACTTTTTGCTATAATAAATACCCATTTTTTTTTAAATAAAATTTTCCTCAGTTTAGGCCGATACGTATTCTTCTACATATTCTTGGTAAAAAAAAAAAATCGCAATAAGCGCGTATTGATTGGTTTGCGCAAAAGTTATAGCGTCTACAAAATAGGGGATAGATTTATAGCATTTTTTTTTTATTAGTAATGGCGGTGATCTGTGATTTTTTATTGTGACTGCGATATTGCGGCGGACACATCGGACACTTTTGACACATTTTTGGGACCATTCACATTTATACAGCGATCCCTGCTATAAAAATTCATTGATTACTGTATAAATGTGATTGGCAGGGAAGGGGTTAACCACTAGGGGGCGGGAAGGGGTTAAATATGTTCCCTCAAAGTGTTCTTACTGTGGGGGGAGGGAACTGACTGGGGGAGGTGACCGATGGTTGTCCCTATGTACAAGGGACACACCATCGGTCCCCTCTCCCTCACAGGACGTGGATCTCTGTGTTTACACACAGAGATTCACTTTCCTGCTCGTTTCCCGGGCAATCGCGGGTGCCCAGCGGCAATCGCGGCCGCCGGGCACGCGCACCGGGGCCTTGTGAACGCGGCGCGCGCGCGCCTCCTAGCTCGTTTTAAAGGGAGGACGTCATATGACGTCCTCCCAGAACGAGAGTATCCTCCGCCCGCCGTCTATTGACAGTGGGCGGGGGACAAGTGGTTAAACATCCCATAATAGGCAGCCAGACGGTCTACCAGCTCCAATCCACATCATCACAAACAACAATGAAAAGGTCTTTGGAAGCTAGTCTGGATTCATTAACATTACAACAGGCATCCAGGTGGATTAATATTACAGACCCATTTTAAAGCAATCCAAGACATATTCTCAATGTCCATTATTTTCTGGCTCATACGTTTTAAGATCTTCTGGGTTCCACTGGCCCACCCGTTACATTATATATACACGGGGGTGAGGGCGGGGCGGTAGAAGGATGATATATATGTAATTTTTTAAGTGTATAAAATAATAGGAGGGATAAAAATAAATAATATTGGTTATGTGCCCATGCCTCACTGTGCCCATGCCTCACTGTGCCCATTGCCTCACTGTGCCCATTGCCTCACTGTGCCCAATGCCTCACTGTGCCCAATGCCTTACTGTGCCCAATGCCTCACTCACTGTGCCCAATACCTCACTCACTGTGCCCATTGCCTCACTGTGCCCAATGCCTCACTGTGCCCAATACCTCACTCACTGTGCCCAATGCCTCACTCACTGTGCCCAATGCCTCACTCACTGTGCCCAATGCCTCACTCACTGTGTCCAATGCCTCACTCACTGTGCCCAATGCCTCAATTACTGTACAGTGTTGTGCGTGCCCCTAGCCCCCTACCTGATTAGCGGCGTCCCGGCAGCCATTCCACAGTATTCAAAAGCCGCACCTCCCGAGTCCTCGTTGCCTGTGATAGGCGGAACACTCAATTTCCCAGCATTCAGTGTTCCGCCTATCACAGACATCCGCTCATCCTCATAACACAGACGAGGATGAGAGGATGTCCGTGATAGGCGGAACACTGCCTGCTGTGAAATTGAGTGTTCCGCCTATCATAGACGACGAGGACTCGGGAGGCGCGGCTTTTGAAAACTGCAATGGCCGCCGTCTGTCTGCATGACACGCTGTTCAGGTAGGCAGACGGAGGCTTGCAGTTAGTTAGTTTTACATTACATCTACTCGAGGCGGCTGCGGCGAGTAGATATAATTGGGGTCACGCCGTCCAAGTAATGGGAACGGCGGTGCCACGAGGGTAAGAGTAATCAGTTAGATTACTCGTTACCCCAAAAAGTGGCTACGTTACCTAACGCCGTTTATTTAAACTGCGTTAGTTACAACACTGCTTCCTTGCCATACAAAGGCCTTGAGGGATCTAGACAGAGATGTTATATAGTAATTGGGGACAGGAATCGGCAGGGATCTAAAGACATAAATAATTTGTGGGAGAATGCTCATCTTAACTGCCGCTAGTCTGCCGCACCAAGATAGTTCAAACTTGGCTATGCGTTTAAGTTCTTTATCAATTTTGGAGATCAGGGGTTTGTAATTGGCAGCTGCCAGAGAGTTGGAAGAGCTCGTCAGGCTAATGCCAAGATAAGGGATTCCTTCCGATCTCCATGTAAAGGGAAATTGACTTTGAAGTTTATGTTTGGTGAATGCTCGGACCCCTAAGTCTAAGAATAACAATTTTGCGGTGTTCATTTTATAATAGGATATATTACTAAATTGGGAGAGAGTTTAGAATGCAAGTGGTAATAAAGATTCAAGATTGGTCAAGAGTAAAATGATATCATCCACAAAGAAATTTACCTTATGGTTGAGGCCACGGAATTTGAAACCAGTGATATCTGGGTGAGAGCGGATCACTTCCGCTAGGGGTTCGATCATTAGATTGAAAATTGATGGGGACAGAGGACACCCTTGTCTGGTCCTATTAGAAATGGTTTCGATAGCAGACCAGATGC
Organism: Rana muscosa; assembly: GCA_029206835.1. Lineage (NCBI taxonomy): Eukaryota > Metazoa > Chordata > Amphibia > Anura > Ranidae > Rana > Rana muscosa. The sequence continues at coordinate 187,556,789 of JARGYO010005626.1, read as the reverse complement.
ATTCACTTGTGCAGATGGTGTAGAGTATAGGGCCATATTGGCGGAAAGTATGTGGCCTTTGAACCCAAATTTCTCCAAGACCTTAGACATATAGAGCCAGTGTCCTCTGTCGAATGCCTTCTCTGCATCGACAGCAGCAGAGAAGGCGTTTGAGTTTTGACAATTGACAATTGTGCGGTCGTGCGACGCTGTACCCAAAGAAAATTGATGTCCCTTTTATCCTACAAATAGAGCTTTCTTTTGGTGGTATTTGATCACCTCTGCGGTTTTTCATTTTTTTGCGCTATAAACAAACAAAGAGCGACAATTTTGAAAAAACAAAACAAAACAACGTTTTTACTTTCTGCTATAAAACACACCCAGTAAAAAAAAAAAAAAAAATCAAATTTCTTCATCAATTTAGGCTGATATGTATTCTGCTACATATTTTTGGTAAAAAAAAATAAAAATCCCAATAAGTGTATATTGATTGGTTTGCGCAAAAAGTTATAGCCTCTACAAACTATGGCATATTTTTATGGCATTTTTAGTTATTTTTTTACTAGTAATGGCGGCGATCAGCGATTTTTAGTGGGACTGTAATATTGTGGCGAACAAACCGGACACCTAACTGTCACTTTTGACACTTTTTTGGGAACCAGTGACATTATTACAGTGATCAGTGCTAAAAATATGCACTGTCACTGTACTAATGAGACTGGCAGGGAAGGGGCTAACATCGGGGAGATCAAAGGATTAAGTGTATCCCTAGGGGGTGCTTACTAACTGTGTGGGGGATGCTCGGACTGGATGAATACAGAGATCGGTGTTCCTGCCTAACAAGAACACAAGATCTCTATCTTCTTACCTGTCAGAACGGCAATCTGCCTTGTTTACATAGGCAGATCGCCGTTCTGCCTCTCTGGGCAACACTTGCTGGTGATCGGCATGCCCCGCAATGGCTATTGCACAAAATGATGTACAGGTACATTGTTTTGCGCAATAGAGCCGACCTGACGCAGTACATCTGCGGTAGGCGGTTGGCAAGTGGTTAAAGAATAACTAAATGCCAACTTTTTATGTTTTAAGTTGAGTGGAGAGGGATTAGAACACCTGTCAGCTTTTATTGCTGTCTGTGCCCCCATTAGGGACATTTTCCAATGGGGACACTAGTTCTGGTGACCTAGGGGGCCCCTATGATTTATCTTCATTTGCAGGGGTTTTCTCTTCCTGTTTGGCTACGGGGCAGGAAATTAGGGAAAATCTCCCCAATAGGGCACAGATGGCACACAAAAAAAACCAAAAAACTGACAGTGGTTATAACCCTCCATTACTCTATCCAAAATATAAAAGGAAGGAAAGGTGAAAACCTCAGACAAGTATTTTTTTATTTATTTGCTTATTTATTTTTCCTATTTGTGAGACAAAACAAAAAGGAAGAGGAAGGCCCCATGCACACAGGGCGTTTTTGCAGCTGCTAACAGCAGCATTAGACATTTTTTTTTACAGCTGCAAAACGCCCATCCATGTTATTCTATTGTGTCATGCACACATCGAGCTTTTATGAGCTCCAAGTGGCATAGGCGTTTTCCAGCTGCAAAAAAAAAAAACAATTCCAGTGCGTTCTGGAGCTCCAGGTTTGAGCTGCAAAAACGCCCGACGCTATTAAACGCGCATAAACGCCGCGATTTGCGTTTTTGAGCTGCGGGGTTTTTTTTTGTTTTTTTTTAAAAGGTCAAAAAATGTTTACAAAACATGGACAGGCGTTTTTAAGCTGTAAAAAACGCGGCTGTAAAAACGTCCTGTGTGCATGGGGCCTTAAAGTGTTTTGATGTTTTTAAGGGTGCATTTTTTTAATGGCTCATGTGAGTTAAACCTATGTTCAACTTTTTTACCTGTTTTATTTTGTAAGAATGTATTATTATTATTATTATTATTATTATTAATATTATTTTATTATTTTCTCAATAAACAGGTATTTAGGTTTCACACTACTTCACAGTTTTATTGTATTTTAGCAACAGAAATGCTGCGTACACACGACCGTTTTTCATGATGAGAAAAATTCCATTTTTAAAAATGGCCGTGAAAAACGATCGTGTGTAGGCTCCAGAGCATTTTTCTTGACGAGAAAAATGCCCGAAAAAAAAATTAGAACCTGCTCTATTTTTTCTCGTTGTTTTTCACATCGTTCTTTTTAACGTCGTGAAAAACGGTTGTGTGTATGCTTTTATGAGGGGAAAAAAACGTGCATGCTCAGAATCAAGTTATGAGACGGGAGCATTCATTCTGGTAAAACTAGCGTTCGTAATGGAGATAGCACATTCGTCACGCTGTAACGGACTGAAAAGCACGAGACTGAAAAGCGCGAATCGTCTCTCACCAAACTTTATTAACACGAGGATCAGAAAAAGCAGCCCAAAGGGTGGCGCCATTCGAATGGAGCTTCCCCTTTATAGTGCCGTCGTACGTGTTGTACGTCACCGCGCTTTGCTCAAGCATTTTTTTTCATGAACGTGTGTAGGCAAGGCAGGCTTGAGAGGAAACAGGAAAAATCACGTAGAGAAAAACATTGTTTTTTTCCATGACATGAATAACGGTCGTGTGTACGCAGCAAAAAACATATCAAGCTAGTTTACATCAATAAAACATGACATATAATAGATACATCTTATGCCGCGTACACACGATCGTTTTTCACGTCGTTAAAAATACAATTTTTTAACTTGGGCATTAAAAACGATCGTGTGTAGGCTCCAGAGCATTTTTAACGACGTGAAAAATGGGCTAAAATTTTTTAGAACCTGCTCTATTTTTTCATGTCGTTTTTCATGTCGTTTTTTTTCCCGTCGTGAAAAACGGTAGTGTGTATGTTTTACGAGGGGAAAAAAAAACACGCATGCTCAGAATCAAGTATGAGACGGGAGCGCTCATTCTGGTAAAACTAGCGTTCATAATGGAGATAATACATTTGTCACGCTGTAACGGACTGAAAAGCATGAGGCTGAAAAGCGTGAATCGTCGCTCAACGAACTTTACTAACATGAAGGGTGGCGCCATTCAAACGGAACTTCCCCTTTATAGTGCCGTCGTACGTGTTGTACGTCACTGCGCTTTGCTCGAGCGTTTTTTTTTTAATGAACGTGTGTATGCAAGACAGGCTTGAGAGGAAACAAGAAAAATCACGTCGAGAAAAATGTTGTTTTTGAAAATGACATTAATAACGATCGTGTGTATGCGGCATTAGACTGTTTGGCTCTAACTAAGCATTAGAATCCTATTCTGCTAATCTGTGTTTGCAAAGCTGCCACCACACAGTATCTCTCTGCACAGCAACATGCTCTGCCTTCCAGTGTCACAAAATCTTACAGTGAGCAAGGTGACAACTGTCTAAACTGTCCCTGAATATTCACAGCAGAAGCCGATCTGTGGGTGCCAGGCACTCAATGTCCTCTGGGACCCGCCGATTGTCGGTAATGCACACTGAACTGAAATATGCCTATGTAAACAAGGCAGATCTCCGTTCTGACAGGGGGGAAAGGGATGGGGTTTGTGTTCCTGCAAAGCAGGGACTTGAATCCATCTCTTCCCCTAGTGAAAGCAGCACACTGTGTACACAAAAACACTGGCTAGGCACACATTTAACCCTTTGATCGCCCTAGATCAGGGATATGCAATTAGCGGACCTCCAGCTGTTGCAAAACTACAAGTCCCATCATGCCTCTACCTCCGGGTGTCATGCTTGCTGCTGTCAGAGTCTCGCTATGCCTCATGGGACTTGTAGTTTGGCAACAGCTGGAGGTCCGCTAATTGCATATCTCTGCCCTAGATGTTTAACCCCCTTCCCAGCCAGTGTCATTAGTACAGTGACAGTGCATATTTTTAGCACCAATCAATGAATATATTATATTAGTGTCACTGGTTCCCGCAAAGTGTCAGTTAGTGTCCGATTGTCGGACGCAATATTGAAGTCAATGATCGCTGCATTACTAGTATAAAAAAATAATAAATACAAATTCCATAAAAATATCCCATAGTTTGTAGACGCTATAATGTTTGTGTGAAGTAAACCAATCAATATACACTTATTGGGACTTTTTTTTTACCAAAAATATGTAGCAGAATACATATTGGTCTAAAAAATGTATAAATAAATTAGATTTTTTTTTATATGTTTTGTAGCAGAAAGTAAAAAAAAAAAGTTTTGTTTTTCAAAATTGTCGGTCTTTTTTTGTTTATAGCGCGGACACAATCTGCCTAGGAATGCCCACTCCTCCAGACTGTCACCCGCCCATCAAGGCTTTTTATTATTTGCATAGCTCCTTCCAACAGCTAGCCCAATGCTTGCATCATGGCTGAGGACTCCTGGGAGGAGTACTGAAGCAAAGTGCTGTGCAGTTATGTTTTTGGAAAGTTATATACAGCCCCCTGCTAGCCTCTTCCACCAGTCATGATCTGCCTGCATTGCATAGAGAAGCACATACGTTTAAAATGAGGTATGTAACGAAAATGCAAAAGGTTTTATTTAAAAATGTCTCTAAATCCACATCATAAAAAACTATCCAGAAATGGTGTATTACATGCTGTTCATACTCACTAAGTCACTATGAGATTCCTTTTCTGTATTCTGCAATAGGGATGAGCCAAACACCCACCCCCGGTTCGGTTCGCACCAGAACCTTCGAACGGACCGAAAGTTCGCGCGAACGTTAGAACCCTATTAAATACAATGGACGCAAACGTTCGAAATCTAAAGTGCTAATTATAACGACTAATATGCATGTTATTGTCCTAAAAAGGGTTTGGGGACCCGGGTTCTGCCCCAGGGGACATGTATCAATGCAAAACAAAGTTTTAAAAACGGCCGTTTTTTGGGAGCAGTCATTTTAATGATGCATAAAGTGAAAAAAAAAAAAAAGTTAAATATTCCTTTAAATATCGCACCTGAGGGAAGTCTAAAGCATGCCTGTGAAGTGCCACGTGTTTACCGTGTTTAGAACTGTCCCTGCACAAAATGACATTTGTAAAGGTAAAAAAGCCATTTAAAACTGCTTGCGGCTTTAATGTAATGTCTGGTCCCAGTAATATGGATGAAAATCTTTGAGAAAAATGGCATGGCTACCCCATCACCCCCCCCCCCCTACCCCAGCCCATTACCAGCCCCTTTGGGTCTTGTATGGATATTAAGGGGAACCTCGCACACAAAATAAAAAAGGCCATATATACTCTGAACAGCCGTATACAGGCAGTGCATACAAGACAGAATCTGTTTGTAATTTTGAACAGGTACATTGTTTAAGTGTAGCTCCAGCCAAAAAAACTATTTTTAAGCTTTTTGGAAAACATAGGGAAGGGTTATCACCCCTGTAACATTTGTTTTGCTGTCTGTGCCCCCTGTTCAGAACATTTCACCTCACTTTCCGTCCCAATGACAAATGTTTTTCAAAAGTGGGGTTTTTATTGAAACAAGAATTGGTGATAAAGCATCAGTAGACAGGAGACTCCTTTTCCCCATATTAACTCTTACAGGAGAGAATTTGCCTTCCTAGGGGTAGATTTCCTCTCACTTCCTGTTGTCTCCTTCTGTTTGCAAGTAGGAGTTGTTTGTAAGTTGGATGTTTGAAAGTAGGGGCCTGCCCTATATACTCAGCTGAAATTTGCCCCTTAGATGTTCGTGTTGCCACAACACTGTGAGCCCTCACAGTTACTCTTGGTGGGCGCTGGAACGCCCTGCTGTGAACTATTATATCAGGAATTGTAATTACATGCCTTTGTTGAACAGTGGTAGGAAAAATTGGGCCTTTGGTAGTGGTGCTGGTGCTACAACACTGTCAGCCCTCACAGTTACTCTTGGTGGGCACATGAATGGGCCCTACTGTAAATTATTAGATCAAGAATTGTAATTACATGCCCCTGTTGAACAGGGGCAGAAAAATTGGGCCTTAGGCACTGGTGCCACAACACTGCAACCCCTCACAGATACTGTACTTGGAGCACAGCAATGAGCTCTGTTGCAAAGTATTGCATCAAAAATTGTAATTACACGCCCCTGTTAAACAGGGGCTGAAAAATTGGGCCTTAGGCACTGGTGCTGGTGCCACGACACTGCAACCTCTCCCAGATACTCTAGTTGGAGTGCAGGAATGAGCCCTGCTGCAAAGCATTGCATAACATTTTTTAATTACATGCCCCTGTTAAACAGGGGCTGAAATATTGGGCCTTAGCCACTGGTGGCGGCACCCAGAAACAAAAATGTTCTTCCAAGCTATCATCATGAATCGGATCATTGAGGAGGAGGAGGATAGTCAGTCAACATAACAGGACAGTCACTCAGCATCAGCATAGGCAGTCTTGAAGGGATGTGACATTTCAAAATAAATTATTCTGTTATATCAGCTTCAGGTGCTTGGTAGCTGGTGGTGATCCAAGACTGGTTCATCTTTATGAAGGTCAGTCGATCAACCGAGTCGGTGGACAGGCACACCCTGTGATCCGTGACAAAGCCTCCAGCAGCACTGAATGTGCGTTCCGAAAGAATGCTGGATGCAGGACAGGCCAGTAGCTCAATTGCATACTGTGCAAGCTCTGGCCAGTGATCCATCCTCAAGACCCAGTAAGCCAGAGGATTTTCAGTGGGAAAGGTGTCCAAGTCTGACCTTGCCCCTAGGTATTCCTGCACCATGTATATCAGACGCTGGCGATGGTTGCTGGAACCGATCATATATTGGGGCTGCGGACTAAAAAATTGTCTGAACGCATTGGTCAGATGGCCACCTTCTCCATCGATCCTTCTGCTACTGACCGAAGCCTCAGCAACTCGTTGTCCAGGACCAGGAGTTTGTAACCTCCCAGTCTCTGGGAACGCGTTGCACAGACCTTTCTGCAAGGCCTCCCAGAGTTGTCTCATCCTCTGCTCCCTCTGTGACGGCAAGATAAGGTCCGCAACCTTACCCTTGTACCGTGGATCAAGGAGAGTGGCCAGCCAGTAATGGTCCCTCTCCTTGATCCGAAGAATACGAGGATCCTTAAGCAGAATTTGCAGGATCAGGGAGGCCATGCAGCGTAGGTTAGCTGAGGCATTCGGTCTGGAGTCCTCTGAGTCACTAAGGACGACATGATCCGCAGCCACCTCCTCCCAGCCACGTACAAGTCCACGGGTTTGTTGGGACTGTAAATCATCCCTAAAAGACTGCTGCTGTTGATGCTGAGTGCCATGCTCCACCTCCATGCTGACACAATCCTCCTCCTCCTCCTCGTCCTCTTTCTGTGTGATGGGTGGGACAGAAGGAACACTGTCTGGGTAAAGGGGGCCTTGAGAGGCAAGGAAGTCCTCCTCTTCCTGCCTCTGTTCTGCCTCAAGTGCCCTGTCCATTATTCCACGCAGTGTATGCTCCAACAGGTGGACAAGAGACAGGAGAAAGGAAGCCGCTCAGGTGTAGAAGTCCCTGGAATTACCTCCTCCCAGCAACCGAGGGTGCAGGCAAATGCAAATGCAATTGAAGAAAGAAAGAAAGGTCTTCTGGACGCAGCACTCCGGTTAAAAAGCCTTTATTCCAAAAAAGGTTCAGGAAACCAAAAACACTCTGCACAACACAACAAACTGATCACGTCTGGCTGACGCGTTTCACACTATTTAAAGTGCTTACTCACAGCTATGAGTAAGCACTTTAAATAGTGTGAAACGCGTCAGCCAGACGTGATCAGTTTGTTGTGTTGTGCAGAGTGTTTTTGGTTTCCTGAACCTTTTTTTGGAATAAAGGCTTTTTAACCGGAGTGCTGCGTCCAGAAGACCTTTCTTTCTTTCTTCAGGTGGACAAGAGGTACAGTGTCACTGATGCATGCACTGTCACTGCTCACCATCCTCGTGGCCTCCTCAAATGGTGCCAGGACAGTGCATGCATCCCTGATCATGCCCCACTGGCATGGTGAAAAAAACCGAGCTCCCCTGACCCTGTCCTGGTGCCGTAGTCGCACAGGTACTCATTGATGGCCCTCTGCTGCGTGTGCAGCCACTGCAGCATGGCCAACGTTGAGTTCCACCTGGTGGGCATGTCACATATAAGGCGGTTCTTGGGCAGGTTCAACTCCTTTTGCAGCTCAGCCAGCCGAGTACTGGCATTATATGATCTGCGGAAATGCACACAGACTTTACTGGCCTGCCTCAGGACATCCTGTAAGCCCGGGTACCTGCCCAAGAACCGCTGCACCACCAGGTTAAGGACGTGAGCCACACAGGGCACATGGGCCAGTTGTCCCTGTCGGAGGGCGGAGAGGAGGTTGGTGCCATTGTCGCAAACCACCATTCCTGGCTTAAACTGGCGTGGCGTCAACCACCTCTCGGCCTGCCCCTGCAGAGCTGACAGAACCTCTGCCCCAGTGTGGCTCCTGTCCCCCAAACACAGCAGCGCAAGCACGGCATGGCATCTTTTTGCCTGCGTACTTGCGTAGCCCCTTGAACGCCTACGGAGCACCGCTGGTTCCGAGGGCAAAGCAGAGGAAGAGTCCATGGAGGAAGAAGAAGAGGAGGGGGTGGAGGAGAGAGGTGTGTCACAACCAGTAGTAGCATTTTGGAGGCGTGGCGGTGGAACAACCTCCAACACTACTGCACCTTGTCCTGCATCCTTCCCAGCTGCCAAAAGAGTGACCCAATGAGCCGTGAAAGAAAGGTAACGTCCCTGTCCATGCCTGCTGGACCATGAGTCAGCGGTAATATGCACCTTACCGCTGACCGCCCTGTCCAGCAAGGCATGGACATTGCCTTCCACATGCCGGTAGAGAGCCGGAATCGCCTTCCGTGAAAAAAAGTGGCGTTTGGGAACCTGCCACTGAGGAACCGCACATTGCACAAACTCACAGGAGGGGGGCCGAGTCTACCAACTGAAAAGGCAGCAGTTGAAGTGCTAGCAATTTAGCCAAGCTAGCATTCAACCGCTGGGCATGTGGATGGCTGGGAGTGAACTTCTTTCGACGGTCCAGCAGCTGGGGCAGGGAAATTTGCCTGCTATAATCGGACATCGGTGTACTGCTAGCAGAGTGCCCGCAAGTACTTGGCTGTGACACCCCTAATTCTACACCTTCATTCCTCTCAATGCAGGTTTCAGAGAAGACTGAAGGTACAGTGAGGTTGGAGATCCCAGCTGATGAGGAGCAAGGAGAGGTCCGCTTTGTTCTTTGGTGTGGGTCTTTAAGGTACGCTTGCCAACGAGCTGCATGGCAGGTCAACATATGTCTGGTCAAGCATGTGGTGCCCAAGCGGCTGATGTTTTGGCCACGCGAGATACGCTTGAGACATATGTTGCAAACAGCAGCAGTGCGATCTGATGCACTCGACTCAAAAAAGGCCCACACCAAAGAACTTTTGGAATAACGGGCATAGGCAGCGCCCTGCACAGGCAGAGCTCTGCGGTGTGATTCAGTCGGTGTGCTGCCCAAACGCTGGCCCCCGGAGGGCATCCTGCCCCGTTGGAGATGTGCCTCCTCCTCATCCTCCTCCTCCTCCTCTCTCCTATCAGGCACCCACGTGGAGTCAGCGACCTCATCATCCCCTCCCTCCTCATCACTGGAGCCAATCTGGCAGTATGCTGCAGCTGTTGGAACATGACTGCCAGATTGCTGTCCTTCTTGAGCATCCCCTCTCTCTGCTCTCACGCTACTGCCTTCCTCTAGCTGGGTATCATCTTCAGACCCTTCAAAACGCTAGGCATCCTCCTGGAGCATGTACCCAACACTGTGCTCAAACAGTTCGGGGGACTCCTCAGGAGGACACGATGGGTCTAGTGAAGGAGTGACTGATGATGACATTGATACGAGGGAAGAGGATGCTTTGGCAGCTGCTTTGCCAGTACCCTGAGCCTGGGTGAGAGAGGATGAGGAGGATGAGGAGGGCTTGGTCATCCACTCTACCAAGTCTTCGGCATGATGCGGCTCAACACGTCCAGCTGCCGAAAATAAGGACAAGCGTGTCCCATGGCCACGTGCTGATGACGATGCACCGCGTCCACGACCCGCACTGTTGTCTCTAGACACAGAGCCTGCTTGCCCTCTTTTATTGGCTCGTGACTGTCTGCCTCTCCTTGTTGGCCTTCCAGACATAGTAATGGCCTGCAGGGAGATGGGAAAACCAGCAATTGGGTAGTGTATATTGTGCTGGAGGCACACAACACCCACTAACTTCAGCAGATGCCTTTATTAGAGAACAGCAATGACGGGTATATACAGGTGTATACTGTACTAGGGCACACAACACCCACTAACTCCAGCAAATGCCTTTATTTGAGAACAGCAATGACGGTTATATACAGGTGTATACTGTACTAGGGCACACAACACCCACTAACTCCAGCAGATGCCTTTATTAGAGAACAGCAATGATGGGTATATACAGGTGTATACTGTACTAGGGCACACAACACCCACTAACTCCTGCAGATGCCTGTATTAGAGAACAGCAATGACGGGTATATACAGGTGTATACTGTACTAGGGCACACCACACCCACTAACTCTAGCAGATGCCTATATTAGAGAACAACAATGACGGGTATATACAGGTGTATACTGTGCTAGGGCACACAACACTCACTAACTCCTGCAGATGCCTGTAATAGAGAACAGCAATGACGGGTATATAGAGGTGTATACTGTACTAGGGCACCAACACCCACTAACTCCAGCAGATGCCTTTATTAGAGAACAGCAATGACGGGTATATACAGGTGTATACTGTACTAGGGCACACAAAACCCACTAACTCCTGCAGATGCCTGTATTAGAGAACAGCAATGACGGGTAAATACAGGTGTATACTGTACTAGGGCACACAACACCCACTAACTCCAGCAGATGTCTTTATTAGAGAACAGCAATGACGGGTATATACAGGTGTATACTGTATTAGGGCACATAACACCCACTAACTCCTGCAGATGCCTGTATTAGAGAACAGCAATGACGGGTATATACAGGTGTATACTGTACTGGGGCACACAACACCCACTAACTGCTGCAAATGCCTGAGAAAAGAACACACTGTCCCTGCCTGCCTATCTAGCTTAGAGAACAGCAATGAACAGCAACTCCTGCAGATGCCTGAGAAAAGAACACACTGTCCTTGCCTGCCTATCTAGCTTAGAGAACAGCAATGAACAGCAACTCCTGCAGATGCCTGAGAAAAGAACACACTCTCCCTGCCTGCCTATCTAGCTTAGAGAACAGCAATGAACAGCAACTCCTGCAGATGCCTGAGAAAAAACACACTGTCCCTGCCTGCCTATCTAGCTTAGAGAACAGCAATGAACAGCAACTCCTGCAGATGCCTGAGAAAAGAACACACTGTCCCTGCCTGCCTATCTAGCTTAGAGAACAGCAATGAACAGCAACTCCTGCAGATGCCTGAGAAAAGAACACAACGTAGAACACACTGTCCCTGCCTATGTAGCTCTTTCCCTGCACGCCGGAACACACTGCACAAGGCTGCCGCGCTGGCAGCCTTTTATAGTGTGGGGCGTGTACTAAACCCCCCTGAGCTATGTTTGGCCACAGGCATCCTGCCTGTGGCCAATTATGGCTCTCCTCGCTGCAGGCGCTGTGATTGGCCAAGCATGCAGGGTCACAGTGCATGCTTGGCCAATCACAGCGCCGGGATTGCACTGCGATGGCGCAGTGTATTGTGGGCCGTTCGCGTCACTCGAATTTGGCGCGAACGGCCCATAACGTTCGATCTTTGTCGAACGATCGAACAGCCAATGTTCGAGTCGAACCTGTGTTCGACTCGAACACGAAGCTCATCCCTATTCTGCAAAAAACATGGTTGATCCTGCTGTATTCTCCCCCCCCCCCATCCATGCTCACTAACCAGCTAAACACAATGGGGGCGGAATATTACATGCACCTCCCTCTTATTCTAAAACACAGGCTGGAGGTGCGGGACTCAAAAAGAAAGATGTTATTTTAAATCTATATTTGTATGGCAATTTAACCATTTGCCTACCGGGCACCTTTACCCCCTTCCTGCCCAGGCCAATTGTTAGCTTTCAGCGCTGTTGCAATTTGAATGACAATTGCGCAGTCATGCAAAACTGTACCCAAACAAAATGTTTATCATTTCTTTGAGACAGATAGAGCTTTCTTTTGGTGGTATTTAATCACCACTGGGGTTTTTATTTTTTACTAAACAAATGAAAAAATGACTGAACATTAAAAAAATGTTTAGTTTCTGTCATAAAAGTTTGTAAATAAGTAAGTTTTCTCCTTCACTGATGTACGCTGATAAGGCTGCATTGATGGGCACTTATAGGGGGCACTAATGGACACTGATGAGGAGGCACTGATGAGGTTGCACTGATATGCAGCACTGATGGGCACTGATAGGCGGCACTGATGGGCGCTGATGAGGAGTCACTAATGGGCACTGATGAAGAGTCACTAATGGACACTGATAGGCGGCACTGATGGGCACTGATGAAGAGTCACTGAGATGCGGCATTGATGGACACTGATAGGCGGCAGTGATGGGCACTGATAGGTGGCACTGATGGGCACTAATAGGCGGCACTGATGGGCACTTATAGGCAGCACTGAAGGGCACTGATAGGCATCACTGCTGGGTGGCATTGATAGGCACTGACAGACATTACTGATGGGCACTGATTGGCAGCACTGGTGGACACTGATTGGCAGCACTGTTGGGCACTGAGGGCACTGATTGGCAACACTGGCGGGCAATGTTGGGGCTGCACTGATATTCTGGACACTGATGATCAGTGCCCTGATTATCAGTGTAGATGTCCCCTGTGTGGATTTGCCGGTTATCGGCTCTCCTCTCCCCATGCGCTGTCAGCATGAGGAGAGGATTGCCGATAACTGGAAAATCCTGTTTACATTGTGATCAGCTGTGATTGGACACAGCTGATCACATGGTAAAGAGCTGCGAAGGACGCAGCGATCCCAGACCACTACTGATACGTGCCACAGGAGGCGCGCAGGCAGCGCGAGCATGGGAGGACCTCATATGACGGCCTCCCGGAAAAATGCGACCGTACTGTAGCCGTCATACGGCTATAGCGTGGTCGTAAACAGGTTAAAACAGCTTACTGATATTATTTATTTATTTTTACTCTGTATAGCAAATGTTTGATTTTTTGGAACATGTGTCCAGCAGCAGAGGACTAGAAGCTCCTCCTGCTTATGTTTCCCTGCAGACAGGCTGGGAAAGATCTGGATCATGTGACAGCTGTATATCAATTATGAAAAAGTTTTTTTTTTTTTTTATTATTATTAAATAATTACAGTGCCATCATCCATATATAGAAGGAAAGGGGATCATGTAAATTAAACTGTGTTTGTGTCTATCAGTCTGCCATAATATAAAACTGGAACTTTTTGGAAGCAATTTCCAAACCCGTTTAAAGGTATAGGTAACACTTTCAATAAATAATGCCTTGAAGGTCTGATTCGAGTTATTAAGAAAGTATAGCAAGGTATAGAGAGGAGGAAAAGCCTGGCGAGGAGGTAGGAGAATATAAAAAGAGGGTTTTGATTTATTTATACGTATGATGACTGTTCTCAGCGAGAGCCTGAAAATTGCCATTTTTATCAAGCTTATAGAACACATTTGAACAATTCCCATTTTCCTCTCCGTAAAATACATTTTTCTTGTGTGTGTATTTTTTTTTAACCTCTAATTAGTAAAAAAAGAAAGAACATGTAAATACATGTTTGCAGGTATTGTGTTTAGAGTGATAAGTTTTGATTTTTTTCCCTCCGAAATAATTTGCCATAACAAAAAAAAAAAAAAAAAAAGAATATTTCAGGACGGCAAATATACCAATCTGCAGAAATAGCTGAAAGGCAGTAATAACGTCCTCCCCGCTGTTTGCTGGGCCATTTTGTGTGATTTCAGCACTTTAACTGCATTTGTAGCCATTTCTGAATTGTTTTGAATTCCCAGTATTTGCTTTATTTAGCCGGTAATAGCCTCCATTCTCTATATACAGTCATCCGGCACCAGATTGCCGAAACGGTCCCTTTCCGAAAAAAAAAAGGAGATTAACTCCAATAGTTTATTAACAAATAGAAATGTTGAGTGCGAAATGCCGACAATTGGGTTTGTTTGCCACAATGTCCTAACAAATTTGTTAAAAAAAAAGAAATAAACCCGCCAGCCTTAGTGTAATCTTTTGATTAAGTTCTAAATCTAGAGATTATGATTTTTCTGTCTCCTTCTATGCCTTTTTTTTTAAAAGTGTTATTTTTTTGCCATAGGGAAGGAATGCTTCTCTCAAACTAATCCCTTTTTCATGAAGAGTATTTTGTTTCAAGATAAGAAACAGCTCTCGTTTTTTTTAATGCATGTACAATTTGTTCTATGTTGACTGTAGAATAGACTTGATTTACAAAAAACGTAAAGGAACATTTAAACCCCCATGTGAATAAGCTGGATGTGATGGAATTTATATATATATATTTTAAAGGTAAGGATAACAAAAGTCTAGCATGAAATATCAAAGATTTTTTTTTTCTCTTGTAATATTAAATGAGGACAGAGATACACGTGGATTACGATCTGACCTAGTTTGGGTTAATAAGAAGATAACTGCAAAAACGTTGCACTTGGTCTACCCGGTCTGCTCCAGTTATTAAACACTCCAAATAAATAGGGATGAGCCAAACACCCCCCTGTTCAGTTCGCACCAGAACCTACGAATAGTGATGAGCCGAACACCCCCGGGTTCGGTTCGCACCAGAACCCGCGAACGGACCGAAAGTTCGTACAAACATTAGAACCCTATTAAATACAATGGATGCAAACGTTCGAATTCTAAAGTGCTAATTATAACAACTATTATGCATGTTATTGTCCTAAAAAGGGTTTGGGAACCCGGGTTCTGCACCAGGGGACATGTATCAATGCAAAAAGAAGTTTTAAAAACGGTCATTTTTCGGGAGCAGTCATTTTAATGATGCATAAAGTGAAAAAAAAAGTCAAATATTCCTTTAAATATCGTACCTGGGGGGTGTCTAAAGTATGCCTGTGAAGTGCCACGTGTTTCCCGTGTTTAGAACTGTCCCTGCACAAAATGACACTTCTAAAGGAAAAAAAAAGCCATTTAAAACTGCTTGCGGGTTTAATGTAATGTCTGGTCCCGGTAATATGGATGAAAATCTTTAAGAAAAATGGCATAGCTACCCCATGACCCCCCTACCCCAGCCCATTACCAGCCCCTTTGGGTCTTGTATGGATATTAAGGGGAACCCCACACATAAAATAAAAAAGGCCCTATATACTCTGAACAGCCGTATACAGGCGGTGCATACAAGACAGGGACTGTAGGTTTGTTCTTATGTAGAATCTGTTTGTAATTTTGAACAGGTACATTGTTGAAGTGTAGCTCCAGCCCAAAAATCTATTTTTAAACTTTTTGGAAAACATAGGTAAGGGTTATCACCCCTGTAACATTTGTTTTGCTGTCTGTGCCCCTGTTCAGAACATTTCACCTCACTTTCCGTCCCAATGACAACTGTTTTTGAAATGTGGTGTTTTTCTTGAAACAAGGATTGCTGATAAAGCATCAGTACAGAGGAGACACCTTTCTCCCATATTTATTCTTACAGGAGAGAATTTTCCTTCTTGGTGGTAGATTTCCTCTCACTTCCTGTTGTCTTCTTGCGTTTGCAAGTAGGAGTCGTTTGTAAGTTGGATGTTTGAAAGTAGGGACCTGCCGTATATACTCTGCAGAAATAGGCCCCTTAGTTGTTGGTGTTGGCACAACACTGTAAGCACTCACAGTTACTCTTAGTTGGTGCTGGAACGCCCTGCTGTCAACTATTATATCAGGAATTTTAATTACATATAATTGTTGAACAGTGGTAGTAAAAATTGGGCCTTTGATGGTGGTGCTGGTGCCACAACACTGTAAGCCCTGACAGTTACTCTTGGTGGGTGCAGCAATGGGCCCTGCTGTGAATTATCAGATCAAGAATTGTAATTGCATGCCCCTGTTGAACAGGGGCTGAAAAATTGGGCCTTTCGTGGTGGTGGTGGTGGTGTTGCCACAACACTGTAAGCCCTCAGAGTTACTCTTGGTGGGTGCAGGAATGGGCCCTGCTGTGAATTATTAGATCAAGAATTGTAATTACATGCCCCTTTTGAACAGGGGCTGAAAAATTGGGCCTTTCGTGGTGGTGGTGGTGGTGGCGTTGCCACAACACTGTAAGCCCTCAGAGTTACTCTTGGTGGGTGCAGCAATGGGCCCTGCTGTGAATTATTAGATCAAGAATTGTAATTGCATGCCCCTGTTGAACAGGGGCTGAAAAATTGGGCCTTAGGCACTGGTGGCACAACACTACAACCCCTCACAGATACTGTACTTGGAGCACAGCAATGAGCCCTGTTGCAAAGTATTTCTTCAAAAATTGTAATGACACGCCCCTGTAAAACAGGGGCTGAAAAATTGGGCCTTAGCCACTGGTGGCGGCACCCATAAACAAAAATGATCTTCCAAGCTATCATCATCAATCGTATCATTGAGGACTCGGAGGAGGAGGATAGCCAGTCAACATAACAGCACAGGCACTCAGCATCAGCATCAGTCTTGAAGGGATGTGACATGTTAAAATCAATTAGTCTGTTATATCAGCATCAGGTGTGTGGTAGCTGGTGGTGATCCAAGACTGGTTCATCTTGATGAAAGTCAGTCGATCAACTGAGTCGGTGGACAGGCGCACCCTGTGATCCGTGACAAATCCTCCAGCAGCACTGAATGTGCGTTCCGAAAGAACGCTGGATGCAGGACAGGCCAGTAGCTCAATTGCATACTGTGCAAGACCCAGTAAGCCAGAGGATTTTCGGTGGGGAAGGTGTCCAAGTCTGACCTTGCCCCTAGATATTCCTGCACCATGTTTATCAGACGCTGGCGATGGTTGCTGGAACCGATCATACTTTGGGGCTGCGGACTAAAGAATTGTCTGAACGCATCGGTCAGACGGCCACCTTCCCCACCGCTCCTTCTTTGACTGGCCGAAGCCTCAGCAACTCGTTGTCCAGGACCAGGAGTTTGTAACCTCCCAGTCTCTGGGAACGCGTTGCACAGACCTTTCTGCAAGGCCTCCCGGAGTTGTCTCATCCTCTGCTCCCTCTGCGACGGTAACATAAGGTCCGCAACCTTACCCTTGTACCGTGGATCAAGGAGAGTGGCCAGCCAGTAATGGTCCCTCTCCTTGATCCGAAGAATACGAGGATCCTTCCGCAGACTTTGCAGGATCAGGGAGGCCATGCAGCGTAGGTTTGCTGAGGCATTCGCTCCGGAGTCCTCTGGGTCACTAAGGACGACATGATCCGCAGCCACCTCCTCCCAGCCACGTACAAGTCCACTGGTTTCTTGGGACTGTAAATCATCCCTAAAAGACTGCTGCTGATGATGCTGAGTGCCAGCCTCCACCTCCATGCTGACACAATCCTCCTCCTCCTCCTCCTCCTCTTCCTGTGCGATGGGTGGGACAGAAGGAACACTGTCTGGGTAAAGGGGGCCTTGAGAGGCAAGGAAGTCCTCCTCTTCCTGCCTCTGTTCTGCCTCAAGTGCCCTGTCCATTATTCCACGCAGCGTGTGCTCCAACAGGTGGACAAGAGGTACAGTGTCACTGATGCATGCACTGTCACTGCTCACCATTTTCGTGGCCTCCTCAAATGGTGCCAGGACAGTGCATGCATCCCTGATCATGCCCCACTGGCGTGGAGAAAAAAAAACAAGCTCCCCTGACCCTGTCCTGGTGCCGTAGTCGCACAGGTACTCATTGATGGCCCTCTGCTGCGTGTGCAGCCGCTGCAGCATGGCCAACGTTGAGTTCCACCTGGTGGGCATGTCACATATAAGGCGGTTCTTGGGCAGGTTCAACTCCTTTTGCAGCTCAGCCAGGCGAGCACTGGCATTATAAGATCTGCGGAAATGCACACAGACTTTCCTGGCCTGCCTCAGGACATCCTGTAAGCCCGGGTACCTGCCCAAGAACCGCTGCACCACCAGGTTAAGGACGTGAGCCACACAGGGCACATGGGTCAGTTGTCCCTGTCGGAGGGCGGAGAGGAGGTTGGTGCCATTGTCGCAAACCACCATTCCTGGCTTAAGCTGGCGTGGCGTCAACCACCTCTCGGCCTGGCCCTGCAGAGCAGACAGGACCTCTGCCCCAGTGTGGCTTCTGTCCCCCAAACACACCAGCGCAAGCACGGCATGGCATCTTTTTGCCTGCGTACTTGCGTAGCCCCGTGAACGGCTACGGAGCACCGCTGGTTCATAGGACAAACCACAGGAAGAGGCCATGGAGGAAGAAGAAGAGGAGGGGGTGGAGGAGAGAGGTGTGTCACAACCAGTAGTAGCATTTTGGAGGCGTGGCGGTGGAACAACCTCCAACACTACTGCACCTTGTCCTGCATCCTTCCCAGCTGCCAAAAGAGTGACCCAATGGGCCGTGAAAGAAAGGTAACGTCCCTGTCCATGCCTGCTGGACCATGAGTCAGCGGTAATATGCACCTTACCGCTGACCGCCCTGTCCAGCGAGGCCAAGACATTGCCTTCCCCATGCAGGTAGAGAGCCGGAATAGCCTTCCGTGAGAAAAAGTGGCGTTTGGGAACCTGCCACTGAGGAACCGCACATTGCACAAACTCACGGAAGGGGGCCGAGTCTACCAACTGAAAAGGCAGCAGTTGAAGCGCTAGCAATTTAGCCAAGCTAGCATTCAACCGCTGGGCATGTGGATGGCTGGGAGTGAACTTCTTTCGACGGTCCAGCAGCTGGGGCAGGGAAATTTGCCTGCTAGAATCGGACGTCGGTGTACTGCTAGCAGAGTGGCCGCAAGTACTTGGCTGTGACACACCTAATTCTACACCTTCATTCCTCTCAGTGCATGTTTCAGAGAGGACTGAAGTTATAGTGGGGTTGGAGATCCCAGCTGATGCGGTGCAAGGAGAGGTCCGCTTTGTTCTTTGGTGTGGGTCTTTGAGGTAGGCTTGCCAACGAGCTGCATGGCAGGTCAACATATGTCTGGTCAGGCATGTGGTACCCAAGCGGCTGATGTTTTGGCCACGCGATATACGCTTGAGACATATGTTGCAAACAGCAGCTGTGCGATCTGATGCACTAGCCTCAAAAAAGGCCCACACCAAGGAACTTTTTGAATGACGGGCAGAGGCAGCGCCCTGCACAGGCGGAGCTCTGCGGTGTGATTCCGTCGGTGTACTGCCCTTACGCTGGCCACCAAAGGGCATCCTGCCTCGTTGGAGATGTGCCTCCTCCTCATCCTCCTCCTCCTCCTCTCTCCTATTAGGCACCCACGTGGAGTCAGTGACCTCATCATCCCCTCCCTCCTCATCACTGGAGCCAATCTGGCAGTATGCTGCAGCTGCTGGAACATGACTGCCAGATTGGTGTCCTTCTTGAGCATCCCCTCTGTCTGCTCTCACGCTACTGCCTTCCTGTAGCTGGGTTTCATCATCAGACCCTTCGAAACGCTGGGCATCCTCCTGGAGCATGTACCCAACACTGTGCTCAAACAGTTCGGGGGACTCCTCAGGAGGAGGACATGGTGGGTCTAGGGAAGGAGTGACTGATGATGAGTCTGACATTGATACCAGGGAAGAGGACGCTTTGGCAGCTGCTTTGCCAGTACCCTGAGCCTGGGTGAGAGAGGATGAGGAGGAGGAGGAGGGCTTGGTCATCCACTCTACCAAGTCTTCGGCATGATGTGGCTCAACATGTCCAGCTGCCGAAAAGAAGGACAAGCGTGTCCCATGGCCATGTGCTGATGACAATGCACCGCGTCCACGACCAGCACTGTTGCCCCCAGACACAGAGCCTGCTTGCCCTCTTTTATTGCCTCCTGACTGTCTGCCTCTCCTTGTTTGCCTTCCAGACATTCTAATAGATGGCCTGCAGGGAGATGGGAAAAAAGCAATAAGGGCTACCTTCAGGTGTCCTTCTCTGTCCCTTTACTTAAGGATTTCTAAATATGGTTGAGGATGATTGCTTTTGCACAGAATAGCACAACGACAATTTCCCTGACTGTCCAAAAAACAAGGATTTCAAAGATGGTTGATGAGGAATGCTTTAGCACACTATAGCACAAGGAGAATTCCCCTCACTTTCCTTCTTTGTCACTAGAAACAAGGACTCGCACAGTAAAAGACACTGACACTCTCCCTACCTAGAGTTTTCTGTCCCTAGAAAAAATGTTTTTTTAAAGCACACTATAGCACAAGGAGAATTCCCCTCACTTTCCTTCTTTGTCACTAGAAACAAGGATTATCACAGTGAAATAAACTGACACTCTCCCTACCTAGAGTTTTCTGTCCCTAGAAAAAATGTTTTTTTAAAGCACACTATAGCACAAGGAGAATTCACTCACTGTCCTTCCCTGTCCCTAGAAACAAGGATTCGCACAGTGAAATAAACTGACACTCTCCCTACCTAGAGTTTTCTGTCCCTAGAAAAAATGTTTTTTTAAAGCACACTATAGCACAAGGAGAATTCCCCTCACTTTCCTTCTTTGTCCCTAGAAACAAGGATTCGCACAGTGAAAGAAACTGACACTCTCCCTACCTAGAGTTTTCTGTCCCTAGAAAAAATGTTTTTTTAAAGCACACTATAGCACAAGGAGAATTCACTCACTGTCCTTCCCTGTCCCTAGAAACAAGGATTCGCACAGTGAAATAAACTGACACTCTCCCTACCTAGAGTTTTCTGTCCCTAGAAAAAATGTTTTTTTAAAGCACACTATAGCACAAGGAGAATTCCCCTCACTTTCCTTCTTTGTCCCTAGAAACAAGGACTCGCACAGTGAAAGAAACTGACACTCTCCCTACCTAGAGTTTTCTGTCCCTAGAAAAAATGTTTTTTTAAAGCACACTATAGCACAAGGAGAATTCCCCTCACTTTCCTTCTTTGTCCCTAGAAACAAGGATTCGCACAGTGAAAGAAACTGACACTCTCCCTACCTAGAGTTTTCTGTCCCTAGAAAAAATGTTTTTTTAAAGCACACTATAGCACAAGGAGAATTCACTCACTGTCCTTCCCTGTCCCTAGAAACAAGGATTCGCACAGTGAAATAAACTGACACTCTCCCTACCTAGAGTTTTCTGTCCCTAGAAAAAATGTTTTTTTAAAGCACACTATAGCACAAGGAGAATTCCCCTAACTTTCCTTCTTTGTCCCTAGAAACAAGGACTCGCACAGTAAAAGACACTGACACTCTCCCTACCTAGAGTTTTCTGTCCCTAGAAAAAATGTTTTTTTAAAGCACACTATAGCACAAGGAGAATTCCCCTCACTTTCCTTCTTTGTCCCTAGAAACAAGGACTCGCACAGTGAAAGAAACTGACACTCTCCCTACCTAGAGTTTTCTGTCCCTAGAAAAAATGTTTTTTTAAAGCACACTATAGCACAAGGAGAATTCCCCTCACTTTCCTTCTTTGTCCCTAGAAACAAGGACTCGCACAGTAAAAGACACTGACACTCTCCCTACCTAGAGTTTTCTGTCCCTAGAAAAAATGTTTTTTTAAAGCACACTATAGCACAAGGAGAATTCCCCTCACTTTCCTTCTTTGTCCCTAGAAACAAGGACTCGCACAGTAAAAGACACTGACACTCTCCCTACCTAGAGTTTTCTGTCCCTAGAAAAAATGTTTTTTTAAAGCACACTATAGCACAAGGAGAATTCCCCTCACTTTCCTTCTTTGTCCCTAGAAACAAGGACTCGCACAGTGAAAGAAACTGACACTCTCCCTACCTAGAGTTTTCTGTCCCTAGAAAAAATGTTTTTTTAAAGCACACTATAGCACAAGGAGAATTCCCCTCACTTTCCTTCTTTGTCCCTAGAAACAAGGACTCGCACAGTAAAAGACACTGACACTCTCCCTACCTAGAGTTTTCTGTCCCTAGAAAAAATGTTTTTTTAAAGCACACTATAGCACAAGGAGAATTCCCCTCACTTTCCTTCTTTGTCCCTAGAAACAAGGACTCGCACAGTAAAAGACACTGACACTCTCCCTACCTAGAGTTTTCTGTCCCTAGAAAAAATGTTTTTTTAAAGCACACTATAGCACAAGGAGAATTCCCCTCACTTTCCTTCTTTGTCCCTAGAAAGAAGGACTCGCACAGTGAAAGAAACTGACACTCTCCCTACCTAGAGTTTTCTGTCCCTAGAAAAAATGTTTTTTTAAAGCACACTATAGCACAAGGAGAATTCCCCTCACTTTCCTTCTTTGTCCCTAGAAACAAGGACTCGCACAGTGAAAGAAACTGACACTCTCCCTACCTAGAGTTTTCTGTCCCTAGAAAAAATGTTTTTTTAAAGCACACTATAGCACAAGGAGAATTCACTCACTGTCCTTCCCTGTCCCTAGAAACAAGGATTCGCACAGTGAAATAAACTGACACTCTCCCTACCTAGAGTTTTCTGTCCCTAGAAAAAATGTTTTTTTAAAGCACACTATAGCACAAGGAGAATTCCCCTCACTTTCCTTCTTTGTCCCTAGAAACAAGGACTCGCACAGTGAAATAAACTGACACTCTCCCTACCTAGAGTTTTCTGTCCCTAGAAAAAATGTTTTTTTAAAGCACACTATAGCACAAGGAGAATTCCCCTCACTTTCCTTCTTTGTCCCTAGAAACAAGGATTCGCACAGTGAAAGAAACTGACACTCTCCCTACCTAGAGTTTTCTGTCCCTAGAAAAAATGTTTTTTTAAAGCACACTATAGCACAAGGAGAATTCACTCACTGTCCTTCCCTGTCCCTAGAAACAAGGATTCGCACAGTGAAATAAACTGACACTCTCCCTACCTAGAGTTTTCTGTCCCTAGAAAAAATGTTTTTTTAAAGCACACTATAGCACAAGGAGAATTCCCCTAACTTTCCTTCTTTGTCCCTAGAAACAAGGACTCGCACAGTAAAAGACACTGACACTCTCCCTACCTAGAGTTTTCTGTCCCTAGAAAAAATGTTTTTTTAAAGCACACTATAGCACAAGGAGAATTCCCCTCACTTTCCTTCTTTGTCCCTAGAAACAAGGACTCGCACAGTGAAAGAAACTGACACTCTCCCTACCTAGAGTTTTCTGTCCCTAGAAAAAATGTTTTTTTAAAGCACACTATAGCACAAGGAGAATTCCCCTCACTTTCCTTCTTTGTCCCTAGAAACAAGGACTCGCACAGTAAAAGACACTGACACTCTCCCTACCTAGAGTTTTCTGTCCCTAGAAAAAATGTTTTTTTAAAGCACACTATAGCACAAGGAGAATTCCCCTCACTTTCCTTCTTTGTCCCTAGAAACAAGGACTCGCACAGTAAAAGACACTGACACTCTCCCTACCTAGAGTTTTCTGTCCCTAGAAAAAATGTTTTTTTAAAGCACACTATAGCACAAGGAGAATTCCCCTCACTTTCCTTCTTTGTCCCTAGAAACAAGGACTCGCACAGTGAAAGAAACTGACACTCTCCCTACCTAGAGTTTTCTGTCCCTAGAAAAAATGTTTTTTTAAAGCACACTATAGCACAAGGAGAATTCCCCTCACTTTCCTTCTTTGTCCCTAGAAACAAGGACTCGCACAGTAAAAGACACTGACACTCTCCCTACCTAGAGTTTTCTGTCCCTAGAAAAAATGTTTTTTTAAAGCACACTATAGCACAAGGAGAATTCCCCTCACTTTCCTTCTTTGTCCCTAGAAACAAGGACTCGCACAGTAAAAGACACTGACACTCTCCCTACCTAGAGTTTTCTGTCCCTAGAAAAAATGTTTTTTTAAAGCACACTATAGCACAAGGAGAATTCCCCTCACTTTCCTTCTTTGTCCCTAGAAACAAGGACTCGCACAGTGAAAGAAACTGACACTCTCCCTACCTAGAGTTTTCTGTCCCTAGAAAAAATGTTTTTTTAAAGCACACTATAGCACAAGGAGAATTTCCCTCACTTTCCTTCTTTGTCCCTAGAAACAAGGACTCGCACAGTGAAAGAAACTGACACTCTCCCTACCTAGAGTTTTCTGTCCCTAGAAAAAATGTTTTTTTAAAGCACACTATAGCACAAGGAGAATTCCCCTCACTTTCCTTCTTTGTCCCTAGAAACAAGGACTCGCACAGTAAAAGACACTGACACTCTCCCTACCTAGAGTTTTCTGTCCCTAGAAAAAATGTTTTTTTAAAGCACACTATAGCACAAGGAGAATTCCCCTCACTTTCCTTCTTTGTCCCTAGAAACAAGGATTCGCACAGTAAAACACACTGACACTCTCCCTACCTATCCTTCTCTTTCCCTAAACTAAAGGAATCCAGGTTAAGCAAGAAAGAAATAAATGTCACTGTCCCTGCCTATGCTTCTCTTTCCCTGCTCCGGAACACACTACACTAGGCCGCCGTGCTGGCGGCCTTTTATAGTGTGGGGCGTGTACTAAACACCCTCAGCAATAATTGGCCACAGGCATCCTGCCTGTGGCCAATCATTGCTCTCCTCGCTGCCGGCGCTGTGATTGGCCAAGCATGCGGGGTCACAGTGCATGCTTGTCCAATCACAGCGCCTGGATGACACTGCGATGGCGTAGTGCATTGTGGGCCGTTCGCGTCACTCGAATTTGGCGCGAACGGCCCAAATCGTTCGATCTTCGTCGAACGATCGAACAGCCGATGTTCGAGTCGAACGTATGTTCAACTCGAACACGAAGCTCATCCCTACCTACGAACAGACAGAAAGTTTGCGCAAACTTTAGAACCCTATTAAATACAATGGATTCGAACGTTCAAAATCAAAAGTGCTATAAATATAATGGCTAATATGCAAGTTATTGTCCTAAAAAGTGTTTGGGGACCCGTGCCCCCTCCCCTCTTTTTCTGCGGCCTGCCAGGTTGCGTGCTCGGATAAAGGGTCTGGTATGGATTTTTGGGGGAACTCCACACCATTTTTTTTTTAATTTGGGGTGGAGTTCCCCTTAAAATCCATACCAGACCTGAAGGGCCTGGTATGGATATTTGGGGGGAACTCCACACCATTTTTTTTTTAATTTGCGGCAGGGTTCCCCTTAATATCCATACCAGACCTGAAGGGCCTGGTAATTGAATTTGGGGGGACCCCCACGCATTTTTTTTTTTTATCAATGACTTTTCTATGTATTGCCGGGAGCCGACAATTCATTATAGCAGCGAGTGAGTTTTAAATGACTTTTTTTCCTTCAGAAATGACACTTTGTGCAGAGACAGTTCTAAGCACGGGAAACATGCACCACTTTACATGCATATCATACACACCTCCCAGGTATGAAATTTAAAGGAATATTTCACTTTTATTGTTTCACTTTAAGCATTATTAAAATCACTGCTCCCGAAAAAACTGCAGTTTTTAAAACTTTTTTTTGCATTGATACATGCCCCCTGGGGCAGGATCCGGGTCCCCAAACACTTTTTATGACATTTACTTGCATATAAGCCTTTAAAATTAGCACTTTAGATTTCTCCCATAGAATTTGCCGCGAACACCCCAAATTGTTCGCTGTTCGGCGAACGGGCAAACAGGCAATGTTCGAGTCGAACATGAGTTTGACTCGAACTCGAAGCTCATCCCTACAAATACGGTAAATAAATAACAAAATAAATAAAGTGGCATAACTTATGCCACCATTGCTTGGCGGGACTGTCCCAGGATTGCAATAAAATCCCAGCGTCTTGACTCTACAAACATACCTCACATGGGCACGCTATTGTTGTGCATCCAGGAAAGGTACCCTACATCTCCTGTGTGGTAGGGGATTGGAGAGATGAGGATTTGTGCTTGTACTAGAAGTGGGATTGGTGGGGAGGGGGGCTGTGCTGGGAGGGATAGAGGGTGGAAATAGACTGGATTTACCAAAAATATAAAGGAACATGTGTTTAGAGGATTACAAAAGACTTCCATGAAATATCATTTTTCTTCCCCTTGTAACATTAAAGGACAGAAATACATGTGGATCCCGATCTGACCTAGTTTGGGTTGATGGGAAGATAACTGCAAAAATGTTGCACTTCGTCTACCTGGTCTGCTCCAGTTATTAAACATTCTAAAGAAAGAAAGAACAAAAATAAATATAGTGGCATACCTTACACCACCATTGTTTAGCAGGACTGTCCCAGAATCGCAATACAATCCCAGCATCTTGCGGATCTGGGCTGTGTCCCAGAGCCCAATGCAAGAACAAGATCCAGCTCTTGACTCCACAAAAGTACCTTGCATGGGCGAGCTAGTGTTGGGTATCCAGGAAAGGAACCCTACATCTCCTGTGTGGTGCCTAGGATCCCAGAGGCACAATCGCCCACTTTGCAGCATCCGGTACTGCCTGTTAAAACAATAAACTTATGAACCAAGCAAAGCCTCCCCTAGGGAACCCCCTTGGCTCTGATCAGTGGCAGCCCATCCATGTGGGGGTGCAGGGCTGCCGCTCCCCTAATCTACATGCAGGGTACCGGACGCATGGATCTCAATGTTTTTTTTTTTTTAAGCACATGATTAGAGCCTGAGGCTCTAATTGGCTTAAAAAAGGGTGGGCTCGGGGCACAGAGCACTGCTTCCTGAGCCCACCCAGTTGTGTGACAAAAGCAAATTAATATTAGCTTTTTTCTTCCTGATTTTCCTATCAGGAAGCGGGTGGTGAGACCTTAGGGCTCCCAGCCAATTGGGTCTCAGGACCCACTTCCTGTTTGGTGGGGGGGGGCGGCCCCAGAGCAAGGAGCAGCAGCCCTATCCCGGATCCTCCTCATCCTAATCTGTCTCC
Organism: Rana muscosa; assembly: GCA_029206835.1. Taxonomy (NCBI): domain Eukaryota; kingdom Metazoa; phylum Chordata; class Amphibia; order Anura; family Ranidae; genus Rana; species Rana muscosa. The sequence goes on along the minus strand of JARGYO010005626.1, from coordinate 187,530,032 downwards.
TAAGGGAGGGGTGATCGCCACCTTCCCATCCATCTCCCACGGGGGGGGGGATTGCCGCCTTTCCAACCATTTCCCGTGGTGGGGGGGGTTTGTTGGCTTGCCCCCCCTCCCCAAAATATTGAGCAACAGCCTCCACTGGCTCCAATGTGTCTCATGCACAACAGGAGGAGAATGGGGTGAAGGACATCACACTATATTGATCTGTGGTGCATCTGAGGTCTGTAAGTTTCTGAAAGGCAGGGTGAGGTAATTGCACTCAGAGGACAAAATGACCTAGGGGAGCAGTAAATAAAGGGAGAGAGGATTTGTTCTGGAAAGGAGGACTGGAGGGATGAGAATTTGTGCTGGAGGGGAGATCCTGCAGATTTGGACTGAGTCCCAGAGCTTAATAGCAGGACAAGTTCTAGCAATTGACTCCACTAATTTACTTCACAGGTCCGAGGTAGCGCTGGGCACCCAGGGCACATGCCTCGTATCTTCTGTGGGGTGCCCACAGTCTCAGACGTCAGGATCACACATTATGCAGCAGCCGGGATCTCTCCCTGCTTGCTGCATGTCAAAGTAAAGTCAAATGCCTGAGCCGAGGGAAGCTTCCCCACCGTTACCCTGTATTCAGCCACACTGCATCTGAGGTCTTTAAGTTTCAAGAAGGGAGGGAGGGGGAATTACACTGGGAGGACAAAATTACCTAAGGAAGCAGGAAACAGGAAAAAGGGAGAGAAGATTTGTTCTGGGAAGGGTCATTCTAGGGATTAGGATTTGTACTAGAAGAAGGATTGGAGGGGGGTTGTGCTGGGAGGAAAAGAGGATAGGAATAGACTGGATTTACAAAAAACATAAAGGAACATTTAAACCCCAATGCCAATAAGCTGGATGTGATGGAATTTATATATACTGCATATATACATGTAGCGGGGTCCCCAAATTTAACCCCGCTATACCTAAATTTAGGGGTGACCAGAGCAATAGTTGGCTCGGGTCTCTTGATTATTTGGACTCTGCCTTACTGCTGTGTCACCTGGTGTGCAGTTCCCTTTTGGGAGTATAGGTGGTGCTGTCACCTATACCCGGGGTTGAACCACAGGTGATGGAGTGGGTATTGGATGTCCTTTCCCGGCTGCCGTTGGTGGGCGGTTCTGGCCTGCTGTGCATGCTGGGAGAGGATATATAAGGGGCAGACGCCATTACACAGGGAGCCAGTTCCTGGGGCCCATGCCCGGATGAGAGCCAGTTCCCGGGGCCCATGCCCATGTGAGAGCCAAATCCAGGGGCCCATGCCCGGAGGAGAGTCAATTCCGGGGCCCACTGCCCGGAGGGAGCTACCCCTCAGAGGGGGGTATGCCCCATCTTGATCGAGGAGTCTTGGACAGTGGGCACCTTCAGCCCGAGGCTATGGAGTTCCAGGTAGGCCCAGTACCTTTGACTGGGTCTATAACCTAAGAGGAGTCCCAGGGAACCCGCGTGAGGGTAACCGCTCTGACACAGAGGAAACCAGGGGAGGATCGATCCCATAACAAGAGGGTGAGTAATAGAGTATTGCTGACTCGGGAAAGGCCTGGTGACCTGTTGGAGGGAAGGATTCCTCACTTCGCAGACTGCCTCTGCGGAGTGTTGAAAGTTCAGGAGGGATCTCCTTGATTTGGTCCTTGGAGGGGACTTAGTCATTGTTCCAGCATCACGCTGGCTGCTAGTTCTATTAAGTGACTATCCGGGTGAGCTGTACCCACTCGAGACCGAGTGGCGACGAAGCCAAGAGTGTGCCTATATCCACTTCTATCTGCTAATCCTTTTTCTCACTTCAACTCTCTGGTTCCTGAAAGCAAGATAAAATAAACTCACGTTGGAGTTGATATGTTGTGTGGAAATTGACCTCATTTGGGAAAGATAAAGACTCGCCTCTATAAACATAGAGGGGAGAACCAGAAGAAGTAAGCTACTAACTGCAGGACCCAAGTATGTAACACCGCCTGACCTTTATAATCTAGAGGACACGGGCATGTGGCATGGCGTGTCTTATCCCCCTGCTTGAGAAGGTAAGAGGGGAAAAAGATCCGTGTGCTACATACATATACAGTATCTCACAAAAGTGAGTACACCCCTCACATTTTTGTAAATATTTTCTTCTATCTTTTCATGTGACAACACTGAAGAAATTACACTTTGCTACAATGTAAAGTAGTGAGTGTACAGCTTGTATAACAGTGTAAATGTGCTGTCCCCTCAAAATAACTCAACACACAGCCATTAATGTCTAAACCACTGGCAACAAAAGTGAGTTCACCCCTAAGATATAATAAAAAGTTTACAAAAATGTGAGGGGTGTACTCACTTTTGTGAGATACTGCACATGTAAAACTTATGTATAGTGATGAGCCGAACACCCCCGGGTTCGGTTCGCACCAGAACCCGCGAACGGACCGAAAGTTCGTACGAACATTAGAACCCTATTAAATACAATGGATGCGAACGTTCGAATTCTAAAGTGCTAATTATAACAACTATTATGCATGTTATTGTCCTAAAAAGGGTTTGGGAACCCGAGTTCTGCACCAGGGGACATGTATCAATGCAAAAAGAAGTTTTAAAAACGGTCGTTTTTCGGGAGCAGTCATTTTAATGATGCATAAAGTGAAAAAAAAAAGTCAAATATTCCTTTAAATATCGTACCTGGGGGGTGTCTAAAGTATGCCTGTGAAGTGCCACGTGTTTCCCGTGTTTAGAACTGTCCCTGCACAAAATGACACTTCTAAAGGAAAAAAAAGCCATTTAAAACTGCTTGCGGCTTTAATGTAATGTCTGGTCCCGGTAATATGGATGAAAATCTTTAAGAAAAATGGCATAGCTACCCCATGACCCCCCCCCTACCCCAGCCCATTACCAGCCCCTTTGGGTCTTGTATGGATATTAAGGGGAACCCCGCACATAAAATAAAAAAGGCCCTATATACTCTGAACAGCCGTATACAGGCGGTGCATACAAGACAGGGACTGTATGTTTGTTCTTATGTAGAATGTGTTTGTAATTTTGAACAGGTACATTGTTTAAGTGTAGCTCCAGCCCAAAAATCTATTTTTAAACTTTTTGGAAAACATAGGTAAGGGTTATCACCCCTGTAACATTTGTTTTGCTGTCTGTGCCCCTGTTCAGAACATTTCACCTCACTTTCCGTCCCAATGACAACTGTTTTTGAAATGTGGTGTTTTTCTTGAAACAAGGATTGCTGATAAAGCATCAGTACAGAGGAGACACCTTTCTCCCATATTAATTCTTACAGGAGAGAATTTTCCTTCCTAGGGGTAGATTTCCTCTCACTTCCTGTTGTCTTCTTGCGTTTGCAAGTAGGAGTCGTTTGTAAGTTGGATGTTTGAAAGTAGGGACCTGCCGTATATAATCTGCAGAAATAGGCCCCTTAGTTGGTGTTGGCACAACACTGTAAGCACTCACAGTTACTCTTGGTTGGTGCTGGAACGCCCTGCTGTCAACTATTATATCAGGAATTGTAATTACATATAATTGTTGAACAGTGGTAGTAAAAATTGGGCCTTTGATGGTGGTGCTGGTGCCACAACACTGTAAGCCCTGACAGTTACTCTTGGTGGGTGCAGCAATGGGCCCTGCTGTGAATTATTAGATCAAGAATTGTAATTGCATGCCCCTGTTGAACAGGGGCTGAAAAATTGGGCCTTTCGTGGTGGTGGTGGTGGTGGTGGTGTTGTCACAACACTGTAAGCCCTCAGAGTTACTCTTGCTTGGTGGGTGCAGGAATGGGCCCTGCTGTGAATTATTAGATCAATAATTGTAATTACATGCCCCTGTTGAACAGGGGCTGAAAAATTGGGCCTTAGGCACTGGTGGCACAACACTGCAACCCCTCACAGATACTGTACTTGGAGCACAGCAATGAGCCCTGTTGCAAAGTATTGCTTCAAAAATTGTAATGACACGCCCCTGTTAAACAGGGGCTGAAAAATTGGGCCTTAGGCACTGGTGGCACAACACTCCAACCCCTCACACATACTGTACTTGGAGCACAGCAATGAGCCCTGTTGCAAAGTATTGCTTCAAAAATTGTAATTACACGCCCCTGTTAAACAGGGGCTGAAAAATTGGGCCTTAGCCACTGGTGGCGGCACCCATAAACAAAAATGATCTTCCAAGCTATCATCATCAATCGTATCATTGAGGACTCGGAGGAGGAGGATAGCCAGTCAACATAACAGCACAGGCACTCAGCATCAGCATCAGTCTTGAAGGGATGTGACATGTTAAAATCAATTAGTCTGTTATATCAGCATCAGGTGTGTGGTAGCTGGTGGTGATCCAAGACTGGTTCATCTTGATGAAAGTCAGTCGATCAACCGAGTCGGTGGACAGGCGCACCCTGTGATCCGTGACAAATCCTCCAGCAGCACTGAATGTGCGTTCCGAAAGAACGCTGGATGCAGGACAGGCCAGTAGCTCAATTGCATACTGTGCAAGCTCTGGCCAGTGATCCATCCTCAAGACCCAGTAAGCCAGAGGATTTTCGGTGGGGAAGGTGTCCAAGTCTGACCTTGCCCCTAGATATTCCTGCACCATGTTTATCAGACGCTGGCGATGGTTGCTGGAACCGATCATACTTTGGGGCTGCGGACTAAAGAATTGTCTGAACGCATCGGTCAGACGGCCACCTTCCCCACCGCTCCTTCTTTGACTGGCCGAAGCCTCAGCAACTCGTTGTCCAGGACCAGGAGTTTGTAACCTCCCAGTCTCTGGGAACGCGTTGCACAGACCTTTCTGCAAGGCCTCCCGGAGTTGTCTCATCCTCTGCTCCCTCTGCGACGGTAACATAAGGTCCGCAACCTTACCCTTGTACCGTGGATCAAGGAGAGTGGCCAGCCAGTAATGGTCCCTCTCCTTGATCCGAAGAATACGAGGATCCTTCCGCAGACTTTGCAGGATCAGGGAGGCCATGCAGCGTAGGTTTGCTGAGGCATTCGCTCCGGAGTCCTCTGGGTCACTAAGGACGACATGATCCGCAGTCACCTCCTCCCAGCCACGTACAAGTCCACTGGTTTCTTGGGACTGTAAATCATCCCTAAAAGACTGCTGCTGATGATGCTGAGTGCCAGCCTCCACCTCCATGCTGACACAATCCTCCTCCTCCTCCTCCTCCTCCTCCTCTTCCTGTGCGATGGGTGGGACAGAAGGAACACTGTCTGGGTAAAGGGGGCCTTGAGAGGCAAGGAAGTCCTCCTCTTCCTGCCTCTGTTCTGCCTCAAGTGCCCTGTCCATTATTCCACGCAGCGTGTGCTCCAACAGGTGGACAAGAGGTACAGTGTCACTGATGCATGCACTGTCACTGCTCACCATCCTCGTGGCCTCCTCAAATGGTGCCAGGACAGTGCATGCATCCCTGATCATGCCCCACTGGCGTGGAGAAAAAAAACCAAGCTCCCCTGACCCTGTCCTGGTGCCGTAGTCGCACAGGTACTCATTGATGGCCCTCTGCTGCGTGTGCAGCCGCTGCAGCATGGCCAACGTTGAGTTCCACCTGGTGGGCATGTCACATATAAGGCGGTTCTTGGGCAGGTTCAACTCCTTTTGCAGCTCAGCCAGGCGAGCACTGGCATTATAAGATCTGCGGAAATGCACACAGACTTTCCTGGCCTGCCTCAGGACATCCTGTAAGCCCGGGTACCTGCCCAAGAAACGCTGCACCACCAGGTTAAGGACGTGAGCCACACAGGGCACATGGGTCAGTTGTCCCTGTCGAAGGGCGGAGAGGAGGTTGGTGCCATTGTCGCAAACCACCATTCCTGGCTTAAGCTGGCGTGGCGTCAACCACCTCTCGGCCTGGCCCTGCAGAGCAGACAGGACCTCTGCCCCAGTGTGGCTTCTGTCCCCCAAACACACCAGCGCAAGCACGGCATGGCATCTTTTTGCCTGCGTACTTGCGTAGCCCCGTGAACGGCTACGGAGCACCGCTGGTTCATAGGACAAACCACAGGAAGAGGCCATGGAGGAAGAAGAAGAGGAGGGGGTGGAGGAGAGAGGTGTGTCACAACCAGTAGTAGCATTTTGGAGGCGTGGCGGTGGGACAACCTCCAACACTACTGCACCTTGTCCTGCATCCTTCCCAGCTGCCAAAAGAGTGACCCAATGGGCCGTGAAAGAAAGGTAACGTCCCTGTCCATGCCTGCTGGACCATGAGTCAGCGGTAATATGCACCTTACCGCTGACCGCCCTGTCCAGCGAGGCCAAGACATTGCCTTCCACATGCCGGTAGAGAGCCGGAATAGCCTTCCGTGAGAAAAAGTGGCGTTTGGGAACCTGCCACTGAGGAACCGCACATTGCACAAACTCACGGAAGGGGGCCGAGTCTACCAACTGAAAAGGCAGCAGTTGAAGCGCTAGCAATTTAGTCAAGCTAGCATTCAACCGCTGGGCATGTGGATGGCTGGGAGTGAACTTCTTTCGACGGTCCAGCAGCTGGGGCAGGGAAATTTGCCTGCTAGAATCGGACGTCGGTGTACTGCTAGCAGAGTGGCCGCAAGTACTTGGCTGTGACACACCTAATTCTACACCTTCATTCCTCTCAGTGCATGTTTCAGAGAGGACTGAAGTTATAGTGGGGTTGGAGATCCCAGCTGATGCGGTGCAAGGAGAGGTCCGCTTTGTTCTTTGGTGTGGGTCTTTGAGGTAGGCTTGCCAACGAGCTGCATGGCAGGTCAACATATGTCTGGTCAGGCATGTGGTACCCAAGCGGCTGATGTTTTGGCGACGCGATATACGCTTGAGACATATGTTGCAAACAGCAGCTGTGCGATCTGATGCACTAGCCTCAAAAAAGGCCCACACCAAGGAACTTTTTGAATGACGGGCAGAGGCAGCGCCCTGCACAGGCGGAGCTCTGCGGTGTGATTCCGTCGGTGTACTGCCCTTACGCTGGCCACCAAAGGGCATCCTGCCTCGTTGGAGATGTGCCTCCTCCTCATCCTCCTCCTCCTCCTCTCTCCTATTAGGCACCCATGTGGAGTCAGTGACCTCATCATCCCCTCCCTCCTCATCACTGGAGCCAATCTGGCAGTATGCTGCAGCTGCTGGAACATGACTGCCAGATTGGTGTCCTTCTTGAGCATCCCCTCTGTCTGCTCTCACCCTACTGCCTTCCTGTAGCTGGGTTTCATCATCAGACCCTTTGAAACGCTGGGCATCCTCCTGGAGCATGTACCCAACACTGTGCTCAAACAGTTCGGGGGACTCCTCAGGAGGAGGACATGGTGGGTCTAGGGAAGGAGTGACTGATGATGAGTCTGACATTGATACCAGGGAAGAGGACGCTTTGGCAGCTGCTTTGCCAGTACCCTGAGCCTGGGTGAGAGAGGATGAGGAGGAGGAGGAGGGCTTGGTCATCCACTCTACCAAGTCTTCGGCATGATGTGGCTCAACATGTCCAGCTGCCGAAAAGAAGGACAAGCGTGTCCCATGGCCATGTGCTGATGACAATGCACCGCGTCCACGACCAGCACTGTTGCCCCCAGACACAGAGCCTGCTTGCCCTCTTTTATTGCCTCCTGACTGTCTGCCTCTCCTTGTTTTCCTTCCAGACATTCTAATAGATGGCCTGCAGGGAGATGGGAAAAAAGCAATAAGGGCTACCTTCAGGTGTCCTTCTCTGTCCCTTTACTTAAGGATTTCTAAATATGGTTCAGGATGATTGCTTTTGCACAGAATAGCACAACGACAATTTCCCTGACTGTCCAAAAAACAAGGATTTCAAAGATGGTTGATGAGGAATGCTTTAGCACACTATAGCACAAGGAGAATTCACTCACTGTCCTTCCCAGTCCCTAGAAACAAGGACTTGCACAGTGAAAGAAACTGACACTCTCCCTACCTACAGTTTTCTGTCCCTAGAAAAAATGTTTTTTTTAAGCACACTATAGCACAAGGAGAATTCACTCACTGTCCTTCCCAGTCCCTAGAAACAAGGACTTGCACAGTGAAAGAAACTGACACTCTCCCTACCTACAGTTTTCTGTCCCTAGAAAAAATGTTTTTTTTAAGCACACTATAGCACAAGGAGAATTCACTCACTGTCCTTCCCAGTCCCTAGAAACAAGGACTTGCACAGTGAAAGAAACTGACACTCTCCCTACCTACAGTTTTCTGTCCCTAGAAAAAATGTTTTTTTTAAGCACACTATAGCACAAGGAGAATTCACTCACTGTCCTTCCCAGTCCCTAGAAACAAGGACTTGCACAGTGAAAGAAACTGACACTCTCCCTACCTACAGTTTTCTGTCCCTAGAAAAAATGTTTTTTTTAAGCACACTATAGCACAAGGAGAATTCACTCACTGTCCTTCCCAGTCCCTAGAAACAAGGACTTGCACAGTGAAAGAAACTGACACTCTCCCTACCTACAGTTTTCTGTCCCTAGAAAAAATGTTTTTTTTAAGCACACTATAGCACAAGGAGAATTCACTCACTGTCCTTCCCAGTCCCTAGAAACAAGGACTTGCACAGTGAAAGAAACTGACACTCTCCCTACCTACAGTTTTCTGTCCCTAGAAAAAATGTTTTTTTTAAGCACACTATAGCACAAGGAGAATTCACTCACTGTCCTTCCCAGTCCCTAGAAACAAGGACTTGCACAGTGAAAGAAACTGACACTCTCCCTACCTACAGTTCTCTGTCCCTAGAAAAAATGTTTTTTTTAAGCACACTATAGCACAAGGAGAATTCACTCACTGTCCTTCCCAGTCCCTAGAAACAAGGACTTGCACAGTGAAAGAAACTGACACTCTCCCTACCTACAGTTTTCTGTCCCTAGAAAAAATGTTTTTTTTAAGCACACTATAGCACAAGGAGAATTCACTCACTGTCCTTCCCAGTCCCTAGAAACAAGGACTTGCACAGTGAAAGAAACTGACACTCTCCCTACCTACAGTTTTCTGTCCCTAGAAAAATTTTTTTTTTAAGCACACTATAGCACAAGGAGAATTCACTCACTGTCCTTCCCAGTCCCTAGAAACAAGGACTTGCACAGTGAAAGAAACTGACACTCTCCCTACCTACAGTTTTCTGTCCCTAGAAAAAATGTTTTTTTTAAGCACACTATAGCACAAGGAGAATTCACTCACTGTCCTTCCCAGTCCCTAGAAACAAGGACTTGCACAGTGAAAGAAACTGACACTCTCCCTACTGTGAGGGGGTTAACTCGGTAGCGGGTGTGTGTGACCCCCTGGTTGGGCTCCCCACACAAAAACAGGGCCAGCAGACGGAGGTTGTGGTTTTCAAAATCAAAAGGTGCGGTTTATTTCTCTATGTACAGTGACAAAAAAACAGCAAAGCCAAAAAGAAACATAAACAAAATAAATCCTGGTCAGTTTGACCTCTGACTAAACATGCAGGTTTCCTAAACTAACAACTGGGATCAGCCTGGTGCTGTCCTAGTCCCTAAGTCCCTGGTTTAGTAAAAGTCCAAACAAATAGCCACACAGGCTTTGCCTCACCGCACAGGGGTTCACTCTCCCTAGACAGTCCACACAGGTCTTGTTCCAGGCATGAGCTAACACCTAATGAATCTGGGAGTTTTTATAGAGGCCTTAAACGAACTGACAGGCTTCAGCTGGTCTCATCAACTCCCTGCCTGCACGACGCCCAGCCCTCTCCCTAGAGGTATGAGTCATCCATGAGCCTACTAGCCTCAGCTGGGCTTATACAACTCTCCACCCTAGTTGTACAAGTCAGCATAAAGCCTGAATCTGGGAGAAATATATCTACCCCCCTGGATGCAACCAGGTGACTTTACCTTCCTGCTGTCACATACCCCCCCCTCTTGTTTTAACCTTGGGGTTGGAACACCAGCAATCAGGCATTCATGTACTCGAGACAAAGCATCCACATTCCCCATTTGAACGCCAGGGCGATGCTTTACTGTGAAGTTGAATTCCTGTAGGGCCAGGAACCACCTATTCACTCTTCTATTTGTCTCCTTGTTTTGAGCCATCCACTTTAACGGAGCGTGATCCGTAACCATGTCAAAGTGCCTACCTAGCAGATAGTACCGAAGGGAATCTAGAGCCCACTTCACCGCTAAACACTCCTTTTCAACCGTGGCGTAATTTACCTCATGGGACTTCAACTTCCTGCTGAGGTAAATGACTGGGTGCTCTTCCCCGTTCCAGACCTGGGACAATACTGCTCCTAACCCCACATCTGACGCATCACTTTGTACGACAAAGTCTTTAGAGAAGTCGGGTGAGTACAACGCTGGCTGGCTACATAAGGCTTGTTTCAAGAATTGGAATGCTGCCTCAGCCTCGGGGGTCCATTTAATCATGACCGACCCTTTCCCTTTCGTCAGGTTGGTTAGGGGCACAGCCTTAGAAGCAAAGTGGGGAATGAAGCGCCGATAATAACCCGCGATTCCCAGAAAGGCCCGTACCTGCTTCTTGCTGTTGGGACGTGGCCAACTCTGGATGGCCTCGACTTTGTTGAGTTGGGGTTTTATCACTCCCCTGCCAATGGTGTACCCAAGATATTTGGCCTCCTCCTGCCCAATGGTACACTTCTTGGGGTTAGCCGTAAACGCCGCTTCCCGGATAGAGTCTAGAACTGCTTGCACTTTTGGCAGATGTGAGGCCCAATCTGTGCTATGGACAATTACGTCATCCAGGTAAGCCGCAGCATACTTCCGATGGGGCCTCAGTATCTGGTCCATTTTCCGCTGGAATGTGGCCGGCGCATTCTGTAACCCGAACGGCATTCTCTTATATTGGAACGCCCCGTCTGGGGTTACAAATGCGGTTTTCTCTTTGGCCGACTTGGCCAGGGGAATTTGCCAATACCCTTTTGTGAGGTCAAGAGTCGTCATGTATCGGGCTGTTCCCAGCCGGTCGATCAACTCATCTATACGTGGCATGGGGTAGGTGTCAAATTTTGTAACTTTGTTCAACTGACGAAAATCGTTACAAAATCGCCAGCTCCCATCCGGTTTAGGCACCAACACAATGGGACTAGACCAATCACTTTGGGACTCCTCTATCACCCCTAAGTTCAGCATTTTCTGTACTTCCTCCCGTATTGCCTCCCGTCGGGCCTCTGGGATCCGATAGGGTTTTAACTTCACCCTTTCACCGGGCGGGGTAATAATATCATGCTCTACCCCAGATGTTTGTCCCGGCAGCTCAGAGAACACCTCCTTGTTGCGAAGCACAAACTCCTTAACCTCCTGTTGTTGGGGTTGTGACAAGGTGGCTGCTATTCCAACCTCCGGAATCACGCAACCAGTTTGAGCTGGTGACCAAGTTTCTGCGACTAGGGACTCTCTATCCCTCCAGGCTTTCAACAGATTAACGTGATATATCTGTTCGGGCTTTCGCCTTCCTGGTTGTCTGACCTTGTAATTCACTTCGCTCACTTTTTCCATTATCTCGTAGGGGCCTTGCCATTTGGCAAGGAATTTACTTTCAACCGTAGGGACAAGTACCAATATCCTATCCCCCGGGGAAAAGGTACGGGTCTTTGCTCCACGGTTGTACACTCTCTGCTGTGCCAACTGCGCTTGGGCCAAATGTTCCTTCACGATGGGCATTACCTGTGCAATTCGATCTTGCATCAGGGCGACATGCTCAATCACACTCCTGTGGGGAGAACTCTCACTTTCCCAAGTTTCCTTGGCAATATCCAACAGCCCTCTTGGGTGTCTCCCATACAGTAACTCAAAGGGGGAGAATCCCGTAGAGGATTGGGGCACCTCCCTAATAGCAAACATCAAATAAGGAAGTAGACAGTCCCAATCCTTTCCATCTCTATCCACCACTTTCTTCAACATTTGTTTTAGGGTTTTGTTGAATCTTTCAACCAGCCCATTGGTTTGGGGGTGATACACAGATGTACGCAATTGCGTCACTTTGAACAATTTACACAGCTCTTTCATAACCCGGGACATAAAGGGTGTACCTTGGTCCGTAAGCAGTTCTTTACAAATACCCACCCGGCTAAAAACAAGAGATAGCTCTTTGGCTATGGTTTTGGCCGAGGTATTTCTGAGAGGGATCGCTTCTGGATAACGGGTGGCATAGTCCATTATAACCAATATGTACTGGTGCCCCCTAGCGGACTTGATTATAGGACCTACCAAATCCATTGCGATTCTCTCAAACGGGACCTCAATGATGGGTAGAGGGACCAGCGGGCTACGGAAATGTGGCATCGGGGCCGACCTCTGACACACAGGGCAGGAGGAACAATAATTTTCTATGTCCTTCATCACCCCAGGCCAATAGAATCTCTGTAATACCCTCTCTCGGGTTTTCTCTGTCCCCAGATGACCTCCAAGAATGTGCCCATGGGCCAACTCCAACACCAACTTCCTGTAAGGTTTGGGCACCACAAGCTGCTCAACGGTTTCTTCTGCCCTTTTTGCCACCCGATACAGTAGGTCCTTCTCTACGCTGAAGTATGGGTAAGTGCAGGTATTATCTGGGTTCACTAACTCGCCATCTATTTCCACTACGTTTTCCCGTGCCTTTATTAGGGCGGGGTCTTTTAACTGTTCTGTGGCAAAATTTTCCCTGTGAACCTCCAGATCAGAAAACTCCACAGACGGTAGGTTTTCGTCTGAGGAGGTGGGCTCCTCTCCAGTTTCTTGAGTCTCCCCTGCCAATACTGACAAGGGAAATTCTGGAGAGTCCTCACCACTCTCAGAGGAGTTCTGGCTATCACATTCCTGGTACATAGGGGCACCAGTGGGGGGCTCAGGATCATCCCACAGTTCCCAGAACTTCGGAAAATCTCTTCCCACAATGGCATCATGCGGTAATTGAGATACTAACCCCACTGGATGAGAGAGGGTACCTTTGGGGGTCTCGAAACACACTGTAGTCACTGGATACTCTCGGGTGTCCCCATGCACACAAATAACAGCTACCTTGCTATTCCCAGAGACCTCTGTTTTAACTAATTCAGCCTTTATCAGGGTCACAAGGCTACCTGAATCCAGTAATACCACAACATTTCTACCATTAATACACATTTTGCATAAATGTTTCTCAGTTCCCCGAATGGCAGTGCATGCGACTGTCGCACACAGCGACTGACGTCTGTCCGTCAGAAAGTCACATTGCATGGGTTCCTCCACAACCGGGCAATTTGCTGCAATATGTCCCGCTTGCCGGCAGCGGTAGCAAACAATCCTTTTGGCTGCCTCTTGAGCCCCTGACTTCCCAGGCTGTTCTCGCCAAACTTTGGGTAGAGCTCCCACCCTCTCACTCTCTCCACCCTCACCCCTTGGAATCCTCTTATCCGCCCCTGGGGATGGTCTGGTCTTAGGGTGGAAAGTCCGAGAGTCTCTGGAAGAGGCTGTCAGGTTCTCTGTAGCCAAGTATTTCTCTACACGATCCACAAGACCACTGGCCGTCTCTGGGTCTCCATGGCTTACCCACTTTTGGATGGCAGTAGGAAGAGCTCTCAAAAACCGATCCATTACAACACGTTCCACAATCTCTGGTGCGGACAAAGTCTCTGGCTCTAGCCACTTCCTGCTCAGGTGAATGAGATCATACATTTGAGACCTGGGGGGTTTTCCAAGCTGGAAAGTCCAGTTATGCACACGCTGAGCCCGGACAGCCAGGGTGACACCCAGCCTTGCCAATATTTCAGCTTTTAGCATCACATAGTCTTTTGCTTGGTCAGGCTCTAGGTCATAGTAAGCCTTCTGCGATTCACCAGTTAACAGAGGAGCCACCAGTCCAGCCCACTGCTCCTCAGGCCACTTTTCTCTTTCAGCAGTCCTTTCAAATGTGGTCAAAAATACCTCTGGATCATCCTCTCCAGTCATTTTTGTCAATAAACGACTCACCCCAAAGGACGCGGTATTAGTGGGACGGCTTTCCTCACTGGTCTGCGGACGTTGCTGCATTACTGCTTCCATTTGTTGTAGTCTCTGCTCTTGCTTCTGTAACAGGTCTATGAAGCGGGCCTCAGATTGCTGCTGGGCTTGTTGATGAGCTTGCTGCTGGGCTGCAAGGCTCCTTTGCAAACCTGCATTTGTCTGCTGTTGATTGGCATTTGCTAGAGCCAGCTGTTTCAGTATCTCCTCCATGCTGGCTTAAAAAAAACTGCCCGCATTCTCCACCAACTGTGAGGGGGTTAACTCGGTAGCGGGTGTGTGTGACCCCCTGGTTGGGCTCCCCACACAAAAACAGGGCCAGCAGACGGAGGTTGTGGTTTTCAAAATCAAAAGGTGCGGTTTATTTCTCTATGTACAGTGACAAAAACACAGCAAAGCCAAAAAGAAACATAAACAAAATAAATCCTGGTCAGTTTGACCTCTGACTAAACATGCAGGTTTCCTAAACTAACAACTGGGATCAGCCTGGTGCTGTCCTAGTCCCTAAGTCCCTGGTTTAGTAAAAGTCCAAACAAATAGCCACACAGGCTTTGCCTCACCGCACAGGGGTTCACTCTCCCTAGACAGTCCACACAGGTCTTGTTCCAGGCATGAGCTAACACCTAATGAATCTGGGAGTTTTTATAGAGGCCTTAAACGAACTGACAGGCTTCAGCTGGTCTCATCAACTCCCTGCCTGCACGACGCCCAGCCCTCTCCCTAGAGGTATGAGTCATCCATGAGCCTACTAGCCTCAGCTGGGCTTATACAACTCTCCACCCTAGTTGTACAAGTCAGCATAAAGCCTGAATCTGGGAGAAATATATCTACCCCCCTGGATGCAACCAGGTGACTTTACCTTCCTGCTGTCACACTACCTACAGTTTTCTGTCCCTAGAAAAAATGTTTTTTTTAAGCACACTATAGCACAAGGAGAATTCACTCACTGTCCTTCCCAGTCCCTAGAAACAAGGACTTGCACAGTGAAAGAAACTGACACTCTCCCTACCTACAGTTTTCTGTCCCTAGAAAAAATGTTTTTTTTAAGCACACTATAGCACAAGGAGAATTCACTCACTGTCCTTCCCAGTCCCTAGAAACAAGGACTTGCACAGTGAAAGAAACTGACACTCTCCCTACCTACAGTTTTCTGTCCCTAGAAAAAATGTTTTTTTTAAGCACACTATAGCACAAGGAGAATTCACTCACTGTCCTTCCCAGTCCCTAGAAACAAGGACTTGCACAGTGAAAGAAACTGACACTCTCCCTACCTACAGTTTTCTGTCCCTAGAAAAAATGTTTTTTTTAAGCACACTATAGCACAAGGAGAATTCACTCACTGTCCTTCCCAGTCCCTAGAAACAAGGACTTGCACAGTGAAAGAAACTGACACTCTCCCTACCTACAGTTTTCTGTCCCTAGAAAAAATGTTTTTTTTAAGCACACTATAGCACAAGGAGAATTCACTCACTGTCCTTCCCAGTCCCTAGAAACAAGGACTTGCACAGTGAAAGAAACTGACACTCTCCCTACCTACAGTTTTCTGTCCCTAGAAAAAATGTTTTTTTTAAGCACACTATAGCACAAGGAGAATTCACTCACTGTCCTTCCCAGTCCCTAGAAACAAGGACTTGCACAGTGAAAGAAACTGACACTCTCCCTACCTACAGTTTTCTGTCCCTAGAAAAAATGTTTTTTTTAAGCACACTATAGCACAAGGAGAATTCACTCACTGTCCTTCCCAGTCCCTAGAAACAAGGACTTGCACAGTGAAAGAAACTGACACTCTCCCTACCTACAGTTTTCTGTCCCTAGAAAAAATGTTTTTTTTAAGCACACTATAGCACAAGGAGAATTCACTCACTGTCCTTCCCAGTCCCTAGAAACAAGGACTTGCACAGTGAAAGAAACTGACACTCTCCCTACCTACAGTTTTCTGTCCCTAGAAAAAATGTTTTTTTTAAGCACACTATAGCACAAGGAGAATTCACTCACTGTCCTTCCCAGTCCCTAGAAACAAGGACTTGCACAGTGAAAGAAACTGACACTCTCCCTACCTACAGTTTTCTGTCCCTAGAAAAAATGTTTTTTTTAAGCACACTATAGCACAAGGAGAATTCACTCACTGTCCTTCCCAGTCCCTAGAAACAAGGACTTGCACAGTGAAAGAAACTGACACTCTCCCTACCTACAGTTTTCTGTCCCTAGAAAAAATGTTTTTTTTAAGCACACTATAGCACAAGGAGAATTCACTCACTGTCCTTCCCAGTCCCTAGAAACAAGGACTTGCACAGTGAAAGAAACTGACACTCTCCCTACCTACAGTTTTCTGTCCCTAGAAAAAATGTTTTTTTTAAGCACACTATAGCACAAGGAGAATTCACTCACTGTCCTTCCCAGTCCCTAGAAACAAGGACTTGCACAGTGAAAGAAACTGACACTCTCCCTACCTACAGTTTTCTGTCCCTAGAAAAATTGTTTTTTTTAAGCACACTATAGCACAAGGAGAATTCACTCACTGTCCTTCCCAGTCCCTAGAAACAAGGACTTGCACAGTGAAAGAAACTGACACTCTCCCTACCTACAGTTTTCTGTCCCTAGAAAAAATGTTTTTTTTAAGCACACTATAGCACAAGGAGAATTCACTCACTGTCCTTCCCAGTCCCTAGAAACAAGGACTTGCACAGTGAAAGAAACTGACACTCTCCCTACCTACAGTTTTCTGTCCCTAGAAAAAATGTTTTTTTTAAGCACACTATAGCACAAGGAGAATTCACTCACTGTCCTTCCCAGTCCCTAGAAACAAGGACTTGCACAGTGAAAGAAACTGACACTCTCCCTACCTACAGTTTTCTGTCCCTAGAAAAAATGTTTTTTTTAAGCACACTATAGCACAAGGAGAATTCACTCACTGTCCTTCCCAGTCCCTAGAAACAAGGACTTGCACAGTGAAAGAAACTGACACTCTCCCTACCTACAGTTTTCTGTCCCTAGAAAAAATGTTTTTTTTAAGCACACTATAGCACAAGGAGAATTCACTCACTGTCCTTCCCAGTCCCTAGAAACAAGGACTTGCACAGTGAAAGAAACTGACACTCTCCCTACCTACAGTTTTCTGTCCCTAGAAAAAATGTTTTTTTTAAGCACACTATAGCACAAGGAGAATTCACTCACTGTCCTTCCCAGTCCCTAGAAACAAGGACTTGCACAGTGAAAGAAACTGACACTCTCCCTACCTACAGTTTTCTGTCCCTAGAAAAAATGTTTTTTTTAAGCACACTATAGCACAAGGAGAATTCACTCACTGTCCTTCCCAGTCCCTAGAAACAAGGACTTGCACAGTGAAAGAAACTGACACTCTCCCTACCTACAGTTTTCTGTCCCTAGAAAAAATGTTTTTTTTAAGCACACTATAGCACAAGGAGAATTCACTCACTGTCCTTCCCAGTCCCTAGAAACAAGGACTTGCACAGTGAAAGAAACTGACACTCTCCCTACCTACAGTTTTCTGTCCCTAGAAAAAATGTTTTTTTTAAGCACACTATAGCACAAGGAGAATTCACTCACTGTCCTTCCCAGTCCCTAGAAACAAGGACTTGCACAGTGAAAGAAACTGACACTCTCCCTACCTACAGTTTTCTGTCCCTAGAAAAAATGTTTTTTTTTAAGCACACTATAGCACAAGGAGAATTCACTCACTGTCCTTCCCAGTCCCTAGAAACAAGGACTTGCACAGTGAAAGAAACTGACACTCTCCCTACCTACAGTTTTCTGTCCCTAGAAAAAATGTTTTTTTTAAGCACACTATAGCACAAGGAGAATTCACTCACTGTCCTTCCCAGTCCCTAGAAACAAGGACTTGCACAGTGAAAGAAACTGACACTCTCCCTACCTACAGTTTTCTGTCCCTAGAAAAAATGTTTTTTTTAAGCACACTATAGCACAAGGAGAATTCACTCACTGTCCTTCCCAGTCCCTAGAAACAAGGACTTGCACAGTGAAAGAAACTGACACTCTCCCTACCTACAGTTTTCTGTCCCTAGAAAAAATGTTTTTTTAAGCACACTATAGCACAAGGAGAATTCACTCGCTGTCCTTCCCAGTCCCTAGAAACAAGGACTTGCACAGTGAAAGAAACTGACACTCTCCCTACCTACAGTTTTCTGTCCCTAGAAAAAATGTTTTTTTTAAGCACACTATAGCACAAGGAGAATTCACTCACTGTCCTTCCCAGTCCCTAGAAACAAGGACTTGCACAGTGAAAGAAACTGACACTCTCCCTACCTACAGTTTTCTGTCCCTAGAAAAAATGTTTTTTTTAAGCACACTATAGCACAAGGAGAATTCACTCACTGTCCTTCCCAGTCCCTAGAAACAAGGACTTGCACAGTGAAAGAAACTGACACTCTCCCTACCTACAGTTTTCTGTCCCTAGAAAAAATGTTTTTTTTAAGCACACTATAGCACAAGGAGAATTCACTCACTGTCCTTCCCAGTCCCTAGAAACAAGGACTTGCACAGTGAAAGAAACTGACACTCTCCCTACCTACAGTTTTCTGTCCCTAGAAAAAATGTTTTTTTTAAGCACACTATAGCACAAGGAGAATTCACTCACTGTCCTTCCCAGTCCCTAGAAACAAGGACTTGCACAGTGAAAGAAACTGACACTCTCCCTACCTACAGTTTTCTGTCCCTAGAAAAAATGTTTTTTTTAAGCACACTATAGCACAAGGAGAATTCACTCACTGTCCTTCCCAGTCCCTAGAAACAAGGACTTGCACAGTGAAAGAAACTGACACTCTCCCTACCTACAGTTTTCTGTCCCTAGAAAAAATGTTTTTTTTAAGCACACTATAGCACAAGGAGAATTCACTCACTGTCCTTCCCAGTCCCTAGAAACAAGGACTTGCACAGTGAAAGAAACTGACACTCTCCCTACCTACAGTTTTCTGTCCCTAGAAAAAATGTTTTTTTTTAAGCACACTATAGCACAAGGAGAATTCACTCACTGTCCTTCCCAGTCCCTAGAAACAAGGACTTGCACAGTGAAAGAAACTGACACTCTCCCTACCTACAGTTTTCTGTCCCTAGAAAAAATGTTTTTTTTAAGCACACTATAGCACAAGGAGAATTCACTCACTGTCCTTCCCAGTCCCTAGAAACAAGGACTTGCACAGTGAAAGAAACTGACACTCTCCCTACCTACAGTTTTCTGTCCCTAGAAAAAATGTTTTTTTTAAGCACACTATAGCACAAGGAGAATTCACTCGCTGTCCTTCCCAGTCCCTAGAAACAAGGACTTGCACAGTGAAAGAAACTGACACTCTCCCTACCTACAGTTTTCTGTCCCTAGAAAAAATGTTTTTTTTAAGCACACTATAGCACAAGGAGAATTCACTCACTGTCCTTCCCAGTCCCTAGAAACAAGGACTTGCACAGTGAAAGAAACTGACACTCTCCCTACCTACAGTTTTCTGTCCCTAGAAAAAATGTTTTTTTTAAGCACACTATAGCACAAGGAGAATTCACTCACTGTCCTTCCCAGTCCCTAGAAACAAGGACTTGCACAGTGAAAGAAACTGACACTCTCCCTACCTACAGTTTTCTGTCCCTAGAAAAAATGTTTTTTTTTAAGCACACTATAGCACAAGGAGAATTCACTCACTGTCCTTCCCAGTCCCTAGAAACAAGGACTTGCACAGTGAAAGAAACTGACACTCTCCCTACCTACAGTTTTCTGTCCCTAGAAAAAATGTTTTTTTTAAGCACACTATAGCACAAGCACAAAACACACTGACACTCTCCCTACCTATCCTTCTCTTTCCCTAAACTAAAGGAATCCAGGTTAAGCAAGAAAGAAATAAAAGTCACTGTCCCTGCCTATGCTGCTCTTTCCCTGCTCCGGAACACGCTACACTAGGCCGCCGTGCTGGCGGCCTTTTATAGTGTGGGGCGTGTACTAAACACCCTCAGCAATAATTGGCCACAGGCATCCTGCCTGTGGCCAATCATTGCTCTCCTCGCTGCCGGCGCTGTGATTGGCCAAGCATGCGGGGTCACAGTGCATGCTTGGCCAATCACAGCGCCTGGATGACACTGCGATGGCATAGTGCATTGTGGGCCGTTCGCGTCACTCGAATTTGGCGCGAACGGCCCAAATCGTTCGATCTTCGTCGAACGATCGAACAGCCGATGTTCGAGTCGAACGTATGTTCGACTCGAACACGAAGCTCATCCCTACTTATGTAGGGAGATTTGTTTCATCCCTGTGTATCATCTGAGGCTGTTCACTTCACTGGGTATATGGAGGGTTTACATCTGCTTCAAGGCAATGTAACATGAAACTTACGACGACACCACTGATGGCAAAACGCATAGGTTGAAGTTAAGACAAGTCATGTCATTGCGCATTGAGTGAGCGTTGCCACCCTAGGACAGGAAGTGTGTTACTGGCAGGAACGCCAGGCAAAAAAGGAGAAAAAAGACTATAAATAGCCACATATGAATTACCCTACATTTGTTTTATTGGGTTTAGATACACTCTTAAGCCCTGTACACACGATCGGATTTCCTATGGATTCTAATCCTATGTATTTTTCCATCGGAAATCCGATGAAGCTGACTTCCATCAGTCTTGCCTACACACCATCAGTCAAAAATCAGACCGTCCTAAACGCGGTGACGTAAAACACTCTGACAAGCCGAGAAAAACTTGATTCTGAGCATGCGTGGGTTTTTTGTCCGATGGAGTTCCACACAGACGATCGGAATTTGCTATCATTTTTTTTCCCATCGGATAAATTTAAAACATGTTCTATTTTTTCTCACCGATGGAAAAAAGACCAATGGTAGGCAGCGTCCATCTTCTGTCCCCTCTTCCTTCCGGCCGCTGACTCCGGTGCTGTGATTCCCCGGAGCCACGTGACGTCACTCCCGCGCATGCGCATGGGAACCGCCATTCAAGGTACAGGCTCGGGAAGAAATGGCACTTAGTTTAGTTTTTCCCCGCGCATGTGCAGTTACGTTTTTCGGCGGACTATAGGTAGAAGTCCAACAAGTGGGTTTACAACCACTTTAAAGAGTATGTAAAACCAAAATGTTGTTTTTTAGTTTTGGACTGAATGTGTTACCTGTTAGGTTTTTATTGCGGTCTATGTACTGGGTAGATTAACCTTGTCTATTTCACCTGGTGACTATTGTCTCTGGTACAGAAATTTATAGAAAATCCAATATTTTAAGTTGTCACAGTAACAGGAGAAGAGAGCTTTTCAATGGGTGATACCTGTTTTGGTGAAAACTATCTATGCAGAGATATTTCTTCACTTTAGAATCATCTAATCTTCTTTCCTGCTGTGTCTTTGGGACAGAAAGTGAAATCTGAATTCCAGGAATTTGTACAAAATGAAGACACACTATGAGTTAAGTCCAGCATGTGCATGACACCTCCTGGCTTTAGCTCTTTTATTTATATCTGACAGCTTTATATCACTCCCGGAGGACAGCTATCACTGTAGTTCCCAGAGAGCTACACTGATCCTGAGATATGCATCTTGAACATAAGAGTTGCTGCAACTGCTATGCTTGCCCCCCTCTCCCCTTCCTGCCCAATCACCACAGAAGCCTTGGTATCATGTAAACACATTTAGAAAATACAAAGGCTTCTGTGAACGGGAAGCAATGGGGAGGGGCAGGCATAGCTGCTCTTTGTGCCTCTCTCTCTCCTCTCAAAACCCCATGTGTCTAACTGGCAGTGTAAAAAAACTGTCAAATGTAAATATACACAAGTCCAGGAGATGTCATGTAGCTCCATGGACTTAACTCATAGTGTGCCTTTACGCTGAAAAGTGTAATTTCATCTCTCTGCCCGATTTTTTCTGACAGCTCAGACAAGTTTTATAAATTCTGCACTGTGAATAAGTGTACAGAAGAGAAGAATGCAGATAATGGTATGTAGGAGGATTGGTTTCATCTCTGTGTATCACCTAAGGCCAGCCACTTCGTATACGGAAACCATAAAGCAAAACAGAGGGCACACCGGCCTAGAGCAATATCCTCAAAACATAACTTTATTTCATGCAAAGGTGATAAGTATTATACTCACAAATGGATAAATGCATCAAAGCTCTTTATATAGAAACAGCAACATCCAGGCAACGATTCATCATCATATCACGTGACAGCACAGTTGGAGATCGAACAGGCTTCATTGGGTATATGTAAGGGTTTACAACCACTTTTAATGATTTTTTTTTTGTGTTTGAAGTTTTACTTTAATACTGTTATTTTTCCATTGTGAAGTTTGATGACTTTAAAAGATGAGCCCCTCCCAGCCAGAAAGAATAACTTCCCTGCTGTAAATCTTCAAGTCTTCAAAAAATTTCTGATAATTCTGTCTCCCTCGCAGCGCTATTAATTTTCCAATATCCTTTGTGTTTTTTCAGCGATGACATTCATGCTTCAACTAAGAATTATTCTCAGATTCCAATCATATACCTGAATGATCATAATGCTTTAGATGGTGAAGGGTGATGGGATTTTGTGATACAATATTGAGTGACAGAATACTCAAAGCCTCACTAACTCCCTAATCTACATTATTAGGCAGGTCAACGCATTCTGCCTATGCTTCACATGATTAGTATTTCTGAAACTAATTTGAAGTGACAACATTTTGTGGCAGGAAAGGAACAAGTGGGAAAAAAACAACCGCAGATTGGGTGCAATTTGAAGGGAAAAAAAAATCTACTTTGATGGGTTTTCAGAAAATGCTTATTTTTTGGTTACCTGAAAAAAAAAAACAGAGTTTACAGTACCTCTTCTATATAATGTTATATATGGATGGATTTGTAAGTGAGTCTTCTTGTGGTTGTCAGTATGTCCATTCAGTATTTCTATATAAAGCCCTACTCCAAAAGCTCGTTTTACTTACGTAAAGTCATGTGACATTTGGGTCCCAAGCCTTCTCTCTTCTTCTGTTTCCTTGGTTATCAACATCACATCACTGCTTCTGTGACATGGACACTAGTACCAAGGACAGTTTCAGTGGCAGAATCCTCTCACATAGGTTTTAGAGGCAGGGGAACTACATTAGACGGTTCCCAAGAAGATAAGATACTGCCAAAATGAGGGAGACAGGAAATAAGAGGGAGGGAGACTGCTGGTTTGAAGAGTCTCTCTCCCTATATCCATGGTTATTCCTGAGTGACGGAGGATCCCATAAGAGGTTTGTCCAGACTGCAGGATTTCAATCGCTGCCTGATATATCAGCGATCTGGTGAGTTTAAACCCCAGAGGCACGCGGTGGAAGAGTTATTGGTTATTGGTGACGGTGCACACATCAATATTTCATCTCCTAAGCCAATTGCGTTCAGTAGAGACTTTTTCACCAGATCTATTAGTCTACCCGTTTTGGCTATTTACATGTATATGTTTGATAACCTATATAAGCCAGTCAGTTTCATTTTCTGACAGGAGCGCCACTTTTGATGTGTATGAATTACTGGTTGTCAGTTTGCAATATCCATCTTTGGTTTGTTTCATGATAATTTTTTTGAAAGTGGCAGCTGATCGATATATTTGATATACCCGTATATACTAGAGAATAAGCCGACCCGAATATAAGCCGAGGCACCTAATTTTACCACAAAAACTGGGAAAACGTATTGACTCGAGTATAAGCCTAGGGTGTGCCTAACTTTGCCTCACTGTGTCCATGCCTCACTGTGTCCATGCCTCACTGTGTCCATGCCTCACTGTGTCCATGACTAGACTGACTGACTTTAACATGGGAGTCTATGGAAGGGGTGCCCGGCTTTGAAAAATCGGCGCTACCTGGCCGTAGGTCCCCTGGACAAGAAACTTTGCACACTTATAGAGGAAGAGTGGGGCTACGTGTGTGCCAAGTTTGGGGTTCAGAGGACCTACGACCGGCCGGTATCGGGTCCCCAAAATCACCAGAGAAATGACCGTTTAACATGGGAGTCTATGAAAGGGGTGCCTGGTTTTGAAAAATCGGTGCTCCCTGGCCGTAGGTCCCCCAGACAAGAAACTTTGCCGGTACCGGCTCCCCAAAGTCCGGGAGATCAGGCGCAAAAAGGTGACTCGAGTATAAGCCGAGGGGGGCATTTTTAGCACAAAAAATTGTGCTTAAAAACTCGGCTTATACTCGAGTATATACGGTATCTTATTTTATATAGGGCTGTGGAAATTAACTATTAATTCCTCGATTAATCGATTAATTGTTTTGATTGATCAAAATTCTTTTGATCGATCAAAATTCTTTGGGCTTGCCGTGTCAGTCTGAAGGGCTCCTTTGCTGTGCCTTCATATCTGCATGCCGGCGGGACCTTACTATCTGCCACACGCAATGGCTGTTACGCTTCCCTCTATCACTTCCCTTTATCAACCTGGGATTCTACAGCCATCCACTGGGAGTTGTGATAGTTCCCTTCACGGGACATCCACATGCCGACGGACTGATGTTAGCCCCTCCTCATCTGGATTTAGCAGTGGTATCGTTGTACACATTTTTATACCAGTATCCTACTTAGCTACATGTTCTTATGACTGCTTTTGCTAGCGTTTGGTATTACTCGCACCATTTTTATAGTTTATGTAGTGTGACAGCAGGAAGGTAAAGTCACCTGGTTGCATCCAGGGGGGTAGATATATTTCGCCCAGATTCAGGCTTTACGCCGACTTATACAACTAGGTGGAGAGTTGTATAAGCCCAGCTAAGGCTAGTGGGCTCATGGATGACTCATATGTCTAGGGAGAGTGTGGGGCGTCGTGCAGACAGGGAGTTGATGAGACCAGCTGAAGCTTGTCAGCTCATTTAGGCCTCTATAAGAACTCCCAGCTTCATTAGATGTTAGCTCATGCCTGGACCCAGACCTGTGTGGACTGTCTAGGGAGAGTGAACCCCTGTGCGGTGAGACAAAGCCTGTGTGGCTATTTGCTTGGACATTTAAAACCAGGGACTTAGGGACTAGGACAGCACTAGGCTGATCCCAGTTGTTAGTTAGGAAACCTGTATGTTTAGTCAGAGGTCAACTTGACCAGGATTTATTTTGTTTATGTTTCTTTTGCTTTGCTGTGTTTTGTCACTGTAAATAGAAAATAAACCGCACCTTTTTGATTTTGAAAACCACAACCTCCGTTTGCTGGGCCTGTTTTGTGTGGGGAGCCCATCCCGGGGGTCACACACACCCGCTGCCGAGCTAACCCCCTCACAGTTGGTGGAGAACCAGTGGCAGTTTTTTTTAAGCCAGCATGGAGGAGATACTGAAGCAGCTGGCTCTAGCAAATGCCAATCAACAGCAGACAAATGCAGGTTTGCAAAAGAGCCTTGCAGCTCATCAACAGAGCCTTGCAGCTCAACAACAGAACTTCGCAGCCCAGCAGCAAGCTCATCAACAGAGCCTTGCAGCCCAGCAGCAGACAAACGCAACTTTGCAACAGAGTCTGGAGGCTCAGCAACGAGCCCAGCAGCAATCTGAGGCCCGCTTCATAGACCTGTTGCAGAAGCAAGAGCAGAGACTACAACAACAGATGGAAGCAGTAATGCAGCAACGTCCGCAGACCAGTGAGGAAAGCCGTCCCACTAATACCGAATCCTTTGGGGTGAGTCATTTATTGACAAAAATGACTGGAGAGGATGATCCAGAGGTATTTTTGACCACATTTGAAAGGACCGCTGAAAGAGAAAAGTGGCCTGAGGAGCAGTGGGCTGGACTGGTGGCTCCTCTGTTAACTGGTGAATCGCAGAAAGCTTACTATGACCTAGAGCCTAACCAAGCAAAAGACTATGTGATGCTAAAAGCTGAAATATTGGCAAGGCTGGGTGTCACCCAGGCTGTCCGGGCTCAGCGTGTGCATAACTGGACTTTCCAGCTTGGAAAACCCCCCAGGTCTCAAATGTATGATCTCATTCACCTGAGCAGAAAGTGGCTACAGCCAGAGACTTTGTCCGCACCAAAGATTGTGGAACGTGTTGTAATGGATCGGTTTTTGAGAGCTCTTCCTACTGCCATCCAAAAGTGGGTAAGCCATGGAGACCCAGAGACGGCCGATGGTCTTGTGGATCGTGTGGAGAAATACTTGGCTACAGAGAACCTGACGGCCTCTTCCAGAGACACTCCGACTTTCCACCCTAAGACCAGACCATCCCCAGGGGCGGATAAGAGGATTCCAAGGGGTGAGGGTGGAGAGAGTGAGAGGGTGGGAGCTCTACCCCAAGTTTGGCGAGAACAGCCTGGGAAATCAGCGGCTCAAGAGGCGGCAAGAAGGATCGTTTGCTACCGCTGCCGGCAAGCGGGACATATTGCAGCCAATTGCCCGGTTGTGGAGGAACCCATGCAGTGTGACTTTCTGACGGGCAGACGTCAGTCGCTGTGTGCGACAGTCGCATGCACTGCCATTCGAGGAACTGAGAAACATTTATGCAAAATGTGTGTTAATGGTAGAAATGTTGTGGTATTGCTGGATTCAGGTAGCCTTGTGACCCTGATAAAGGCTGAGTTAGTTAAAACAGAGGTCTCTGGGAATAGCAAGGTAGCTGTTATTTGTGTGCATGGGGACACCCGAGAGTATCCAGTGACTACAGTGTGTTTCGAGACCCCCAAAGGTACCCTCTCTCATCCAGTGGGCTTAGTATCTCAGTTACCGCATGACGCCATTGTGGGAAGGGATTTTCCGAAGTTCTGGGAACTGTGGGATGATCCTGAGCCCCTCACTGGTGCCCCTATGTACCAGGAATGTGATAGCCAGAACTCCCCTGAGAGTGGTGAGGACTCTCCGGAATTTCCCTTATCAGTATTGGCAGGGGGGACTCAAGAAACTGGAGAGGAGCCCACCTCCTCAGACGAAAACCTACCGTCTGTGGAGTTTTCTGATCTTGAGGTTCACAGGGAAAACTTTGCCACAGAACAGTTGAAAGACCCCGCCCTAATAAAGGCACGGGAAAACGTAGTGAAAATAGATGGCGAGTTAGTGAACCCAGATAATACCTGCACTTACCCATACTTCAGCGTAGAGAAGGACCTACTGTATCGGGTGGCAAAAAGGGCAGAAGAAACCGTTGAGCAGCTTGTGGTGCCCAAACCTTACAGGAAGTTGGCGTTAGAGTTGGCCCATGGGCACATTCTTGGAGGTCATCTGGGGACAGAGAAAACCCGAGAGAGGGTATTACAGAGATTCTATTGGCCGGGGGTGATGAAGGACGTAGAAAATTATTGTTCCTCCTGCCCTGTGTGTCAGAGGTCGGCCCCGATGCCACATTTCCGTAGCCCGCTGGTCCCTCTACCCATCATTGAGGTCCCGTTTGAGAGGATCGCCATGGATTTGGTAGGTCCTATAATCAAGTCCGCTAGGGGGCACCAGTACATATTAGTTATAATGGACTATGCCACCCGTTATCCAGAAGCGATCCCTCTCCGAAATACCTCGGCCAAAACCATAGCCAAAGAGCTATCTCTTGTGTTTAGCCGGGTGGGTATTTGTAAAGAACTGCTTACGGACCAAGGTACACCCTTTATGTCCCGGGTTATGAAGGAGCTGTGTAAATTATTCAAAGTGACGCAATTACGTACATCTGTGTATCACCCCCAAACCGATGGGCTGGTTGAAAGATTCAACAAAACCCTAAAACAAATGTTGAAGAAAGTGGTAGATAGAGATGGAAAGGATTGGGACTGTCTACTTCCTTATCTGATGTTTGCTATTAGGGAGGTGCCCCAATCCTCTACGGGATTCTCCCCCTTTGAGTTACTGTATGGGAGACACCCAAGAGGGCTGTTGGATATTGCCAAGGAAACTTGGGAAAGTGAGAGTTCTCCCCACAGGAGTGTGATTGAGCATGTCGCCCTGATGCAAGACCGAATTGCACAGGTAATGCCCATCGTGAAGGAACATTTGGCCCAAGCGCAGTTAGCACAGCAGAGAGTGTACAACCGTGGAGCCAAGACCCGTACCTTTTCCCCGGGGGATAGGATACTGGTACTTGTCCCTACGGTTGAAAGTAAATTCCTTGCCAAATGGCAAGGCCCCTACGAGATAATGGAAAAAGTGAGCGAAGTGAATTACAAGGTCAGACAACCAGGAAGGCGAAAGCCCGAACAGATCTATCACGTTAATCTGTTGAAAGCCTGGAGGGATAGAGAGTCCCTAGTCGCAGACACTTGGTCACCAGCTCAAACTGGTTGCGTGATTCCTGAGGTTGGAATAGCAGCCACCTTGTCACAACCCCAACAACAGGAGGTTAAGGAGTTTGTGCTTCGCAACAAGGAGGTATTCTCTGAGCTGCCGGGACAAACATCTGGGGTAGAGCATGACATCATTACCCCGCCCGGTGAAAGGGTGAAGTTAAAACCCTATCGGATCCCAGAGGCCCGACGGGAGGCAATACGGGAGGAAGTACAGAAAATGCTGAACTTAGGGGTGATAGAGGAGTCCCAAAGTGATTGGTCTAGTCCCATCGTGTTGGTGACTAAACCGGATGGGAGCTGGCGATTTTGTAACGATTTTCGTCAGTTGAACAAAGTTACAAAATTTGACACCTACCCCATGCCACGTATAGATGAGTTGATCGACCGGCTGGGAACAGCCCGATACATGACGACTCTTGACCTCACAAAAGGGTATTGGCAAATCCCCCTGGCCAAGTCGGCCAAAGAGAAAACCGCATTTGTAACCCCAGACGGGGCGTTCCAATATAAAAGAATGCCGTTCGGGTTACAGAATGCGCCGGCCACATTCCAGCGGAAAATGGACCAGATGCTGAGGCCCCATCGGAAGTATGCTGCGGCTTACCTGGATGACGTAATTGTCCATAGCACAGATTGGGCCTCACATCTGCCAAAAGTGCAAGCAGTCCTGGACTCTGTTCGGGAAGCGGGGTTTACGGCTAACCCCAAGAAGTGTACCATTGGGCAGGAGGAGGCCAAATATCTTGGGTACACCATTGGGAGGGGAGTAATAAAACCCCAACTCAACAAAGTCGAGGCCATCCAGAGTTGGCCACGTCCCAACAGCAAGAAGCAGGTACGAGCCTTTCTGGGAATCGCTGGGTATTATCGGCGATTCATTCCCCACTTTGCTTCTAAGGCTGTGCCCCTAACCAACCTGACGAAGGGGAAAGGGTCGGTCATGATTAAATGGACCCCCGAGGCTGAGGCAGCATTCCAATTCTTGAAACAAGCCTTATGTAGCCAGCCAGTGTTGTACTCACCCGACTTCTCTAAAGACTTTGTCGTACAAAGTGATGCGTCAGATGTGGGGTTAGGAGCAGTATTGTCCCAGGTCTGGAACGGGGAAGAGCACCCAGTCATTTACCTCAGCAGGAAGTTGAAGTCCCATGAGGTAAATTACGCCACCGTTGAAAAGGAGTGTTTAGCGGTGAAGTGGGCTCTAGATTCCCTTCGGTACTACCTGCTAGGTAGGCACTTTGACATGGTTACGGATCACGCTCCGTTAAAGTGGATGGCTCAAAACAAGGAAACAAATAGAAGAGTGAATAGGTGGTTCCTGGCCCTCCAGGAATTCCACTTCACAGTAAAGCATCGCCCTGGCGTTCAAATGGGGAATGTGGATGCTTTGTCTCGAGTACATGAATGCCTGATTGCTGGTGTTCCAACCCCGAGGTTAAAACAAGAGGGGGGGGTATGTGACAGCAGGAAGGTAAAGTCACCTGGTTGCATCCAGGGGGGTAGATATATTTCGCCCAGATTCAGGCTTTACGCCGACTTATACAACTAGGTGGAGAGTTGTATAAGCCCAGCTAAGGCTAGTGGGCTCATGGATGACTCATATGTCTAGGGAGAGTGTGGGGCGTCGTGCAGACAGGGAGTTGATGAGACCAGCTGAAGCTTGTCAGCTCATTTAGGCCTCTATAAGAACTACCAGCTTCATTAGATGTTAGCTCATGCCTGGACCCAGACCTGTGTGGACTGTCTAGGGAGAGTGAACCCCTGTGCGGTGAGACAAAGCCTGTGTGGCTATTTGCTTGGACATTTAAAACCAGGGACTTAGGGACTAGGACAGCACTAGGCTGATCCCAGTTGTTAGTTAGGAAACCTGTATGTTTAGTCAGAGGTCAACTTGACCAGGATTTATTTTGTTTATGTTTCTTTTGCTTTGCTGTGTTTTGTCACTGTAAATAGAAAATAAACCGCACCTTTTTGATTTTGAAAACCACAACCTCCGTTTGCTGGGCCTGTTTTGTGTGGGGAGCCCATCCCGGGGGTCACACACACCCGCTGCCGAGCTAACCCCCTCACAGTAGCTACATCGATTTTATCTCCAATGCAATATTTATATTGTTACCTACTTGAAGACTATAAAAGTTTTAATGCTATTCCCATCGAGCGCTGCCTTCGTGTGTTTTTTGTATCCTGCTATCGATTTTTCCAGTGGTTGGTAGCTGCACTGGGAATCAGCCTGCAAGGAGATCAGCTAAAAGTAGTTGGATCTATGTGCGTTATAATTAATCGAAATTAGTCGATTAATCGATAAAAAAAAAAAAACGATTAATCGAACACGAAAATTTTAATCAGTAACAGCTCTAATTTTATATGTTATGTATTTTATATATATATATATATATATATATATATATATATACAGTGGGAAGAACAAGTATTTGATACACTGCCGATTTT
The DNA here is from genome assembly GCA_029206835.1 of Rana muscosa. NCBI lineage: Eukaryota > Metazoa > Chordata > Amphibia > Anura > Ranidae > Rana > Rana muscosa. Next base: position 187,499,497 of record JARGYO010005626.1, on the reverse strand, counting down.
GCAGGTTTTCCTACTTACAAAGCATGTAGAGGTCTGTAATTGTTACCATAGGTACTCTTCAACTGTGAGAGACGGAATCTAAAACAAAAATCCAGAAAATCACATTGTATGATTTTTAAATAATTAATTTGCATTTTATTGCATGGCATAAGTATTTGATCACCTACCAACCAGTAAGAATTCCAGCTCTCACAGACCTGTTATTTTTTCTTTAAGAAGCCCTCCTGTTCTTCACTCATTAACTGTATTAACTGCACCTGTTTGAACCCATTACCTGTATAAAAGACACCTGTCCACACACTTAATCAGACTCCAACCTTTCCACAATGGCCAAGACCAGAGAGCTGTGTAAGGACAGCAGGGATAAAATTGTAGATCTGCACAAGGCTGGGATGGGCTACAGGACAATAGGCAAGCAGCTTAATGAGAAGGCAACAACTGTTGGCACAATTATTAGAAAATGGAAGAAGTTCAAGATGACAGTCAATCTCCCTCGGTATGGGGCTCCATGCAAGATCTCACCTCGTGGGGCATCAATGATCATGAGGAAGGTGAGGGATCAGCCCAGAACTACACGGCAGTACCTGGTTAATGACCTGAAGGGAGCTGGGACCACAGTCGCAAAAAGAACCATTAGTAACACACTACGCCGCCATGGATTAAAATCCTGCAGCGCACGCAAGGTTCCCCTGCTCAAGCCAGCGCATGTCCAGGCCCATCTGAAGTTTGCCAATGGCCATCTGGATGATCCAGAGGAGGAATGAGAGAAGGTCATGTGGTTTGATGAGACAAAATAGAGCCTTTTGGTTTAAACTCTACTCGCCATGTTTTGAGGAAGAAGAAGGATGAGTACAACCCCAAAAACACCATCCCAACCGTGAAGCATGGAGGTGGAAACATCATTCTTTGGTGATGCTCTTCTGCAAAGGGGACAGGATGACTGCACCGTATTGAGGGGAGGATGGATGGGGCCATGTATCACGAGATCTTGGCCAACAACCTCCTTCCCTCTGTAAGAGCATTGAAAATGGGTCGTGGCTGGGTCTTCTAGCATGGCAACGACCCGAAACACAAAGTCAGGGCAACTAAGGAGTGGCTTCGTAAGATGCATCTCAAAGTCCTGGAGTGGCCCAGACAGTCTCCAGACCTGAACCCAATAGAAAATCTTTGGAGGGAGCTTAAAGTCCGTATTGCCCAGCGACAGCCCCAAAACCTGAAGGATCTGGAGAAGCTCTGTATGGAGGAGTGGGCCAAAATCCCTGCTGCAGTGTGTGCAAACCTGGTCAAGAACTACAGGAAACGTATGATCCCTGTAATTGCAAACAAAGGTTTTTGTACCAAATATTAATTTCTGCTTTTCTGATGTATCAAATATTTATGTCATGCAATAAAATGCAAATTAATTCGTTAGAAATCATACAATGTGATTTTCTGGATTTTAGATTCCGTCTTTCACAGTTGAAGAGCACCTATGATAAAAATTACAGACCTCTACATGCTTTGTAAGTAGGAAAACCTGCATAATCGGCAGTGTATCAAATACTTTTTCTCCCTACTGTACATATTCAGGTTTGATTTTATGAACGCAACATCACCTGTATTGAGATTTTTGCTACTTCATAGTGCTGAGATAGGAAGAATTGGGTAGGGTGGAACTTCTTCCTTTTTTTTACATTTCAAATACAATTTACAGGTAAAATTTGATTTTTGCTCAAGTTGATCTTTCAAGGGACCCTGTCAAGTTAAAAACAAAATACAGATGAAAGGTGAAGGTCGCCACAAGAGAAGAGGTCCTCTCTGGTGGCCAGTGTCTCCTAATTTCCCTCCATTCCAGTTCTACAGCCTCCATCAGAGTCTTTAGTATTCAACACATTTCCAGGAGTGCCGCATGCCATAGTTCCATCTTTCGAACCCCCGCCTTCCATAAAGATATTAGAAAAACATATTAGAAAGGCACTGGAACTTCAAAACTCAAGTGAAGAGAAACTTCACCTTCACATCACTTTCACCCTCACTGGCTCTAATCAAATGGCTCACATACAACACAGCTTCCCTTGACAGGTATACAGAAGTGACTCAAACCAACAAAAAATAGAAAAAGAGTCCCAAAACATTGATGGGTACCCAGAAGTGTCTCAAACTAAAGAAATATAGAAAGGCACCCCAAAACCTGGATGGGTACTTAGAAGTGACTTAAACTAAATAAATATAGAAATGAACCCCAAAACTTTGATGGGTACCCAGAAGTGACTCAAACTAAAGAAATATAGAAAGGCACACCAAAACCTTGATGGGTAGTCAGAAGTAATTCAAACTAAAGAAATATAAAAAGAAGCCCCAAAACATGAATGGGTACTTAGAATTTACTCAAACTAAAGAAATATAGAAATGAACCCCAAAACATTGATTGGGTACCCAGAAGTGACTCAAACTAAAGAAATATAGAAAGGAGCACCAAAACCTTAATGTGTACTCAGAAGTAATTAAAACTAAAGAAATATAGAAATTAACTCAGAAACCTGGATCCAGTGAAGAGAAACGTCATCTTCACATCATCTTCACCCTCAATGGCTCTGGTCAGATGACTCACATACAACATGGCTTTCCTTGAAGGGTACTCAGAAGTGACTCAAATCAAAAAAGTATAGAAAAGGATTCCCAAAATCTTGATGGATACACAGAAGTGACTCAAACTAAAGTAATATAGAAAGGAGCCCCAAAACCTTGATGGGTAATTGGGATTGACTCAAATTAAAGAAATATAGAAATAAACTCCAAAACCTGGATCAAGTGAAGAGAAACTTCATCTTCGCATCATCTTCACCCTCACTGGCTCTGGACATTTGGCTCACATACAACACTGCTTCCTTTGATAGGCACCCAGAAGTGACTCAAACTAAAGAAATATAGAAAGGAGCCCCAAAATCTTGATGGGTACTTAGAAGTGACTCAAACTAAAGAAATATAGAAAGGAGCCCCAAAACCTTGATGGGTACCCAAAAATGACTCAAACTAAAGAAATATAGAAATGAACCCCAAAACCTGGATCAAATAAAGAGAAATTTCATCTGCACATCATATTTACCCTCACTGGCTCTAATCAGATGGCTCCCATTTTTTTTTCTTTACTTTTTTATCTGAGTATAGAGTGTATAGATCTATGTTTGTCCCAAGTATGCTTGAATCTACTTACTGTTGACTGACTCACTACCTCTCCTGGAAGTCTATTCCAAGCATCAACTACTCATTTCCGTAAAATAATACTTTCTAAGATTAGTTTTGAACTTTTCACCTGCTAGCTTGAGGTCCTGTCCCCATGTTCTTGATCTTAGCCTCATAGAAAAGAAAACTAGCGCACTAATCAGCTCATCTTTCTGTCACTCTACTCTTTCCTCCTATCAGCATGCTTATTGAACTGCAGCATACCTGATTGGCTTTTTCCGCTGCTCCTCCCTCCCCCACTCTCAGCTCTGTTGTATAAGTTTCAATACCAAGTCAAATTCAGGTACACTGCTTGCATTAGAAAAAAATACATTTAACAATGTATTTCCGGTGAAAGAAATGCACTAATTTTCTTCTTTTATATCTTTTTGGAAGTCAACTTTAAACTGAATATATTTCAATAAAAACTGGAAAAAGTAAAACTTTTGGTCGGCAGCTTTATCTACTAAAAAAAAAAAAAAAAGTAAAAAGAGAAGAAAAAGTCAAATTCTTGGCAGAGAACCTAATCGTTGCCATTCGCTGGGTAATTTCATTGCAGGAATGTTTGTCTTTTTGTAGTATTTATTATAGCTGTAATTATATTGTGATACACTGAACGGAAATCTCTTCTTGGCTGTAATTCTGGATTTGCACAGGGGTGACCACGGAAAAGAACAATGACAGGGGATTTGAAACGAAAAGCTGTGACAGGGGCTGAAGGGCAAAGTCAGGGAAATGGATTGCAAACAGACGTCTCAGAGATATTGTCAAACTGATTATAGACATGTATATGTTTTTGTAGACAGACGGCAAAATGTGTGCAAACAAAACTCAAATTAATTCAGCACGGCTTTGTATCATTGTAATGGTCTGTCCTAGACGCACTGAAACATTTGTGTCTCTCATCATTCTGAAAGGACAACAAATTTCCCGTCAAGGTGATTGGACTCAAAGCCTGATATTGCAAGAAATGTCAAGGAAATTCTCAGAATATCTTTTTCTTGTCATTTTTTGGGGTCATTTAAAATTACATATTTTATTTCCCATCAGTTTAAGCGTATCTAAACCCAAATTCAAAAATGTTATATGTAGCGCTACCTCCACAGGAGCCGCCTACATTAACTGGTTCTTTCCCACTACAGTACAGAGATGGTTTGTCTTTTTCTGTGTTGTATTGCTTAAAGGAACTGGGGAGGGGATTTGGGGTGGTGTGGGATACTCCAGAACGAGTGGACACTCACATCTAGGGAACCATGAGATATTTTGAACACCAGATGCAGCAAAACTGGAACAGTCTTTAGGTTCCCAGCTGGGGACCATGACATAGTTTGCAGAACAGATATGGCTAGAAACAATTTATAGTTTCCAGGCTGGGGGCCTAGACTGGAACAATAGGTTCCTGGCAGGGGGGCATGAAGTAGCTTGCAGAACAGATATGGCTAGATTGGAACAGTCTCTAGGTTCACAGCTTGGTAATATGAAGTAACTTGCAGAACAGAAATGGTTAGATTAAAACAGTCATAGGTTCCTGGGGAACCATGAAGTAGCTTGCAGAACAGATATGGCTAGACTGGAACAGTCTATAGGTTCCCAGCTGGGGACCATGTGGTAGCTTGCAGAACAGATATGGCTAGATTGGAACAATCTATAGGTTCCTGGCTGGGGACCATGAAGTAGCTTGCAGATCAGATATGGCTTGACAGGAACAGTTTATAGTTTCCCGGCTGTGGACCATAAATTATCTTGCAAAATAGATATGCCTAGACTGGAACAGTCTTTAGATTCCTGGCAGGAGACCATGACGTAGCTTGCAGAACAGATGTAACTAGACTGGAACAGTCTATAGGTTCATGGCTGGGGACAGTAAAGTAGCTTGTAAAATAGATATGGCTAGACTGGAACAGTCTATATGTCCACCGCTGGGGACCATGAAGTATCTTTCAGAACAGATATGGCTAGGCTGGAACAGTCTATAGGTACATGGCTTGAGATCATGAAGGAGCTTTCAGAACAGATATGGCTAGACTGAAGCCATCTATAGGCTCAAGGCTGGGGACTATGGAGTAGCTTGCAGATTATATATGGCTAGACTGGATCAGTCTATAGGTTCCTGGCTGGGGACTATGAAGTAGCTTGCAGAACAGATTTTCCTAGACTGGAACAGTTTTTAGGTTCACAGCTTAAGACCATGAAGTAGCTTTCTGAACAGATATGTATGGCTAGACTAAAAAATTCTATAAGTTGACGGATGGGGGCCATGAAGTAGCTTGCAGAATGAGTATGGGAGGCTCTACTCACAGAATCCTGGAACAGAATCAGTTCATAGATGCAGCCTCTTGTAGGTAGCACAACATCAAGCCCCAGGGGCTCCAGGGGTGAGGGCCCCCCTCCTTCTTTGAGCTCAGTGATCCATCCTATCAGAAGGGAGAAAAGACAAATCTCTCCGGGGCTCCTAACAGCTTTAACTGCTCCCAGCCACCAACTGTACACACCTCCCTAGGGATTGGCTGAACCCTGTTCAATATTCAGGCTCCCTAAACTCTAGAAGCTTCTTCTAGAGGTAGAGAGAAGCAATCAAACTACCCGTCTGTGAAGCCCTGAGCAGACCCTGATAGGCCCTTTTTAAAGGAACATCAGGGGGTCACCTTTGCACCCCACTGAAGCTAATCAAGCACATATCATGTTTAGTTAGCTTATTCCCTAGCCACAGAAGCCCAGGGTGAATAATAGTGGAGACCAGGATACATGACAGGGGAAGCGCGCGGGGGGGGGGGGGGGGTGATGCCATGGTCCAGTGTGTGAGGAAGGAATAACTTCTACTAGAAAGCAGATAGTCAACTGAAGAGTTGAACAGAGACTTTGGTTTGCTGTAGCAGCCAGGAGTCAGTTTACAGGGCTGTGCAGCTTTAGATGCAAAAACTTACACCCACAGCAGTGAAAATGGTAAATTAGAAATGACTCTGTATATAAAATATTTGGCATAATATACCATATATAACATATCATATACTACATACTACCATAAAATACTATGCCCTATACAGCAAACTGGAGTTTTCCTTTAAGGAATCCTTCAGTAACGCGGTTGTATATACAAGAAAAGTGTTTGTTTCATGGATATTGACAGAGATAAGCACTCATTCAATTTGTGAGTGTAGTTGTGATTCATAGAGAGAGATGGAGATAGGTCAGTAATGGGAAGCAAGGGCCGGGTGTAATTTTGTCTTTTGAGATTAGAATAAAGTATATTAAAAGATAAGGGGGCAAGTTGGTGCTGGATAGTAAACCTGATTCCCTAAGGCAGTGAACTGGAAGGATCTACTTAACATAAAAAGGAGAGTTCACATGGTGAGAATACGGAAGAGCAGAATAAACACAAGTAGAACTCATTCTGTAGAGGAAAACAAAATGAGTCTCAGTTAGTAAGTAATTAGCTAAATGTGCTCTAGTTTTGATTGACATGTGACATCAAGCCCAGCCAAATTACTCAAATTTACCTGTTATAATCAGTTATTTACACATTATTTCTAACAAGCATACCAGCCACAGATCTTCTATCATTCAGAAAACAGTGCAACACTGCTGAAGTTAGGGGGACCCGGAAATGTACTTTTAATCCATGCTCTAGATGCACTTTAATCAAAGCTTTCAATAATTTGCTACTGATAAATTGCACATGGAGAGGAGATGGGAGAAAGAAGAAAAAAAAAAAAAGAAAACAGATGGATTTCATATCCTTGTAAAATAGTAGCACTTTTTTACAAAAGTGGTTCCCACATCACTGAATTTCTATCAGAAAGAAGCAGGGTGGACAAAAAGAAAATAAATAAAAGAAAAGAAGAAAAGATAAAGCAAAGATGAAAAAATAAAGAAAAGAAAATGAAAAAGAAAAGAAAAGAAAAATAAAATAGATGAATTTCATATCCTTGTAAAATATTAGCACTTTTTTTGCAAAAGTGGTTCCCACGTGATTGGATTGCTATCAGAAGGAAGTAGGGTAGAAAAAAAAAAAAAAGATAACAGATGGATTTCATATCCTTGAAAAATATTAGCACCCTTTATGCAGAATAGGTTCCTACATCACTGAACTGCTATCAGAAAGAAGTAGGGTGGAAAAAAAGAAAACAAAGAAAAGAAAAGGAAAAGAAGAAAAAGATAAAGCAAAGATGAAAAAAATAACAAAAAGAAAATGAAAAAGAAAAGAAAAGTAAAGAAAAGAAAAAGAAAATAGATGAATTTCATATCCTTGTAAAATATTAGCACTTTTTTTGCAAAAGTGGTTCCCACATGATTGGATTGCTATCAGAAGGAAGTAGGGTAGAAAAAAAAAAAAAAGATAACAGATGGATTTCATATCCTTGAAAAATATTAGCACCCTTTATGCAGAATAGGTTCCTACATCACTGAACTGCTATCAGAAAGAAGTAGGGTGGAAAAAAGAAAACAAAGAAAAGAAAAGGAAAAGAAAAAGATAAAGCAAAGATGAAAAAAATAACAAAAAGAAAATGAAAAAGAAAAGAAAAGTAAAGAAAAGAAAAAGAAAATAGATGAATTTCATATTCTTGTAAAATATTAGCACTTTTTCGCAAAAGTGGTTCCCACATGATTGGATTGCTTTAGAAGGAGGTAGGGTGAAAAAAATAAAAAAATAAAACAGATGGATTTCATATCCTTGTAAAATATTAGCACTTTTTGCAAAAGTGGTTCCCACATCACTGAATTGCTATCACAAAGAAGTAGGGTGGAAAATAAGAAAATAAATAAAAGAAAAAAGAAAAGAAGAAAAAGATAAAGCAAAGATTAAAAAATAAAGAAAAGAAAATGAAAAGGAAAAGAAAAAAAAAGAAAGGAAAAGAAAAGTAAAGAAGAGAAATAGAAAATAGATGAATTTCACATCCTTGTAAAATATTAGCACTTTTTTGCAAAAGTGGTTCCCACATGATTGGATTGCTATCAGATGGAAGTAGGGTGGAAAAAACAAAACAAAGAAAAACATAAAAGAAAAAAGAAAAACAAAAGAAAATGAAATAGATGGATTTTATATCCTTGTAAAATATTAGCACTATTTTGCAAACGTAGTTCCCACACATCACTGGATTGCTATCAGAATGAATTAGGGTGGAGACAAAATAAATAAAAAAGGAAATAAATATGAAAGAAAGAAGAAAAAAAAGAAAATAGATAGAAACTAGATAACATACTTTTGTAAAATGATTGCACTTTTTGCAGTACCAGTGCCACAAAACAGCCCACTTACAATATGCCAAACAGCACCTAAAAAAGCATAAAAACTTCTGGAATCATTTGAATAAAACCAAAATGGATCTTTTTGGCCTCAACCCTGATTCTGTTTGGAAAGGAGTCAACATGGTGTATGACAAGAAGAACACTATCCCTACTGTGAAGCAGGGAGGTGTAGTTCAGCTGGTTTGACTGTGTGGAAGCTACAGGGGCCAAGGAACTAAATCAAAATTGATGGAAGATTAATGCAGTGTATTATAAAAAAATACTGGAGGAAAATTTGCATTCATCATCCTGGAAGCTGGGTATGGGAGGCACTTGGACTTTTCAATTTAACAATGATCTAAACCAGGGGTCTCCAAACTTTATAAACACAGGTCTAGTTTACTGTCCTTCAAACTTTAGGGGGCCTGGACTGTGGCCAGCAGGAGTAGAAAATGTCCTATTATCACTGGAAGTAAACAGTGTCCCCTCTTTGGTATTAGGGGGATGAATAGTGTCCCATCATTGGTTTTAGTGGGATGAATAGAGTCCCATTATTAGTGTCAGTGGGAGGAATAGTGCCCAATTATTGGTGTCAGTGGGAAGAATAGTGTCCCAACATTGGTGTCAGTGGGAGGAATAGTGCCCTGTTGTCAGCGTCAATGGCAGGAACTATCCCCCACTGTTGCTGACAGTAGGGAGAATAATGCCTCAAGGACTAGATACAGTAAAAGCAAGCAAAGGGCCACATCCGGCCCCGGGGCCACAGTTGGGCAACCACTGATCTAAACTATAAGGCCAAGTCAGCCTTTCAGTGGCTGCAGCAGTGAAGGGTCTGGAGTTACCATTATAGTCTCCTGAACTCAACATCATTGAGCCAGTTAAGGGAGATCTTAAACATTGATTTTATGCAACACAACCAATGAATTACAGATAGATAGATAGATGGATAGATAGACAGATAGATAGACAATTGGATAGATAGATAGATAGATAGATAGATAGATAGATAGATAGATAGATAGATAGATAGATAGATAGATAGATAGATAGATAGATAGATACTAAAACTAAAAGCACAGAGAACCAGTGATGACGTCATTGCGTCCCAAATAAGGTAGACATATTTAAAAATATATTTCATGTTGATGAGGGAGAAATGGATGAAACAGGGAAGGCAAAATATTATAAGAATAAACATCAGCTTTAAATGATTTTCCTGAAGTCGTGCTATTTCCTGCAAATCAAAGTCATGTGAAAGACAAAGTATAGAACAAGATCACTATAGAGGCACGTGGAAGATCCGGTATCTCTGCTGGACCATTCTTAAAGGAGAGGTCAATATGAGGAATGAGAATGAGCAACATTGCCTATTACCCAGAGTTCATCCTATTAATGTCCTCTGCTGGCAACTGATCTGAGATTAAAGAAGTCATGCCAGCCACTTCTAGGTGGTCCATGAAATTACAGGTACTTGACTCCATGCTAAGTTATCCTTCACTCTATCAATGTAGGTCACTCTCGAAGAAGGTGTCTGCATATCTCAGCATGTGAACTGCTTTTATGAGCTTATCATTCTGAATGTTGTGCAAATGTTTTCTCTTTTTGTTTGAGTCATCCAAAGCAAAGTTAGAATGTAAATCTGCACAGCTAGACTGTTCATACATACACGTGTTTGAATGCATAAAATAAAAGAAGTGAGTAATTAGATAGCAAAATAGAAAGACTTATGATGACTTAAAGTGCATGTATAGCCAACTTTTTATTTTAGTTTTGGAAAAAGTAGGGAAGAGTTATTCCCTTATAAGGTTTTAATTGCTGCCCGCCTTTCTCTAGATTCACCTTATGAATTGTCCTGTATTGCATCTCTTCTGTTTCAAATGTCACTTTATGCAGTGACATACCTCCTTAGACCCAATGGGGTTCATTTACTAAAACTGGAGAGTGCAAATTCTGGCGCAGATGTGCATGGTAGCCAATCAGCTTCTAACTTTAGCTTGTTCAGTTAGGTTTTGTTAAAGGGGGCTTCCAGATTCTGATAAGCACCCTGCCCACAGACCCCCACAGCCACAGCCCAAGGTTGTTGGGAAAAGGCCCTTGTCCCCATTAACATGGGGACAAGGTGCTCTGGGGTGGGGGGGGGCAGAGCATGGGATTCCCCTTAAAATCCATACCAGACCTAAAGGGCCTAGTATGGATTTGGGGGCCCCTTCTGCACTTTTTCAAACATTTTTTTATTGACAGCAATGGTATTGTATTGCCGGAAATTTAAATGTAAATTTTTGTGCAGCAGGTTCTACGCGGTACAGATGTGCCACTTTACAGGGAGACTAAGGCGACCCCCAGGCACTATATTTAAAGGAATTTTTCATTCTTATTGTTTCACTTTAAGCATCATTAAAATTACCGCTCCGGTAAAAATAATCTTTTAAAAATAAACATTTTGCATTGATACATGTCCCCCAGGGCAGTACCCGGGCCCCCATACCCTTTTTTTGGCCAATAACATGCATACAAACCTTCAAAATGGGCACTTTCGATTTTTCAAGTTCGGGTCTCATAGACCTTAATAGTGTTCGGAGTTTGGGTCCGAACTTTTGTGATGTTCGGGAGTTTTGGCAAGAACCGAACTTGGGGTTGTTCGGCCCAACTCTACAGATCTGCACCATATTTTGCACTCTCCAGTTTTAGTACATCTCCCCCAATTACTTTCTTTATCCTTGTCTCTGAAAATACTAACACTGACTGAGGGAACATGAAAGAAAAAGGGAGGGCCTAGCTAAACAGCAATAGCACTAAACAGCAGGGAAGGTCAGAGGAAGATACCAAAACCATATAAGTAAAGAAGCTGCAGTGCCAGAATCCGCCAATAGATGTCAGTATTAGTGTTGGGCAAACTGTTCGGGCCGAGCAGTTGCCCAGCACCCAAATTTCCTGCTCGTTCGGTGGGATGTTGGCCCGCCAAGCGCACAGTCACTATGTTGTCAAGGAGCAAGGTCGGGAAGCCGGCCACAGCGTCCTTAAGGAATGAGTCATCAGCTGTCAGTGGGCTTCCCCACTGATAGCTGAAAGAAACAAAACATTATTGCCAGCAATACAAAAACAAAATTGCGTAGGTTCCCCCCCAAAATCCATACCAGACCCTTATCCGAGCATGCAGCCTGACAGGCCAGGAAAGGGGGGCGCTCCTTGAACCATACCAGGAAACATGCCCTCAAAATGGTGGGGTGGGTGCTTTGGGGCAGGGGGGTTCTTCCCCCCCACCCTGAGGCACCTTATCCCCATGTTGAGGGGGAAAAGGGCCTCTTCCCAACATTCCTGGGCTGTGCTTGTGGGGGTCTGCGTGGCAGGGGGCCCCCAAATACCGCCACCCCCCTTTTTGAATGAGTACGAGGTACATTGTACCTCTACCCATTCATCAAAAAAATACTGTCAAAAATAAATAAAAACACTACAATGTTTTTTTGACAAGTCCTTTATTAAAAAAGAAAAAAAAAACTACAGGTATGTCCCCCGATGTAGATCCCTCGTCAATCAAATAAAAAAAACGCTCTGAACTCGTGGAAGGCAGACCGCCGCAAGCCTCCTCCGCCATCTGACAGTTCTTAAATAGGTAAGGGGCAGGGCCATCTGGTGATGTCACCTGGTGGCCCTGGCCCCTTGTGACATCACCGACCCTGCATGCACTGGTTGGTGATGTCACAAGGGGGGCGGGGGCACCAGGTGGGGCCACTACTCCTTTAAAAACTATTGTTTTAAAAAAAATTGCAATGATACATTTTCCCCCGCGCAGTATCCAGGCCCCAAACCCTTTTTATGGCCAATTTCTTGCATATAAGTCTTCAAAATGGGGACTTTTGTTTTCTCATGTTTGGCTCCTATAGACTTCAATGGAGTGTGCAGTTCGGGGCCAAACTTTTCCCCTCTTTGGAAGTTCTGTTGCAAACCGAACAGGGAGGTGCTCTGCCCATCTCTAGTTAGCATACTACAGAAAAATGATAATCTCAATACAAGTAGTATTTCAATACAAGACTTAAAAAGATATGTCAAAGTGGGGCAGAATGGTGTCTCTGTGTGGATTTGGCCTTCTTGGTAGAGTAGCAGAGCTATGATTCTACAAGTCAGAGCTGCCCCCTGATGGTAATCTGATAACTGGCGTGGTACTGATAAAGAAGCAGCAGGAAGCACAGCATGGGTACCGCAGAGACAGGGAGATCCTTGCATTGCAGGTCCTCAGGTACAGTTTCCTCTCCAGCAAGGAGAGCAATGAGCAACACAGTATAGACATCACCAAATCTTACTTCAAATCTGGTAAGCCTAGCAGTCAGGGGGCAGCATTGCCTTAGATTGGGGGGTCTCTAAACTATGACCCAGGGGCCACATTCGGCCCACCAGGTTATTTTAACCTGGCCCGCAGCTAAGGTCAGTGGCATATCCTCAGTGTGCACTGATTGAGGATTAAGGTCAGCAGAGGCTGCCGATGGACTCTGCTTCTGATGTAAGGGTGATCCTGATGGAAGGGATGACTCCTAAGGCAGTCTCTGATGTAAGGGAGGCTCTTATGGGGGACCCTGGTGGAAGGGGGGACTCTGATGGGGAACCTGATTTAAATGGGGACTCTAGTGGGGACCCTGAAGTAAGGGGGAAAAAGAAAACCAACACTTGCAGAATTGCAATTGTTTAACAGTCACCACATCCCTAATTGAATAGACAAAACAAAAAAAAAACCCTTGGAGGTGGGACTTTGAAAGTGACTGAAAACACACAGAAGTATATCAAAAAATATATATATACATTTAATAAATTAGTACAAAAATACAAACACAGTCTAAATACAAAACACATTGATTATGTACAGATCCAGAAGGCTAGTTGCATTAATGAGGAGAAAAATTGACATTTATGCAGGGATGAGCCGAACACCCCCCTGTTCGGTTCGCACCAGAACCTGCGAACAGACAAAACATTTGTGTGAACTTTAGAACCCTATTAAATAGAATGGACTCGAACGTTCGAAATCTAAAGTGCTAATTATAAAGGCTAATATGCAAGTTATTGTCCTAAAAAGTGTTTGGGGACCCGGGTCCTGCCCCAGGGGACATGTATCAATGCAAAAAGAATTTTTAAAAACGGCCGTTTTTTTCGGGAGCAGAGATTTTAATAATGCTTAAAGTTAAAAAATAAAAGTGAAATATTCCTTTAAATTTCGTACCTGGGGGGTGTGTATGATATGCATGTAAAGTGGCGCATGTTTCCTGTGCTTAGAACTGTCCCTGCAAAAAATGTCATTTTTGAAAGAAAAAAAGTCATTTAAAACTCACTCGTGGCTATTAATGAATTGTCGGCTCCCGGCAATACATACAAAATTCATTGATGAAAAAAAAAAAAAAAACGTGGGGGTTCCTCAGAATTCAATTACCAGGCCCTTCAGGTCTGGAATGGATATTAAGGGGAACCCCGCTGCAAATTTTTAAAAAAATTGACGTGGGGTTCCCCCAAATATCCATTCCAGGCCCTTCAGATCTGGCGTGGATTTTAAGGGGAACTCCACCCCAAATTTTTTAAAAAATGGCGTGGAGTCCCCCTAAAAATCCATACCAGACCCCTTATCCGAGCACGCAACCTGGCCGGCCGCAGGGGAAGAGGGGGGGACGAGAGAGCGGCCCCCCTCCCTCCTGAACAGTACCAGGCCACATGCCCTCAACATGGGGAGGATGTCCCCATGTTGATGGGGACAAGGGCCTCATCTCCACAACCCTTGCCCGGTGGTTGTGGGGGTCTGCGGGCGGGGGGCTTATCGGAATCTGGAAGACCCCCCCCCTATGTGAATTGGTAAGGGGTACCCCTACCATTTCACGAAGAAAGTGTAATTTTTTTAAAAAAAAACACACAAACACCTTGAAAAAGTCCTTTATTAAAAAAAAAACAAAAAAAACATTCCAGCGGTGAAATCCAGTGTCCCGCGGCGATCCCGATGTCCAGCGCTGTCCTAATTTAAATTTACACAGTGAAGGAAGTTTCCCCGCTCAGGCCAATGACGTAGGCGGGGTCTGACATACCGAGGGGGCGGACCTGATGAGGAACTTCTCTCACTGTGATAATACATGTATAGACCCGCCCCTTCTCATGTTCCGCATCTGGTCCGCTGAGCGGACCTGATGGGGAACTTTAGAAGGGGCGGGTCTATACATTTAAAACACTGAGAGGGAGTTCCCCATCAGGTCCACTCAGGCACAACCAATGAAGGACAGCGCTGGACATCGGGATCGTCGCGGGACACTGGATTTCACCGCTGGAATGTTTTTTTGTTTTTTTTTCAATAAAGGACTTTTTCAAGGTGTTTGTGTGTTTTTTTAAACATTTTTTTACGCTTTCTTCGTGAAATGGTAGGGGTACAATGTACCCCTTACCAATTCACATAGGGGGGGCGGGATCTGGGGGTCCCCTTTGTTAAAGGGGTCTTCCAGATTCCGATAAGCCCCCCGCCCGCAGACCCCCACAACCACCGGGCAAGGGTTGTGGGGATGAGGCCCTTGTCCCCATCAACATGGGGACATCCTCCCCATGTTGAGGGCATGTGGCCTGGTACGGTTCAGGAGGAAGGGGGGGCCGCTCTCTCGTCCCCCCCTCTTCCCCTGCGGCCGGCCAGGTTGCGTGCTCGGATAAGGGTCTGGTATGGATTTTTAGGGGGACTCCACGCCATTTTTTTTTAAATTTGGGGTGGAGTTCCCCTTAAAATCCATGCCAGATCTGAAGGGCCTGGAATGGATATTTGGGGGAACCCCACGTCAATTGTTTTTAAAATTTGCGGCGGGGTTCCCCTTAATATCCATTCCAGACCTGAAGGGCCTGGTAATTGAATTCTGGGGAACCCCCACGCTTTTTTTTTTTTTTATCAATGACTTTTGTACGTATTGCCGGGAGCTGACAATTCATTAATAGCCGCGGGTGAGTTTTAAATGACTTTTTTTCTTTCAAAAATGAATTTTTTTGCAGGGACAGTTCTAAGCACGGGAAACATGCACCACTTTACATGCATATCATACACACCCCCCAGGTACGAAATTTAAAGGAATATTTCACTTTTATTTTTTCATTTTAAGCATTATTAAAATCACTGCTCCCGAAAAAACGGCCGTTTTTAAAACTTCTTTTTGCATTGATACATGTCCCCTGGGGCAAACGGGCGAACAGGCAATGTTCGAGTCGAACATGAGTTCGACTCGAACTCGAAGCTCATCCCTACATTTATGGTCAGACCCGACAGCTGTTTCGGTAGACCCTACTTCGGGGGATTTGTAGACATAAAAGTCAGAAGTTGTCTATAGGGAGACAGATTCCATTAAATACATAGTTATGATATGAATAAATATCTTGTTGTATATATATACATAAAACACAAAATAATTTACAAAATAGAATAAATGTTTTGCTTACAAATATTTCCAAAAATTGGTTCGACATTCCATGCGTCATTGGGTCACATGCATTGTTGTAAACATGGGGTGAGAGATCAAACACCCCACGGATGGGGGCTCAAGAGTGGATAGGGTCCAAAGGACTTCAACAAGGGTCCCCAGAAAATGACAGACGGCAGAGCTGAGGGAGACTCTATAGGTATTAGTGAGTCTATTTTCTACAAGACATTGAGAGAGAGGGGAGACAAAAGGAAGCTAATCAGCAAGCCCCTAGTACATACTAAAACCCCCCCATTCATTCTGGTCAACGCCTAAGCCAGGCATAAAGAGTACATATCCAATATATGTGAAAAAACCTACCAGTATGGTGACAGACCTCCAAGTCAACAAGTAGAAGAGGGAACTTGAAAAAATTTCACAAATAGAGGGAATCCTCAATTAGAGAGAATTGCATCAATTATGCTCTACTATAACAGTGAAGCAACTGTGTACACAGTCCTAGTCTCCTGATTTAGAAAAGTATCTGAAAGAAATGAAATGGAGACAAAAAGGGAGGGGAGATGGAGGTAACCATGAAATCCAGCACATCAAAAATAGTATTGTCCTAAGCTGCCTAAAGAGACTCTATCTCAACGAAAAGTACCTCTGTGGGTCCTCAGTATCCAGACTACTGCCGTGTCCAATGCCTCGTGTGGACCATTGCTGGTCATCGAGGGCTTTAAATGGTGTCCAGTGAATGACCGCGCATGCGTGAGAAAACAGCGTCAAAAGCGGAAGCGTAATGACGTCAATACGCAAAGCGTCGTGTAAATATGACACGCTCCCAATCAAAACAGGCAGGAGCGATGAATTATAGGCGGAAGTAAGTATATATACAAAAGGCATCAACATTTAACTAATGTATATGCCTAAAAGACGCAAACGCGGTACAGAATATGGGCTGATTAAATTACCCCAAATTAAAACAAAAGAGAAAGAGAGAGAAATTACTAATCCAATAGAAATTATATGTCTATATATTCTATTACATCACCGTACACACACAGTCTAATTAAATGCAATATATATCACAAACAAAGACCATTTCCATTCATTCTGTGCATGGAATGTAACCTGCACATATATGTCCCATCAGGCAAGTTGGATGGTGATTAAGTGTATCAACCATTGAGTGTGTCAGCATGAATATGATAATTATAGTGTATGTAATCCCTCCTTCTAATAAAATTAAATTTGTTAAAACAAATGTGGGCACATGGATCAGCAAAAATTATTATATAGAGCCCAGAAGATTGTGTCACCATAGGGGGGCCCCCGCGCGTTAAATGCCAAGCAACATCCCTGTGTGATGGTAGCTGGCCGATGACGCGCACCAACGCATAGATGCAAATGAATGCATAAAGGAGGGGGAAAGAGGTTATGTCGAGAGGCCAAAAAAGGGGGGGGGATTGGCCATCAGGACACCTCACCCCCCACGTGCGCCATGTGAAGGACAAAGGACCCATCGAAAGCCCAAAGCAACACATGCACATGGACCAAAGACGCACCGGGTGAAGAGACAACAAGAAAAAAAAAATTATATTATAATAAGGGGGGAGAGGAAATATATATCATGAAGACCAAGCATTGTGCAATGTGAAGACAGTACCTATCACAAAAAACATTCAATACTAACATTGAGTGTGTTATATTGCCTATACTTCTACTCTTCCCAACCGCCAGAGGAAAAACCCTCAAGGAACGGACGTTAACTTATAAGTTTATTCAACCCTGGTGGCGTGGTGGCATTCAAGGTAAAAATCCATCTAGTCTCTCTCTGTAAGAGAGTTCTGTTCCAGTCCCCTCCTCTATTATTGGGATGTATCCTGTCCAGAATTAAAAACTTTATTCTTGGAATTCTACTATTGTGGATATCTTTGATGTGCCGTCCCAGAGGGAGATCTGGGTCACATTTCTTCATACAGGTAATGTGCCTAGCCGCTCTTTCAAAGAATGGCTGTTTGGTTTTGCCAATGTAGAATGATCCACATTGGCATGAGAGTAGATAAACAACTCCTTCCGTTTTACAGTTGGCAAAGTGGGTTGCTTTAAAGATTTTGCCATTTGGTAATGTTGCTTTATTGTCAATGTTCATATATTGGCACAGGCTACAGCCTCCACATCGATATGTACCGGGTCGCCTACAAGGATCAGCACGGAATTCACTCGTGTATTCACTTTGTATTAAGTTGTCCTTTATTGAGTTAGCCTTACGGTAAGTAATTGATGGTTGGGTTGGCACAAATGGAGCCAATGACGGATCAATCTTCAAAAGATGCCAGTATTTGGAGACAATTCTCCTAATCTGCTCACTTTGTCTACTGAATTTGGTAATAATACGTACAGTATTCAAGTCAGGATTGTCAAGTCTACTACTCAGTTGTTTTTTTGTCAGAAGTTGATCCCTAGATTTGAGGGTAGTTCTTCTAAATGATTTTTTGAGACTACTGAGGGAATACCCTCGTATTAGAAGGTGATCTCTTAGGGCGTTAGCTTCTCTCTGAAAGGTAACATCATTCGTAGAATTGCGGCGTAACCGCAAATATTGCCCGAATGGTATTGATTTCACTAGTGATACAGGATGTGCACTTCCCGCATGAAGTATGGAATTACATGCTGTATCTTTGCGATATAGAGCGCTTGTTAGTTTGCCATTCATGTCCTTTAATATAGTGATGTCCAAAAAGTTAATAGACACATCACTATATGTCATGGTGAATTTTAAATTATAGAAATTGTCATTCATGGCATCCAAACAAGATAACAACAATTCTGTGGTGCCTACCCACACGATAAATATATCGTCGATATAGCGACTCCAGTTGACAATGGATTCAGTCAGTGGCAAAAGAGTCTCTTCCGATAGAAAGCTTTGTTCCCACTCCCCCAGGTACAAATTGGCATTGGATGGGGCGCAGCAAGTCCCCATTGCTACGCCCTGTACCTGGAGGTAGTGGGACCCATCAAAAGAAAAAGCATTGCAAGTAAGAATGTGCTCAAGGGCAGAAAGCAAAAACAGATCAAAGGGGCGGTTGTCACGATGAGATTGGGACAAAATATGTCTGATAACCCCAATGCCCCGCTGGTGGGGGATGGAGCTGTAGAGTGCTTCTACATCAACGGCCACCAGCAGGGCATTGGGGGGCACAGACATCTCATCTAGTTGGTTTAATAGGTGCATGGTATCTTTGACAAATGAGGGCAGATTGTTCACATATGGGCGGATCTGTTCGTCAATGAATTTGCTAAGGTTTTCAGTGATGCTGCCACATCCTGAAACAATAGGACGACCTGGCGGTATGGTTTGATTTTTGTGCACCTTGGGGAGGCTGTAAAAAGTCGGGATTCTAGGATGGAGGGTTCTAATGAAATTCCAAATTTGTAGATTGATAGTTCTATTGGTATATGCATCATCAATCAACAGATAGAATGCATTATTGAACTTGTCAATCTGAGTTCTTGAGATTCGTCTGTACCAATCATTGTTGTTTAGTATTTTTAGACACATCTCCCTATACTGAAGGTTCCCCATAATTACGATATTGCCCCCTTTGTCTGCAGGTTTTATCGTCAACTGGGTCTGTTTGGTTAGATTATCAAGGGCCTTCTTTTCGCCTCCAGTCAAATTGGACAGAGTTTTGCAGTTGGAATTGAGTTTCTTAATATCTCTAGTTGTCATAGTCAAAAAGGCTCCCAGATTAATATTGGTACCTATAACTGGAAATTTGTCTGATTTCTTTTTTAGAGAAGATTGAATCTTAGGTAAAATTACCTTTTTCGTAGTTATTGACGGTGTATCTCCCACGAGTAAACTCTCCAGATCGATCCTGTCTATGTGGTCCAAATTCCCGTGGTCCATGGATAGATCCACAAGAGTTTGTACGTCATGTTCATGTTGAATTGCAATTTTCTCTTTATCTTTAATTGGAACTTCAGTTTTAGTATACATACTCTTCAAAAGCAATTTCCTTGAAAATAATTGTAAGTCCTTAATTATCTCAAATTTATCTAGATCTGAACTTGGACAGAAATGTTAACCCCTAGACAGGACAGATCTCTCATCCTCTGATAGTATATAGTCTGACAAGTTAATAATATTCAACCTATCACCACTAGATTCATGGCTATCTAGCTATGGTACCATATTGGATGAACTAATACTCATCTCCGCCATGGGTTCGGCCATGTCTGACACATTATTTTGGGGGAATAAAATCCCCGATCTGGATTGTTCAGGTGGGCCACCACGTGGTCCTGTTACCTTTATATTCAGAGTCCCATTGTGGGGAGGGATGGGCATTACTTCCACCATACGTTTTTTGGTTTGTCCCTTATTGGGTGATTTCCATTTATTCTTAAGTGGCTTTTTCTTATCCGAGATTGAACGCTGTGAGGATGAAGAGAGAGAGGAATTAAGTGAGACATTGGTTCCCATTAGACTTGTGCACAACGGAAAAATTCGTTCCGTTTCGGTTCGTTTCTTTCCGGTCCTGTTGATTCGTAATCATTCGTAATTTTGCTAGACGGGATTTTTCGTGTTCGGACTCATTCGTATTTTTGCAAGCGACATTTTTCGTTGAATTTTTTGTTGCTTTATAATTCGTACTTTCGGTAGAGTACGTTGTTTTTCGTTGATTCTGGACACAACTCCTACTTTCGTAACTTTTTTTGGGTTCGTACTTTCGGTAGAGTACGTTGTTTTTCGTTGATTCTGGACACAACTCCTACTTTCGTAACTTTTTTTGGGTTCGTTGATTCGTAATTTTCCGTGTCTCTCTCACAACGACGCTGCCTATTATGCCTAATGTGCTTCGAATGGATTTGTACTTTTCTAAATACATTGCGGTTATTTGTAACGATTCGAAATCTCGTATTTTACTTTCGTTTTTTACATGCGGCTATAGCCTCTGCCCCTGTACACCATTTTGAGAGGGTTCAGCACGGTGAGGGAGAAGCAGAGAGCAGAGCAGAGTGTTATTGTGCTTCGAATGGATTCGAAATCTCGTATTTTACTTTCGTTTTTTACATGCGGCTATAGCCTCCGCCCCTGTACACCATTTTGAGAGGGAGTTCAGCACGGTGAGGGAGAAGCAGAGAGCAGAGCAGAGTGAGTGTTATTGTGCTTCGTATGGATTCGTACATTCATAACTTTTTCATAACGAATTATGCCGAAGACATTCGGGCATTCGCTATTTGCGGTATAATTTATTTCGGATTCGGTCTTATTCGTAATTGCTTTGTTCGGAAATTCGAATGCTTCCGAATGTCCGAAAGTTGCTAAATTCGGACGAATTTCAATTCGTTACGAAACGAATTGCACAAGCCTAGTTGCCATATCGACAACCGCACCCTTCATTTTGTTGAATTTGGGGCGCGTGCGTGGGTTATTATTTCTTTGCCAGTGATATGCTTTTGATTCTTTGAAGGCAATCTTATCTCTCCAGAATTTTTGTTCTTTGGCTGGTAACACATTACCAGCCAAAAAATCAAGATGAGTTTTAATACCTTCTTCTAAAGTTTTATAGTTGTCAAGATTTTCACATGGTTTTAGCTGTATATAGACATTCTCGATGTCTGTATTTAGAACCAAAATTCTTCTAGAATATTCTTCCATTAACAGCTTCATCATTATTAGGCTGCACTGTAGTAAATTCTTTTCTCATTGTTTCTTGAAGGATTCGTCAATATTATCAAAAGTGGGAAAGATCTGAACACGTAAACCTAACGGGTTCAGATCCTCCCTAATATACTGTTCGAATCCTTCAATATGCCATAGTAGTTGTGCCTTCTTCTCAACCAATTTGGATAGTTGGGAAAAGAGGGCCGACATTTCAGAGGTTTGAGCTTCCTTTTTTGCTTGCTCTCTATATCTGGACATATGTCCCTCAAAGTCCTTGGATTTAAACATGATAAGTCCCAGACAACAAAGACTAGAAAATCTATACAAAGTATGTACAATAAGAAAGATATATCTCCCTCAGCTCTGCCGTCTGTCATTTTCTGGGGACCCTTGTTGAAGTCCTTTGGACCCTATCCACTCTTGAGCCCCAATCCGTGGGGTGTTTGATCTCTCACCCCATGTTTACAACAATGCATGTGACCCATTGACGCATGGAATGTCGGACCAATTTTTGGAAATATTTGTAAGCAAAACATTTATTCTATTTTGTAAATTATTTTGTGTATTATGTATACATAAACAACAAGATATTTATTCATATCATAACTATGTATTTAATGGAATCTGTCTCCCTATAGACAACTTCTGACTTTTATGTCTACAAATCCCCCGAAGAAGGGTCTACCGAAACAGCTGTCGGGCCTGACCATAAATGTTAAATTTTCTCCTCATTAATGCAACTAGCCTTCTGGATCTATACATAATCCATGTGTTTTGTATTCAGACTGTGTTTGATTTTTGTACTAATTTATTAAATTTATATATATTTTTTGATATACTTCTGTGTGTTTTCAGTCACTTTCAAAGTCCCACCTCCAAGGTTTTTTGTTTGTTTTGTCCCCTCTGAAGTAAGGGGGGCTCTGATGGGGGATCCTGGTGGAAGGGGGGACTCTGATGGGGACCCTGATTTAAGAGTGCACTCTAGTGGGGACCCTGACGTAAGGGGGCCCTGATGGGGACCCTGACATAAGGGGGGTTCTGATGGGGACTCTGATGGGAACCCTAGTGGAAGGGGGAACACTGATGGGGACCCAGATGTAAGGGGGACCCTGATGGGCATTTTTTTCAGCAAACGATTATTTGTAAACTATACAATGCAGCCATCGTACTGAAAAAATGTAAGACTCCTGCCTTAGACGATCTCACTCTGCAGATATACAACTGTGAACCTCAAGGCATAGGGGTGCTTAGGTACAGGATGTTTACTGCTATTTTTCAGAGGAATTCAAGACAAAAGGTACCGTATATACTTGCGTATAAGCCAAGTTTTTCAGCACATTTTTTTGTGCTGAAAATGCCCCCCTCGGCTTATACTCGAGTCACCTTTTTGCACCTGATCTCCCGGACTTTGGGGACCCGGTACCCAAACTTAGCACACATGTATCCCCACTCTTCCTCTACAAGTGTGCAAATGTATTGTTCAGGGGACCTACGGCCAGGGAGCACCGATTTTTCAAAGCCGGGCACCCCTTCTATAGACTCCCATGTTAAACGGTCATTTCTCCGGTGACTTTGGGGACCCGGTACCGGCCGGTCATTGGTCTCCTGGACCTGAAACTTGGCACACATGTAGCTTCATTTCTCCTCTACAAGTGTGAAAAGTTAGTTGTCTGGGGAACCCACGGCCGGGGAGAACCAATTTTTCAAAGCCAGGCACCCCTTCCATAGACTCCCATGTTAAACGTCAGTCTAATCATGGACACAGTGAGGCATGGGCACAGTGAGGCATGCAGATGGACACCCTAGGCTTATACTCGAGTCAATACGTTTTCCCATTTTTTGTGGTAAAATTAGGTGCCTCGGCTTATATTCGGGTCGGCTTATACTCGAGTATATACAGTATATTTATTTAGAGTACTGCTGAGGCACAATACACATTTCTAGATGTTCCCTATAATGTAGCAAATATTCATTTTGGGCTTAGGTCCACTCTAAATGATAACATCAAGCTGTGATATATGTTGGAAGTTAGACCAGGCCAGCAAAATGAAATAAACCCCTTGTTTAAAGAGAAAACTACAAGACCCCTGATTTGAATGGAAAGGTCTAATTTCAATTGTGAGGCTTAACAAAATGACAATCCACTCCAGCAACTAAGGGATGTATTCTGTACTTAAAAAAAACTCTGTGTACTTTTCATTATCAGCTAATTGAGTAAATACATTCCAAGTGAAGCAGAACTGCTCATTTCTGCTCACTGGCGAAGTATTTCAGAATCAGGATCAGGCACTGCAGAATGGAATAATGTACAAGGGGGTTCCGGTTGAATAACCAATACAAACGGAAAGTTCTATTTCCCTGGCAAATGCTCTTTCTCCTCCGCCCGTTGCTTCATTGTTTGTTTTTCTTAATGCCGACTGCGTGCGCCAAGGAGGATTATTAGTTGTATTTATTGAAAGGCTAACATGGGCTTGCATGTTCTGCGACTGGCATTTGAGAGAAAATCCTAAATAGGTGATTCTTAATCCTTTGGAATTCTTCTACGATGGAAATGCATTTAAGGGATCATTCCAACCAAAACTAATATTTCAAAATGGCACAGATGCCAGCAGGTTGAAACAGACACCACTTTCAAATATCTGTAAGATCTATGGAAAAAAAAATAAGTCCCAGGTTTGCTTTTACCAACCCTCCTCATTATATACGAGGGCTGTACCTAAAGCAATCCAAAAGTAGGCATTCATTTTTTCTTGATTTACATGTCTTTGACAGGTATCCTTTGCTATTTCCGGGAGCCTCAGCTGCGGGCATTGATGTCACGGGTGGGGCTCCCTCCTCCTCCCTCCTCCTTCCCCTTTCGCCGGCCCAGTAGGAGAGAGGAGCGGGCCTCGCGCATGCGCAGTAGGGTTCCCGGCGTGAAGCCGAAAGGCTACACTGCCGGGTACCCTTACCCACAATGGCGGTTGTAGCACCCGAAAGCTGATGGAAACTTCAGCTGTGGTGCCGACATCACTGGACTCCAGGACAGGTAAGTTTCCTATTATTAAAAGCCAGTAGCTCCAGTATGTGTAGCTGCTGGTTTTGAATTATTATTTTTTTGGGTGGACCACCGCTTTAACTCATGAATCGGCAAAGTCTGTAATAAATAGTGCATATAAGCATTAACTGCAATGTGATTAATAAGACTATAGCTAATCTAGAGTGCAGTCTAGGAGAATGGCTAGGATATGAAGCGAGGTACCTCTTAGCATAAGCAATTATTGAAGGTCTCTGTGTAGCCGCTATAAAGGGACAGTCTTTAGTCTAAACTATTCAGTCGACTAGCGTTGGGGCCCAGTTTTACTGTTGGTGCATGTGAGAATAGTCCTAGTCAAGCCTGCAGGCAGCAATAAGGCAACTCGATAGCTGTATGGTCAGTTTCTGAAGAGCTCAATCTCTCTAGCAACAGCTAGTGAATCCCTACAGCAGCAGCTCACTCACAGCCATCAGTCCACTCTGTTCTATGGCCAGGTGACTCTAGCTGTCAGCACCCCTGAGCTCAGCACTCTGGATCCCGCTCAGGCCGCCAACATGCAGCAGTGATGGTGAATGTCATCATTGACAGGTCCATTTGACCTGAAGTAAACCTCCTTCTGAACTGCTTTTGTCCTGATGCACATTGATTTTATATTCTCATAGAGCTGTGTAGCACTACCCCTGCAGGGGCCACTTGGCAATTTGGATTCTCTGTTCTGTGCCTAAACTCCAAGAACAACCTCAGCCCCTCTGACACACCTGGTTGAATTAAAGTTACGGCAAGCACTTATAAGAACATAAGTATAGATACTGTGAATTAGCACCAGGAAAAAGACACAAGACCGTTTAGTGGTAAATGAACACAATGAAGCTCACAATGTAGCAACTCACTCACAACCATCAGTCCACTCTCTGTTCAACACCCAGGTGACTCTAGCTGTCGGCACCCACCCCTGAGCTTAGTTCTCTGGATCCCGCTCAGGCTGCCAACATGCAGCAGTGATGGTGCACACCGGACAGCGATGAGCAATCTGTGCTCTCCCTCGGGGCAAGAGGAATCTGTGTCCTGTACAGCCTGAGAAAATGCATCTCTTTCCCCTCCTGGCGATCTCCCTCTGGGAAATGCAGTTCAAAAGCTCATGATTACAGTAGAGTCTCTCTCCCATGGACTACAGTTCCCATAGTGCAGTGCTAAGTCCTTCTGCTCAGCAGCTGCCTCCTCTTGCTGATATAGCTGTTAACCAGTTCAGCACTGCAGGGCAGCAGCTTCAGAGTGCAGCTGCAGCCAGTGTTTCTATCACTCTCTATTCTTAGCCAAGGATCTGGCTACACTTGTATGGGAATGCAAAACTCACTAGAGGCAAACAAAGGCCCATTGACGCAAGGCCTAAAGGAAAAATATGTTTTTACGCCAGCAGACCCCTGTACACTGGGAGAGATTTATTCACGTAGTTCAGTAAAACCAATGAAACCGGTTTTATATTGCCTCTGCCATCCTAGACGGAGAGACTTCTGGCAACAAATTTATTCTGTCAGGAAAGTGACTAGAAAACAGAATCTGCGACAGTTTTCTCTATATTGTCAGAGAAGGATTTACAGCAGTATTTTCCTGTAATCATTTGAGGTGTCAACAGTCAGCTGTTCTAGTAAACTGATGTAACCGAGAATTGTAACAATTGTGTATTTAACTGAAGAAGCAATCTGTAGTGAGTCCTTGTTTTCAAAAGATTTGCTGCACTAGAGCTTACAAGTTATGATGCTGCCGAGAGCCTGACTCTATAAAAAGTTCTAACACTTTGTTCAGAGAGAAGAAAAACTTTTAACCAAGTTATACCTGTTATTAGAGGAAGCAGTAGACTGCCGATGCTGAACTCTTTGAGAAAATGGTAGTTGTCTTGATGCAATATGTCTTAAAGTAATCACCCGACCAATAATCAGGAAATCTGACTGCAATCTGGCCTTAATTATTGCATGTTTTCTCCAACCCAAACAATTATTTTTAGTGCAGAAGCTTGCCCACCCCTGCATGCCTCCTGCACTTTTCAAGTGGCCAGTGAGGAAGTCAATCACAGTGTCAGGGAACTAGTAGACCAGACTGCGTGACTACACAGAGGAGACCAAAAACGCATTTAAGTGAAATAAAAAGGTGTTTATTTACAAGGTGACAAACAAGTGAAAACAACCAGTGCACAATCAACAACAAATAGTATATACAAATCAAGGGGAGATACCGTAACCGTAAACAAAGCCAGGCCGAGATCATACACCAGGAGATATCAGCAGATGGGTGAGGACGGGAACACAACAGGGCAGGGAGAGGATGGATGGACAGGCTGTGGGGCAGGAATCCAAGGTCGAAGGTGATCACTTTTTATCTTTGTATGTTGGTGTTTTTCTGATTAAAAACCCCATTTTTTTTTGACCTACACCATTGGAGCCCCCTATTTTTTTCTTCTCTTTGCATGAAATCGGTGAGGAAAAGTTTTTTCAGTTTTCTCCAGTTGGTCCTTCTACAATACCCTTGTCGGGGTATTTTCACAATAGTTTTTATTAAGATTTTTTCACATAGTAACAATAGAAATCAATGGCAGTTCTTGTTATTCATAAAAACGTACAGTAGAAGATCATTTGCCAAGATACATTGACATAACAAAAATCATGTTGAAGCTTGAACAGTGAATGTAGTATTAGTACCATTTGCATGGTGGCGGTACTGTCCCCGCACCCAGACACCCCAATTTGGGAACTAACTGTGTCGTAGGTTTGGTGGCAGCACGGCCGACCAGTTATTTGTTTGAATAGCTTTTTATTGGAATTTTTCAAATAAACAATAAGTAGTTATCAAATAATAAGCATCTACACAATGAAGTTTTTTTTTTTTTTTTTGAACAGGTGAAGCGGGAGGGTAGGTCAGGAGGGAGTGGGGTAGAAATGGGGGGCTAGAAGGGGAGGAGAAGCAAGAGAGCTTTAAAAGGAATACTATAAATCAGCGGTTGAATTTGTTTTCGTACTAAAGTTTCCATGGGTTCCAGAGACTCTTTAAAACAGGGTTGGCAGGTGATCCCCGTGAGAGGATGGTTTCATATGTGTGGTGAGTTTGTACCAAGTTTACCACTTCTGGGAGAGTGGGGATGTCTGTGGATTTCCAGTGTCTGGCTATCAGAAGTTTTGTCGCTAGGAGGATGTGTGTGACCACCAGCCTAAGGTTGGGTGGTATGTCATCAATGGTTAGATTCAGAAGAGCTAGGTGGGGGGTCAGTAAGATAGGAAAATTAAGTATGTCTCTCAGTGTTGATTCTACTGCAGTCCAGAGCTGTCGCAGGTGGGGACATGTCCAGAAAATATGTATGAGTGTACCAGAGAGGGTGCAATTTCTCCAACAATCTTGGGATGTGTGAGTGTGAAATTTAGTTATTCTGGATGGTGTCAGATACCATCTCATTGTCGGGGTATTTTCCATTTAAGTTTGATCGTATCCCATCGTCCGGTTGAATACCGGGATCCAGAGTGCCAGTCTTCTGGTGGGATCTCCAGCCTTGGGGGTATTGGAGACCCGAGAAGTACTGCATCCATCAGTTCCACCCAGGATTGAAGACATCCGATCGTCTAGCCGGTATACCTCTACATCCATCAGAGATCCGGGGACGTTCCTGTGGAGCAGCCGTTGGAGATACTCTCAAGCTCGATTGATCCACTGTCGTATGACATTCGGGTCCAACGTTTCTGGTAAACACACATGAATGTCACCATCCACGTGAAGAATCGTGCCAGAGGTTTTACATCCATTCCTTGTTATTTACCCACTGTTTTGGACACTCTTAATTTTTTTGTTTTTGTTTATTATTGTGGACATTTTATATATATTGGGTAGAGCGTTCAGCCTGCCCCTTCTCACTTTTTTGTGTGTTTCCATTTATTTATGGTCACATTTGAGTTACAGTCCAGTTTTTACTGGCCTATATGTAGCGCTGTACTATTACCTTCCACTTTGTTTGAATTTGTCACATTCCAGCACAGCTGCTTCACCTCCCTCTATAGAGTTGTTATTATTTATGTATTTTTTGGGTAGCGCATTTATTTATTTTTATAAATTTTTATCAGGAATCCAAGGTCAACAGGTAACAGGTGGGGCAGGTCCAGGATGGGCTCAGGATAGGATCAGGTCGGGTCAGATGCAGGCTCAGGATAGGATCAGGTCGGGTCAGATGCAGGCTCAGGGTCGGATGCAGGCTCAGGGTCAGATGCAGGCTCAGGAGAGAGAGATACCAAGGCGAGCATGTGAGGGCTCGCCGAGTATTTATAGGACTGCAGTGATTGTCATCATGTCACAGCTGAGCAGAGGAAGTGCTGCCTGCCCCACACTGCCGGAATACACCCGCTGATGGACGCCGGTACTACGGCCCATGGACCAGGCATTACCACCAGCAGGTGAGATCCTCTATCAAAGATATTGGCTTCAAGAGGACACCTGCTGGTGGACACTAGTACTGCAATCCATAGGACCAAAAGCGCCACCAGCGGGTGAAGCCTTTCCTGACAGTACCCCCCCTAAAGGAGCGGCCTCCGGACGCTCCAACCAGTCTTAATTGTCCATCGTCTATGGTATCGAGTCGCACAAAGGATGAGCGTACTTCAGGCTGGTCATCAGGCACTTTAAGCTAGACAACAGGCACATCCCTACAGACAGCATACACATCCAGGCAGACAGCGGGCACATCAGGGCAGACAGCAGGCTCCAGGTCATAAAGCTTGGCAGCAGGATCCGGGTAATGGAGCTGGGCAGCAGGCCCCGGGTCATCGAGCTGGGCAGCAGGCTCCGGGTCATCGAGCTGGGCAGCAGGCTCCGGGTCATCGAGCTGGGCAGCAGGCTCTGGGTCATCGAGCTGGGCAGCAGGTACGGGCACATCGAGCTGGGCAGCAGGCACAGGCACATCAAGCTGGGTAGCAGGCATGGGCACACCAAGCTGGGAAGTAGGCACACCAAGCTGGGCAGCAGGCATGGGCACACCAAGCTGGGCAGCAGGTATGGGCACATCAAGCTGACAGCGGGCACATCCGGGCAGACAGCAGGCACATCCGGGCAGACAGCAGGCTCTGGGTCATAAAGCTCGGCAGCAGGATCCGGGTCATCGAGCTGGGCAGCAGGCCCCGGGTCGTCGAGCTGGGCAGCAGGCCCCGGCTCTTCGAGCTGGGCAGCAGGCTCTGGGACATCGAGCTAGGCAGCAGGCTCCGGGTCATCGAGCTGGGCAGCATGTACAGGCACATCGAGCTGGGCAGCAGGTACAGGCACATCGAGCTGGGCAGCAGGCACAGGCACATCAAGCTGGGCAGTAGGCACACCAAGCTGGGCAGCAGGCACGGGCACACCAAGCTGGGCAGCAGGTGCGGGCACATCAAGCTGGGCAGCAGGTAGGGGCAAATCAGGCTGGGCAGCAGACAGTGGCACATCAGGCTGCGCAGCAGACAGGAGTATCTCAGGCTGGGCAGCAGGCAGGAACACCTCGGTCTGGGCAGCAGGCAGGAACACCTCAGGCTGGGCAGCAGACAGAAGCTCATCAGGCTGGGCAGCAGACAGGAACACATCAGGCTGGGAAGCAGGCTCTGCAGGCTGGGAAACGGGCACCACAACCTCAGGCCGGGAAACGGGCACCACAACCTCAGGCAAGGAAACGGGCACCACAAGCTCAGGCCAGGAAACGGTCATCACAAGCCCAGGCCGGGAAACGGGCACCACAACCGCAGGCCAGGAAACGGGCACCTCAACCGCAGGCCGGGAAACGGGCACCACAACCGCAGGCCGGAATGCTGGCTCTGGCTATTAAGTCTGGAATGCTGGCACTGGCTCTTCAGGCTGGAACACTTGCACTTTATCAGGCTGAGTACTTACCGAGGCCGAGATGCCGAGAGTGGTTCACCCTTGCACTCAAGCGCACTCCGCCCCCTGGAGGTGAGACAGGGAGAGGACAGCACGAGGGAGCACTGGCCACCAGCAGGTAGAGGTGTCTTGCTGAAGAATCTGGCAGGGATGAGTAGACCGAAGAACAGGCTGGGAGTCAAACACCAAGGGTAGACAGGTTCAATCAGCAACCAGTAGCAAGAGCACAAGTCCGATCAGGAGCTTAGCAGGAGGCACCAGACTAGTCAGGTTAAGCAAGAAGTCCAGGGTACAGGCAGAAGGTAGAGGGCTGGAGACAGGCAGCAGATCCGGGTCACAGGCCGAGGGTCAAGAACAAGGAGAGAGGCAGAAGTCCGTAAAGCAAGCCAAGGGGTCAGGTTCAGGAGAAGCAGAAGCGTAGTCAAATCCGGTCCGGGTCACAACAGGAGATCTTAACTTATTTCAGGCACTAGGAAACACAGCAACGCTGACAAAGCAGCAACCAGACAGTGTCACTGCGTCTGTTTAAATAGGCCCGCCTGTAGTCCCATTGGCGCGCTATTGCGCACGCGCGTTCGCCGTTGCGCCGGTGCGCGCACCCAATAACGCCGAAGCGCCGTCCGGCCGCGTACGCGCATGTGCCAATGTGCCGTTTCACCGCGCATGCGTACTGAGCGCAGATTGGTGACAACAGATGGGGAATTTCCTTGACACACTTGCACCTCGGGCTGGAACACTGGAACCTCAGGCTGGAACACTGGCACCCCGAGCTGGAACACTGGAACCCCGAGCTGGAACACTGGCACCTCAGGCCGGAACACTGGCACCTCGGGCCAGAACACTGGCACCTCGGGCTGTAACACTGGCACCTCAGGCTGGAAAGCAGGAACCGATTCATCAAGCTGGACGGCAGGCACTGGGATGTCAGACTGGATAAAAGGCACAGGGACGTCAGACTGGGTAGCAGGCCTAGAGTTGGCAGATTTAAGTGGGTCATCATGTTCAACTGGCATGAACGCAGGCTGGAGCAGGTTGGTCGGAGTGGAGGCAGGTTGGGTTACTGGCAGGATTGTGTGGGTCGGAACGAACTTCCATTTCTTTTTAGGCTTAGTCACTGCAGATTTGTAAATAACGGGACGGATGTATGAAAAAGATGGAATTGAGTAAAAGGAAGGACTGGAATGTAGCAGAGACACAGGAACAGTGGCTGGAGGAGGTTTTTGTGGAATTGTTACAGGTGGAAGGGAAGAAGCAGGTGGATTGAAGGCAGGGTAGGTGCAGCAAGTAGAGACTGGGTAATAATATTTGGTAGGAAGCTGTGTAAACTGGGCTGTAGCTGGGGTTGCCATAGGCGATGGGCGGATAGATTCTTGGGAAGGCAGGTGATTAATGGCAGGGCTGGAAAGTTGTGGCTTGGCTAAATGCAGGAGATCTGCACAGGTTGAACAAAAGCTGGTCCACACACACCCTGTCTAATCAGAGACTGCACTGAACTAATACAATCAGATAACATCTGCTGGGAACAAGAGAAATAATGTTCATCGAAAGAAGCCGGATCATCCTCTATTAACCATACCAGGGATTCAACTTGGTCACTGTTGAAGGGAGGAAAGAAATCGTCACTTCCTTCGGGAATGCATGACAGAGCTGGCTTTATACATAACCGCCGGATTAACGGCTGAACATCCTCAAAAGACATATAGCCCTGATCCACCCAGGAATGAGCTGATCGGATGGTTTCCATCAGCTGATCACTAGTCCACCCTTTTAAAATCTGGCGACAATATTCACTATCCTCTGCCGCCAGTAGGGAATAGTAAATGATTTAATCAAAATCCATATCAGAAAAACGAGGTGGGATAAGGAAATCTTTACTTGGTTCGGGTGGACAAACATAGTAAAGATGAATGTGCTACCGAGACTTTTGTATTTAATACAGACTTTACCAATTAAAATCCCCCAGAGCTTTTTTAGGGACCTAAGGTCAAGATTTTTGAAGTTTATCTGGGCGGGAAAACCGGCGAGGATACGAAGAACTATTTTGTCATTGCCCAAGGGAGAAGGAGGGATTGGGCTCCCAGACCCAGTAAAGTATCAGGAAGCATCTCATCTAGTTAGAGTAGTGGAGTGGTGCGGGCAAAATAAGAAACCCTGGATACAAATGGAGCAAGAAAAGGTAGGAAGGTCTGGTGTGGATTCCAGAAATTGAAATGTCTGCAGAAATAAAGAAACACCCAACGATAGGTGCCACTATACAAACAATTAAAAAGATCCTTAATAAAACAAATATATCTATGTACTCGAGTGCGATGACTCTGATTTTGGGCACTAAGGCATTTCAACCGGGACTGAGAGATCAAAAATGTTGTGCTTTACGACAAAGGGGCATTAGCAGGATTATCCATTTCTCAAAAGATGCTAGATTAATGACAAAAAGAGAGATTGAAAGAGAGGTTATACCAGAATTAGACTTTTTTCGGATGATGCAAGTGGAAGCGTTTCTACGGACAAAAGCAAGAATATTTACAGAAGTTAGAACACTGTCAAAATTCGAGCAGATGTGCTTAAAAGGGAATCCTCCGAGGCACTCACTGTCTTATTTTTATGCAATGTTAATTAATTTAGATATACCGCAAGAACTTACTTTCCTCCGGGAATGGGACAAAGATCTGGGACTAACATTTTCACAAGAACAGAGAGATAAGATTTTGTTGTTCACTCACAAGGCCTCAGTAGCAAGTAGATAACAGGAGGGAGGATACAAAAATTTAACTAGATGGTACATAACACCAACAGTATTGCATCGAATATACCCCCACACGTCAGATGCCTGCTGGAGGTGTCATGTAGCAAAAGGAACACTATTACATATTTTCTGGGAGTGTGTGAAAATACAGGAGTTTTGGAAAATGGTAATAGAAGCCATTAAAAAAATTACAGGCATATATTTAGAAGATAGACCAGCAGCTATTCTATTAATGGATGTCCCTATATCAGTGGAAAAATATAAAAACTCACTGCTAAGACACCTTATTACAGCCGCAAGGGCATGTATCCCTGTCCTGTGGAAAAAGGAGAACCCTTCAGGCATCTAGAGCACAATGGCTCGCTAGAATCGCAGAGATCCAACAAATGGAAAACCTTACGATGACAATGAAAGACCAGGATGAGAGATACCGGACGATATGGGCACCTTACTTGAAATATAGGGGGGGGGGGAGGGGGGCGATGGGGGGAGGTGGGTGTAGGGGGAGAGGAGAAGACAAATTGTGTCCTTTTTTTTGGGGGGGGGAGGGTGGAGGGTGGCTAATAAGATATTAACCTCAGATCAAAGAGGTAAAGAGAAGTCGTATGGAACTAATGAAGTAGTAAGTAGACAGTGAAATTACAAGACTGTAAAAGCTTATTTTCTTTGTCTGTATTGGTTGAAGTAAGTTAATGTTATGAAATGTAATAATTTGTAATGTGAAACTTATGAAAAAATAAAGAATTTATAAAAAAAAAATGCACAACACCAGGATGGTTCCTCAATGCAGCCACGTCTGGTCAGGGAGTGGCCTTGGTATACTGTCAGGGAACTAGTAGACCAGACTGTGTGACTACACAGAGGAGACCAAAAACGCATGTAAGTGAAATAAAAAAGGTGTTTATTTACAAGGTGACCAACAAGTGAA
Source organism: Rana muscosa (assembly GCA_029206835.1). Classification (NCBI taxonomy): domain Eukaryota; kingdom Metazoa; phylum Chordata; class Amphibia; order Anura; family Ranidae; genus Rana; species Rana muscosa. The sequence goes on along the minus strand of JARGYO010005626.1, from coordinate 187,465,432 downwards.
AACAACCAGTGCACAACCAACAACGAATAGTATATACAAATCAAGGGGAGATACTGTAACCGTAAACAAAGCCAGACCGAGATCATACACCAGGGGATATCAGCAGATGGGTGAGGACGGGAACACAACAGGGCAGGGAGAGGATGGATGGACAGGCTGCGGGTCAGGAATCCAAGGTCAACAGGTAACAGAATAGGAAGGTCCAGGATGGGCTCAGGATACGATCAGGTCAGGTCAGATGCAGGCTCAGAATAGGATCAGGTCGGGTCAGATGCAGGCTCAGGGTCTGATGCAGGCTCAGGGTCAGATGCAGGCTCAATGGTCAGATGCAGGCTCAATGGTCAGATGCAGGCTCAGGAGAGAGAGATACCAAGGCAAGCATGTGAGGGCTCGCCGAGTATTTATAGGACTGAGGTGATTGTCCTCATGTGACAGCTGAGCCTTTCCTGACACACAGTGATGGTACTATATGAATATGAATGTTGCACCCTTCTAAGGTAAGTGGCTAGGCAAATTAAGATTTTGCGTTCCTTTCAGCCTCCTTTCCTTTGCGTTCCTCCCACCCTTTCAGTGTCTCACAGGCTGGGATTGTTTTTCCCTGACTCTGGAAGAAGCTTCTAGAACATAGGGTGTATAAAAAACACAATATTGGCACACTCAAGCTTCAGGAGGAGTGGATATGGGCTAAGTTCAATAAGAGAGCAACTGTGTGTCTCTAGGTGTCTCTGATGAACAGCTAAGGGGTTGAACTGCGGGCTGTAGATGGCTGCAGGTTTAGGGAAGAGCTAGAAGGAAACTCTGCAGGTACAAAAGGCAAGGAGAGAGAGCAGCGCCATCTGAGTGCAGTATTACAAATGATTTAATGGCAACAAAGAATATGTACACTCACAGAATAAAATGAGGAAGCACAGCGTTGTACAGTACAGGGTTTATTCGCTCTGTGTGGAGGACATGCTGTGGCATGTGGGGTGTGCCTCTGGTCGCGGCTGTGCTGGTGGCTCCCAGCCCTTCCTAGTCCATGGGTTTACACAAAAGGATGCCGCTAATGTCACTACCGGTGATACCTCCACGCTCCATATAACATCCGGTAGTGACGTCAGAGGCTTCCTTGCTCAGAACTTTACAAACAGCACGTGAAATTTACCTTGGCTTTCCCGGCCATCCTCCGCCTCAAGACCCCTATGAAGCAGAAACCTTCCTGCGCTCACTCTGCACGGGCCCACACCTCAGCCCCTCTTCCAGAACGTCTCCAATCAACCTCTGGACCAAATGAGCCCGCGCAAAGACTCTCCGAAGCGCTTCAGGTCCTCTAACCCGGACCACCATCGCATTACCCCCTGCTGAACCAACAGACACATCGCTAGTCTTCTTCCTTCACGGACACCTACATGCAGCCTCACAGGTTAACCCAAATTGATCTAGGTTTTACCTAAGTTTTCCTCCTTTTCAGACTCTTTAACCTCCGCCTTCTTGGAAGGCCAGCTTTAACTGTTCCTATTTTCCTGTTACAACCTTACACCTGTTAAATCGTATCTTTGTCATAATCTACATCCCATGGCCTCACTGACTGCTGCCGCCATTTCATCTACCCATACATCACCCGAGCTAGATGCACTAGGCTCCCTCTAGATACTGGGCTCCAATTTGCATCACCGCTTGTGTCTGTACTGGGAGCTGGCTCCACAGTGACTTCATGCGGAAAAAAATGACGTTCTACCGATATGCAATGTTGTTTTTGTTTCATGTTATTACCTGTTCACATTCCCCCCTCTCTCTTTTATCCCTACATACCAGCGCACGTTCAACGCTCTATTCCCCCACTATGAAAATCATCTCCTGGAACGTTGAAGGGCTCCGGTCCCCCAACAAGAGACTAAAAATCCTACGGCACCTAAAGAGACTCAAAGCTGACATTGCCCTACTTCAGGAAACCCACCTATCTACCCCCGATTTCCATCACATGAAAAAACTCTGGGTGGGCTCAGTTCTAGGATCTGCCGCCAATGGTCGTAAAGCCGGGGTTCTCATCTTAATACACAAAAATCTCCCCTGCATGGTCTTGTCCGTTGATTCAGATACTCAGGGTCACTTCCTATCAGCACATATCCAACTAGGAACTAGAGACCTAATGGTCTCCAACATATATGCCCCCAATAGCCCAGGCAAACAGTTCTTTGGAGAATTGTCAACCTGGTTACTTCGCAATCCACATCTCCCACATATAGTTGGAGGCGACTTTAACACCACTCTACATGTGACAGATGACAGGTCTTCTCCCAAACCTCACCACAAGGTACCTGACCCTAGCGATCCAACACACTTTGCATCCAATATGAACTCCATTTGCCTACTTGACATTTGGCAGCTTCTTCACCGAGCTGACATAGAATTCACCTTCTATTCGAACCCACACAATATCTTCACCAGGATCGACTACCTCTTCTGCTCAGACAATCTAATCCCAATGGTGTCCGGTGCGGACATCCACAAAATTGCTATCTCCGACCATGCCCCCATCTCTTTGACACTGGATAACCCCGACCTACACCCTAACCCTAAGATATGGCATTTCCCATCCTATCTGCAAAGAAATGCTGACTTCCAACAGTACATGGAAAAAGCATGGACAGAATATTCGACGGCCAATGCCCCACACTCCGACAACCCGAACCTCCTCTGGGAAGCTGGCAAAGCATTCCTCAGAGGTCGGATTATATCCTATACAGCTTCTTTCAAACTGAACACCCTGACAAACTATAAGACAGCCAGTGCTAGACTACACCAGGCGCAACGCTCCCTGCACATCACAGACTCGCCTGACAATAGGAAGGAATGGCAGGCAGCCAAGAGGGCTTTTGACACTTGGGCAGACACCCTCGAACTGATAAAAAGGGCGCATATGGATGCCACACTCCACAAATTTGGCAATAAAGCAGGCAAATTGCTAGAAAGACTTTGCAAGGGTCCATTCTGCCCAACTCACATCACTTCCTTACGAGACACCTTGGGCAATAGCTACTCCTCGCAACAGGACATCAACAAAGTCATGCTCCAATACTATTCTTCATTGTATGCCCTAGATCCTATAGACAAGGGGACTACACACTCCTTCCTTGATAAAATAGATTTGCCCATGGTGACCCCATCCCAACTAGATGTCGCGATCAGGCGTCGGGCTTGAAGACCAGTTGCTATAGCAGTTGCAGGACAGGTATAAAGGCAGTCACTTCTGTCAGATGACACAGGCTCACCTGAGGTGCGGAGTCTAAGTACTAGCTGGTTTTCCCCAGAGCTCCGGATGGTGGAGATGGATTTGGCTGCAAGCTAGTACCAGGTCGCGGTCCTCAGGTTTGCCCCACCAGGGTGTGAGCAGGCCGGGGGCCAGTGGCAGATAAGCAGATAAGGATTAAACAGCAGCGTGGTCAGTAACAAGCCAAAAGGTCAATCACGAGTGGTTGCAGGTTGGGATCAGGCAGCAGAGTAGTCAAAGAACAAGCCAAGGGTCAATCACGAGTGGTAGCAAAATACAGATGGCAGCAGGGACGTCAAGAGTTAGGCACTGGCTGAGAAGGCACAATAACCTGGCAAAGAGGAAGTGCTGAGACAAGGCCTATATAGGAAGTTCATGGGAGGAGCAAGAAGCTCAAGGCTCAACAGCAATCAAGACTCAAGGCAGGGTTGTCTACTGGATCAGATAGGTTTGTCCAGCATATCAGGCAGGAAGCTGTCCAGCATCCCAGATAGCTCAGTGGGAAGAGTCAATGCCAGATACCGATGAGGTCCCAGGTTCAAGCCCAGGTCCTGATAGTACTCCCCTCCTCTCTGGACATCCTTTGGACGTCTTAGGGCTGGGTTTGTGAGGAAACCTCTGGTGGAATTCTCTTGTTAATCTAGGGGCATGAACGTTCTCCTCAGGCTCCCAAGAATTTTCTTCTGGCCCATATCCTTCCCATTGGACCAGATATTGTAGTTTGTTTCTAAAGATCCTGGAATCAAGAATTTTCTCCACTCAAATTTTACTTCACCCTGTACCTCAACAGGTGAAGGAGGTGGAAGAATTCTTCCAGAAAAAGGTATTTTCATTAAATTGTTTAAGTAGTGACATGTTAAAAACAGGGTGAATTTTCATACTCTCAGGAAGGTTTAAGCGAAAGGTAACCGGATTGATTTGAGCAGAAATCTTGAATGGTCCTACAAACTTCTGGCCCAGCTTTGCAGACGGAACATGGACCTTCAAATTTTTGGTTGATAACCAAACTTTGTCACCCACATGAAATGTAGGAAGTGATCTGCGATGTCTATCAGCAGCCTTCTTGTAACATTCCTGAGCCTCCTTCAAAGTTTCGATCAATTTCTCACGAATCTCCTGCAATGTAGTTAATCTGTTGGTAACAGAAGGAATTGGAGTTGAGATAGGGAGATCAGGAATAAAAACGGGATGATACCTGTTGTTTAAATAAAAAGGACTTTGAGAAGTGGAGCTATGTTTATAATTGTTATATGCAAACTCTGCTGTAGTAGTATAATCCACCCAGTCATCCTGAAGATAACTGACAAAACATCGAAGGTACTGCTCTGAGGTTTGATTGGTCCTCTCAGTCTGACCATTAGACTGGGGATGGAAAGCAGAAGACAGATTAACTGTTACACCTAAGGCTGAACAAAAGTTTTTCCAAAATTTTGAAGTAAACTGTACTCCTCTGTCAGACACCACATCGTCAGGAATTCCATGTAGTTTAAATACTTCTCGAAGCATTAACTCAGCAGTTTGTTCAGCTGAAGGTACCCCCTTAACAGGTATAAAATGAGCCATCTTAGTGAGACGGCCAACAACAACCAAGATAGTGCTCATTTCTCTTGAGGGAGGTAAATCTACCACAAAGTCCATAGAAATTGAGCCCCATGGTCTTGATGGAACAGGGAGTGGCTGGAGCAACCCTAAAGGAGAAGCTCGGGGAGTCTTACTGCGTGCACAGGTCAGGCATGAGGCCACATAGTGTTTGACGTCTTTCTTATAGCTGGACCACCAAAATGAACGTGACAGGAGCTCTTCTGTTTTGGAAATCCCAAAATGCCCAGCAAGTTTTGAGTCATGAACCAACCTGAGGGCTTCAGCCCGAGCAGATTGAGGTACATAGAGTCCAAAAGCCATTCTTGTACACAAGGTTAATATCCGCAGGCGGATGATTGAGAAGAGGGTCATTTTCATACCCCTCCTTTAGGACACTCAAGAATGTCATGAAACCCATGGCTCCTATGAAGTTCTTTTGAGGCAGAATCATACATTCAGGGTTATCTTCCTGGCACGGTTCAGTCAACATTCTTGATAATGGATCGGCCTTACCATTCCTTGACCCAGGTCGATACGAGATGATAAAAGTAAACCGGGAAAAGAACAGTGACCAACGTGCTTGTCTAGAAGACATCCTCTTGGCAGAGCGAATGAATTCTAGATTTTTATAATCAGTGAAAATAGTTACTGGATGCTTAGCCCCTTCCAGCAGATGCCTCCATTCAGAAAAGGCTTCCTTAATTGCCAGCAATTCCTTATTCCCAATGTCATAATTTCTTTTGGCTGATGACATTAAAGTGGAGCTCCACTCTAAAGTGGAACTTCCGCTCATCGGAACCCTCCCCCCTCCGGTGTCACAATTGACACCTTTCAGGGGGATGGGGGGTGCAGATACCTGTCTAAGACAGGTATTTGCACCCACTTCCGGGAGTCCTCTCTGTGGGAAATCTGTGGAAAGTACGTCACTTCCCGCAGAATACCCGTTGTGTTCTGGGAGACATTCGGCTCCTAGAACACACGGGGACCAGTCAGAACGGCGCAGCGCGACTCGCGCATGCGCTGTAGGGAACTGGGCAGTCAAGCTGCAAGGCTTCACTACCTGGTTCCCTCACCGAGGATGGCGGTGGGGGCAGCAGAGTGACGAGCGATTGCTCGTCATCTGCTGCGGACGTCGCTGGACTCCAGGACAGGTAAGTGTCCTAATATTAAAAGTCAGCAGCTGCAGTATTTGTAGCTGCTGGCTTTTAATATTTTTTTTTCAGCGGAGCTCCGCTTTAAGGGAGAGAAATACGCACAAGGATGAAGCTGCATCTTTTCTCCTTTTCGCTGAGAAAGGATAGCTCCCACAGCAGAGTCTGAGGCATCCACTTCCACTATAAAAGGAACTTCAGAATCGGGATGTACCAATATTGGTGCAGAAGTAAAAAGAGTTTTTAGTTTAATAAAAGTAGTCTGTGCCTCAGCTGACCACACAAAGGGCATCCCTTTCTTTGTCAGCTGTGTAATTGGTGCTATCACTTTAGAGAAGTTTCTTATGAATTTTCTGTAGAAGTTGGCAAAACCAACAAATCGTTGTATCTCTTTAACATTACTAGGAGCAGGCCAATCCACCACTGCTTTGATCTTCTCAGGATCCATGCTTACTCCTTTAGGAGAAATAATATATCCCAAGAACTGCATCCGGGTTCATTCAATCTCGCATTTATCCAATTTAATATAAAGTTGGTTCTTCCTTAGCCTTTTAAAGACAGTGCAAACATGTTTGCGATGTTTCTCCAGGTTATTAGAAAAGATGAGAATATCATCCAGATAAGCAATCACAAACTGGTCCAATAGGTCTCGAAAAGCATCATTGATGAAGTGTTGGAAAGTGGCAGAGGCGTTGCAGAGGCCAAAAGGCATAACCAGGGACTCAAAATGGCCATATCTGGTTCTAAAGGCGGTTTTCCATTCGTCTCCTTGACGCATGCGGATGAGGTTATATGCCCCCCGTAAGTCTAATTTTGTGTAGACTTTGGCAGAGCGGAGTCTTTCCAACATTTCAGAAATTAAAGGAAGTGGATAGCAGTTTTTAACCACTTAAAGACCACTCACTGTATATATACGTCGACCGAATGGCACGGACAGGCACAATCACGTACCTGTACGTGCCTGCCTTCGTATAGTTGGGGGGTCCCATCGGACCTCCCTTCTATGCAGTGAGCGGTCGGCATCGTTCCGGGAGCGATCCGTGATGAGGGGACGGCCATTCGTTTCCGGCCACCCCCTCGCGATCGCTCCCCGGGGAATGAAAAGCTTCCTCTGCCTGTGTAATGTTTACACAGGCAGGAGGAAGTGATGTCATCTCTCATGCGGCGCTCACATAAACCGAGCGCCGCATGAGAGAAGACACCGAGGTTAGTGCACTAAACAGCACACTGACACTACACACATAGGCACACGATCGCCCCCCCAGGCCCCCCAGACACCCCCAGATCACCCCCCAGATCACCCCCCAGCCCCCAGTCACAGTGTCACTGATTGCAGTGACCATTTATTTACTGATTACTGCAATCAGTGACATTTGTGACTGTAAAAGTGTCAGGGCAGAGTGTTTTAGGTCCAGTGTAGCCCCCTAACCCCCCCAATAAAGTTTTAACCCCTTGATCGCCCCCCAGGTAACCCTTTCACCCCCTAGCACCGCTGTCACTAAGCAATCGTTTTTCTGATGGCTATATTAGTGTCGGTGATGCCGATAGGTAGCCAGTTATTTTTTTTAGGTTCGCTGCAGGTTTTTATAGTGTCAGGTACCCCCATATATTACCTAATAAAGGTTTAACCCCTTGATCGCCCCCCAGGTAACCTTTTCACCCCCTTTTGCCAGTGTCACTAAGCGATCGTTTTTCTGATCGCTGTCTTAGTGTCGGTGATGCCGATAGGTAGCCAGTTATTTTTTTTAGGTTCGCCGCAGGTTTTTATAGCATCAGGTACCCCCATATATTACCTAATAAAGGTTTAACCCCTTGATCACCCCCCCAGCTAACCCTTTCACCCCCTTTTGCCAGTGACACTAAGCAATAGTTTTTCTGATCGCTGTCTTAGTGTCGGTGATGCCGATAGGTAGCCAGTTATTTTTTTTAGGTTCGCCGCAGGTTTTTATAGCGTCAGGTACCCCCATATATTACCTAATAAAGGTTTAACCCCTTGATCGCCCCCCAGGTAACCCTTTCACCTACTTTTGCCAGTGTCACTAAGCGATCGTTTTTCTGATCGCTGTATTAGTTATGCTGGTGCCGATAGGTAGCCAGTTATTTTTTTTAGATTCGCCGCAGGTTTTTATAGCGTCAGGTACCCCCATATATTACCTAATAAAGGTTTAACCCCTTGATCGCCCCCCCCCAGCTAACCCTTTCACCCCCTTTTGCCAGTGTCACTAAGCAATAGTTTTTCTGATCGCTGTCTTAGTGTCGGTGATGCCGATAGGTAGCCAGTTATTTTTTTTAGGTTTGCCGCAGGTTTTTATAGCGTCAGGTACCCCCATATATTACCTAATAAAGGTTTAACCCCTTGATCGCCCCCCAGGTAACCCTTTCACCTACTTTTGCCAGTGTCACTAAGCGATCGTTTTTCTGATCGCTGTATTAGTTATGCTGGTGCCGATAGGTAGCCAGTTATTTTTTTTAGATTCGCCGCAGGTTTTTATAGCGTCAGGTACCCCCATATATTACCTAATAAAGGTTTAACCCCTTGATCGCCCCCCCAGCTAACCCTTTCACCCCCTTTTGCCAGTGTCACTAAGCAATAGTTTTTCTGATCGCTGTCTTAGTGTCGGTGATGCCGATAGGTAGCCAGTTATTTTTTTTAGGTTCGCCGCAGGTTTTTATATTGTCAGGTACCCCCATATATTACCTAATAAAGGTTTAACCCCTTGATCGCCCCCCAGGTAACCCTTTCACCCCCTTTTGCCAGTGTCACTAAGCGATCGTTTTTCTGATCGCTGTATTAGTTATGCTGGTGCCGATAGGTAGCCAGTTATTTTTTTTAGGTTCGCCGCAGGTTTTTATAGCGTCAGGTACCCCCATATATTATCTAATAAAGGTTTTAACCCCCTAATTGCCCCTAGTTAACCCTTTCACCAGTGATCACCGTATAAGTGTTACTGGTGACACTGGTTAGCCAGTTAGTTATATTGTTATTTAGGTTCCCCGTCAGGTTTTTATATAGCGTCAGGTACCCCCATATATTACCTAATAAAGGTTTAACCCCCTGATTGCCCCTAGTTAACCCTTTCACCGGTGATCACCGTATAAGTGTTACGGGTGACGCTGGTTAGTTAGTTTGCCTTTTATAGTGTCAGGGCACCCGCTGTATATAACCCAATAAAGGTTTATTAACCCCCTGATCGCCCGGCGGGTGATATCAATTAGGTTTTAGCATCAGAGAGGGTCTGCATCGCCCCAGGCAGCGTCAGGTTAGTGCCAGTAACGCTAACACCCATGCGTGAAGCATACACCTCCCTTAGTGGTATAGTATCTGAACAGATCAATATCTGATCTGATCAGATCTATACTAGCGTCCCCAGCAGTTTAGGGTTCCCAAAAACGCAGTGTTAGCGGGATCAGCCCAGATACCTGCTAGCACCTGAGTTTTGCCCCTCTGTCCAGCCCAGGCCACCCAAGTGCAGTATCGATCGATCACTGTCACTTACAAAGCACAACACACATAACTGCAGCGTTCGCAGAGACAGGCCTGATCCCTGCGACTCCAGTGCTGTAGGAGGTGATTTCACCACCACAGTTAAAAAAAAAGAGCATATATGCTGAAGCATGGGGGCAGCAGGGGCGGAGGAGCGATTTTGCTCCTAATGCCACGTACATACGGTCAAGATTCCGACGGAGGCTTGCCCGTGGAAAAGTCCGACCATGTGTGTGCGGCATAACTTTTGCTGGAGGATGCCCCCATGCTTTGGCATATATAAATGGTGCATGTATGCCCATCATTAGAAGTGGGTGGATGAAGGGAGGTATTCTAATGGTGGGCATACCCACTGATCAATCTCTTTTTTTCATTCAGCCAACAGGCTGCATGAAAAAAAAAGATTACAATACATGTCCAACAAGGACCAGCAACGTACTGGTATGTTGCTGGACTTTGAATGGTTATACCAGATTGATGCCTGCGGGTTTAGGTATTATCTTGGTATCATTATTTTCAGCCAGCAGCCGACTTTCATGTAAAAGCAATCCTAGTGGCTAATTAGCCTCTGGACTGCTTTTACAATGCCCCCCCCCCGGATATAAAAAGCGCCATTGGGAAATTGGGAAAGCATTTTATCACACCGATCTTGGTGTGGTCAGATGCTTTGAGGGCAGAGGAAAGATCTAGGGTCCAATAGACCCCAGTTTTTTTTTGAAAAAAGAGTGCCTGTCACTACCTATTGCTATCATAGGGGATATTTACATTCCCTGAGATAACAATAAAAATGATAAAAAAAAAATAATAATATGGAAGGAACAGTTTAAAAATAAAATAAAACAGCAAAATTAATAATAAAAAAAAAGCACCCCTGTCCCGCTCTGCTCTTGCGCAATGGCGAACGCAAGCGTCGGTCTGGCATCATATCTAAACAGCAATTGCATCATGCATGTGAGGTATCACCGCAAAGGTCAGATCGAGGGCAGTCATTTTAGCAGTAGAGCTCCTCTGTAAATCTAACGTGGTAACCTGTAACGGCTTTTAAAAATGTATGTAGTTTGTCGCCACTGCGCGTTTGTGCGAAATTTTAAAGCATGTCCTGTTTGGTATCTATGTACTCGGCCTAAGATCATCTTTTTTATTTCATCAAACATTTGGGCAATATAGTGTGTTTTAGTGCATTGAAATAAAAAAAGTGTATTTTTTACCTAAAAAATGCGTTTGAAAAATCGCTGCGCAAATACTGTGTGAAAAAAAAAATGCAACACCCACCATTTTAATCTGTAGGGCCTTTGCTTTAAAAAAAATATATAATGTTTGGGGGTTCAACATAATTTTCTTGCAAAAAAAATATATGTTTTCATGTAAACAAAAAGTGTCAGAAAGGGCTTTGTCTTCAAGTGATTAGAAGAGTGGGTGTAAGCTTCCTAATGTTGTGTATAAAATGCCAGGACAGTTCAAAACCCCCCCAAATTACCCCATTTTGGAAAGTAGACACCCCAAGCTATATACTGAGAGGCATTTCGAGTTCATGGAATATTTTATATGTTGACACAAGTTGCGGAAAAAAGACAATTTATTTTTATTTATTTATTTTTTTGCACAAAGTTGTCACTAAATGATATATTGCTCAAACATGCCATGGGCATATGTGGAATTACACTCCAAAATACATTCTGTTGCTTCTCCTGAGTACGGGGATACCACATGTGTGAGACTTTTTGGGAGCCTAGCCGCGTATGGGACCCCAAAAACCAAGCACCGCCTTCAGGCTTTCTAAGAGTATAAATTTTTGATTTCACTCCTCACTGCCTATCAGAGTTTCAGAGGCCATGGAATGCCCAGATGGCACAAACCCCCCCCCAAATGACCCCATTTTGGAAAGTAGACACCCAAAGCTATTTGCTGAGAGGTATGGTGAGTATTTTGCAGATCTTGCTTTTTGTCACAAAGTTTTGAAAATTGAAAAAAAAAAAAATATTTTCTTTCTTCATTTTCAAAAACAAATGAGAGCTGTAAAATACTCACCATGCCTCTCAGCAAATAGCTTGGCGTGTCTACTTTCCAAAATGGGGTCATTTGGGGGGGGGGGGTTTGTGCTATTTTGGCATTTTATGGCCTTCAAAACTGTGATAGGTAGTGAGGAGTGAAATCAAAAATGTGTGCCCTTATTATTTTTATTTTGACAATAGAACCCTTTTTAAGGAAGATACGGGCAAATCCGAAACTGGCGGCATATGCCGATGACTTAATTTTTTTATAACGTCCCCGGTTATAGCCCTGCCTTCCCTGCTGGCAGAACTAAGAGAATATGGAAAATTGTCCAATTTTAAGGTGAACTATGGGAAATCAGAGGCAATTAGAATGGAAATAAAATCCTCACTACTACATCAGATAACTACGCAATTTGATTTTAGATGGACAGATTCCCATATAAGCTACTGAGGGACTAAGATATCGAGAAACTTAAACAAATTATTCGAACTTAACTATGTAGCATTGGGTAGACAAATAAAACTAGACTTACTGAGATGGGATAAAGAAATCTTTACTTGGTTCGGGCGGACAAATATAATAAAGATGAACGTGTTACCGAGATTTCTGTATCTAATACAGACTTTACCAATTAAGAGCCCCCAAAGTTTTTTGGGGGATCTTAGGTCAAGGTTCCTGAAATTCATTTGGGGCGGGGAAACCAGCGAGGATACGTAGAACTATTTTGTCATTGCCCAAAGGGGAAGGAGGGATTGGGCTCCCGGACCCAGTAAAGTATCAGGAAGTATCTCATTTAGTTAGAGTAGTGGAGTAGTGTGGGCTTAATAAGAAACCCTGGATAAAAATGGAACAGGCAACAGTAGATATACCCCTGGAAGGCCTAGTGTGGATCCCAGAAGCTGAAATGCCATCAGAAATAAAGAAACACCCGACGATAGGGGCCACTATACGAACAATTTAAAAGGTTTTTGAAAAAACAAGTATGTCTAAATACCCGAGTCCAATGACTCCGATCCTGGGCGCCAGGGAATTTCAGCCAAGTTTGATAGATCAAAGATTCAATGCTCTATGACAAAGAGGTATTAGTAGAATTACTCACTTTTCAAAAGATAATCGACTAATGACAAAGAGAGAGATTGAAAGAGAGGTAGCACCAGAATTCGATTTTTTTTCGGATGCTGCAATTAGAAGCGTTCTTACGGACAAAGGCAAAGATATATACAGAAGTCAGAACATTGTCAAAATTTGAGCAGATATGCCTGAAGGGGAGCACCCTGAGACACTCACTGTCTTATTTCTATGCAATACTAATTAATTTAGACATACCACAAGAACTTACGTTCCTTCAGGCTTGGGAGAGGGACTTAGGGTTAATATTCTCCCAAGAACAGAAAGACAGGATCTTGTTATTTACACACAAGGCCTCAGTAGCGAGCAGATACCAGGAGGGAGGATACTAAATTTTAACTAGATGGTATAGAACACCAACAGTACTGCATCAAATATATCCTCAGACGTCAGATGCCTGCTGGAGATGTCATTTGGCAGAAGGGACTCTATTACATATTTTCTGGGAATGTGTGAAAATACAGGAGTTTTGGAAAATGGTAGAAGGGGACATACCCCGAAAGCTTGTCCTGAAAAATTGTATGTTAGTGCAAATAAAAAAAGTATCACGGACAGTACTTTATTTTCTCTGTCACAATTGCACTAATACGGCTACAATTACGTCAAGGAAAATGGTAATAGAAACTGTCAAAATAATTACAGGAGTGTCTTTAGAAGACAGACCAGCAGCCATTCTAATACTAGATATACCTATATCAGTGGAAAAAGACAAAAATTCTCTACTAAGACATCTTATTATAGCTGCGAGGGTGTGTGTCCCTGTCCTGTGGAAAAAGGAGAGTCCACCAACTAGAGCACAATGGTTTGCTAGAATCGCAGAGATTCAACAGATGGAGAACCTCACGATGGCAATGAAAGATCAAGATGGGAGATAACGGATGATATGGGCACCCTACTTGAAATATAGGGAGGAGCGGGGAGGGGGTGGGGATCGGGGAGAGGAGGAGAGAGAGGAGGTGTGAGGGTGGGAGGGTGTAATCTCTCCCGCCCTCTTTTTTTTCTTTTTTTTTGTGTTTGGTTGGGGGAGGGAGGGGGGGCTTCACGGAAAAGAAAGGCAGAGATTAAAGAGGAAAAGAGAAATCACATTGAATTAATAAAGCATAAAGGAGGTGGGAGAATACATGATTGTAGTCTCTTTTTTTTTGTTTTTGATTTTTGATTGATATAAGCAGATGGTATAAAACGTGAAAAATTGTAATGTGAAATCTATGGAAAAATAAAGAATTTATATTAAAAAAAAAAGGTACCTGAATACAATTGGTGGTGTTCTCATACTAATATCACAGGCAGGGAGCTGCAAGTATTTTCACTTAGTGTACTGTGTCCTTTGCACAGGGTGCACCTTAAGGTACCTGAACACAATTGGTGGTGTTCTCATACTAATACCACAGGCATATCTGGAAGGGCCTGGTAATTGAATTTGGGGGGACCCCCATGCTTTTTTTTTATTTTTTATCAATGACTTTTCTATGTATTGCCGGGAGCCGACAATTCATTAATAGCCGCGAGTGAGTTTTAAATGACTTTTTTTCCTTCAGAAATTACACTTTGTGCAGGGACAGTTCTAAGCACAGGAAACAAGCGCGACTTTACATGCATATTGCCGAACACCGGACCCGAACCCGAACATACAGTGAATTGTTCGGGTTCGGGTCCGGGACCCAAAAACCCAAAAGTTCGGTACAGACCCAAACTTTACAGTTCGGGTCCACTCAACCCTAATCATAACCTGTATCCACTACCTAGATAAATTATCAAAATGTCTAAAAATACTTAAAATTCATGGAAGTGTTTGTTTGTGGTGGCCCCTGAGTAAAGGTGGCCAGTGGTTATGTCCATAAACAAGAGATTAAAGTGATACTAAAGCTTTGTGGGTTTTTAAAAAAAAATAACAAACATGTCATACTTACCTCCACTGTGCAGTTCGTTTTGCACAGAGTGGCCCCGATCCTCCTCTTCTGGGGGATAGGAAAATATGTAGATAGTTTCATTAAGGATCTAGTTCAAATCCTTCCCTCATTTGTACGTGATACCGGGGATGTTCTGAGACGTATCAAAGATATGCCTATTCCGGACGGAGCCCTCCTTGTGAGTGTGGACGTAGAGTCCCTTTATACATCCATACCACACGAGTGGGGTATCCTGGCGGTTTACCACTTCCTAGAACATAGTTTTCCATGCATGGCAGTACAGAATAAATTTATCCTGGAACTCCTGGAAATGGCCTTGAAAAATAACTATTTCCAATTTGCCACTAAATATTACCAACAACTACAGGGGACCTCTATGGGGGGCCCCTGGGCTCCATCATATGCCTGCCTTCATTTGGGCTGGTGGGAGGAAGACACTGTGTATGCCTCCTCGATGTACCTCAGCCACGCACGCACGTGGCTGAGGTACATAGATGATGTCCTTATGGTATGGACGGGGACCCCCACACAGCTAAGCCAATTCATGGACGAACTCAATCAGAATAAGCGTAATTTACGCTTTACCTCTGTCTCCAGTCCCAGTGAGATTTCCTTTTTGGATCTAAAATTAACCATCCATGAGGGGCATCTGACCACCCAGACCTATAGGAAAACTACAGCAGCCAATACCCTCTTAAGGGCAGAGAGCTACCATCCCACCCCCCTCAAACGCGGCATACCAGTGGGACAGTTCCTCAGAATCAGGAGGAACTGCTCCAGTGAAGCAATGTATCGCAGGGAATCTGAGTCCCTATATCAGCAGTTTAGAGAAAGGGGATATGGGCACAGAATACTCCGCAAGGCTAGAAGCATTGCCAGCCAACGCCCACGAGAAGAACTGCTTCAGCCCAAACCTAATCTTGAATCCAACCAGGATGGACCAGCTCGGTTCATCACTCCCTTTGGTGCCCAGTGGCACCAAGTACGAGCGGTCCTTACAGAACATTGGCACATTCTGACAGGCTGTGAACAACTCAAGAAAATAGTAGGTGAAAGGCCCTAATTAACAGCTAAAAGGGCCAGAAATCTCAGGGATGCACTTGTGAATAGTGAATACATACGCCCTGTTGATAGGAGCTGGCTGACAGATATACCACGTACTGTAGGCATGTTTTCATGTGGCCACTGTGGCACATGCAAACACGTCGATAGAACCAAAAGTTTTAGAGACTCACAATCTAAGAATCTCTATGAGATTAAATCTTTCATCAACTGTAGTACAGCACGTGTGCTCTATATTCTGGAATGCCCATGCCACCTACTCTATGTGGGTAAAACAAAACGACAACTTAGAGTACGTTTTGCTGAGCATCTTAAGAGCATTCGTCTCAAAGAAGATACCCCAGTGGCCCAACACTTTCTAAAATACCATGAGGGAAAAACACAAGGCCTGCGAGTGAAGGGGACATGAAAAGACCTGGATCTTTAGACTCCAGACACTCCAGCTTAAAGGCTTAAATACAGAAATGAGCTTAAAAATATTTCTTGAGCCGTAAATAGGACATATAACTATGCTCATGATCAGCACTGTATAGGTCCCCGCTTCCGTTCCCCTCAGTACAAATGTCTAATATATTGACATCTATAAATTTGGCTGGCAAAGTCAATTTATGACGAAGGGGTGTTCTTGTATGTATTATTGAAACACCCATCTATACCTAGCCCCCTGTCCTTTTAGTTTAAAACCAATTTTTTTTTTTTTCTTGTAAACATCGTAATTATTTTCTTACTTTTGAAATTCTGTGAATGTACACATTTATTTTTTACATGGATATCAACACTTTCTGTTGTGACCATAAGATGGCGCTACTTCGTCAGTCAGTGGTACCCTACCTGTGATTGGCTAAATAAGGCTATTTAATAGGAGCACTAATAGCCCACTGACACATCAAGATGAAGTGACATATTCGTCACGAAACGCGTCATGTCCGACGTTGTTGTTCTGAGTTGTTGACTAATCCCACTCGCTCCTCTCCTTTAATCTCAATGAACATTATTGAATAAATGTACCGCCAACCTACAGAGGACAAGACAAGGACGGTCAGCTCTTGCCCCCAGAGGCTTAACCTGCAACTACACAGGCTTGTATATTTCCAGATGACATAGCGTGACGTCTCCAGCCAAACGTTCATCGCTGATGCGGTGAAACATAGCCAGCGGATCACAGTAGCCGCACGTGACCCTACGGAGGGACGCACTCAACGCAGCGGTCTCTTACAAGCCGGTGGGATCTCCCCTCTGAGCAGCAGCACAACGTGAGCTATAGAGCTCAAGGACTCCACTTAAACCCATAGAGCAACGGCCCAAAGAGACTCTGGTGTTGGGTGAATCACGGGGCGGATGTCTTGGATGGGTAAGCCAGTATATTACTACATGGTTACCGCCCCCCCTCCCTTCTATCGAATATCATCACACCATACTCGGCCAGCACTGGGCTATAGTCTTCGTTCCTCTATAGACTGTCCGCAATCAGACCAAACGCATAAGAAGCCCTATGATATATGGCAATCCTGTGCTAACTAAATTGTCCTACATGGATGTCAACAGTTTCACTTTCAATTATAAGCACATTCATTAGTATATGGAGCCGTGCTGCATGAATATTGAACCCGCAGGAACATCAGCCAATACAGCTTGATCTTGACACTCCAGCTTGGATATAGATCGAAGTTATTTTCTATTTTGCAGCATATACCTACATTGGTTTGAACAGTCCGCTTATCTAACAAGTGCTGTAGGCTTTAGATATTGATACGATACTTGCCCGGTTATTCAGTGCTCATTCTCAGTAAGGACCTAAGGAGCAGTAGAGCGGGTGGCTGTAGTCCACTCCGGCCATCTTTTTTACCTTTTCCAACAGTGCACTATGTAAGCTTTTTTCATGTTTTTATTCTAGTGTGCATATATTCAGGAGAAACCCTTTCTCCTACATGAGTATATTTATACTGTCAGGTTGAAATGTGTTAATTTTATATAGCATTCGACTAATAAAGTTTTTTTTTTCTACTTTCTATTACCAAATGTGCTGTTGCTGATTCACCCTATAACCATCAATTGGGCCTTGTCCCAATCTCCCGTTCCCCCCTCTCCCCTCCTTTTCTCCCACGGTGGCTCTCGCCGCTCCTCCCAGCAATAGGTCTCTCCTGAGGGGGTTACCTTGCGGGCGCACTCCCATGTCATACACTCGGCGTACATAGCCGCTGAGTGTATGACTCGGCCCCACCCCCTGGCGGGCGCGTCATTGGATTTGATTGACAGCAGCGGGAGCCAACGGCTGTGCTGCTATCAATCTATCGAATCCACGCCGAGACTCCGTGGAGAAGAGGACGCTAGGGACGCACACAGCAGGTGAACGGTCGCAGGTAAGTAAACGGGGGGGGGGGGGGCTGGGGGGCCCGTGTTTGCCAGGTGTTTTTTCACCTTAATGCATAGGATGAACTAAGGTGAAAAAACACAAACCTTTACAGCCCCTTTAAGTGAAAAGGGCTATGAGACTGACCTGCATTTCTTTGGGAGTGGTTAAACTTTGAGAGGGTTTTTTTTTCCGTATGAAAATGCTGAGTTTGAAATCTTATTATATCTAGGAATGGACTGTTGCACAGTGAACTTAGCCGCCCCTTTCTCTGTTTGCACCAAAGAAGAACAGCGAACAGTGATCTGTTTTTTGTGGTCTATCAAAGGCTTTCATCACAATATGGGGACAGTGTTTTACCATAGCAAAGTTTATACGAATAGATTGAGAAGTTCAAAAATGGTCAGACGAGCAATAAGCACGAAGAAATGCAGGACGCACATGATTCAGATGAACCGATGAGTGACTATCAATGAAGTGGCAAATCATATGCAAACTAGTCATGGTTTTGCAAATGAAATTATCTATAAGAGGCTTAGCTTTCATAAAGTTTGTGCAAGATGGGTTTCCAAAACAGCTCACAGAGGAGCACAAGCACAACCGTCCAGAGAGGAAGCATGGATACATCACTTTGAACCAGAAAGCAAATGCCAGAATACAGGATGGAAACACCCAGAATTGGCATTCAAGATGAAATTCAAAACACAACCCTCCGTAGGAAAAGTAATGCTCCTGCATTGTACACACGACCGGACTGTCCGTCGGAATAAAGTCAGACGGATTGTCCGATGGAGTTCCGACGGAATTCCACTCAAGCTGTCTTGCATACACACGGTCACACAAAAGTCCGACCATCAAAAACGCGGTGACGTACAACACGTACGACGAGCCGAGATTAATGAAATTCAATAGGCAGTTCGGCTCTTCTGCTTGATTCTGAGCATGCATGGTTTTTAGTCCGTCGGAATTGCATACAGATGAACGGACTTTCCGATAGAAATTTTCGTCCGTCTGGAAAAAAGAGAACACGTTCTCTATCTAAGTCCGTCGGAATTTCAGAAGGAAAAATTCTGATGGGGTATACACACGGACGGAATATCCGATGAAAAGAGCCTGTCTGACTTTTTCCATCGGAAAATCCGGTCGTGTGTACAAGGCATTACAGTTTTTTGGAATTCACAAGTGCCAGTACTGGAACATTATTTGGAGAAGGGCACAACAGTAAACAGTGTATAGACTACAAGAAAATGGTGCCCGGCCGCACACAGAATAATTACACTGTAAAGCTAAAATAGTAAAAAAATTACGTGAATTGGCTTCAGCTTGGTTCTCTACCCATAGAAGAGCTGAGTGGAGAACTGAGTTGAAGCCAATTCTCATTCTTTTTTGCCATTTTAGCTTCACAATCTGCTGTTAATGTGTGTGGCTGAATGCCATTTTATTGTAGTCTAATGCCGCATACACACGACCGTTTTTAATGTCATTGAAAAAAACAAAGTTTTTCTCGACGTGATTCTTCTCAAGCCTGCCTTGCCTACACACTATCATGAAAAAAAATGCTTGAGTAAAGCACGGTGACGTACGACGGCACTATAAAGGGGAAGTTCCATTCGGATGGTGCCACCCTTTGGGCTGCTTTTGCTCATCCTCGTGTTAGTAAAGCTTGGTGAGAGATGATTCGCTCTTTTCAGCCTTGTGCTCTTCAGTCTGTTATAGCGTGACGAATGTGATATCTCCACTACGAACGCTAGTTTTATCAGAACGAGCGCTCCCGTCTCATCACTTGCTTCTGAGCATGCGTGTTTTTTTCACGTTGTTAAAGCCTACACACGGCCGTTTTTCATGATGAGAAAAACGACGACGTGAAAAACTACGAGAAAAATTAGAGCATGTTCCAAATTTTTAATGGCCATTTTTCACGTTGTGAAAAATGCTCTGGAGCCCACACACGGTCGTTTTTAATGACTAAATAAAAAAATGAAATTTTTCTCGTCATGAAAAACAGTCGTGTGTACGCGGCATAAGTTGATCCTGACGATCCTTACCTCCTCACCAGTGATAAATCCTTGACGGTTGTGATTGTGCTCTTCAGTGAGCTGTTTTAGGACCCATCCAGTGTTAATTTTGGCAGCAAATTTTGATTTAGTTTTATGCCCCATACACACGATCGTTTTTCATGCCGTTAAAAATGCCATTTTTAAAAATGGGCATTAAAACCAATCGTGTGTATGCTCCAGAGCATTTTTAACAACGTTAAAAAATGGGCATTAAAAATTTTGAACATGCTCTATTTTTTCACGTCGTTTTTCATGTCGTTTTTTTAACGACGTGAAAAACGATGGTGTGTATGCTTTGACGAGGTGAAAAAAAAACGTGCATGCTCAGAATCAAGTATGAGACCGGAGCGCTCGTTCTGGTAAAACTAGCGTTCATAATGGAGATATCACATTCGTCCAAGCTGTAACGGACTGAAAAGCACGAGGCTGAAAAGCGTGAATCGTCTCTCAACAAACTTTACTAACATGAAGGGTGGCGCCATTCGAACGGAACTTCCCCTTTATAGTGCCGTCATACGTGTTGTACGTCACCGCGCTTTACTCAAGCATTTTTTTCCACGATAGTGTGTAGGCGAGTCAGGCTTGAGAAGAATCAGGTCGAGAAAAATGCAGTTTTTTTCAATGACATTAAAAACGGTCGTGTGTACACGGCATTAGGACTAGAATGGCATTTTAGTTTTAGTCCCATTTTAGTCTTCTGCAATTGTTTTAGTTTTAGTCGTATTTAGTCAACTAAATCTCCAGTACATTTTAGTCAAATAAAATGTCCTACGTTTTAGTTGACTAAAATCTCCAGTACATTTTAGTCAACTAAAACAAATTTTAGCCGTCTATAATCGAATGGGTGTAATTAAATTGTAATGCATTAGTTAACATTTCTCTACCATTTCCAAACTCATTATATATTGCTGGAGTGAAAAATTATTATTGTTATTATTTATGGTATTGAGGTATGAACATGCACTACTGACCAGTGTTCATTTTGAAGTCAAATTTCAATTTAGTTTTAGTCTTATGCCGCGTACACACGATCATTTTTCCAGTCGGGGAAAATTTCATTTTTTCCTTTGGACGAGAAAAACGATCGTCTGTGGGCTTTTTGTCGTTTTTCTCGACGGGAAAAACGGCATTAATCACGACGAGAAAAATTAGAACATGCTCTAATTTTTCTCGTCGTGATTCCCGACGTTTTTTTCCGCGGCAGTTTTCCCATAGGGAAACACTGCCGGGGAGCCCACACACGGTAGTTTTTTTCGACCAAAAAAAAAATGTCATTTAAAACGGCCGTGTGTAGGGGAACAAGCTGTTCCTCGTTTTTCACGTCGATTTTCTCGACGATGTTTTCACCATCGAAAAAATAGATCGTGTGTACGCGGCATTAGGCCTCGTACTCACGACTGGTTTTCTCAGCAAGAAACCATCAAGAAAACTGCTGGGAGAGCTTTTTGCCGAGAAAACCGGTCGTGTGTATGTTTTCTCGTCGAGAAACTGCCGGGAATCTTGACGAGAAAAATAGAGAACATGCTCTCTATTTTCTCATCAGGATTCTCGCCGGCCTGTTTCCCGACGAGAAAACTGTGTGTGTGTATGCGGCTACAAGCT
Organism: Rana muscosa; assembly: GCA_029206835.1. Classification (NCBI taxonomy): domain Eukaryota; kingdom Metazoa; phylum Chordata; class Amphibia; order Anura; family Ranidae; genus Rana; species Rana muscosa. The sequence continues at coordinate 187,443,862 of JARGYO010005626.1, read as the reverse complement.
AACCTGTCCTCCGGTAAGCCCGCGAATGCTCAACGAGACTTTGTCGCATGCGCGGTAGCTTACAAGGGTAGTGTAGGGTGAAGCAAGATAGCGGCGACGGCATCGAATGTGACGAGCGCATGCTCGTCGTAGTCGATGACGTCACTGCGTTCTTGCCATTCAAAAGAACGGCGATTCTTTCAAATTGCCATCTGTATGCACGGCTTGGCAAGAAAAGCTTGCCAGGAATCTCGTCAGGAAAAACAAAGTTTTTTTCCTGACGAGATTCTCAGCTGTGTGTACTAGGCTTTAATCTTTTGACTAAAATGCCATTTTAGTTTTAGTCGTATTTGAGTCATATCAATTGTTTTAGTTTTAGTCGTATTTTAGTCGACTAAAATAGTATTCATTTAAAATGACGACGAAATTAACACTGGACCAATCTTGTACAAACTTTATGAAAGTCAAGCCTTTTTTATAGATAATCTCATATGCAGAACCATATAGTATTACCCGTCACAGGGCTCACCTTCTGGAGCATTAGAGCGGTACTGTTTTTTTTTAGTTTAGCCTACATTAGTAAACAGCTCCTATTAGATGTTGTAGCCTGCAATTCAAACCAAATGCAGGGGCCTATTGTAGGGTGACCAGACATCCCTGGTTTCCGGGGACAGTCCCCGGATTGAGGACACTGTCCCCGGACCAAGTCTGTCCCCGGTTTTGTCCCAGGATTGGATTTGAACAGGGGCTGGGGCAATTTCAAAGACAGTCAGTGCAGAATTAAAAAACAAATTCTGAATTACACCCCCCCCCTTCGCCGCTCCTACTAGCTTAGGGGGGTGTATTTTTTTCTATTATCTGTGCCCCTTTCTGATGATCATGTGCTGGTCGGAGCGGAGGGAATATTTCTTCAGTTTCGGGTGCTCATTCAGCTCCGCTCGCGTGTTCTTCTGCCTTGGCTCAAGTCCAGCCGCCTGCCTGCTTATCTCCTTGCCTTCTCTGGCAGAGTGATCTTCCTCCGCTCCCCACCCAGTAGTAGACCGGGCCCAGAGAGTAAGACTTGACAGGCTGTGAGGCGAGCAGCGGCGGCGGCGATGGGCAGAGAGTCGCTGATTGCCACCATTACTAAAAAATATGTCCCCGGATTTCATTTAAAAAATCTGCTCACCTTAGCCTATTGTCAAAGGGTGTTTTGTTGTTGCATGACAATGCACACCCACATACTGCTGTCCACACAGTTCAGAAGTTTCAGAAACTGGATTTTACAGGTTCCCCACATTCCAGGTCACAATCCAAAGCTCCAGGATAGTGACCACTCTGCTTCCTCTGTTTTCAGATAGAGATTGTTCACTCACTGTCCTCGCTGTAGTCATCTGGGTTACAGTCTGTATTAGCTCTGGTCTCCCTGCAGAAAAGTAACCCCTTTTCCTCTTACAGCCTGGGAAAACTACTACTGTCCCTCCCCTTTAATTTTTTTTCATTTGGGAAATGTCGTTTTCCAGCCAACCTGTGGTAATAACTCTTCTGTAAACTATACGTCCCACAATCCTCCATGATTTTCTTTAGAGTCTTTCTTGTAAATCATGTCCCCCGGGCGCCCTCTAGTGGATGGAGGCAGGATTAACACTGGCTGTAACATATCCGCAGTAGAGTCTCTAATATGGTGCGTTTGTGTAGAAGCCCCTTGTGGGTACACACAAAGAAGCAGCTACTGTACAGCACAGTAAGACTGTAGTTGCTCCTCTCCTGCCTGTTAGTACCACAATCTGCTTTTGCACTTGAACCCTGGTACTTATCTATTTTTAAATTTGGATCTCTAGTCATAACTTTCTTTTATTTGGATAGTGTAGGTAAGGGTTAGAACCTATGTCAGATGTTATTGCTGCCTGTGTCCGAACGTTCTCTATTGTCCCTGTGAAAATGGTCACCATGACAGTGAGGTGGATCTCCCCAAAGGGACACAGACAGCGATGCAAGCCTGACAAATATGACAAGTCTACTACTATTTTAGGTATACTTTACTTAACACATAGCTTGACTACACTAGTCTTTTATATTGTCCTAAACTTACACTTTATAGGATACAATTGGTAACATTGTCCAGATGAAGAAATGGTGCTCCACCAAAAAGCTGTCATGGATAAGGGTCCATGTCCAACAAGAGAAGGACAGTCCCAGTGATAGCTGTACCCAAGGGTATGGAGGCAGCTGATGATACTATCAGTGGAATTTAAAAGGACACCCAAAAAGTCACTAGATTCGGTGCATTGGTGTCATGAGGTGCACAGGGCATATTGGGGACACTATATGACAGAGGATACTTTTTGTGAATGGGAGCACAGGGCACAATTGCGTGACCAGATGACACAGGAAGCTCTGGGGTGCACTGGATTAATGGGGCACATGGGAACACTGGGGGCACTAGATGACACAGAATGCTCTGGGGTGCACTGATGTCACAGATGCACAGGGGTGCACTGGGGTCACAAGATAACCAGTGATCAGACTGCAACACTGTAACTTTGTAGCAAGTAGTTGAGAGGCTGCTGCAGATGCCGATCCTTGCAAAATATTTGTGGAAAGACCAGTAACAGCACAGGCACCAACATGGTTGCGGCACCGCGATTACGCAGGCGGGCCGTTCCGCGAGTACGCGGGTGTGAGGCTCCATGGGCGAGATAGCGGGCGATTGGTCGGTGAGTGGGAACGTGAGAGGGGGGGGGGTAGATGGGCGGCTCGGTGTGTGAGCGCTGCTGGCCAATCAGGGAGCTGGCAGGCACGGGAGCAGAGATATGACATCATCTCCCGGCGCCCGCCCTGCATCCTTGCAGTTCCGCCCTCACTGTGCAGGCCACCGTGGGCAGCAGAGAGATTTCATCATCTCTCTGCTGCCTGACTTTGGAACAGAGCCCCTTAGCAGGAAAGTGACACAACAGGTGACAATTTGCAACGTGTGGCAGGTGATGTGGCAAGTGACAATCCGCATCTGGTGGCAGGTAACATGTCAAGTAACAATCCGCAACGTGTGGAAGGTGACGTGGCAAGTGACAATCCGCAACGTGTAGCAGGTGACGTGGGAAGTGACAATCCGCATCTGGTGGCAGGTGACGTGGCAAGTGACAATCCGCAATGTGTGGCAGGTGACGTGGCAAGTGACAATCCGCATTTGGTGGCAGGTGACGTGGCAAGTGACAATCTGCAACGTGTGGCAAGTGACAATCCGCAACATGTGGCAGGCGACATGGCACGTGACAATCCATGACGTGGAAAGTGACAATCCGCAACGCGTGGCAGGTGACGTGGCAAGTGACAATCCGCATTTGGTGGCAGGCGATGTGGCAAGTGACAATCCGCATTTGGTGGCAGGTGACGTGGCAAGTGATAATCTGCAACGTGTGGTAAGTGACAATCCGCAACGTGTGGCAGGCGACGTGGCAAGTGACAATCCGTGACGTGGCAAGTGACAATCCACTACGCGTGGCAGGTGACGTGGCAAGTGACAATCCCCATTTGGTGGCAGGCAACGTGGCAAGTGACGCTCAGGGCTCCCACTGATTCAGCATTATGGTGAGTTGAACTATTTATTTTTATATTACAATGTAGTAATAGAAATAATGTGCTTCAATCATCCTGAGACCATAATAACCATGGTGCCGTGATGATTGAAGCGCCAAGACCAGCCATTTCCCCGATAAATTGCCCCCAGAAAAACATATTTTCTGGCAGTGTCCCTCCCGATACTAGACTCAGGATCCGCCCCTGCCGCAGCCTTGATGGCTTTTGCCTTTTTGGGCAGACTTGCCATGCGTCAATGGGGACCCAGCTATGTTTGAGGGGGGGGGGGCAATTCTGCTGAAAGTTGCTGTAACTGACTATGGGACTTTTTTTCTGGGGATCTGATCTGGAATTTCTGGAGAGGTGTATGGAAGATATTAGAAGGAGGCAACCTACTATCCAAGGACAGTCGTGAGTACAGACTTGTATGGGAGAGCTCTGAGACTGTGTACTGGGCCATCTATCTTGTGCTGGAGTCAGCGTTTCTAAAAAGAGGACATTGTGCCTGGTGTCCTGAAATGCTCAGTCCACTATTTGCTTGTGCAAGGACTCTACTGGCGGCGCGCTCGCGACCCTGTCGTGAGCTCCGTGACCGTGCCTGAGGGACCCGCGGACTCGATGTCCGCCGGTGTCCCGCGATCGGGTCACAGAGCTGAAGAACAGGGAGATGTCAGTGTAAACACAACATCTCCATATTCTTCCTAGTGACATGTCACTGATCGAATGCTCCCTCTCATTGGGAGCAGCGATCAGTGATGTGTCACTCGTAGCCACGCCCCCTAAAAGTTAGAATCACTTCCTAGGACACACTTAACCCCTTCCTAGCCCCCTACAGGTTAACCCCTTCACTGCCAGTGTCATTTTTACAGTAATCAGTGCATTTTTATAGCACTGGTCCCAAAAATGTGTCAAAAGTGTCCGATGTGTCCGCCATAATGTCGCAGTCAAGATAAAAATCTCTGATCGCCACCATTACTAGTAAAAAAAAATATTATTAAAAATGCCATAAAACTATCCCCTATTTTGTAGACGCTATAACTTTTGCGAAAACCAATCAATAAACGCTTATTGTGATTTTTTTTAACCAAAAATATGTAGAAGAATACGTATCGGCCTAAACTGAGGAAAAAAATTGTTTTTTATATCTTTTTTGGGGATATTTATTATAGCAAAAAGTAAAAAATATAGATTTTTTTTCAAAATTGTCTCTCTATTTTTGTTTTTAGCGCAAAAAATAAAAACCGCAGAGGTGATCAAATACCAGCAAAAGAAAGCTCTATTTGTGGGAAAAAAAGGACTTCAATTTTGTTTGGGAGCCACGTCGCACGACTGCGCAATTGTTGACGTAGTGCCGAATCGGAAAAAGTGGTCTGGTCTTTGGCCAGCCAAACGGTCCGGGGCTTAAGTGGTTAAAGAAGCTTAGTCCATTATTTGCTTGTGCACGGACTCTGTTCAAACCGTTATGCCTCACACACGACCGTTTTTCTCAGCAGGAAAAAAAACGAAGTTTTTCCCGATGGGATTCTTCTCAATACCGCCCATCCTAAGCGTGGTGACGTACACCGCATATGACGGCACCATAAGCTGCTTTTGCTGATCCTCGTGTTAGTAAAGGTTTGTTGAGCGACGATTCGCGCTTTTCAGCCTCATGCTTTTCAGTCCGTTACCGCATGATGAATGTACTATCTCCATTACGAACGCTAGTTTTACCAGAACGAGCGCTCCCGTCTCATACTTGATTCTGAGCATGCACTTTTTTTTCCCCTCGGAAAAGCATACACACGACCGGTTCTTCCGGTGGGGAAAAGTCCCCCGGGAATCCCGACGGGAAAAAAGAGAGAACATGTTCTCTTTTTTTCTCCGCAGTTTTCCTGTTGGGAAAACTGCGATGGAGCATACACACAGCCGGGATTCCCGGCCAAAAGCTTTCATGGCAGTTTTCCTGCCGGGGAAAACCGGTCATGTGTATAAGGCATTAGAATAAAGATTAGTGTCCTCAAGTTGATGCTAAAGTTGCTAGAGTATCTCACAGTTACCCTGAACCTATCTAAGTTCAAGTTCTGCAATAAAGCATCAGAAAAGCATACCCCTAAACTGTTCATTGAGCCAAAAGAGTGACTGTGACCGTGTGACTGGCAATTACAGGAAAAAGACCCTAGGGACCTTTAAACTGTGGGCTCCTGTGGGAGTGAGTGCTACATAACTGTAGCGCACAAACCCCTGTCTTTACCTGCATTTAATTCGGCTCCTCGCAGGCAGAGAGAGGCACACCGCACCACAAGCCCGTACCCTCCTGTGTGAGGAGGTTGAGCGGTGTTAATTTTCGGGCGTGCCTGCGGCTGGAGTTGAATCCTCCCGAGAATGATTCTCACCTCTACCTTGAATAGATGCAAGTCTTTATTTTTCCCCAGTAATGTAACTGTCCAGACCAACTGAAAGTCCAACTTCTATTTTTATTTCACACTGGATAATAAATAGTCTCTTTAACAGCAGACAGGTTGGAACAAGACACAGGACAGCTTAGGTGGGAGGAGGTCCAGGCACAAACTCAAATGATTTCTTCAGACTGTTCAGGTTTCACGAACAGTTTTGGCACACAATCTCTGCCACAGACCGTGAGGTTGGTCTCTGCCACAGACCTGGTGAATAAAAGTCACTGCCACTGACTTGAAGAACGGGTCACTGCCACTGACCTGGTGAATAGGGCCTTGCCCTATGAAGTCACTGCCACTGACTTGAAGCGAAGTTGAAGTTGAAGCTGAAGAACTACCTTCTCAGAGTATTCGGCCCATGTCAAGGAGAAAACCATCCCTCCGGAGAGTTACCAAAGGCCCTCACCGTCACCACGACTCTGCGCTGGGTCTTCAGAAAGGATTACCTCCCTGGCCTCCTCATCTCAGATACAGGTCCCCTCGCAAGGCGGCACCCTGGGAGCTCTCGATCCCTAGCGGACCCCAGCCGAAGGTTGCTCAGCCCCGGGGCCTTCAAAATAGTACCTCACCCCAGACTGAAGGTGTCTGGGATGAAACAGGAACTCCACCTCCGGGCCTAGGGCACCCGGAGATAACCCGCAACACACCCAGGCCAAAGGTGCCTGGGCGTGGACAAAGCCCACACACCCAGGCCGAAGGCGCCCGGGCGTGGACGAAGAAGAACCTCAATGGAAGATGGCCGCCCCTTTTTATACCCTCTCCCGACAGACACAGCAGGTTCCCCGCCCCGCCGTATTGCTGCCGAGAGGGGACAAAAAAGGCACAGCCTTGTATCAGTGGTTCAACCCTGGTCTGCGGCAACAGCGCCACCTGTATGCCACAGGGAACTACACACCAACACCATCTCCCATGAGTAGAAATGGTCCATTAACCCTAACAATCAGTGTGTCTGAGCCTAATTACCACTCAGACACTTCCCCTAAATTTAACACCCCGCTACATAACATTGAGAAATCTAGTTGATAGGTCTACATTAATGACCGGTTTGCTTCAGATTTCAGACAGAAAGGAATGTTCAGTTTCTCCTAAGTTTGGTGAAACTTCTAACTTTAGAAAAAAAAACACAACTAATGCCAAAATACATCACTCTGTTTGGCCTCTAGTGATTAATAACCTTTAAGTCTGTTATTTAAGTTAAAGTGAATGCCTCTGGATGTAACCTAATCTACTTATTGCTATGTTTCCAGTCTGGAGTGATTGAGCTACTGAAGAAAAGAGGAGCGCGGCTTAGAACTGATGTCTTTTAAAGCGAGAAATGCAAAGCCTCTTTTGTTATTTCCCTTTCATTGTGATCTTTTGTAGCTGTTTGAAAGAAAAGTATAGTGTATTATTCACAAGTAAACATTCCTGTATGTGTAGCGGTATGGAATGCATTTGATTATATGTATGTATAAATGTGGTGTGAGGGATTATCTAGGAAATTGGGTATTTACAGAGACTATATAAGCCAGTGTTTCTCGACTCCAGTCCTCAAGGCGCCCCAACAGGTCATGTTTTGAGGATTTCCCTCAGATGAAACAGCTGGGGTAATTACTAAGGCAGTGAAACTGATCAAATCACCTGAGCAAAAATAATGGAAAGCCTGAAAACATGACCTGTTGGGGCGCCTTGAGGACTGGAGTTGAGAAAGACTGATATAAGCAACGTACAGGAAAAAAAAAGCAGTAAGACAAGTGGAAAGCTGGAAAATAATTCCTTGCTACTTGGTGACTTACCAGTACAGGTGGTCCCTGGCTAACAGACTAAGAGCAACCTACTGCTGCCAAGACGCTAAACTCCCTGCAAAATAAAGTCCTTCCCACCAGGGCCACTGATAAGGCAGTACAGCCGGCCCTCCTGCAGTGGGCCAGAGCCCCAGCAGTTTAAAAGGGGGGCCTAAGCGCCTGCCAAGCAGGCGGGCCAGCTGTACTGCTTTATTACTTACACCGATCCTCTTGTGCCTCTCCCTGCAGCACTGCCGGCTTCTACTCCTCTTTCTCTCTTCAGCTGCTCTGCAGTGGATTCTTTTTAGAATCTGCTTGCCCTCACCCCTGCTGTCCAGGACCCCTATGTGCCCCCCTCCAACCTGCTGTCTGGGCCCCCCTAAGTGCCCTTTTCCCCCCAGCACTCCCGGCTTCCCTCCTCTTCTCTCCCACCGGAAGCTGCTGAGAGTACACAGTGGGGTCATTTCAGAAGTGGGGGAAAGGGCTGGTACCGATCTCTCCTGGGTCTATTAATCACTGAAACGTAGTAAACTGTGTTTAATATGCTTAAGTTTGCAAATAAACAGGAAGCCTCTGAGTGCTTCCTATTCATTCATCTATGCAGCTGAGGTTGCAGAGAAAAGGACTGTCAGGCAAGCTGTATGGGGCACCATGATTTTTTACATCAGCGCTGGTTCCAACACAGGCCGTGTCTCACCAAACTTAAAGTGTAACTTCACCTTTACAGAAAATGTAATGTGAACTTACACTGGACCCTGTCCCCGTCGCACCCGGTCCCGCTAACCTGGAGAGCATCAATCGTCTGTTCTGACACATCGTATCGCCGCTTTACCAGTCAGGGAATATGAAATCCCCACGGCTTTCTCTCCTCTTCGCCTACGGTGACAGGACAGGCTACGTGGGTTCTGATTGGTCGGCGCCGCCCATGTGATGGCACCAACCAATTAGAATGCTCCTAAACGTACCTCCTGACAAGGTATGTTTTGGAGATTAGGCCAAGGGGATTTCTAAGCTCTGGACCGGTGAGGCGGCTATACGAGGTGTCAGAACTGGTGATTGCCGCGCTCCAGGTCAGCAGGACTGGGGGGATGAGGAAGGGGTCCTGTGTAAGTTCACCTTACAGATTTTTCTGTAAAGGTGAACTTACCCTTCAAGCTATTTTTCAGGTGCATGTAGTTTAATGCTCCACAGTCCATCATTCACTGAAACTTGTTCAGGGGTGGAGCAAAATCCTTGATCAGGATAGGAGGTTTACGGAGCCCCGAAAAACAAGACTTATTTCAGCTGGGCTTGTTATCTAATCAGCCAGCACCAGCAACGAAAAATAAAAATATTCAGCAAAATGCCTATATCTAGGACAAATATCATTTCCGGCCTGGATACAATCCTTTTGTTTCGACCTTAGATTTGGCCTTGGATTTCCAGGCACATATGAACCCTAGATAGGGCATCTGTATTCCTCATCTTAGCACAAGGGTGATGCTTTTGGCCCCTTTAACACTGTCAGTTTTTCAGGTGGACCTGATCGGCAGGTTCATGCATTCCTAATGGACAGGCTTGTGCCTACCTCCAAGTCCGATCCAGTTCGAAAAAAAATTAAATGGAAGGGGATCTGTCCTCTTCCATTTAGATGGATCGAATTGGAGGGTAGTTGGGTGTAAACAGACAGTGGAGTCCATTTTCTCCTGACTGCAAATAGAGCAGAGCGGGCTCCGTCTGTGTCTGCTCTGCAGAAGCTGACACAGATGTGTCATCCGGATATGTAAGCTAATCCCCTACTGATTGAAATAAAATCTGCCCCATGTGAAAGGGGCCTTACAATACAGCTGCTCATAGGAACTCATAGGAACAGGAACCATCTTATTAATTCACCTATTGGTCTCTTCGTCTTGGGTCATCCACTTTAACCACTTTTTTTGCGATACGGCACTGCGTCACTTTAAATGACAATTGCATTGTACGGCACTATACCCAAACAAAATGTATGTCCTTTTTTTCTGACAAATAGAGCCTTCTTTTGGTGGTATTTGATCACCCCTGCGGTTTTTATTTTTTTGCGCCATAAACCAAAAAAGACCAACAATTTTGAAAAAAACAAAAAAACAATACTTTTTTACTTTCTGCTATAAAACATACTCAATAAAAAGATTTAAAAAGTCTAATTAGTTCATTAATTTAGGTCAATATGTATTCTTCTACATATTTTTGGTCAAAAAAATCCCAATAAGCGTATATTGATTGGTTTGTGCAAAAGTTATAGCATCTACAAACAAACTATGGGATATTCCTTTTAGTTTTTTACTAGTAATGGTGGTGATCAGCGACCTTTTAGTGGGACTGCAATATTGCGGCGGACAAATTGGACACTTTTGACAATTTTTGGGGACCAGTGACACTAATACAATAATCAGTGCTAAAAAATATGCACTGTCACTGTACTAATGACACTGGCAGGGAAGTGGTTAACATGAGGGGCGATCAAAGGGTTAAATGTGTGCCTAACCAGTGCTTACTGACTGTGTGGGAGGTGCTTCTACTAAGGGAAGACATGGATCTGTGTTCCTGCTTAGCAGAAACACAGGATCAATGTTTCTCCTTCTGACAGAATGGTGATCTGCCTTGTTTATGTAGGCAAATCGTTCTTCCTGTGCCCTGTGTAATCGGCGGGCACCGGCAGACATCGAGTCTGCTGCACCCGCCGCTGAGCTCCCACCTTCCAGGCCACCCCCACAAGACATTGGTATGACCCCCCACAGTACCTTTAGTTCCCCCTTTTATTTTCTCTCTGTCCCCTTTCCTTGGTATAATCTTACCCGTTTCAAGGGATGGTCTGATCTCGGGTGGAAAGTCTCTGAATCTCTGCAAGGGGAAGTTAGGTTCTCAAATGTGTGCACTGTTTCCAGATTTCCAGGGCTCACCCATTTTTGTATGGTGGAAGGGAGAGAGCTCAGAAATCAGTCCATGACCTTACCCTTTTCATAGTTTTTGGTCCTAACAAAGCCAAACATTTGTGATCTGGGTGGTTTTCACACTAGATAAGGCCTCTTTTAAACACAGTCTGGACACCCAGAGTTTTCACCAATCTGTGCCAATATGTTGGCTTTTAGATGAGAATATAGGCCATTTGGAACTCTCTAGATAATTGTGAGGCCCTAGCCCAGTCTGCTTTTTCTCAGGCCAACTTTACCTTTTAGCGGTCTATTCAAAAGTGATCAAAAACACCTCAGGGTCATCATCCACAGTCATCTTAGGCAATAAGTGGCTTACTTGGAAAAAATAGGTATTGCTGCAGCCACCCAACTTTATGTCCGCCTCTCCCCTACATATCACATTTCGTACATTTTTTTTGGGGGGTGGGGACGGGCAAGTACCTACAGTATTTTTTTCTTTCTAGGGTGAAGATTCTCTTTAACTACACCTGCTTACACAGATAACCGCATCCTCCACCATGCGCAAGGGATTAGCTTGGCAGAGGGGTATGTGTAACTCCATGGATGAGTTCGCACCACTGTGGACATGTTGTCCATTCCACAAATATTCTTATATCTTGGTAATATAAACTATATGTTTGTGGGCACCTGACTTTAAAACATTAAAATGAAATGCCCCACTATTCCCCACCCCTATACACAGTGCCGAGACAAGGTCAACTAGTGCCCAGGGAGAAGATGGGAAACTGTGGCCCTGGCACCCCACATCCCCTTGACCATACCTCCCAACTTTTCAAATGTCCTCTGCGGGACATTCATCAACAATTTTCCCTCTCCCATTACAGTTGTTGAGCGGGGGGGGGGGGGGGTGCTGCCGCGGGACAAGTCTTGTCTTCTTATTCTGTTGAGATAAGAGGGGAGGGGGGGAGCCACGGGGGAACAAAGCGCTTTTGAATCAACACACATCAGATAAGAGTTGTGGAGGGGGAGGGGGGAGGTGTTGCCGCGGGAACAAAGGGTTTTAAACACACAACTGCTAACAGTTGTAGAGCGGGGGAGCTACGGCTTACCTCCTCCGCCTGCTGCCTGCACTCTGCCTCCTCTTCTGTGCGGGAATTCTGACTCTATCACGGGAATGCGGGAGGTAAGTGGCTGTGCGGGATTAACCCGCAGAATCCGTGCAGGTTGGGAGGTATGCCCTTGACCCAACCCCTGTTGACACAAACGGCCTCCCAAAGCTGCTCAATAGGGTTTAGGTCAGGGTTCTGTGCAGGCTGCTCCTGTTCCCTCACACCAAACTTATCAAACCATGTCTTTATGGAGCTAACTTTGTACACAGGGGCTCAGTCATGCTGGAACAAAAAAAGAGTCTTCTCCTAGCTTTTACCACAAGGTTGGAAGGGGAAAATTGTCAAAAATGTATTTGTGTGTTGTAGCGTTAACCGTACTCTTCACTGTAAACACCTTAACTCAGTATTACATACAGTAGGTGACCGCGAGATTGTGTGTAAATGTGGCTCGGCATTGGCGATATTGACCCTCCGTGACCCCCGTTGCGGGAGCCAACGCCGAGCTCTGTCGCTCCTACCGCTCGCTGTCCCCAAGAGATTCCTATGGATACGCTGCATCTCGTGGGGGCAGCGAGTGCAAGAAGTACATTCTCGCAGTGCAGATTTCCAGCGCGATCCCATTGTGCTGGAAATACAATCTCGCGGGCACCCACTCCCAACTGTCCCTAATTTTGAGGGACTGTCCCTCATTTAGAACAAAGTGCCTCTGTCCCTTTTCCCTCCTCATTTGTCCCTCATTTTGGTCTGAACTATATAGTTGTATATAAAATGCACTACTAATCTATCAAAAAATGTTTTACAGTGCTAAAACCTTTCATCCAATTTCTAAATTGCTGCATTTGTAAATTCTAAAAGCCAAAATAAACAAATAGAAGTGGTAAAAAAGCACCTGTGGGTTTAGCCAATCATTTATTTTTTTACAATGCTCCTTTAAGGGGTGCGGCGGGGGTGTGTCCTATTCCTACACACTTTTGCTAATAGGTGTCCCTCATTCCCATCTCAAAAAGTTGGGGGGTGTGGTAGTATGAAGGGGCATCCACATACTTTTGGTTTTAAAGTGTTGGTGTGATGGTCAGGTGTCCACAAACATTTGGTATTCTGTCCCACCCAAATGTATTTTTTTGTTGTCGTTGTTGTTGTTTTGAACTGTGTCAGGTTGCCATCCGTTTTTATTACGCTGACCTCTAGTGGCGGTTTAACCTCACTACAACTTGTTTACTTATTGGATTTTTTATCCCATTCTTTGTCCTCCCATCCTGTTTATGCTTGCTGGTTTGATCACAGCTAGACCCTCCATGTTTCTTCCATGTTCCTTTAGTCAGTGTTAGTACTTTGAAAGCACTGTGCTTAGGAAAGCCATTGGCTTCTTACAGGATAGGTGCAGACTTTCCGACACCCACAGAAGAATATTTATGGTGATGACACCATTAAAGGGGTCGTAAAGGTTTGTTTTTTATTTTCTAAATAGGTTCCTTTAAGCTAGTGCATTGTTGGTTCACTTACCTTTTCCTTAGATTTCCCTTCTAAATATTTTTTTTCTTTGTTTTCTTTGTCTGAATTTCTCACTTCCTGTTCCTCCTCAGTAAGCTGTTCAGTAATCTGTTCTGGCTGACTCCACACCACTCGGATGATGGTGTGGAGTTCAGTGAGGAGAAACAGGAAGTGAGAAATTCAGACAAAGAAAAAAAACATTTAGAAGGTAAATCAAAGGAAAAGGTAAGTGAACCAACAATGCACTAGCTTAAAGGAACCTATTTAGAAAATAAAAAACGAACCTTTACAACCCCTTTAACCACTTAACGACCGCCCACTGTAAAAATACGTCGGCAGAATGGCACCGACAGGCAGAATCACGTATATCTACGTGACTGCCTTTGTATAGTTGGGGGGTCCGATCGGACCCCCCTTCTTTACAGTGAGCGGCCGTTATTCATTTGGGAGCGATCAGGGATGAGGGGACAGCCGTTCAATTCCGGCCACCCCCTCTCGATGGCTCCCAGCGAATCGAATCCTTCCCCTGCCTGTGTAATGTTTACACAGGCAGGAGGAAGTGATGTCATCTCTCATGCGGCGCTCACATATACCGAGCGCCGCACAGGAGAAGATGCAGGTTAGTGCACAAAACAGCACACCGACACCAGGACACATAGGCACATAAATCGCCCCCCCAGGCCCCCCCAGACACCGCCAGATCACCCCCCAGCCCCCAGTCACAGTGTCACTGATTGCAGTGACCATTTATTTACTACATTTAGTTTTAGGTCCAGTGTAGCCCCCTAACCCCCCCTAATAAAGGTTTAACCCCCTGATCGTCCCCCAGATAACCCTTTCACCCCCTAGCACCGCCGTCGCTAAGCGATCATTTTTCTGATCACTGTCTTAGCGTCGGTGATGCAGATCGGTAGCCAGTAATTTTTTTTAGGTTCGCCGCAGGTTTTTATAGCGTCAGGTACCCCCATATATTACCTAATAAAGGTTTAACCCCTTTGATCGCCCCCCAGGTAACCCTTTCACCCCCTATCACCACTGTCGCTAAGCGATCGTTTTTCTGATCGCTGTCTTAGCGTTGGTGATGCCGATCGGTAGCCAGTAATTTTTTTTAGGTTCGCCGCAGGTTTTTATAGCGTCGGGTACCCCCATATATTACCTAATAAAGGTTTAACCCCCTTGATCGCCCCACAGGTAACCCTTTCACCCCCTATCACCACTGTCGCTAAGCGATAGTTTTTCTGATCGCTGTCTTAGCGTCAGTGATGCAGATCGGTAGCCAGTAATTTTTTTTAGGTTCGCCGCAGGTTTTTATAGCGTCAGGTACCCCCATATATTACCTAATAAAAGTTTAACCCCCTTGATCGCCCCCAGGTAACCCTTTCACCCCCTATCACCACTGTCGCTAAGCGATCGTTTTTCTGATCGCTGTCTTAGCGTTGGTGATGCCGATCGGTAGCCAGTAATTTTTTTTAGGTTCGCCGCAGGTTTTTATAGCGTCGGGTACCCCCATATATTACCTAATAAAGGTTTAACCCCCTTGATCGCCCCCCAGGTAACCCTTTCACCCCCTATCACCACTGTCGCTAAGCGATAGTTTTTCTGATCGCTGTCTTAGTGTCGGTGATGCCGATCGGTAGCCAGTCATTTTTTTTAGGTTCGCCGCAGCTTTTTATAGCGTCAGGTACCCCCATATATTATCTAATAAAGGTTTAACCCCCTTGATCGCCCCCCAGGTAACCCTTTCACCCCCTATCACCACTGTCGCTAAGCGATCGCTTTTCTGATCGCTGTCTTAGTGTTGGTGATGCCGATCGGTAGCCAGTAATTTTTTTTAGGTTCGCCACAGGTTTTTATAGCGTCAGGTACCCCTATAAATTATCCAATAAAGGTTTAACCCCCTTGATCACCCCCCAGGTAACCCTTTCACCCCCTATCACCACTGTCCCTAAGCAATCGTTTTTATGATCGTTGTCTTAGTGTCGGTGATGCCGATAGGTAGCCAGTATTTTTTTTTTAGGTTCGCCGCCAGGTTTTTATATAGCGTCAGGTACCCCCATATATTACCTAATAAAGGTTTTAAACCCCTAATTGCCCCTAGTTAACCCTTTCACCAGTAATCACCATATAAGTGTTACGGGTGACGCTGGTTAGTTAGTTTGCTTTTTATAGTGTCAGGGCACCCGCCGTATATAACCCAATAAAGGTTTAACCCCCTGATCGCCCGGCGGGTGATATCAATTAGGTTTTAGCATCAGAGAGGGTCTGCGTCACACCCCAGGCAGCGTCAGGTTAGTGCCAGTAACGCTAACACCCACGCGTTAAGCATACACCCCCCTTAGTGGTATAGTATCTGAACAGATCAATATCTGATCTGATCACATCTATACTAGCGTCCCCAGCAGTTTAGGGTTCCCAAAATCGCAGTGTTAGCGGGATCAGCCCAGATACCTGATAGCACCTGCGTTTTGCCCCTCCGTCCAGCCCAGGCCACCCAAGTGCAGTATCGATCGATCACTGTCACTTGCAAAACACAACACACATAACTGCAGCGTTCGCAGAGACAGGCCTGATCCCTGCGACTCCAGTGCTGTAGGAGGTGATTTCACCACCACAGTTAAAAAAAAAAAGCACATATGCCAAAGCATTGGGGCAGCAGGGGCGGAGGAGCGATTTTGCTCCTAATGCCGCGTACATACGGTCGAAATTCCGACGGAGGCTTGCCCGTGGAAAAGTCCGACCATGTGTACCCGGCATAACATTTGCGGGAAGATGCCCCCATGCTTCGGCATATATAAATGTTGCATGTATGCCCATCATTAGAAGTGGGTGGATGAAGGGCGGTATTCTAATGGTGGGCATACCCACCGATCAATCTTTTTTTTTCGTTCAGCCAACAGGCAGCATGAAAAAAAAGATTACAATACATGTCCAACAAGGACCAGCAACGTACTGCTATGTTGCTGGACTTTGAATGTTTATACCAGAATGATGCCTGTGGGTTTAGGTATCATCTTGGTATCATTCTTTTCAGCCAGCGGCCGGCTTTCATGTAAAAGCAATCCTAGTGGCTAATTAGCCTCTGGACTGCTTTTACAAGCAGTGGGAGGGAATGTCCCCCCCTCGGATATAAAAAGCGCCATTGGGAAATTGGGAAAGCATTTTATCACACCGATCTTGGTGTGGTCAGATGCTTTGAGGGCAGAGGAAAGATCTAGGGTCCAATAGACCCCAGTTTTTTCAAAAAAGAGTACCTGTACCTATTGCTGTACCTATTGCTATCATAGGGGATATTTACATTCCCTGAGATAACAATAAAAATGATAAAAAAAAAAAAATATGGAAGCAACAGTTTAAAAATAAAATAAGAAAGCAAAATTAATAATAATAAAAAAAAAAAAAAAGCACCCCTGTCCTGCCCTATGGCGAACGCAAGCTTCGGTCTGGCGTCATATGTAAACAGCAATTGCACCATGCATGTGAGGTATCACTGCGAAGGTCAGGTCAAGGGCATTAATTTTAGCAGTAGACCTCCTCTGTAAATCTAACGGTGTAACCTGTAAAGGCTTTTAAAGGCTTTTAAAAATGTATGTAGTTTGTCGCCAATGCGCGTTTGTGAGAAATTTTAAAGCTTGTCGTGTTTGGTATCTATGTACTCGGCCTAAGATCATCTTTTTTATTTCATCAAACATTTGGGCAATATAGTGTGTTTTAGTGCATTAAAATTTAAAAAAGTGTATTTTTTCCCCAAAAAATGCATTTGAAAAATCGCTGCGCAAATACTGTGTAGAAAAAAAAATGCAACACCCACCATTTTAATCTGTAGGGCCTTTGCTTTAAAAATATATATAATGTTTGGGGGTTCAACATAATTTTCTTGCAAAAAAAAAAAATGTTTTCATGTAAACAAAAAGTGTCAAAAAGGGCTTTGCCTTCAAGTGGTTAGACGAGTGGATGTAAGCTTCCTAATGTTGTGTATAAAATGCCAGAACAGTTCAAACCCCCCCAAATGACCCCATTTTGGAAAGTAGACACCCCAAGCTATATACTGAGAGGCATGTCGAGTCCATGGAATATTTTATATGTTGACACAAGTTGCGGAAAAAAAGACAATTTTATTTTTTTATTTTTTATTTTTTGCACAAAGTTGTCACTAAATTATATATTGCTCAAACATGTCATGGGCATATGTGGAATTACACCCCAAAATACATTCTGTTGCTTCTCCTGAGTACGGGGATACCACATGTGTGAGACTTTTTGGGAGCCTAGCCGCGTACTGGACCCCAAAACCAAGCACCGCCTTCAGGCTTTTTAAGGGTGTAAATTTTTGATTTCACTTCTCACTGCCTATCACAGTTTCGGAGGCCATGGAATGCCCAGATGGCACAAAACTCCCCAAATGACCCCATTTTGGAAAGTAGACACCCCAAGCTATTTGCTGAGAGGTATGGTGAGTATTTTGCAGATCTCGCTTTTTGTCACAAAGTTTTGAAAATTAAAAAAAAATATATATATATTTTCTTTCTTCATTTTCAAAAACAAATGAGAGCTGTAAAATACTCACCATGCCTCTCAGCAAATAGCTTGGGGTGTCTACTTTCCAAAATGGGGTCATTTTGGGGGGTTTTGTGCTATTTTGGCATTTTATGGCCTTCAAAACTGTGATAGGTAGCGAGGAGTGAAATCAAAAATTTGTGCCTAGAAATCCTGAAGGCGGTGCTTGGTTTTCGGGGTCCGGTACGCGGCTAGGCTCCCAAAAAGTCCCACACATGTGGTATCCCCGTACTCAGGAGAAGCAGAAAAATGTATTTTGGGGTGTAATTCCACATATAACCATGGCATGTGTGAGCAATATATCATTTAGTGACAACTTTTTGTAATTTTTTTTTTTTGTCATTATTCAATCACTTGGGACAAAAAAAAATATTCAATGGGCTCAACAGGCTTCTCAGCAATTTCCTTGGGGTGTCTACTTTCTCAAATGTGGTCATTTGGGGGGTTTTGTGCTATTTTGGCATTTTATGGCCTTCGAAACTGTGATAGGTAGTGAGGAGTGAAATCAAAAATGTGCGCCCTTAGAAATCCTGAAGGCAATGCTTGGTTTTCGGGGGCCCGTACGCGGCTAGGCTCCCAAAAAGTCCCACACATGTGGTATCCCCGTACTCAAGAGCAGCAGCAAAATGTATTTTGGGGTGTAATTCCACATATAACCATGGCATGTGTGAGCAATATATCATTTAGTGACAACTTTTTGTAATTTTTGTTTTTTTTAGTCATTATTCAATCACTTGAGACAAAAAAAAAAATATTCAATGGGCTCAACATGCCTCTCAGCAATTTCCTTGGGGTGTCTACTTTCCAAAATTGGGTAATTTGGGGGGGGGGGGTTTGTACTGCCCTGCCGTTTTAGCACCTCAAGAAATGAGATAGGCAGTCATAAATTAAAAGCTGTGTAAATTCCAGAAAATGTACCCTAGTTTGTAGACGCTATAACTTTTGCGCAAACCAATAAATATACGCTTATTGACATTTTTTTTACTAAAGACATGTGGCTGAATACATTTTGGCCTAAATGTATGACTAAAATTGAGTTTATTCGATTTTTCTTATAACAAAAAGTAGAAAATATCATTTTTTTTCAAAATTTTCGGTCTTTTTCCGTTTATATCGCAAAAAATAAAAATCGCAGAGGCAATCAAATACCATTAAAAGAAAGCTCTATTTGTGGGAAGAAAAGGACGCAAATTTTGTTTCGGTACAACATTGCATGTCTGCACAATTTACAGTTAAAGCAGCGCAGTGCAAAATTCTGAAAACAGCTCTGGTCCTTTAGCTACAAAATGGTCCGGGGCTTAAGTGGTTAAGCAAGGTGCACAGATGGATGAAAAAAAAAGGGAAACCAGCACTAAAGACAAACTACGCAGTGGTAGACTATTAATGTCAGACAACAACCTGCATCCCTCCTTTGTTGAGAACTCAATGATGCTTCTGCTTGGAATCCGATGTTTACCTGCAATGAAAAAAACAAAAGGTAATATATAGGAAGAGTTACTCTACCAACATATGTAGGTTAGTAAAAAAGTTATGGCTTTACTTTTGGTACAGCCTGTTCTTTGACACTTCACTAGCACTTCCAAGTTCCTATTTTAATTGACACCCCCTTGTCCTTGGAAAACACAATAAATGGTCCTAGCTCATTTGCTGTAGATCAGCGGCTGTCAGGGTAAAGTCATAGACCAGCATTTCCCAACCTTTTTAGCCCACAGGAACCCTTGAAGTCATTTTCAAGTCTTTGGATGCCCCTACTAAAACCATTTTATTGGAGGTCAATGCGAAAATCTACCCTTATGTTGGTGGTCAGTAGGAAGTAAGCCACCCTAAAGGCCTGTACACATGATACGAAAATTGGATGGAAAAATTTGTATGACGAGCTGTCTGCTGATCGTTAGTACAGTGCTTTCGACAGCTGATTTCACCTTTTTGTCAGAAAAAAGCTGGATGTGCAAACTATAACATTTTTGGCGGATTTGAACTCCGATTTTCGTTTAATTAGTGTGTTTTTCGTACAATTTTTTTTTTAAGAGCAAGACTACGCATGCTCAGAAATGAAAGAACACATACAAAACTATTAAAAAGATTACGTCACTTCTGACGTTGTATTCTGTCGGTCGAAAATTTTCGTATTGTGATTAAACTCTTCACTTTCGATATGAGACTAGCATGCAACAAAAAAAGGACGTTCGGTCGTCTGAAAATCTAAGCTTGTTTACGATGCTTTACAGTGGTGGGTAGAATTCTGCCGGGTTCTTACTGGTGCGACACGACACTCGTCCTACTTTGGATCCGACTTTGCCCTGTGACTTGAAGCCAACATAAGTCCGACTTTCAATGAACGGGGATCCGACTTGGATCCCTGCCAATACCAGACACTGTGTTTGGTATGAATCTTGAGGGGGAACTCCACGCCAAATTTAAAATAAAAAACCGGCATGGGTTCCCCCTCCAAGAGAACCCCCTATGCCGAAAAAACTGCGTGGGGTTCCCCCCAAAATCCATACCAGTCCTTTGATAAGGGGGCCCCCAGATCCCGACCCCCCACCCTATGTGAATGAGTATGGGGTACATCGTACCCCTACCCATTCACCTGGGGGAAAAGTGTCAATAAAAAAAAACACACTAGACAGGTTTTTAAAGTAATTTATTAGGCAGTTTCAGGGGTTTTCTTCCGACTTCAGGGGTCTTCTTCTGACTTCGGGGGTCTCTTCCAACTTCTGGGGTCTCTCCGGCCTCTTTTCCCGGTCTCCGGTTCTTCTCCTGCTCTCTGGTATCTTCTGCTATTTTGCCGCTCTTTTGCTAGTGTTGGCCCGGTCTTCTCCGTCGTCTTCTTCCTTCTTCTTTTTTTTCGATGTTGACACGATGCTCTCTCCCGCTGTAATGCCACGTGCGCGGTGCGCAACGACTTATATAGGCATGGGGCATGGTCACCGGGTGATGTCACCCGGTGACCCCGCCCTTATGACGTCACAGTCCCGGGGCATGATGGGACTGTGATGTCATAAGGGTGGGGTCACTGGGTGACATCACCCGGTGACCACGCCCCATTCCTATATAAGTCGTTGTGCACCGCGCACACGGCATTACAACGGGAGAGAGCGTCGTGTCAACATCGGAAGAAGAGAAGAGGGAAGAAGACGATGGAGAAGACCGGGCCAACGCTAGCAGAAGATAGCGGAGGAGCCGGGCAGAAGATACCAGAGAGCGGGAGAAGAACCAGAGACCGGGAGAAGAGGGCGGAGAAAGCGGAGAAGTCGGAAGAGACCCCTGAAGTCGGAAGAGACCCCTGAAGTCGGAAGAAAACCCCCGAAGTCGGAAGAAGACCCCTGGAGCTGCCTAATATATTACTTTAAAAACCTATCTAGTATGTTTTTTTTTTATTGACACTTTTCCCCCAGGTGAATGGGTAGGGGTACGATGTACCCCATACTCATTCACATAGGGTGGGGGGCCGGGATCTGGGGGCCCCCTTATTAAAGGGGGCTCCCCGGATTCCGATAAGCCCCCCGCCCGCAGACCCCGACAACCAGTGGCCAGGGTTGTCGGGAAGAGGCCCTTGTCCTCATCAACATGGGGACAAGGTGCCTTGGGGTAGGGGGGCCACAGGGACCCCCACGCTGTTTTTTTGGCGTATAGGGTTCTCCTTAAAATCCATACCAGTCCGAAGGGCCTAGTATGCTCCTGGAGGGGAAACACATGCCGTTTTTGTTTTTTTAATTTGGCGTGGAGTTCCCCCTCAAGATCAGCAGAGCACAAGTCGCATGCCAAAGTCAGATCATGCAAGACAGCGTTCTGACTTTGATCCGACTTCTATGATATTCAATGGGCTGAAGTAGGATCAAAGTCAGACCAAATTAGTACAGGGAGCATTTTCAAAGTCAGACCGACATGTGTCGGACCAGTTAAAGTGGTTGTAAACCCCAAAATAAAAAAAATACAAAAATAAATACCTGCAAGACAAAGGCATAATGAGCTAGTATGACTAGCATACTAGCTCATTATGAATTACTTACCTTAGATCGAAGCCCCCGCAGCGGTGCTCGGACACCTGCGCCGCCGCCGCCATCTTGCCTCGATGTCCTTTCCGTGTATCACCGCTCCGGCGCTGTGATTGGCCCCGGAGCGGCGATGACTTCACACGCATGCACGCTCGGGCTGGCTTAATCCATTCAGAAATCCGGCTACTATGCCGGCCCACTAGTGCGCATGCGCGTGACATCAGCGGCGCCGGTTTTAAAAGCAAATATCTCCTTAACCGTGTAGGTTAGGGAGATATTTCATGCACCTACAGGTAAGCCTTAATTTAGGCTTACCTGTAGGTACATGTTGTGTAAGTGGGTTTACAACCACTTTAAGACGGCTCCCATAGGGAAACATTGATTTTCACACGTCATGCAACATAAGCTCACAATGTCGGAGCGTTTGTCGCTCCAGTGTGAACGCGGCCTAACAAACAGCTAAATCAACCAATTATTTACTGCAGCTGACTCTGCTAAGTGGAACTATGTAGGCATCATTTTAATGGGAGGAAAATAAGCTGCAGCTCATGGAACCCCAAGGAACCTTTGGGGGAACTCTAGTGGAGAATTGCTGTCTTATGCCGCGTACACACGATCATTTTTCCCGTCAGGAAAAATGACATTTTTTCTTTTGAACGAGAAAAACAACCGTGTGTGGGCTTTTTGGCATTTTTCCCGACGGGAAAAACGGCATTAATCACGACGAGAAAAATTAGAACATGCTCAAATTTTTCTTGTTGTGATTCCCGTCATTTTTTTCCGCGGCAGTTTTCCCATAGGGAAACACTGCCACGGAGCATACACACGGTCGTTTTTCTCGACCAAGAGAAAAAATGTCGGGAAAAACGGCCGTGTGTAGGGAACTAAGCCGTTCCCTCGTTTTTCCTGTCGGGATTCACGGCGGTGTTTTCACCGCCGTGAATCTCAATCGTGTGTACGCGGCATTAGACTTAGGAAAGCTGAATACTCCTAGTCCTACAAAAAGGCATAGATTAACGTTCTCTCGGTGAAGGGCACCATGCTGAGGAAGGAACATTAGTCTACAGATTGAGATCAGCAACAAGTTAATCTGAAATACCTATTTTTTTTATTGTGTATGATTATTATTTTTTTTCTGTTATAATATTTAAAATAATACATTGTAAATAATAGTTTTCACTGCAGCAAAATTGTCACCTAAAGCCACCATCCATCAAGCATTAGCACTAAGCAGCCTCTGCAGTTTTATCGTTGTCTAGTGTTGACATATTTTTTGATTGCTGTCAACTAACAAGCTCCTTGTTACACAACAAATTGTACCATTTGCCGGCTGCAGGAGCCGCGTGTCCGCAAAAGTTCAACCCGGCCGTTTCTATCTCCTCAGGGAAAAAAACATTCTCCTCCGCCGTTCCAAATTCTTCTGCTTCTGAAAGCACTGACCAATGCTGTTTGTGATATTTAGCAATTTTTCGCCAACATCTGAATAAAACCAGTGATCCACATCAATAATAATAATAATGCCAGATGATTTCTCAAGTGGCTGCAAGATCCAGCCCGCCAGACATCTCTGTCGAAGAGTAAAATAAATAAATGAAAAAACGACAAACATTTCTGACATTTATCAGTGGTGTTGTACTTTAAATTACAATAACCTTTTCAAGGCTACAGGAAAGTGATCTTTTCTTTTCACCATCATTTCCTTACAACAATATCTATATGATGTGCAGTAATTATAAATAAAGGGCACATTAGCATGTATTTCATATTTAGAATTTTTTCTGTGGGGTTTTTAATGAAAATATCTATCTATCTATCTATCTATCTATCTATCTATCTATCTATCTATCTATCTATCTATCTATCTATCTATCTATCTATCTATCTATCTATCTATCTACCTATTGTATCTGTATCTATATACTATCTACCTATTTGTGGTCAAAGGTGTCTAGTAAATTTAGTCTGCTGGGTAGTAGTTTTACCAGGGCAAATTTGTAGTCTTTTCACTTTGCTCCCTCTCCTATGTTCAGAGTTCTTACTGTTCCCTGCTGCTGCCACCTATCCCTAATCACCAGCAGGCCCGTCGGAACAAGAGAGGCAAAACAAGCAACTGCTTGGGGCCCCGAGCTGGCCTGGGGCCCCAGCAGGGTGGGCTCTTGCCGCGCCGCCGCTTCCTCTAAATGCTGCAGCTTGTAGCGTGGCCGAGCTCCTCTTCCTAGTTCCTCCTGCAGTCTGGCCGGGTACCGTAACCGCGCGGTACAGGAGATTCAGTTTCTTGTTCCCGGCCGGACTGACAGGAAGTGCACACACTGAGTGCTCACTTCCTTTCAGTCCGGCCAGGAACAGCAAATTGAATCTCCTGCCGTGCGGTACGCGGTAGGGAGGGGGGTAAAAAAAACATGGGGGGGTAAGGGGGGGAGGCAGTCATCAAGACCCATTTAGTGAAAAATATATGGTAGCTTGCTGACCATAACCCTACCTGGATCATGATATGTATAATCATAAACAAAACAATTACCATAGCTTTCTTTCCATTTTCTTTCTTTACCATCCCATTTCCATCTTATTGCTTCTTTTTTAAATCAGGCAATATTTTTTAAAGCTTTTTGGGGGGGCCTCCATATCCATTTTGCTTGGGGCCCCCAAATTCCTTCAAACGGCCCTGATCACCAGACACCAATAAAAGTGAAAAAAAATAAAGCAACAGTGTAAAAAAAAATAATAATAATTAAAGTGCTCCCGCCCTCCTGTACTCGCAGGTAAAAGCGAAAGCGCGTGTCGTTCCCACAAACAGCGATCGTCCCACACATGTGAGGTATCACTGTGAACGTCAGATCATGGGCAGTAATTCTATCAATAGACCTCTATAAATCTAAAATGGTAACCTGCAAAGACTTTTAAAGCGTTGCCTATGGATAGTAAAATGTACATAGTTTGTTGCCGTTGCACGGGCGTGTGCAATTTTAAAACGGTTAGGACGGTACAAATTTAGATTGGGGGGAGGGGGTGGCACCCGACTTTAGTTTTGACCATGGCAGCACAAAACCAAAATACACCACTGTGCACAATGAAATATTTTGTTTTGGAATTTCGGTTTTGTCCGAAAAATACATTTATTTTGTTACTCCCGAAATTAGTTTTTATTTTTTTTCGTTTGTTAAAAAATGCGTTCATACAAAAATCCAAATTAATTAAGGTCGAATCTGTCAATTGAAGACTAATGCCGCATACACACAATCGGAATTTCTGACAACAAAACCGTGTTTTTTATTCCGACGGATTTTCGCTCAAACTTGTCTTGCATACGCACGGTCACACAAATGTTGTCGGAAATTCCGATCGTCAAGAACACGGTGATGTACAACACTACAATGAGCTGAGAAAAATTAAGTTCAATAATTCTGAGCATGCGTAGAATTGATTCCGAGCATGCGTAGGATTTTTGTGCGTCGGAATTGGATAGACACCGTCAGAATTTCTGACAAGAACTTTTGTTGTCGGAAAAATTGAGAACCTGCTCTCAATCATTTGTTGTCGGAAATTCCGACAGCAAATGTCCGATGGAGCCTACACACGATCGGAATATCCGACCAAAAGCTGACATCGAACATTCGTTGTCGGAAATTCCGATCGTGTGTACGCGGCATTATGGTGTCTGTTGGATGTTCTAAGAAGATTTGACGAAGCAGCTAAACTGTGCGACGCCGCGATCGTACATTTCCGGTTGAATGCTCCGCCCACAAGCTATAGTAGAATTTTATTGTTGTTTGACTATTAATAATTATAGTCAAACAACATTAGAATTCTTCTATAGCCCATGGGCGGAGAATTTGACCGTAAATGTCCTCTCGCGGGGATCGTATGTTTTTAGCTTCTTCGTCGAATCTTCACGTTGAACAGTATTATACATATTTTTGATCGTATCGAATGATACAATACTTGTTTGTGTCTCTCTATGTCGAATAGTCTTGGACTAATAGTTAGGTCAGGGAAATTCGACCGCAGGTTCGATAGACAAATCGCTATTGTCACCGTCATGTCGAATCTTCTATCTATTTATATCGAACTGTTGTCGCAACTTTTGGATTTCGGATTCTGTGCGTTTGTTATAGTTTTGTTAAAACGAACACGAAAATCCCCGAAATTCGGACGAAAATGCATTCGGACGATAACAAATGCACATGCCTACTGGGTATAGAGCTGGCATAAAAAGCAAGACATGGACACCCCCCCGCTGTCTCTCTTTATCTCTGGCTGCACAATGGGAATGTAAGGTTGTCTGGGTAAGGCACCTCCATTATTTCTTTATCTGTAACCGTCTCTGTCCATTGGCAAAACTTTGTATTTTATTTGTAACATCACTGCTTTTAAAGTTTTACCAGCTACTTCAGATTTTATTAATAGCAAGCTTTGTTTCTGTGTAAATAAATTAGATCTTTATTTTTTAGCACAGTTGTTATTTTATTGGTAATATGGATTGGTTAGATTCATATATAGACAAAAGTTTGTAATCACTAATTATATTTATCATCAAGCGAATAAATGAGATGGCATAATCGCCAAAACTGCAGTGCCGTCCCCTGTTTGTGTGCATCCCTACTTTTCTGCCTGGTATTGTGGTGTTTTTTTCCTTTATGGGTTATTCTGCCCTCTCCTTTCTTAAAGGGGAGTTCCAGACTTTTTTTATGTTTATTAAAAGTCAGCAGCTACAAAAATGGTAGCTGCTGGCTTTTAATAAACATACACTTACCTGTTTCACTGTCCAGCGACGCGACGCCCGGAGCTCCACTCCCCCCTTCTCCGCTGGCGCCTCCATTCATAGTGTGGGCACCCGGCCGTGACAGCTTTCGGCTTCACGGCCGGGCACTCACTGCGCATGCGCAAACGGCGCAGCGCTCTCTGAGTGGACAGGCGATCGCCTGGGACCTGTCACGTCCCAGGTGATCGCCTACAGGGAGGGGCCACCAGAAGGCGATATGACGTATCGCCTAGGCGACCCCAGGGCGGAAGGAGGAAGTGGGACAGGAAGTCTCACTGCTACTGAAGCCCCCACCCCACCCCCCCAAAAAATAATTACATGCCAAATGTGGCATGTAAGGGGACGAGGAGTGGATTTAGCGGAAGTTCCAAATTTGGGTGGAACTTCGCTTTAAGCCTGGTACACACGATCGGATTTTCCGCGGACAAAGCGTAGGACTTTTGTCCGAAGGGCGTTGGCCGTGAACTTGTCTTGCATACAAACGGCAAAGAATTGTTGGCCAACAAACACAAAACGATGTGTTTTTTCAGCTCTTTAGCGCCACCCTTTGGGCAACTTCTGCTAATGTTGTGTTATGGTTAGCATTGCTTCTGAGCGTGCATGTTTGTACTTTGGAGTTTTTTTGGAGTTTTTTACACACAATCGGATAATCCGACAGCACACATTTGTTGTCGGAAAATTTTAAAGCATGCTATCCAACATTTGTTGGCGGAAAATCCGACAACAATTGTCCGATGGAGCATACAAACGGTCAGATTTTCCGACAACAGCCTGCCATCACACAATTCCGTTGGAAACTCTGTTTGTGTGTACGAGCCTTGAGACAACCTGTAAGCCTCAGAGATCTTCATTAACCACTTGCCGACTGCCTCACGTAGATATACGTTGGCAGAGTGGCATGGGCAGGCAAAGCAACGTACAGATATGTTGCTTTGAATCTGCTGCCTAGCGGGCACGTGCCCGCCTCGAGCTCCGTGACCGCTGGTGTCCCGCGATCGTGTCAAGAAGCAGCAGAACGGGGAGATGCCTATGTAAACAAGGCATTTCCCTGTTCTGCCTAGTGACAGGACACTGATCTACTGCTCCCTGTCATCTGGAGCAGTGATCTCTGTTGTGTCACTCATAGCCCAGCCCCCTCACAGTTAGAATCACTCCCTAGGACACACTTAACCCCTTCCTCGCCCCCTAGTGGTTAAACCCTACCCTGCCAGTGTCATTTACACAGTAATCAGTGCATTTTTATAGAACTGATCGCTGTATAAATGACAGTTGTCCCAAAATAGTGTCAAAAGGTGTCCGATGTGTCCGCCGCAATATCACAGTCATGATAAAAATCGCTGATCGCCGCCTTTACTAGTAAAAATAAAATTAATAATAAAAATGCCATAAAACTATCCCCTATTTTGTAGATACTATAACTTTTGCGCAAACCAATCAATATACGCTTTTTGCGATTTTTTTTTTACCAAAAATATGTAGAAGTATATGTATTGGCCTAAACTGAGAAAAAACATTTTTATATATATGTTTTGGGGATATTTATTATAGCAAAAAGTAAAAAATATTGTTTTTTTTCCCAAATTATTGCTCTTTTTTTGTTTATAACGCAAAAAATAAAAACCGCAGAGGTGATCAAATACCACCAAAAGAAAGCTCTATTTATGGGAAAAAAAGGACGTCTTTGGGTGCCACGTCGCACGACCGCGCAATTGTCAGTTAAAGCGACGCAGTGCCGAATCGCAAAAAATGGCTCAGTAATTGGGCAGCCAAAACTTCCGGGGGCTGAAGTGGTTAAAAAAAAGGAAATTTGTTCCAATACTTCAAGGTTGAAGCCCTTATTAAGCTGATCTTTGCATTTTTTTATTCAGACAAAGAGTCTGAGGGCAACCATAATTGTGCTCAAAATAATAACTCAGTGATGAGGGGGATAAAAGGAGAACATGTGAGAAAGGTTCAGACTTTCAGGGTCAAGCCAAGCCAACGCACTCTGTTAAAATCTTTACATAAATAAAACATATTAAATTTGTATTTTTTCCAAGTAGCTATTGCATCATTTCTGCACATATTTTTTAATTTCTTGTCATTTGGACAAAATTTTTGTTATTTGAGGAACTTACTGGAGCATTTTTTAAATATTCAATTATTGACTTTTCTTTAACCACTTCAATACCAGGCACTTATATATCTTCCTGCCCAGGCCAATTTTCAGCTTTCAGCGCTGTCGCAATTTGAATGACAATTGCGCGGTCATGCTACACTGTACCCAAACACATTTTTTATCATTTTGTTCCCACAAATAGAGCTTTATTTTGGTGGTATTTGATCACCTCTGCCATTTTTATTTTTTGTGCAACGGATAAAAAAAGACCGAAAATTCTGGAAAAAAAAAAAGGTTTTTATTTGTTTCTGTTAATTATTTTTGTAAATAAGTAAGTTTTCTTCTTCAATGACGGGCACTGAAATGGCTGCACTGACGGGCACTGATAAGGCGGCACCGATGGGCACCGATGAGGTGGCACTGATGAGGTGGCACTGATGAGCACTGATGATGGGCACTGATAGGTGACACTGATAGGTGGCACTGGTATGCGGCACTGATGGGCACTCATAGGCGGCACTGATGGGCACTCATAGGCGGCACTGATGGGTGCATATGGGTGAAACAGATAGGTGGCACGGATGGGCACTGATGGTCACTGATAGATGGGGAATGATTGGCACGGATGGGCACTGATAGGTGATACTGATAGGTGGCACTGGTATGCGGCACTGATGGGCACTCATAGGCGACACTGATGGGCACTCATAGGCGGCACTGATGGCTACATATGGGTGAAACGGATAGGTGGCACGGATGGGCACTGATGGTCACTGATAGATGGGGAATGATTGGCACGGATGGGCACTGATAGATGGCACTGAGGGACACTGATGTGTAGCACTGATTAATATGGTGGGTGGCATTGCTGGGCATCATAGTTTTTTTTAGTACTGTAATTGTTCCAGTGAGTGCCTATTTGTGGGCACTGATTGGCATATGTTGGGCATATTTTGCACATATTTTGCACATATTTTGCACAGTGGATGGCCATGGGGAATGTACCTGGCCATCCACATGTTGAAGGCTTCCCTGGTTTTCCTGGCGGCTTCCCTGGCGCTAACCCCCCCTGTCAGGAGAGCCGCCGATCGCCTCTCCTCTACTCGCGTCTGTCAGACGCGAGTGAGGAAAAGCCGATCAACGGCTCTTCCTGTTTACATTGCGATCAGCCGTGATTGGACACAGCTGATCACGTGGTAAAGAGCCTCCGTTTACCGAGATCGGTGTAGCAGTGTGTCAGAGTGACACACCGCACCACCGATCGTCGCGATGCGCGCCCCCCACATCATATGACGCCCAGTCAGGATAACAGAACCACTTCCCGGACGTCAATCTGCTATTGACCGGGCGGGAAGTGGTTAATTTCTGTTTCCTGAAGTTTTGTCCATGTTATTATATTCCTTTATACCTGTACATGTGTGTTTTATCAGGCAAATAGGTAATCTTGAGCTATTTGGCACCAGAGATGCATGAAGTTTACTTTTCTCAGAAATTTTTGCAAAAATCTGGAACATTCAGTGAAATTTTACATTTTGACAAATTGCTTTGGAGTCAATGTGAAAGGGCAGTTTTTAGGATGCAATAGGCTTTAAATGGCTCTTATGGGTTAGGGAGTCTCTTTTCTTTCCTGGGCCTATTCTTGAGCTGATAAATTACCCCTCAGCCTCATTATTTACATATACAATGTATATGTAAATTCTGAGGCTGAGGGGGCCTTTTACACTCACCGGCCATTTTATTAGGTACACCTGTTCAATTGCTTGGTAACAAAAATTGCCAATCAGCCAATCACATGGCAGCAACTCAATGCATTTAGACGTGGTGAAAACGACTTGCTGAATTTTGAACTGAGCATCTGAATGGGGGAAGAAAGATGATATATAGTAACTTTGAATGTGGCATGGTTATGGGTGCCAGACGGGCTGGTCTGAGTATTTAAAAAACTGCTGATCTACTGGGATTTTCAGACACAACCATCTCTCTGGTTTACAGAGAATGGTCCAAAAAAGAGAAAATATTCAGTGAGTGGCAGTTGTGTGGAGGAAAATGCCTTGTTGACTAACATAGGTCAGAGGAGAATGGGCAGACTGGTTTGAGATGATAGAAAGGCAACAGTAATTCAAATAACCACTCGTTACAACCAAGGTATTCAGAATACCATCTCTGAATGCACAACACATCGAACCTTGAGATGACTGAGAGCTCCCTCAAACTCAATGGATCCAAAAGAGAACTGCTTCTTCTCCACGCAAACCGAAAGACAAAAGCTAAGACTTCATGGACACCACCCACCATCCTTGGACAAACCATTACCCCAAGCACCAAAGTCAAAAATCTCGGAGTCATCTTTGACTCGGAGATGTAGATGGATGCACAAATAGGATCAGTAATCAGCGGATCTCACCACCTTCTCCGCCTGCTGCGTAGACTCATCCCCTTCATCCCAGAAGAGGACATAGCAGTAGTAGTTGGAACAATCATCAATTCCCGACTGGACTATGCAAACTCCCTCTACATAGGACTACCTAAATACCAGATTTTGCGCCTACAAGTCATCCAGAACACGGCAGCCAGACTGGTAATGGGAAAAAAACCCTGGGAATCCATAACCCCTTCCCTGAGGACCCTTCAGTGGCTAACCATAAAGGGATCGGGTCACTTTCAAGACCCTCTGTCTCACCCACAAATGCACACAAGGAAACGCTCCTCAATATTTATACGAGAAAAAAAACACTACCCATCGCATTCTCCGATCAACCAACCAAAACCTCCTCCACATCCCCAAGTCCCGCTACAAATCAAAGGGGGAAAGAAAATTTGCAGTCCAAGGACCACGGTTATGGAACGCTCTACCCACAAACATCCTCATGGAAGAAAACCCCCGGGCCTTCAGGAAAAAACTTAAGACCCACCTCTTCCGAAAGATCAGGACGACACTGAATGGAAAAAGCAAAGGATTTATACACCAGAATGGAAAAAGCGCCTTGAGGCAATTTAGTTCGCATTTGTAGCGCTATACAAGCTATTCACCCACTCACTCACTCACCTTAAAACAGATGGGCTACAGCAGCAGAAGACCACACTGAGTGCCACTCCTGTCAGCTAAGAACAGGAAACTGAGGCTACAATTCGCACAGGCTCACCAAAATTGGGCAATAGATGATTGGAAAAACATTGTCTGGCCTGATGAGCCTTAATTTCAGCTGCGACATTCAGATGGTTGGCTCAGAATTTGGCGTAAATAACATGAAATCATGGATCCATCCTGCCTTGTATCAACGGTTTAGGCTGGTGGTGGTGTAATGGTGTAGTAGATCATTTCTTGGCACACTTTGAGCCCCTTAATACCAATTGAGCATCGTTTAATAGCCACGGCCTACCTGAGTATTGTTGCTGACCATGTCCATCCCTTTATGACTACAGTGTCCCCATCTTCAGATGGCTCCTTCCAGCAGGATAATGCACCATGTCACAAAGCTCCAATCATCTCACCACTGGACAATGAGGTCCCTGTCCTCCAATGGCCTCCACACTCACCACATCTCATCCAATAGAGCACCTTTGGGATGTGGATGAATGGGAGATCCACATCATGGATGTGCAGCCAAAAAATCTGCAGCAACTGTGTGATGCTATCATGTCACTATGGACCGAAATCTCTGAGGAATATTTCCAACACCTTGTTGAATCTACGCCATGAAGAATTAGGGCAGTTCTGAAGGCAAAAGGGGTCCAACAAGGTACTAGCAAGGTGTACCTAATAAAGTGTCTGGTGAGTGAATATATATAAACAAATCCAAAAAAGAGTATAGAACCACTCACTAGTCTAGCAGCAGCCAAAGCAACAACATTTTATTGTAATAAATCAATAAATATATTTCTGTGAGAAAAACTGAAAGTCGAAATCTGAAAATCGAAATCTGAAATTTCTATTCAAAATCAATTTTGCCAAAACAATTCCAGTTATCTCTATCTAGAACACTTAAAGTGGTTGTAAAGGTTTTTTACCTTTAGGCATTCTATGCGTGAAGGTAAAAAACCTTCAGTGTGCAGCTCCTCCCTCAAGCCCCCCCCCCCAATACTTACCTAAGCCCCATCTCGACCCAGCGATGTGCACGAGAGCCAAGGCTCTCTTGGGTTTCTCATTCCTCATTGGCTGAGATGCAGCAGCAGGAGTCATTGGCTCCTGCTGTTTTCAATCACAGCTAGTGAGGCAGGAGCTGGGGGGGGGGTGGGGCTGAGCCGCACTCTCTGTGTCTTAAGCCCTGTACACACGATCGGTTTTACCGATGAAAACAGTCCAATGGACTTTTTTCATCGGACAAACCGATCGTATATGGGCCCCATCAGTCTTTTTTCCATCGGTGTTAAAAAATAGAACATGTTTTAAATTTATCCGATGGAAAAAAAAAGATAGCAAATTACTATCGTCTGTGGGGAACTCCATCGGATAAAAAACCCACGCATGCTCAGAATCAAGTCGACGCATGCTCAGAAGCATAGAACTTAATTTTTCTTGGCTCGTCGGAGTGTTTTACGTCACGGCGTTTGGGACGATCGGTTTTTTGACTGATGGTGTGTAGGCAAGACTGATGGTAGTCAGCTTCATCGGATTTCCGATGGAAAAATCCATCGGTTTAAAATCCATAGGAAATATGATCACGTGTACAGGGCTTTAAGGACAAAGACTGCTGGCTTGGGAGCGAGCATGCAAGAGTGCCCCCATAGCAAGCGGCTTTCTATGGGGGCACTCAGCAAGGGGGAGCGGCCCAGAGCACCGGCGGGGGACCTGAGAAGAGGAGGATCTGGACTGCTCTGTGCAAAACCATTAAACAGATCAGGTATGAGTTTTTTTTTTTTTTTCCATTACAAATGCTTTAAGTCAATTTTGCTTCATGAATATTTTAAGAAAGGTACAGCCAATCACAATACGTTCTGACCATATAAGGACATCCAACTGGCTTTGTAGTGCTGTCTGTCCCACACTGTTTGGAGGCCCACTTGGTTCCTTAAGGGTGCCCCCCTAACTTTCTCCTACATCTGGGTCCTGTTGGAGGATGAGGGGTCTGTTTTGATTATTGCTTAGAAAGTAGAGATTGATATTCTATGTGAACATTTTGCTGCAAAAGCTGTCATGTCAAATAATGCCCAAGATGGATTTTAATCAACAATTAAAATAAAATCTAATATTATTACTGATAAGCTGGAAGGTGAAGGACCATATGATATCCACAACAGAAAATTAGACACTGTAAAAAAAAATATATCATCAGTACAGATCAAACTGTTGTAATCTGGACAGGTAAATCATTCCTTGCAAAGACAGGCACCCAACGCTAGAGCAATTGGAGTGACATGAGAGACACACCTATTGGGCTTCCAAGGGATGGTGGCTGTGGAGGTAATAAGTGGGTTTCAAAATCCCATTATGTCGTGGACACATGGATAAAAAAAAAAACATCAGGTCTCACTTTAGTGGGTCATTCACTTTTTATTCCCAGATAGCTATTTAAAAGCTGAAACTGTTTTTGTATAAGGAGAACTCTACAAATAGAACAGGAGGATCAATGCCAACATGAAAAACTGTCTGATGCCGCGTACACACGACCGTTTTTAATGACAAGAAAAATGAATTTTTTTAAAATGGTCATTAAAAACCACCGTGTGTGGGCTTCAGAGCATTTTTCACAACGTGAAAAACGGCCATGAAAAAATTGGAACATGCTCTAATTTTTCACGTCGTTTTTTACATCGTCGTTTTTCTCGTCATGAAAAACGGTCGTGTGTATGCTTTAACGACGTGAA
Organism: Rana muscosa; assembly: GCA_029206835.1. Lineage (NCBI taxonomy): Eukaryota > Metazoa > Chordata > Amphibia > Anura > Ranidae > Rana > Rana muscosa. The sequence goes on along the minus strand of JARGYO010005626.1, from coordinate 187,409,428 downwards.
AAAAAATGCGCATGCTCAGAATCAAGTATGAGACGGGAGTGCTCGTTCTGGTAAAACTAGCGTTCGTAATAGAGATAGCGCATTCGTCACGCTGTAACGGACTGAAAAGCACGAGGCTGAAAAGCGCGAATCGTCGCTCAACAAACTTTACTAACATGGAGGGTGGCGCCATCCGAATGGAACTTCCCCTTTATAGTGCCGTTGTACGTGTTGTACGTCACCGCGCTTTACTCGAGCATTTTTTTCCACGATAGTGTGTAGGCAAGGCAGGCTTGAGAAGAATCACGTCGAGAAAAATGCAGTTTTTTTTCAATGACATTAAAAACGGTCGTGTGTACGCGGCATGAGAATGATTAAATGATATCTATTCAACAATATCCATGGCTTTTTTTCTCAGAGAATAGGTGCAGGAACTCCCCCCTTCTAAGTCACCCTTTGTTTCTGCTCCCTACCCACCTCTGAGCACCATCCCTTGGTTCCACCTCCTAACCACCTCCCAGTACCGCCCTTTTAGAGAACATAGAACCAAGTATAATTTTCTGCTATTATGTGATTTGCACAGAATTTGTTAATGATAATAAGAAAGACAGCAGCGGCAGCCAGTCCATAAAGGCCACAGGAGCGTCGTCCCCCTAATCTCCATGCGTCATCCCCCTAATCTCCATGCAGGGCACGGGAACATAGATTTCTACAATTTTTTTTTTCTTGAAGCACATGATTAGAGCCTGAGGCTCTAATTGTCTTAAAAAAAGTTGGGCTCGGGGCACAGAGCACCGCGCCCCGAGCCCACCCACTTGCTACCTAGTAGGTGAGTTTGAAAAAAGACACAAGTCCATCAAGTCCAACCTATGTGTGTGATTATATATGTCAGTATTACATTGTATATCTCTGTATGTTGTGGTCGTTCAGGTGCTTATCTAATCGTTTCTTAAAACCATCAATGCTCCCCGCTGAAACCACCACCTGTGGAAGGGAATTCCATATCCTTGTCGCTCTTACAGTAAAGAACCCTCTACGCAGTTTAAGGTTAAACCTCTTTTCTTCTAATTTTAATGAGTGTTTTTAATGGTGTTCAAACATGTCCATCTCTCTTCATCTCCATTACATGGGGGGCTGGAGATAGTTACATAGTTACATAGTTAGTCAGGTTGAAAAAAGACACAAGTCCATCCAGTTCAACCATAAAAAAATAAATAATAATAATAATAATAATATCATACAATCCCATATACCCAATTCTATACCCACAGTTGATCCAGAGGAAGGCGAAAAACCCCAGCAGAGCATGATCCAATTTGCTACAGCAGGGGAAAAATTGCTTCCTGATCGGATTTTCCCCGGATCAACTTTACCTATAAATGTTAGGACTTTAGGAGTTATATTATGTACATTTAGGAAAGAATCCAGGCCTTTCTTAAAGAAATCTACTGAGCTGGCCAGAACCACCTCTGGAGGGAGTCTATTCCACATTTTCACAGCTCTTACTGTGAAGAAACCTTTCCGTATTTGGAGGTGCCCCCTTGTCTTTTGTGTTGACCGTAAAGTGAATAACTGAACACCAAGTTCACTATATGGACCCCTTATATATTTGTACATGTTGATCATATCCCCCCTTAATCTCCTCTTCTCAAGAGTGAATAAATTCAGTTCCTCTAATCTTTCCTCATAACTGAGCTCCTCCACGCCCCTTATCAGTTTGGTTGCCCTTCTCTGCACTTTCTCCAGTTCCCCGATATCCTTTTTGAGAACTGGTGCCCGAAACTGAACTGCATATTCCAGATGAGGTCTTACTAAAGATTTGAACAGGGGGTTCAACTAATGATAGCAGTGGGGGTTATTTACGAAAGGCAAATCCACTTTGCACTACAAGTGCAAACTACAAGTGCAAAGTGCACTTGAAATTGCACTGGAAGTGCAGTCGCTGTAAATCTGAGGGGTAGATCTGAAATGAAGGGAAGCTCTGCTGATTTTATCACCCAATCATGTGCAAGCTAAAATGCTGTTTTTTATTTCCCTCGGATTTACAGCGACTGCACTTCTAAGTGCACTTTCAGTACAACTTTAAGTGCACTTTGCACTTGTAGTTTGGATTTGCCTTCAGTAAATAACCCCCATTGTTTGTCATGGAAAGTGACAAAGATACAGCGTTTTTGGCAATAACAACATATATTTTCTGCACTTACTGAAAATGCTCTTAGTAGGTAAAATTTTAACTAATGCAGCCACCACATCTAAAGCTGTTAAGTTGCAATATATTACATTTTAGGTTCTGGGTTTAGATATACTTTAATAAGCTCCACAACATGACAGATGTTTCATGTTAACTTCTCTCGTATTCCACGCTCGGAATTTTCGATGGAAAAAGTCTGAAGGAATTTTTTTATCGGATATTCCGACCGTGTGTATGCCCCATCTTTTTTTTTCCGTCGGAAATTCAGACGGAATTAGATAGGGAACATGTTCTCAAATTTTCCGTTCGTCTGGATGCAATTCCGACAGACTAAAAACCACACATGCTCGGAAACAATTTGACGCATGCTCGGAAGCATAGAACTTAATTTTCTTGACTCGTCGTAGTGTTTTATGTCACTGCGTTCTTGACAGTCGGATTTTAGTGTGACCGTGTGTATGCAAGACAGCTTGAGCGGAATTCTGTCGGAACTCTGTCGGAAAAACCAGTTGGACTTTATTCCGACGGAAATTCCGCTTGTGTGTACAAGGCATTACACTCAGAGGCCTACCTGTGCTATCCACCTGTGGCATCTTTCTCTCTGCACTGTCCCTCCAAATACGTAATTTAAGTTTGGATAAACGACAACCCCCAACCCCCAATTCATTCTTGCCCTTAACTTAAAGAGGATTTCTGCCCCCTCATGAAAATGTTTTAAGTCAGAAGCGACAAATACAAATAATAATATTAGGACACTTACCTGTCCAGAGTTCCCGTGATGTCGGCACCCCAGCTAATTTTCGGATTGGCTCTTGGGTGCTGCCTCTGCCATTCATGTTAAGGGAAGCTGTCAGTTCACAGCCGGTTCCCTACTGCGCAAGCACGCTGTGCTTTCTTACCGGCCCGGCAGCGGAGGAAGGAGGAGAGGGGCCGAACTTCCGAAGGATGGGGCCGCGGCGCTATCTCCCGGAAGTGGGCAAGGGTACCTGACAAAAACAGGTACCCATTCCCCCCCCCCCCAGTGCCACATTTGGCACCTTTCAGGGGGAGGAAGCATATAAGCGAAGATTCCACTTTTGGGTGGAACCTTGTTGTAACATGGAAACACTTAAAGGAGAAGTACAGCCAAAGCTTGTTTGTTGTGGATCACAGGAGTGCAGATTGTTTTGCACTCCTGTGACCCGTTTTCAGCAGACAGCGGGCTGAAGCCCGCTGTCGGCTAATGTCACAAAGCCAGTCCAGGCTCGGGAAAGATCATGACCATATGGTCAGGATCTGCCCACATACCTGAACCGGCACCCAGCTCAGCCTCAGACAAGCCGCTGAGAGCCTGAGCCGGCCACTCCCCTCCACAGCCCAGAGCTCCAGTGAGCATGGGGAGGCAGAGCAGAGAGCCAATAACTGACAGCCACCAGCTCTCTGCTCAGGGAGCACTGAGAACTGAGCAATCAGTGGTATGTGATCGTTCGGTTCTCAGTCTTTATAGCCAGCGGGGGACAGATGCCGCATCGGACTAATGCTGCATCCACCTAGGTAAGTATAATTTAAAAAAGAAAATTCCCACACTTCCCTTGAAACATGAAAATATACTGTATGTGTAGCCACATGTATTTTTACTTTATTCAATTTTATTCAATTAATTTTGGATTAGTAGAAATTCCCCTCTTAGATAGCTGTCACTGGAACAGATGTTGCCATTGGAAGATTTACCGTCACCTTCTGTTCCTGGTGAAAACCGTAAACGTTCTGATCAATTTTGGCATCTTTGACAGTGGTCATTAGGACAAATAGGATGAATCTACTCAGTGGGGACATATACAGATGTTCTAAACCTCCCCTACTCCAACCATTATTGTTATGGCTTTAAATACACATTAACTAATACTTTACCAATGCAGAGCAAAGCAACAAGTGATTGCTACTGCCAAGCACTTTAAGGCCCCGTTCACATCTCGTTCAGCTGGAACACACACTCCCGCTCTCAATTTTTTTTATCCTGAATCTATAAGCAATTTGACGTGTCACGCATTGTGATGCCACTTCATTGAATGTGCTTCCCTATGCACGTATATCATGCAAAAGAAGCTTGTGCATCTTTTTGGGCACCGAGATTTGCACAATTTTTAAATGCACACTTTGCCGCGTGATTTTATCGCGCTGAGAACCTGAACCTCATCCCTATTCCTAGACCCTCAGGCTATATACTCATGAAAAAAACATCTTGTCACATCATTACATTAACTACTTCCCATCTGGCCGTAGTACAAATATGTCTGAATGGGAGCAGCGTCGATAGACATACCCGTACATCCTCGCACATTGGCTGTTCAATCGCACTCTCTAGAGTGCACAGACACAGGATCTGTGACCCGCTGTGATCACTGATCATTGTATCGTGGCTGCTGTGAGTGGCCCTGGTACCATGAGACCACTGTGACCAATCACAGCAAGCTGTTTATTACTGTGAGAGCTCTGTGATTGGTAGACATGTGCAATTCGTTTAGTTCCGAATTCATTTTTTAATGAATTTCGACAAGTGACGTTTTGACGTCGCTTCCGCCCTGCTATGGTATGGAGATGGGTGGTGGTCATCATGCCCTCACTCGTCTCCATACCCAGCAGGAGACAGGACCCTAACGCCTCCGGCGCTACCGACGGCTCCGGTAAGTGGCGGAGGGCGTGGGAGAGCGGTGGGAGGGGAGGCCCTCTCCCGCCGCCGGTAACGGTGATCTTGCGGCGAATCCGCCGTAGAGACCACCATTATCATAAACCGGACCTGAAGAGATGGATACCAGGGGTATTGCCATCCCTCTTCAAAGTGCCGACGTATATAGTCGCGAGGGTGCCTTAACTGAAAAAAAGTTTGAGAAACACTGCCATAGACTCTATAACTTTCACGCAGACTAAATAATATACACTGATCTGGGTTATTTTTACCAACAAAATGTAGCAAAATACACTTTGGCCTAATCTTATGAAAAAAAAAGATTATTTATTTGCAAAAGTTTATAACAAACTAAGAAAAATGTTTTTGGTCTTTTTTCAAAACAAAACAAAAACAAAACAGTGCTGATTAAATACCAAGAGAAGAAAACTCTATCTGTCTCCAGAAATGATATACATTTCATTTGAGTACAGTGTTGCATGACTGAGTAATTGTCATTCAAATGCGACAATGCAGAAAGGTGAAAATTAGCTGGGATTGGAAGGGGGCGAAAGTGTCCGGACTTGATGTGGTTAATATAAGTAGTCAAATAAGCAAACTTAGGTCATTTATCATTGTGCTACATATAAAATTTGTGTGAATAGCCCCAAAATTTCAGAAGTATTGAAACGTCTATTTTGACTATATCTTTGTCACACTGAATAATGTAACAATGGATTTCAACCGTCAGACTGTTCAAACATCCTTTCAGGCTCTCAGACGCTTTTCGGAGTGCCTGCTACCAGATAATGAGCATTATACAATTCTGGTGTCGAAATATTCTTTGGATGTTATAAATGAAAAGCTATCTCCTAAAGAACAATACTCAGAATGGAGCTCTGTGGAAGAGGGATGGAGTCTGTGTATGTATAGTAATGAAAAGGTTAGGTGTTCACATTAATCAAACAGTAAGTTGTTCACCTGTCATACAGATTCATTTTACATTACAAAAGAGCAAAACATGTAATATAATCTAATACCAACCTGAAAATAATAATCTCCTATTTTTCTGGATTAATGAAAGGTGAAAATAAAGAGTATGCAAAGCCAAAACTTGTGTAAAGAGTTAAAGCCCTGTACACACGGCCGAGATTCTCGTCAGGAAAAAAAACGTAGTTTTTCCTGACGAGATTCTTGACAAGAATCTTGTGCCGGCCGAGTGTACACACGTACGATTCAAAAGAACTGCCGTTCTTTTGAATGGCACAAACGCGGTGACGTCATCGACTATGACGAGCATACGCTCGTCACATTCAATGCCGTCGCCGCCATCTTGCTACACCCTACCTATGCCTAGGAAGCTACCGCGTATGCGTCAAGGTCATTTCGAGCATGCGCGGGCTTACCGGAGGACAGGTAAGCTTGTTGCCGCATATACACACACAGTTTTCTCGTCGGGAAACAGGCCGACTAGAATCCAGACGAGAAAATTGAGAGCAGGTTCTCTATTTTTCTCGTCAAGATTCTCTGCAGTTTTCTCAACGAGAAAACATACACTCGAAAGTGTGAAAGCTCTCCCAGCAGTTTTCTTGTCGTTTCTTGCCAAGAAAACTGGCCGTGTGTACGAGGCCTTAAGCCTTGTACACACGATCGGTTTTCCCGGCAGGAAAACTGCCAGGAGAGCTTTTGGCCGGGAATCCCGGCCGTGTGTATGCTCCCTAGCAGTTTTCCCGACAGGAAAACTGCTCGGGAAAAATAGAGAATTTGCTCTCTATTTTCCCATCGGAATTCCCGGCAGAGTATTTCCTGCCGAGAAAACCGGTCGTCTGTATGCTTACCTGAAGGGGGAAATTAACTGTGCATGCTCGATAACACTTTGACGCATGCGCAGTAGCATACAATGTTATTTAGCTGGCTCGTCATAGTCTATGACGTCACCGTGTTCTTGCCATTCAAAAGAATGGTGGGTTTTTTGTGTGGCTGTGTGTATACACGGCTTTTCAAGGCAAGCTTGCCAGAAATTCCGTCAGGAAAACCGATGGTTTTCAAACAGACGGGAATCCTGGACGTGTGTACAGGGCTTTAATGTAAAGCAGTCGCGGCTGGTGTTCAATAGTTTGATGGTGGAGGTGACACAACAACGCCACATTCCCCCCCCCAGAAGACAGACGGGAAGGCGGTGATCCCCCACACACCCCGCGGGAGACAGATGGGAAGGCGGCGATACCCCCATGACCCCCCCTGTGGGAGCAGGATGGGGAATCAGCGATCACCTCCCCCCCCCCCACAGGAGATGGATGATCAAAGGCCTCCTTACCATAGGAGGCAGATGACAGGGATCCGAGTAGGGTCCCGGATTGGTCAGGAAAGGCTCACTGGCCAATCGGGTCTCAAGGCCCACTTCCTTATTGGCCGGGAGAAGAGTCAGGATATCAATTCGCTATTGTCACACAACTGGGTGGGCTCAGGGCGCAGTGTTCTGTTATCCCTGTTTTTTTAATCAGCAGACAGCAAAATAGTAAAATAAATATATAATAGTATGATAAACACTTTTAAAGCAACAAAACTCAAATAAAGACCATATAAAAAAAAAAAAGGAAGAAAGATAACACAAATACAAAGAACGCTAAATGAAATAAATGATGTGACACTAAATACACCACTCAAAAAACAAAAACAAAAAAAAAATAGGTCTATTTTTTTTCCTTCAAATACATTTTATCTAGCTAGCTCATTTAGTCACCAAAATAGGTGGTTTTGCAGTATAATACTAGACATGTGCACTGCCGAAAAATGTGTTCATTTTAGTTTCATTCGTTTGTTTGTTTTTCGTTTTTTGGGTCATTCGTTATGGTCGCAATTTGTAAATTTGTAAATTCATAAATTTGAAAATTCAAAAGTTTGTAAATTCTTAAATTTGAAAATCCGAAATTAAGAAAGAAAATCCAAAAATGTGAAAGAATAACTAACTAACTACTAATATCAAACTATTAGATTATAGGTATTGGAATTTCCTTTCAAATTTGGCTGTTAGTGAATGTAACGAATTCAAATTTATCCAAAGTTATGAATTATCTGAAAAAACAAATGCCGTATCTAAACGAATGGAACGGAACAAATTAATAATAAATAATTATAATACAACATTATTATTATTATTATTGTTATTTATTATTATTAATTTGTTACGTTCCATTTGTTTAGATACGGCATTTGTTACGTTACGTTTTGTTACGTTTTGTTACGTTCACTAACAGCCAAATTTTAAAGAAAATTCCAATACCTATAATGTATTTAATAGTTAGTAATAGTTAAGTTATTATTAGTTAGTCATTATTTCAGATTTTCACATTTTTGGGTTTTCGGATTTTCGAAATTTAGAATTTCCGAATTTTCGAATTTCCGAATTTATGAACTTATGAATTTTAGAATTTTAGAATTTACAAATTTACGAATATTCAGAAAAAATTGTTAAATAGATTTTCGTTAATTTGTCGAAATTCGTTAAACTAATTTGGAACAAAATGAATTGCACTTGTCTATATAATACATTTTGATGATACCCCTCAGCTCATCCCTACTCATAAATAACCCCTACACTCACTCTATACTGACAGCATATTATGGACCTGAAATAATATGGTTGGCAGAGAATGAGAAATTGCAACAGGAACATTATGTGTGAAATCTATTACCTATTATGTTGCAGTGACTGTTGCTTAAAAGGCTTACAATGGTGAGGTTGCATAGGTGCACCTGAAGTGCCTATAAATTGTGTAGCTTCTGTGGTCTGAAAATAAAGTGCAGAATGTTAAAAAAAAAAAATATTTGCTCTCATGAAAACAATTTTTACTAATGGCAGAAAAATCAATGTTGGAATTGTTTGAGGATTTCATGAAATGTCATTGTTTTCTGAACTCAGAAGAAGAGTCAGGTGTTAGTGGAATAACAAGTAAGGATGTATGTGAAGTAATGTAAGCATACTGTCACCATTCAAATAAATACAAAAGGAGTACAAATACATTGGTATACATCAATAATATGCTGCTATACATCATTGCCATTGTTCTGTCCCACTTGTGTTGAATTGCACTAGGTTTATATTGTTCAGTAGCATGCTAAAATGTGGTGATGGTTTTGGGCCACTACAACTTGTTTACTATGATTTTTTTATTTTTTTTTGCTCTGTCGTCCCCTCCTGTTTAGTGCTAGTTAGTTCAGACTTAGCTAGACCCTCCTTGTTTCTTCCATGTTCCCCCAGTCAGTGTTACTGCTTTTCACAGACCGGGCTTAGGAAAGGCATTGGGGCTGATTTACTAAAGGCAAATAGACAGCACACTTTGTACTGTAATTAGCTCAAGTGAAATTGGGTTGGATTCAGCTTGTGACTTATTGAAAAGTTAAGCTGCCTGTGGATAATGCCAAGTCAGCAGGTGACCATACTAAGGAGGCATATTAATGTGGCATTTAAACAGAACAGCAATATACTGTATAACTATGAGCCCTGCACATGTAGCCAAAGACAAGGAAAATAAAACCCCAGTTGGATAAACATGTGACTAGACTGGTGCAGGACGGACATGATCAGCTTGTCAGGCTCTAGTAGACTTCAACAAAATGGTGGTCGTCTGCACACAGGCAATTGTAGAGCTGACGACGTCTGGATGACAAAACGCATAGTGGCGGGCATCTCGGTCACGACATATCAAGCATAGAGAAGCTTTGTAGGCCCACCTCGGTTTAAGCCCAGGGGGTCCACACCTGCAGGTGAGTGCACACCCTTGTGGGGGGATATCCATAGTGTGGCTTTTTTGCAGTGGAAAATTGCATGCACACGGAAGCACTTTATTTGGAACTTTTTAGATGCAAATCCATTCACCACTTTTACTTGGAGCATACTTGTTTCAAGTTTATGGACAGTGTTTTAATTTCACAAATAATTTTAAGGTCTCATATTATTTGAAAGTATTTACATGTACAGTAAAACCTCAGATTGGGAGTAACACGGTTTTCGAGCGTTTCGTAATACGCGCTGCAGACGAGCATGATTCAAGCCTCTGGGGTGTGAAAATTCCAACAGGGAGCCAAGCGCAGAAAGTAAACCAAGGAGCCAAAGTAATTATAAAAGTCACACTGGACTGCCACTACCGCACTCAGGTGACCAAATGGCAAACAGACAAAAACAACAGAATTCGGAAGCGCAGATCCAGGAGGTGGCAAGGAATCAATTGGAGATTAAAACAGTTTATTGCTGATAAAACATGTAACCAATACATAGTACAAATGGGAAAATGGCCAAACTTACCGTTATGGTGCCTGCATTTGAGCCAAAGGTGGTGGAAAAATGTCTGTCCCGCTTCTGTGAGGGCTGTGGACAGACAAAAAATGGGAAGCCTAAAAACACTTCGACAGCTGGGAGTGGTGACCATAACCAAAGCCGGGCTACGATCACTGTATGACCAGAGTGGAAGGTGGCAGAGCCACTGCAGTGACCGGTGAGACCAGAGATGGATGCTGGAGGGGCAGCTGGAACGAGGCTGAGCTGCAAGGTGTTCGGACACCATAGGACTCCTCCCCGGCCGCGTCACATGCTCCGACTGCAGGCAGACATCGGCAAAGCCTGATGGATCAAATGGATCACATCCCCTGCTCTGATTCATTTGATCCATCAGGCTTTGCCGATGTCTGCCTGCAGTCGGAGCATGTGACGCGGCCGGGAAGGAGTCCTGTGGTGTCCGGACACCTTGCAGCTCAGCCTCGTTCCAGCTGCCCCTCCAGCATCCATCTCTGGTCTCACCGGCCGCTGCAATGGCTTTGCCATCTTCCACTCTGGTCATACAGTGATCGTGCTTCATGGATCTGTGCCCAGCCTTTCCCCTCCCTGATGTAGCCCGGCTTTGGTTATGGTCACCGCTCCCAGCTGTTGGAAAGTGTTTTTAGGCTTCCCATTTTTTGTCTGTTCACAGCCCTCACATAAGCAGGACAGCCATTTTTCCACCACCTTAGGCTCCATTGCTTGTACTATCACAGTGAATTTGGCCATTCTGACAATTTTTTCCCATTTGTACTGTGTATTGGTTACATGTTTTATCAGTAATAAACTTTAAATTTCACATGGATTCCATCTCCAATTGATTCCCTGCCACCTCCTGGATCTGCGCGTCCCAATTCTGTTGTTTAAGCCTCTGGGGTCTGCAGTACCGCATTTGGCCAGAGGTGGGGGGGGGCGCCGGTGATGCTCGGAGCTGATTGGAGAAACTCAGAGCCGATCGGAGACACTCGGAAACACTTGAAAACACTCCATTCCCGAGTGTCTCCTAGCATCTCTGCGTGGTCTTCAAGCTTCTCCGAGTGTTTCTGAGTGTCTCCAGCGCCCACCTCTGGCCATATACAGTACTGTATACACTAGCACTAGCAGTGACACTGGAGCTAATTATTATTTCCATTGATTCCTATGGGAAATATTGCTTTGATATACGAGTGCTTTGTATTACAAGCATTCTTCTGGAACAGATTATGCTCGTAATCCAAGGTACTACTGTATTTATGATTTAGTGGTCACAAAACTTGCCTTGTAGCACTATTGCACTTTATTATTGTAAAATGGGGGGTGCTGATGCGCAAACCAAAATAATAACCCAAATAAACTATTAACTAACAAACTAACATAGCAGCTGCCACAACAAAAGGTGTTCACACACCAACATAATGTGAAAAAAGGGAGGGGGGGGGGGTTAATGGCGCTTGCTACAAACAAATCCTTTAAAATATAGCAATGTGAGTAGACTAAAACAAAAATCTTCAATAATGTGATAATAGCATGAATAAAAATCCAATATAAAATAATAAAATCTCATGCAAAGGATAAAAGTGAGTCTCTGTGCAAAAATAAATTTGTCCGTTTTATATGAGGCCTGCACCACCTACTGCTTGGCACACTAATGTGTCGATTCTATGCACATAAAAACGATCTTTGCAAATATATGGCGCACACATTGTCGTGATTTTCTAATTTGTGATGCACGTCGCGTTCCACTGGAGCATGCACTCCAATTTATTGTTTATGAGGCACTCTTGTATAAAAGTTGCAACCTACTTTTAATGGTGCACCTCCAATAGTTTATCAGGCCCTATATGTTTTCCAAATTGTACAAACTGGTAACCAGTATACCTGTGCTTCCAGATGCATCTTTATTACAAATTCTTCAATAAAGCGAATATGCAGATAAGGTAAGAGACTTCTACTACAGTGGGGAAAATAATTATTGATCCCCTGCAGATTTTGTAAGTTTGCCCACTTACAAAGAAATTAAGGGTCTATCATTTTTGAATATTTTAAATGATAGAGACAGAATATCAACCAAAAATCCAGAAAAAAACACATAATGCAAATGTTATAAATTGAGTTGCAGTTCAATGAGTAAAATAAGTATTTGATCCTCAAGCAAAACATGACTTAGTACTTGGCAAGCACAGAGGTCAGACATTTCTTGTAGTTGGTGATCAGGTTTGCAAACATCTCAGGAGGGATTTTGGTCCACTCTTCTTTACAGATCTCCTCTAAATCCTTAAAGAATATCTAAAGGTTCGGTTTAAAAAAAAACAAAAAAAACACAAGCATGTCATACTTACTTTCTCTCTGCAGTTGGTTTTGCACAGAGTGGCCCTGATCCTCCTCTTCTGGGGTCCCTCAGTGGTGCTCCTGGCTCCTCCTCTTCTCGAGTGCCACATTGGAGAGCCACTCTCCCTCAGGCACTCATGTGGGCACGCTCCCGTGTCCTGCTGCTGCATCTATTGACACAGACAGCAGGACTCGGCCCCCGCCCCCCCAGCTCCCGCGTCATTGGATTTGATTTACAGCAGCGGGAGCTAATGGCTGCGCTGCTATCAATATATACAATCAGGACCCGAGACACTGGCTGGAGCTGGTGTGCTCGTCCCCGTCGTTCAGGGTTCAGGTAAATAAAAGGGGGGCTCTGGGGCGCTGCTGCATCACAGGAGGTTTTTCACCTTAATGCATAGAATGCATTAAGGTGAAAAAACCTTAAGGGCTCTTTCACACGGAGGTCCGTTCAGGTCCGCCTGTCAGTTTTTTAGGCGGACCTGAAACGGATCCTCCATGTACCCCTATGGAGGCACGGATGTCAGCGGAGACATGTCCGCTGACATCCGCTCCGCTCCGCCAAAGTGTGACGGAGGAAAACCCTATTTTTCCTTCCGTCAGCGGAGCGGATCGGATGACAACGGACTCTACGGTCCGTCGTCATCCGATTCCCCATAGGGGAGAGCGGCGCTCTGACAGGGCGGTCCCTGCACAGTGTGCGGGGACCGCCCAGTCATCCGTCGGCTCAGCGGGGATCAACGGAGCGATCCCCGCTGAGCAAGCGGAGCTTCACGGGCGTATCTGCACGGATCCGCCCCGTGTGAAAGGGGCCTAAGGGTTTACAACCCCTTTAAGGTTTCTTAGCTGTTGCTTAGCAACTCAAAGTTTCAGCTCCCTCCATACATTTCCTATAGGATTAAGGTCTGGAGACTGACTAGGCCACGCCATGACCTTAAAGTGGAAGTAAACCCATTGAGTTAACAGTTTCAAAAAGCAGTTACATTCCCGGCATGCCGGGAATGCCAACTGTCACATTGGTTGTGCTCTCAACCAAACTATCAAACCATCCAATGGCTGGTGTCATAACTGATCACATGTGCAGAATCATGACAGTTGAAGATTAAACAGAGGCCAAGATGGCAGCTTCCTTGCCTGAAAATGATAGGAGGGTTTACTTCCACTTTAATGTGCTGCTTCTTGAGCCATTCCTTTGTTGCCTTGGTTGTATGTTTTGGGTCATTGTGATGTTGAAAGACCCATCCATGACCCATCTTCAGTATTCTGACTGAGGGAAGAAGGTTCTCACCCAAGATTTTACAATACATGGCCCTGTCCATTGGCCCCTCAATGCGGCAAAATCAGTCTGTACCTTTAGCAGAGAAACAGCCCCAAAGCATCATGTTTCCACCTCCATTCTTAGGGTCATAGTCAGCATTTTTCTTCTACCAAACATGGCAAGTCCCCCTCCTCAAGAAGGCACATGTACAGCCATGCCAATGAACATCTAAATGAGTCAGAGAAGGATCGGGAGAAAGTGTTGTGGTCAGATAAGACCATAATTGAGCTCTTTGGCATTATCGCAACTCGCCATGTTTGGTGGAAGAAAAATGCTGCCTATGTCCTTAAGAACATCATCCCTACAGTCAAGCAAGGGTTGGGAAACATTATGCTTTGGGGCTGTTTCTCTGCTAAAGGAACAGGCCGACTTTTCTGCATTGAGGGGCCAATGGACGGGGCTACAGTATATATTGTAAAATCTTGAATGAGAACCTCCTTCCCTCAGCCAGAACACTGAAGAAGGGTTGTAGATTGGTCTTCCTGCATGACAATGACCCAAAACATACCGCCAAGGCAGCAATAGAGTGGCTCAAGAAGAAGCACATTAATGTTAATGGAGTGGCCTAGTCAGTCTCCAGATCTTAATCTTACAGAAAATTTATGGAGGGAGCTGGAACTTTAAATTGCCAAGAGACAGGCAATAAACCTTAAAGGGGTTGTAAACCTTTGCATTTTTTCACCTTAATGCATCCTATGCATTAAGGTGAAAAAACACCTTGCACTGTCCGGCCCCCCAGCCCCCCAGCCCCGTTTTACTTACCTGAGGCCCGAATTTCAGTGGGCACGATCCCGCGTTGCTCTCTCCACTGCTTCTCGGCTCTTTATTGGATAGATTGATAGCAGCGCAGCCATTGGCTCCCGCTGCTGTCAATCAAATCCAATGACGCAGGCGCCGGGGCCGAGTCATACACTCGGCTATGGACGCCGAGAGGATGACACGGGAGCCCACCCACAAGGTTACCGCCTTGGGAGAGAGCTTATCTATTGCAGGGAGGAGCCACGAGAGCCGCTGTGGGACCCCAGAACAGGAGGTTTGGGGCCACTCTGTGCAAAACGAACTGCACAGTGGAGGTAAGTATAACATGTTTGTTATTTTAAAAAAAACCTTTAGGGGTTGATTTACTAAAGGAAAATCCACTTTGCACTTGAAAGTGCAATGAAAGTGCAGATGCTGTAGATCTGAGGGGGACATGCAGGGAAAATTAAAAACAGCATTTTAGCTTGCACATGATTGGATGATAAAATCACTAGAGCTTCCCCTAATTTCAAAGCTTCCCCTCCGATTTACAGCGATCTACAGCGACTGCACTTCCATGTGCACTTTCAAGTGCAAAGTGGATTTTCCTTTAGTAAATCAACCCCTTAGTGTCACTTTAAGGATTTAGAGAAGATCTGTAAATAAGTGGGCCAAAATCCCACCTGAGATGTGTGCAAACCTGGTAACCAACTACAAGAAACATCTTACCTCTGTGCTTGTCAACAAGGGTTTCTCCACCAAGTACTTAAGCCCTGTACACACGATGTAGTCCGATGGACTTTTTCATCGGACAAACCAATTGTGTATGGGCCCAATCAGTCTTTTTTCCATCGGTGTGAAAAAATAGAACATGTTTTACATTTTTCCGATGGATAAAAAACCGTCGGATTAGAATCCATAGGATATCCGATCGCGTGTACAGGGCTTAAGTCATGTTTTGCTTAGGGATCAAATACTTATTTTTCTCACTAAACTGTAACTTAATTTATAGTATTTGGTTTATGTTTTTTTTTTTTTTCTGGATTTGTGGTTAATATCATTTAACATACTGTACACCCATGATAACAATTATAGACCCTTCATTTATTTGTAAGTGGGCAAACTTACAAAATCTGCAGGGGATCAAATAATAATTTTCCCCACTGTATATGTGCACCTTACATTTCATGTTTTATTTTCATTGTATTTTATTCTTTAATTTCCTTTCTACGTCCCTGAAACCTCACCAAAAGCTTCAACACAAAGACAAGAAAACAATTCGTCATCCAAAAACACAAAAAAACATCCCTCTCTAAAAACAATGGATCTCTTTGAAGCCATTCAAATTATTCCATGTCATTTCCCACCGGCCTGGTTTGTATTTGAAATAAACTATATTCTTGATGTGAGCTTGTTTGATATGGGAGAGCCGTGACTGAGGTGAATTAGAATTTTGATTATCATCCAAATTAATATTCATGTAGGTACTGTAAGCAAGGACACAAAAAAGACAAATTGAAAAACAACTGCCTTATTTTCTTAAATAAAAACACGCCTGCAGCAGAGACGCTGTGACCGGAATGTATTTGACTGATGTTGTCCAAATTATCTTATGTATAGTTGCTAAAACTGAGTTTTCAATTTTTAAAGTCTTATGCCGCGTACACACGACCGTTATTCATGTCATGGAAAAAAAAACGTAGTTTTTCTCGACGTGATTTTTCGTGTTTCCTCTCAAGCCTGCCTTGCATACACACGTTCATGAAAAAAAAAAAACGCTTGAGCAAAGCGCGGTGACGTACAACACGTACGACAGCACTATAAAGGGGAAGTTCCATTCGAATGGCGCCACCCTTTGGGATGCTTTTGCCAATCCTCGTGTTAATAAAGTTTGGTGAGAGACGATTTGCGCTTTTCAGTCTTCGTGCTTTTCAGTCCGTTACAGCGTGATGAATGTGCTATCTCCATTATGAACGCTAGTTTTACCAGAACGAGCACTCCCGTCTCATACTTGATTCTGAGCATGCGCGTTTTTTTCCCTCTTAAAAGCATACACACGACCGTTTTTCACGACGTTAAAAAGAATAACGTGAAAAACGACGAGAAAAAAAAAAGCAGGTTCTAAAAAAAATTCGGGCATTTTTCTCATCGAGAAAAATGCTCTGGAGCATACACACGACCGTTTTTCACAACCATTTTTAAAAATTGCATTTTTTTCGTCATGAAAACGGGTCGTGTGTACGCGGCATTACTCCAGTTTTGCTGATTTTTGTAAAAATAAGAATACTTACTCTAGCTTTGCACTATCCTCCCTAGGCTTAGACTCTGATCTACGGTTGCTGTTTTTTGGGGGTTGAATGAGACCCAGGGATGCTAAGAGACCCACACCTGGGGCCTGGTTCTCAAGCCATCCTGGACCCGCAGCAGAATACTGCAGGAAGCAGTACCATATAATTACCTAAATGCCCTGTACACACGATCGGATTTTATCCCATCGGAAATCCGATGGATTTTTCCATCGGAAATCCGATGAAGCTGACTTCCATCAGTCTTGCCTACACGCCATCAGTCAAAAATCTGACTGTCCCACTGTGATGTAAAACACTCCGAGCCGCGAAAAATTAAGTTCAACGCTTCTGAGCATGCGTGGACTTGATTCTGAGCATGCGTGGGTTTTTTCTCCAATGGAGTTCCCCACAGACGATCGGAATTTGCTATCGTTTCTTTTTCCATCGGTAAAATTTAAAACATGTTCTGTTTTTTTATACCGATGGAAAAAAGACCGATGGGGCCCACACACGATCGGTTTGTCCGATGAAAAAAGTATTTTTTCATCAGAAAAAACGATCGTGTGTACGTGGCAAAACACTACTCCCAGCAGAATTTAGGTTGGTGTGTGTGGTAGCACTGGGCCAATATACACTCACTAGCTACTTTATTAGGTACACCTTGCTAGTACCGGGTTGGACCCCCTTTTGCCTTTAGAACAGATTTAATTATTTGTGGCATAGATTCAACAAGGTGTTGGAAACATTCCAGACATTTTGGTTTTATGTTTTATTTTTTTTGTAAATTTCGCTTTTATTGTTTATGCGTAAAACGACAGTAGAAAAATAAAATTTCAACATAGTCAAAAAACAAATTTTTTACAGCAACCCTCGCTCACGTACGTAGCTTTGTAGAACCATATCACTATATTTACAAGCAATTTTCAATAAGACAGGGAGGGTGTCATGGGTTTCTTCCAATATGCCTTGCAGGCATAAAATAGTAGCAAGCTAGGCAGAGCACGCCGAGCCCTAGTGGGCACCAAGAGCTCCACCAGACCAAGAAGGCAGATTTCTACCATCATAGGCACAGGCAAAGAAGTGACCTCCATTATGCGGTGCAAAATGCATGCCAATACTCCTGAACCACTGGACAGTGCCAGAAGATGTGTCCAAAATTAGCCGGGGAATGAGAACAGAGTCAGCACTCTGCCAAGGCCCCCGGGTAGATTCTAGCCAGCTTTGCTGGGGTATCGTATATCATATGCAGGAATTTGAAATGAATTAAAGGGTCCCTGGCTGATACTAAGTGAATAAAGGGGAAACTCCACATATCATCCCAGTCTTCAACTTCCAGGTCAGGAACCTCCTCCACCCATTGCTCTCCGCACTTGGCTACCGAGGTGGGAGATACAGGGAAAAGTTATTTGTACAATTCAGATAGCGGCTTTTTCATAGATTCGTCACAGTCTTCAGATTTGGGGGCTCAATCTCCACTCTAATAGAGCCAAATTGGGAGATAAATGTGTGTCGCAAATTGGAGGTAGCAAAATAGATAGGGGTTAGGCAGGTTAAATCTCTGTTTTAGGTCTGCAAATGGAGATAGTTTGCCCCGTCTAATAATATCTCCCAAAATTTGCCTGTTCTGAGTGGAACCTGTCCTGTAAAACCGCTGTATGGTCTTGGCAACCGTGCTGCAGCTTGGTTTCAGGGTCTTGACAATCTTCTTATAGCCTAGGCCATCTTTATGTAGAGCAACAATTATTTTTTTCAGATCCTCAGAGAGTTCGTTGTCATGAGGTGCAATTTTGAACTTCTAGTGACCAGTATAAGAGTGAGAGCGATAACACCAAATTTAACACACCTGATCCCCATTCACACCTGAGACCTTGTAACACTACCGAGTCACATGACACCGGGGAGGAAAAATGGCTAATTGGGCCCAATTTGGACATTTTCACTTAGGGGTGTACTCACTTTTGTTGCTAGTGGTTTAGACATAGGCCCTACTTCTCCTATGGACATCATTTTGCACATCTTTCTGCATTCCTATGACCAGTTTTCAGCCAACAGTGGGAGAAAGCCTGCTGGGACACTGAGCCAGCCGCTACCACCCCCTGCACAGCTCAGCGCTCTGGTAATGGCTCAGTGAAGACCAAGAACTGCGCAATCAGCGGTATTTGAACATCAACATCAAGAGTACCTCAATAGGGTTACGATGTGAAGGCACCAACAACACCCAAAGGCCAATTTATCCGCACCTGTTTGACAGGTGCATATAATTTCATTTTTTGACAGCAAGACCAACACTTGCTTTCATCATGAGTACCTCTATAGGGTTACTGTGTGAAGGCACCACCAACACCCAAAGACCAATTTTTCCGCACATGTTACTTCTATCCAAAGTCTGCGAATAAGACACCAGAATTTATCCATAAAATCCCTAATCTTGTTCCGAGTGCACTAAATTGTTGCCTCATCATACAGACTGGCTCCTCAAGCCGTTGTTTATAAAATAAAAAAAAGCTTGAATGGAAAATGTAATTTTGTTTGGCTTTATAAATGTCATTATTGCTGAAGCAGGCTCTATACACGGTACAGATTTGCCATATAACAGGCAGACTAAGGGGACCCCCCCCCCCCCCATGCACTATATTTAAAGGAATTTTTTTTTTATGTTATTTTTCATTTTGATGGTTTCACTTTAAGCATCAGTATATCACTGCTCATTTAAAAATTGTTTTTTTTTTTCATTGATACATATCCCCCAGGGCAGTACCTGGACCCCTCATAACCACCGTATGCCCAATTACTTGCCTTTAAACTAGTCACTTTTTTGTTTGTCCCATCTCTGTCTGTAGTGTGATTTCGGGGACTGAAACCAACAAGTGCACATTAAACTTGGAAAGCATGTGAGCAACAGTGTGTCTCCTCTTTGATATATGTAGCGGATGGTTGCTACTAGTTACTAACATCCACCATATCACCCTGCTGCCAGACCTCCAACTATCACCTCAGAGACAATGAACGGTCATTTGTCTTGTTTTGTTTTTGTTTATTGGGGGATATAACTTGGTTGGGGGAAAGGAAATATGGGATGCCCAAAGAACATGTTGCTTTGCCATCATATTTAGTAAATTGGTTGAAAAGGTTGAGCCTAGAAGAACTGATGAACTCTAATATTTACAGTCACTTCCCCTGCATAACCCATGCAGACTATTGCTCCTCCTCTGCATAAACTCCTGCAGACTGTTGCTCCCAGGACTTCTCTCCTTCTGCAAAAAACTTCCATTGTAAACTATTAAGCCCTGTACACACGATCGGATTTCCTATGGATTTTAAACCGATAGATTTTTTCATCGGTAATCCGATGAAGCTGACTTCCATCAGTCTTGCCTACACACCATCAGTCAAAAAACCGACCGTCCCAAACGCGTGACGTAAAACACTTGGAAGAGCCGAGAAAAATGAAGTTCAATGCTTCTGAGCATGCGTCGACTTGATTCTGAGCATGCGTGGGTTTTTTCTCCGATGGAGTTCCCCACAGACGATCAGAATTTGCTATCGTTTTTTTTTCCGATGGAAAAAAGACCGATGGGGCACACACACGATCTGTTTGTCCGATGAAAAAAGTCCATCGGACTGTTTTCATTGGTAAAACCGATCGCGTGTACACGGCTTTAGTCTTCCTGTCCCATCATCTTCACTTGACAGAAGAGATCACTCTGAATAATCCCAGATGCTGGCTGTGTTTGCTGTGTGGTTACTAGGCCAGAGGTCTGCAGCACCTCTCCCCGGCGGCCCAGTAATTTAGCAGCTTGTATTAGTTGGTGGACTACTGATACCAGCTAGCCCAACGTGCAAATCCTGCGCCCGCTGGCCACATCGATTTGACATGAACCCCACAGTCTCTCCTCTGGCCTCGCACCCAGCTCCCCTGGCATGCCTCTTCCAGAAATCCACTTTGTCACACTCTCCGACCTTCTCCTGCCCCAAGTTCATGATGGAGAACTTTAACTGGACATGCGTTCCAATAGCTTCTCCAGCCCCTCTGTTCCAGGACAACTCCTCCATGACCATGTAAGAATGAGGCTCCCTCCCAGCTCTCCCAGGCTCCTCCGCTGGGCTGCCCCCCCCCAGATGGGGATGGGGCCCCTGCTGCTATCTAGCACTCCATTGTCCACGTCTCTCTGCCGACAACTTCACTCAAGTGGGCTGGACCTGACCTTATCTGGGATGCCTGCCCCCTGCCAATACCAGATGGGGATTGGTCAGGGCTCCTCAGATGAGCTCCCTGTCACTCCAGTCCTGTGCCCTGTCCCTCTTCCAGAACATTCTCCCTGGAGGAAGGGTAGGTGCCCCAGAACTAAAGCACAGGTGGTCACACCCACTGCTACACTAACCACTCCCTGTCCCCAGATCAAAACAAGCAGGCCTAGCCTTAAGCATAGGCCTGCCTAAATTTACCTGTGCTGGCAGCTCACCCCACAAAAATCCTACATATAGGTTAGTCAAACTTTGCTTATGCTATTTTTATTCAGTTTTTTTTATTTAATCTGACATTCACTTCTCTGTTAGTATCCCATATGTTAGTACTGGTAATTGATGTGCTTTTCCGTTTAGCCTGTGCTGCCACTATAAGGCTGGGTTCACACTGGTGTGAACACATGCGATCTCTGTGCAATGCAAATTCAGCCATGCAAACTGTATACACCTATGTAATCCGATTCCTGTACCATTTGACAGTTTGCACTGCAATCTGCAAACCGATCTGGGGGTGTCATTATTTTTCTATCGACACCCGCAGATTTCTTCATCAATTTAGGCCAATATACATTCTTCTACAGATTTTTTGTATACAAAATCCCAATAACCGTATATTGATTGGTTCGTGCGAAAGTCTACAAAATAGGGGAAAGATTTATGGCATTTTTATTATAATTTGTTACTAGTAATGTCGGTGATCACTGATTTTTAGCGTGACTGCGACATTGCGGCAGACAGATCGTACACCCAACTGACATTTCTGACACTTTTTTTTATTGGGAACCAGTGACATTATTACAGTGATCAGTGCTAAAAAATATTCACTGACACTGTACTAATGACACTGGCAGGGAAGGGGTTAACATCAGGGGCGATCAAGGTGTTAAATGTGTTTTCTGGGCGTGTTTACTAACTGTATGGGGGATGGGCTGCTTGGGACAACACACAGATCTGTCTTCCTGCATAGCAGAAAGACAGGATTTGTGTGTGATTCCCTGTCAGAACAGAGATCTGCCATGTTTACAGTACTATGGCAGATTCCCGTTCCGTCACTACAGGGAATGATCGTGGGCATCCGGCGAACATTGAGTCCACCAAACCAGCTAATTGGCTCCCCCCGCTGGCCAATGGGCGTGCGCGCACACAGATCGCCGCGCACGAGCCCGACCTACAACTAAGCAGGGTTGCCAACCTACCACAGCATTTTTTACTGACAAAACATGGAAAACTTAATGGAGGAGCACATTTTTTACTGGCAACCTAAGAAATTACAGAACTCCTATTAAAAACTAACACAGCTAATATTTGAACAGTATAAACATGTTATGGAAACACTGACAATACCTATAACAAAGTAATTTGCTTGATTTACGCTTAACCACTTGCCGACCAGCTCATGCCGATATATGTCGGCAGAATGGCATGGCTGCGCAAAGCAACTTACCTGTACGTCGCTTTGAATTTGCCATCGTGTGGGCGCGTGTGCCGCGTGCTCCGTGGGCGTGCCCGCAGGTCCTGCAGACTCGATGTTTGCCGGGTGCCCGCAATCGTCTCACGGAGAGGCAGAACGGGGAGATGCCTATGTAAACAAGGCATTTCCCTGTTCTTCCTAGCAACATGACAGAGATCTACTGCTCCCTGTCAAGGGGAGCAGTGATCTCTGTCATGTTCTAGGGAGACCATCCCCCCTACAGTTAAAATCACTCCCTAGGACACACTTAACCCCTTGATCGCCCCCTAGTGTTTAACCCCTTCCCTGCAAGTTACTGTGTAAATATCAGTGCATTTTTATAGCACTGATCGCTGTATAAATGACAATGATCACAAAATAGTGTCAAACATGTCCGATGTGTCCGCCATAATGTCGCAGTCACAAAAAAAATTGCTGATCGCCGCCATTACTAATAAAAGAAAATTAATAATAAAAATGCCATAAAACTATCCCCTATTTTGTTGATGCTATAACTTTTGTGCAAACCAATCAATATACGTGTAGCGGGGTGTCACTTTATGGTGTTCATAAGAGACTATATTGCATTAAGTGAGTCCCGTCCTCCTCTGGTTCCTATTGGATAATACTCTGGCTATTGCTTGACAATAAGAAGGGAAATGCATGGTGGGATTTGTGGTACCAGGAGAGTTGGATTCCAATGGCAAGGGTACTACATGGACTACCATACCCACAGTGCAACGGAACATCCATCGTGCATTGCCCGGCGCAAGGTCTGCTGGGGATGGACTATTTAAAGGAGGGAGGAGCAACGTGCGGTCTCTTTTTGGACATCGCCCGCCCAGCAGCTTGGATCCTGTTGGGGCCTGTCGCGTTGGTTTAGGCCGGAGAGTCCGGGCCTACAGAGGGAAGCAAGCCTGCTGATCAGAGAGGGAGAGAAGCCTCATCCAGAGAGCCTGCTGACATCTCGGAGTTCCTGAGGGTCGAGCCATCTTCGCCTTCCCCTTTGGTTGTCCGGAAGATCGGAGACTGCGGGTGACTGGGAGATCGTGTGCTGAAGCCCAGCAGTGAGATCGGTTGACGGATTGGTCTGGTTGGGTGAGAGAGCACTTGCTCAGGAATTCTTAACTGTGCTAGGCCTGAGATTCTTTACATAGGCCCCACCGCCATCACAGCGGTGTGCCGCGCGCCCAGTGATAGTGCGCTGCGCAGTTGAAGTTGGACGTCTCTTTGCCTGTGACTGTAGATCCAAAACCACAATAGGATTACAATTAACTGTGTTACCCCCTTGGATTACAAATGTAAAAGTGCACCAACGTTGCTAGCGAAGACCCCTTTTATAGGAGTAGCTATAACTCACAGAGACATGTTTCGGGCGCCATATTGCCCACGAGGGGGGGAGGCTCGCGAGCGCGGTTCTATTAGAGACATTTAGTGTGTATAAGATTGTGTGTATCAAGACAGTGGTTATACTGTGCATAACTTTGACTTTGCAGGGCCCTGCATGTTTAAATGCTTGTCTGTTAACCTAACCTTTTCATTACCTAGTAAAGATACTTTATGGTTAAGCAATCACGGTGTGTGGACTGTTAACTGTTCCAGTGAGACGGCCAGCACAGGTACTCTAATCTCAAACAGTGAAGGTATATTGCATTGTGGTTTTCATTCGTGTGTGCTGCAGAATTTCATTTGTTTAACCACTTAAGCCCCGGACCATTTCGGGCCATTAGGACCAGGCCTGTTTTTGGGATTCGGCACTGCGCTGCTTTAACTGTAAATTGTGTGGACATGCAATGTTGTATCCAAATTAAATTTGCGTCCTTTTCTTCCCACAAATAGAGCTTTCTTTTAATGGTATTTGATTGCCTCTGCGATTTTTATTTTTTGCGATATAAACAGAAAAAGACCGAAAATTTTGAAAAAAAATGATATTTTCTACTTTTTGTTATAAGAAAAATCGAATAAACTCAATTTTAGTCATACATTTAGGCCAAAATGTATTCAGCCACATGTCTTTAGTAAAAAAAATGTCAATAAGCGTATATTTATTGGTTTGCGCAAAAGTTATAGCGTTTACAAACTAGGGTACATTTTCTGAAATTTACACAGCTTTAAATTTATGACTGCCTATCTCATTTCTTGAGGTGCTAAAATGGCAGGGCAGTACAAAACCCCCCCAAATGACCCCATTTTGGAAAGTAGACACCCCAAGGAAATTGCTGAGAGGCATGTTGAGCCCATTGAATATTTATTTTTTTGTCCCAAGTGATTGAATAATGACAAAAAAAAAAAAATTACAAAAAGTTGTCACTAAATGATATATTGCTCACACATGCCATGGTTATATGTGGAATTGCACCCCAAAATACATTCTGCTGCTTCTCCTGAGTACGGGGATACCACATGTGTGGGACTTTTTAGGAGCCTAGCCACGTACGGGACCCCGGAAACCAAGCACCGCCTTCAGGATTTCTAAGGGCGCAAATTTTTGATTTCACTCCTCACTACCTATCACAGTTTCGAAGGCCATAAAATGCCAAAATAGCACAAAACCCCCCCAAATGACCCCATTTTGGAAAGTAGACACCCCAAGCTATTTACTGAGAGGCATGTTCAGTCCATGGAATATTTTATATTTTGCCACAAGTTGCGGGAATATGACAAACTTTTTTTTTTTTGCACAAAGTTGTCACTAAATGATATATTGCTCACACATGCCATGGGCATATGTGAGATTACACACCAAAATACATTCTGCTGCTTCTCCTGAGTACGGGGATACCACATGTATGGGACTTTTTGGGAGCCTAGCCACGTACGGGACCCCAAAAACCAAGCACCGCCTTCAAGGTTTCTAAGGGCATAAATTTTTGATTTCACTCCTCACTACCTATCACAGTTTTGAAGGCCATAAAATGCCAAGATGGCACAAAACCCCCCCAAATGACCCCATTTTGGAAAGTAGACACCCCAAGCTATTTGCTGAGAGGCATGTTGACCCCATTGAATATTTTTTTTTGTCCCAAATGATTGAATAATGACAAAAAGAAAAAAAAAATGTACAAAAAGTTGTCACTAAATGATATATTGCTCACACATGCCATGGTTATATGTGGAATTGCACCCCAAAATACATTCTGCTGCTTTTCCTGAGTACGGGGATACCACATGTGTGGGACTTTTTGGGAGCCTAGCCGCGTACAGGGCCCCAAAAACCAAGCACTGCGAACGCTGCAGTTATGTGTGTTGTGTTTGGTAAGTGACAGTGATCGATCGATACTGCACTTGGGTGGGCTGGGCTGGGCTGGGCTGGGCGGAGGGGCTAAACGCAGGCGCTAGCAGGTATCTGGGCTGATCCCGCTAACACTGCGTTTTTGGGAACCCTAAACCGCTGGGGATGCTAGTATAGATCTGATCAGATCTGATCAGATACTATACCACTAAGGGGGGTGTATGCTTTGCGCGTGGGTGTTAGCGTTACTGTCACTAACCTAACACTGCCTGGGGCGACGCAGACCCTCTCTGGCGCTAAAACCTAATTGATCTCACCCGCCGGGCGATCAGGGGGGTTAAACCTTTATTGGGTTATATACGGCGGGTGCCCTGATGCTATAAAAAGCAAACTAATCAACCAGCGTCACCCGTAACCTTTATATGGTGATCACTGGTGAAAGGGTTAACTAGGGGCAATCAGGGGGTTAAAACCTTTATTAGGTTAAATATGGGGGTACCTGACACTATATAAAAACCTGACGGGTAACCTAAATATCTAAATAACTTACTGGCTAACCAGTGACACCAGTGACGCTTATACGGCGATCACTGGTGAAAGGGTTAACTCTAGGGGCAATCAGGGGGTTAAAATAATATATGGGGGTACCTGACACTAATAAAAACCTGCGGCGAACCTAAAAAAAAATAACTGCCTATCTAAAACACCAGCGACACGAATACAGCGATCGGAAAAACAATCGCTTAGTGACGCTGAAGTTAGGGGGTGAAAGGGTTACCTGGGGGGTGATCAAGGGGTTAAACCTTTATTAGGGGGGGGTTAGGGGGCTACCCTGGACCTAAAGGAGCCTAATCCTAACTGCTCTGCAACTTTTTACAATCACAGATGACACTAAATGCAGTGATCAGTAAAATAAATGATCACTGCAATCAGTGACACTGTGATTGGGGGCTTTGGGGTGACCTGGGGGGGTGATCTGGGGGTGACTGGGGGGTGATTTGTGTGCCTATGTGTACCTACGTGTCAGTGGACTGTTGGTGCACTAACCTGCTTCTTCTCTGCTCGGCGCCGGGAACGAAAAGACCGCGGCGAGGGAGATGACATCACTTCCTCCAGCATGTGTTTACATCACATGGCGGAGGAAGCATTTTCATTGGCCGGGAGCGATCGCGAGGGGGGGGGGGCGGAATCGAGCGGCCCCCCCCTCATGCCTGATCGCTCCCGAACACTTAACGGCCGCTCACTGCAGTGAAGGGGGGTCCGGATGGACCCCCCAACTGCACAAAGGCGATCACGTAGATCTACGTGATTCTGCCTGTCGGTGCCATTCTGCCGACGTAAATCGGCGGTGGGCGGTCGTTAAGTGGTTAACCGCTGTGCCAGCGGAGGGTCAGAGCCAGTTTATGGGGGGTTGACAGCAGTAAGGTTCAGGCCCAAATCAATACCAGCAGCTCTCTTAACTGGGGGTAGTGCTACATCCGCTTATTGCGATTTCTTTAACAAAAATATGTAGGCCATATCGGCCTAAACTGAGAAAGAAATATTTTTTTTTAATATATTTTTTGGGGATATTTATTATAGCAAAAAGTAAAAAAATATAGCTTTTTTTTTCAAAATTGTCGCTCTATTTTTGTTTATAGCGAAAAAAAAAACGCAGAGGTGATCAAATACCACCAAAAGAAAGCTCTATTTATGGTGAAAAAAGAACGTCTGGGTACAACGTCGCGAGACCGCACAATTGTCAGTTAAAGCGACGCAGTGCCGAATCGCAAAAAAGTGCTCTGGTCAGGAAGGGGGTAAATTCTTCCGGGGCTGAAGGTGTTAAAAAGTCGCACACAGCATGAAATTATCAGCCCCTGATATTTACTGGCAGTTTTAAAAAAAATCACAGATTTTTACAGACTTTCAGTACATTTACTGGCGGTTGTAAAAAAAAAACACAGATTTTTACAAACTTTCAGTACATTTACTGGTGGTTGGCAACCCTGCGCCTACGATGATTTGCGGAGCCAACCTGCCTCAGTATAATTGCAGTGGCTGGTCGGCAAGCAGTTAAAGTTGGGTTCTATAAGTTCGATCCAAAAAATGGAACATGATGAAACTCTAAATTCCAATTTAGATTTTGACTAGATTAATGGCCTAATAAGTGCCCCGTGCGTCTATCTGTGGCCATCTGGAAGATTTGAATTGACTAAGTGGACTCTTGACAAAAAGTGGAATCACATAAATGTCACAGTTAATGTCCTATCACTTTTCAATTACCATTAGTTGAGTGTGTGATTAACTGCTAGGTGCGCGATGGCTTTTTTCTTTCTTTTTTTTAATAGATGCATTTAGAACTTGCACAAACATTGATCTTCATTATGCAAATAAGCACGCTGGGCTTTGTGTTTGTTTATATTTGAGCTAAATTAAGGAATATTTTGGCAGGGACTGCATGTCTCCTAGAAGTCATATGCCGTTGATTAATCACACATAATGGGCACGCGGCATGTGGGGTAAAGTAATTTCATACCAATCATATCCCATTATTTAAGATTGCTTTGACAGGCCGGCTTGTCTTTCACGTCATCGTCACACAGGCTTGCAAGACAGTTGGGGAAAAAAAAAACAGCGAGATGATTTCACACTGATCTGATAGACAAGACAACTGTGCCGAGAGCTGGCGCTCCAAATTGTTGTCGACTTTTCCTCCCTGCATTTTTGCAAGGCTGGATAAGAGAAATAAATGTGTAACACTGCATATTGTCTATCTATCTCTCTATCTTTCCATTTGTCTGTTTGCATTTCCCTCTGTCCATCCATCTACCCATCAATCCTTTAACCACTTGCCTACTGGGCACTTTCACCCCCTTCCTGCCCAAGCCATTTTTGAGCTTTCAGCGCTGTCACACTTTGAATGACAATTGCGCGGTCATGCAACACTGTACCCAAATGAAATTTATTTTTTATTTTCCCACAAATAGAGCTTTCTTTTGGGGGTATTTGATAACCTCTGCAGTTTTTATTTTTTGCGCTATAAACAAAAATAGAGAGACAATTTTGAAAAAAAAACAATATTTTTTACTTTTTGCTATAATAAATATCCCCAAAAAATCTATAAAAAACAAAAAAATTCACAGTTTAGGCCGATATGTATTCTTCAACATATTTTTGGTAAAAAAAATAAAAAAATAAGCGTATATTGATTGTTTGCGCAAAAGTTATAGCAGCTACAAAAAAGGGGATAGATTTATAGCATTTTTATTATTATTATTTTTTTACTAGTAATGGCGGTGATCAGTGATTTTTATCGTGACTGCGATATTGCGGCGGACACATCGGACACTTTTGACACATTTTTGGGACCATTCACATTTATACAGCGATCCCTGCTATAAAAATGCATTGATTACTGTATAAATATGACTGTCAGGGAAGGGGTTAACACTAGGGGGCGATCAAGGGGTTAAATGTGTTCCCTAGGTTGTGATTCTTACTGTGGGGGGAGGGGACTGACTGGGGGAGGTGACCGATGGTTGTCCCTATGTACAAGGGACACACCATCGGTCTCCTCTCCCTGACAGGACGTGGATCTCTGTGTTTACACACAGAGATCCACGGTCCTGCTCAGTTACTGAGCAATCACGGGTGCCCGGCGCCCATCGCGGACGCCGGGCACGCGCATTGGGTCCCCAGTGACGCAGCGAGTGCGCGCACGCCCCCTTGTAGCTTCTGAAGGCGATCACGTCATATGACGTCCGCCCAGAACAACAGGGTCTTCCGCCCGCCGTCATTTGACGGTGGGCGGTTGACAAGTGGTTAATTTATCTGTTTGTCAGTTCCAATGTCTATCCATCTATTCACCCATCATATCTATCTTTCTATTTGTTAGAGCTGCACGATTATTAGTTAAAAAATAGCGATCTCGATTCAACCCCCCTCGCAATCTTAACCACTTGCCGACCATCCGCCGCCATTACTACGGCAGAATGGCACTGCTGGGCGAAGCAACGCTACCTCACGTCGCTTCACCTTTTGGCCACTAGGGGTGAACGCACGCGCCCACGACAGAGCTGATTCGAGTGTCGTTACCTTACGTCGCTTTGCCTTTTGGCCACTAGGGGCACGCGCGCGCCGACAGAGGCACGCATGCTCGTGCCCACAGCTCGCCCCCGGAGCCGATGCGAGTGCCTGCAGGCGCGATGACCGCCGGGCACCCGCTATCGCTCGTGACAGAGCGAGAACTGGGATCTGTGTGTGTAAACACAGAGATCCCGATTCTCTTAGGGGAGAAGAGAATGAACACCGATCTCTCTCTTCCCCTAGTAAGTCCCATCCACCCTTCAGTTAGAACACAGTGAGGGAACACATTTAACCCCTTGATCGCCCCCTAGTGTTAACCCCTTCCCTGCCAGTGACATTTATACAGTAACCAGTGCATTTTTATAACACTAATCGCTGTATACATGTGAATGGTCCCAAAAATGTGTCCAAAGTGTCCAATTTGTCTGCCGCAATATCGCAGTCCCAATAAAAATCACAGATTGCCGCCATTACTAGTAAAAAAAAATAATAATAAAAATGCCATAAAACTATCCCCTATTTTGTAGACGCTGTAACTTTTGTGCAAACCAATCAATATACGCTTATTGTGATTTTTTTTTTACCAAAAATAAGTAGAAGAATACCGTATTTATCGGCGTATAACACGCACTTTTTTCCCCTTAAAATCAGGGGAAAATCGTGGGTGCGTGTTATACGCCGATACCCACTGATCCCGGCGATCTCCGCTGACTGAGCAGAGCGCAGCGATCGCCGCCGAGATACACATAGCCGAGTGTACTCGGCTATACTCGGCTTTTCTCGGCTCTGCTCACATTCACGCCCAGTCCCGCCATTGGACCTGTGATATGTCCATCATAGGGCGGGACTCGGCGTGACTGTGAGCGGAGCCGAGAAAAGCCGAGTATAGCCGAGTACACTCGGCTATGTGTATCTCGGCGGCGGCTCCGCCCAGTCCCTGCGTCTCTGCGTCCCTGCGTTCCCTGCGTTCTCGGCGGCGTTCGCCCCGCTCCGCCCAGTCTCTGCGGCGATCTCGGCGGGCCAATTTTGAAAACTGGGGCAAGGCTGCACTGGACACTGGGCAAAGGCTGCACTTAGCAAAGGCTGCACTGGACACTGGGCAAAGCTGCACTGGACACTGGGCAAAGGCTGCACTGGACAAAGCTGCACTGGACACTGGGCAAAGGCTGCACTGGGCAAAGGCTGCACTGGACACTGGGTAAAGCTGCACTGGACACTGGGCAAAGCTACACTGGGCAAAGGCTGCACTGGACACTGGGTAAAGCTGCACTGGGCAAAGGCTGCACTGGACACTGTGCAAAGGCTGCACTGGACACTGGGCAAAGGCTGCACTGGACACTGGGGCAAGGCTGCACTGGACACTGGGGCAAGGCTGCAATGGACACTGCTGACAAGGCTGCAACGGACACTGGTAAGGCTGCATTTAAATGTAAGGTTTTTTTTTTCCTTAAACTTCCCTCCTAAAAGTTTTTTTCCCTAAAATTCCCTCCTAAACTTGGGGTGCGTGTTATATGCCGGTGCGTGTTATACGCCGATAAATACGGTATATATCGGCCTAAACTGAGGGAATTGGTTTTTTTGTAAAAGATATTGTGTTTTTTTTTTTCAAAATTGTTGCTCTTCTCTTGTTTCTAGCACAAATAAAAAAGAAAAAGGGCAGAGGTGATCAAGTACCACCAAAAGAAAAATCTAATTGTAGGAAAAAAAGGACACAAATTTTGTTTGGATACAGTGTCGCACGACTGCGCAATTGCCAGTTAAAGTGACACAGTGCCAAATTGTAAAAAGTGCTCTGGTCAGGAAGGGGGTAAAATCTTCCGGGGCTGAAGCGGTTAAAGCAGACCTTCAGTAATTTTTTCAACTTTCCATCTATTAAATCTTCTGCCCTTGTTGTTTTAACTTTGGATAGTAAAACATTTTTTTTTCTGCCAGTAAATACCTTATACAGCCCACTTTCTGTTTCTTGTCTGGTCATTAGCCTAGGCGTATGACATCATGAACAGCTCTCTCATACTCTTGTGACAGTTTGCCAGGAAGGGAGAGGGGATGAGTCATAAGAGGGTCAATGAGAGCTGAAGAGCTGGAGGTGTGCCTCTGTGTAAATCCAGGAAGTGAACAGGCAGCAGCTTCAGCTGCCCACAGTTAAAATAGCTGCAGACAGACTCAGTGGAGGGAGATTTCTGCAGCATATTTGGCAAGTAAAGAATCACAGTATATATATAAAATAATATGCAAAGTGGTTGGAGGGAAGCTTCAGAATGGCAAAGAGGTTTTTATTACAAATTAGGTGAGCAGACTTCAGTTCCACTTTAAAGGGGATGTTAAACAGATAAACACATTTTTAATGAAGACTTTTACCTGGTACAGTAGAGGATGTCAAGTTATCTGTGCCCTGTCTTGCCACAAAGAGTTAATCCAGCTCTGAGCAATCCTCTTGTCTTTTTGTAGTAAGATAAAAAATTACACACAGATAAGTTTGTGTCCTCACATCCCCCACTGCTGTGAGTGACATCTGATTTATTTTTCTCATGAAGGAGCAGAGAGAGAGTGTTACGGTCCCAGCTTCACATCCCCCCCCCTCCCTTCCCCTCCAGCTTTCCCAGGATTGGCTGCTCCACACCTCAGTATGATTGGGCATGCTTGTCAGGTCACCTGAAGCCAGGTGACAGATGCACACCGTTGGGGTCAGGAGTGCACCGCTAAGGTAGTGAACCTTATGGCTGACTGCTGCGGATGGAACACTGGTGATTAAAGAAAGCAGGTCCACTGGAGCACTAACAGGGATCCTACAGGGAACTAGAGCCTAAGATTCCCCAGGGCGTGGAGTCTAAGATCCAGCAGGTGTTCACCAGAGCCTCTAGTGGTGAGGATGGACTGGACTGCAACTGGATCCAGGTCGCGGCCCCCAGAGTCCCCCAGCTCCCGCTCACAGTAGGCTATAGAGGATAGAGGGGAAGCAGCATCTCAGGATACAAGAGATAGTGAGGGGATAAGCAAAACGTCGGGGCGACAAGCAGACAAGGATAAACAAAGCACACGCCAAAGGTCAAGGTCACAAGCAGACAGGGATAGTCGAGAACAAGCCAAGATCGGTAAAACAGAGACAGACGTAGCACACGGCAAGCAGGAACCCAAACACACAATAGCTTAACAAACAACGTTGATCAGCACGGCTGGCTTGCAGTGCACAGGTTAATATAGTGTTCCCTGATAGGGCCTGGGGTGGAGCCATGATTGGAGGAGAGATTATTTAAGCAGCCAGGTGAGAGTGGCTGGCCTCTAAGGTGAACACATGGAGAAGGGGTAAGCTGAGAGAAAAACATTACTGCATAACCATGACAATGCTGAAGTCCTGTTGTGACATCATGACACTGCCCACCGAGCTCTGGCAAAGAGACCCACCCACCGATTCCATAGTTTTGCGGGGCTCCTGCTGCTGAAGGAGGTGAGTGGTGACATTTGCAAGGTAAGGATATATGCAGGAGGCTTGCATGTATATATACATTAAAACTGTGCTATTAGTTTATATTGGGTGAGTAGTTGGTTTACATCCACTTTAATACAGCATTTCCCTGATTCTATGTAACAAGTCCAGAGCCCTCAGAGCTGTCAAAAAAAGAAAAAGAAAAGCTGGCAAACATTTATCAACATTCCTTAGCACTGGGAGATAAAGAGAAACATTTAAAAAATATATAGTTTAGATCAAAGGGATGAACTTTGGCCTGAGGTCAGTTTAACCACTTAAAGTGGAGTTCTACCCAGAAATGGAACTTCCACTGATCGGATTCCTACCCCCTCCCGTGCCACAACTACGCAATGTCCGCCTCCACCTCCCCCCCCCCGCTGTCTTCTGGGAGACACACAGGTCCCAGAAGGCAACAGGGACCATTCAGATTGTGCAGCGCGACTCGCGCATGCACAGAAGGGAACCAGGAGTGAAGTCAAAAGTCTTCACTGCCTGGTTCCCTTACCAGGAATGGAATGCACTTTAATGAATAATAAAAGAATAGTAAAGTTAGCCCAATTTTTTTGTATAATGTGAAAAAGATGTTACGCCGCAAAGCTTCCTGATGATAGCCCACTGATTGGCTGAATCGCGTCGAGGCTTGATCGCATCACTGCTTTCCCAGGATTGGCTGCTCCACACCTCAGTATGATTGGGCATGCTTGTCAGGTCTCCTGATCGCGTTACACGGCCAGCGGTAAAAAATCCAGTGTGGGCCAATTTCCCCTAAACAATTCACCTGCTATTCACACCAGGTGCCAGGATACAGGCACCTTTACATGTGAGTGTAACCCACTTGTTGTTTTTAAAATAAACATTTTTAAACGGTATTGCGCAATGAGGTTTCTTTTTTACTCTTATTCATATCTATGAGGCCTATCCACTTCAAGAAGTTGCCAGAAACTGATATCTCCAGGGGTCTCCCCACATGCTTGTTTGACCACACTAGCGATAGTTGGTCAACACCAAGGGGTGAGTGCACATCTATGTGGGGCACCCAGTCTGAGCACCAAGGAGCATGGATGTATATTTGAGCACGAGCACTTGTGAACATCACTTATAATGGGAGTGTTTAATATTCGTCTATTATGTCATTTGTTCATTAATGTGTAAACCATATTTCTAGCGCAATTTAATTATTTTCTTACTCACGCTTGCTGTCTGGCAAGTTTTTTTTTTCACTGCAGCTGGTTTAAATTGCATTTTAAATTAACATTATTCATTGGCGCTTAGTATTTTTTTTTATATTGCTCAAAGTTGCCTTATTAGTGTTTTTTTTTTGCATTTGGTGCAGTCACACACTGGAGCTCCTTAAGCAGAATCCAGAAGAGACCAGCTGACTGTATGTAGTGCATGCTACTTCAGTAAATTTCTGCTTTGCCAGTGGCCCTTTGGATGAGGAATGTGAAGGATTAGATGTAACCAAGCTGGACCAATGTAAGTTTAAAAGTAGCATTCTTGGAGTTCAGCTTTTCAGAAAAAAAAATGGTGAACTAACACTCTACACCCTTCCCAAATCCCCCCTGGTCCCTGCTGTACTTACTGTGATGGGAGGCACTTTGGGTGGGGGGCCCGTGGAACCCAGCTTACCTTAGAGAGCTCTGGGAAACCATTTTTCAGCTCCCCCGGCCCCTCTTATGTGTCTATTAGGGGCACAGGGTGACCAAGAACCCCAGTCGGGTCTGATCTAACCAGACTCAGTACAACCCCACTGGACTCAGCATTTAGTTTTACCCCTGAACCAGCCAGGTGGTCTACACTATGATTAGAACACTGACATTGGAAATAAGAGTTTCCTCAAGTGTCCTTTCCACTGACAAAGTTGGCTGCATGCCCAGATTTTGTTTATAGCATTTGTTGAAAAGTTTGAATGTACCTGTACCTCATGTGATTGGATGTACAGTTTACCCCGTCCTGTGTCCCTATGCCAACAAGAAGAGGGGATTATCTTCAGAGACATATACTTGTGTATGTTCTTCAATAAAAGTCTTATGCTTTTATCCACCTTACACTGAGTTACAGCTAGTGACTGGGTGGGCGGAGGGATCTTGGATCGTGCTGGTACCGGGCAAGGGAAGCTTATATGGCGAACATACTCCTCAGTGGTTGATGAGCTGTTAGTGCCCACGCAGTCGGTGTAGTTGTCTGGTGATTTGAACTCTGCTTTATCCTCTTTCCTTAGGGACGTCAGGATGAATAGAGCGATTTTGATTGGCCAAAGTGGTCATGTGCCAGCTCTGACCATTTAGAACAGCTCTGATCCATCCCAGATCCCTAAGGAAAGAAGGGAAAGCAGAGTGGGAATTTTAAATTCCTGGACTGCTACACTGGCTGCAGGGGCACTGAGAGCTCACCATCACCCACAAAGGTAGAGTATCTCACAAAAGTTAGTGCACCCCTCACATTTTTGTAAATATTTTATTATACCTTTCCATGTAACAACACTGAAGAAATGACACTTTGCTACAAAGTAAAGTAGTGAGTGTACAGCTTGTATAATGGTGTAAATTTGCTGTCCCCTCTAAATAACTCACACAGCCATTAATGTCTAAACCACTGGCAACAAAAGTGAGTACACCCCTAAGTGGAAATTTCCAAATTTGGCCCAATTAGCCATTTTCCCTCCCCGGTGTCATGTGACTCGTTAGTGTTACAAGGTCTCAGGTGTGAATGTGGATCCGGTGTGTTAAATTTGGTGTTATCGCTCTCACTCTCTCATACTGGTCACTGGAAGTTCAACATGGCACCTCATGGCAAAGGACTCTCTGAGGATCTGAAAAAAAGAATCGTTGCTCTACAGACTAAAGACATGGATTTCTGGAATCATGTCCTGTGGTCTGATGAGACCAAGATAAACGTATTTGGTTCAGATGGTGTCAAGCATGTGTGGCGGTAACCAGGTGAGGAGTACAAAGACAAGTGTGTCTTGCCTACAGTCAAGCATTGTGGTGGGAGTGTCATGGTCTGGGGCTGCATGAGTGCTGCCGGCACTGGGGAGCTACAGTTTATTGAGGGAACCATGAATGCCAACATGTACTGTGACATACTAAAGCAGAGCATGATCCCCTCCCTTCGGAGACTGGGCTGCAGGGCAGTATTCCAACATGATAACGACCCCAAACACACCTCCAAGACGACCACTGCCTTGCTAAGGAAGCTGAGGGTAAAGGTGATGGACTGGCCAAGCATGTCTCCAGACCTAAACCCTATTGATATATAGTTGGACATCCTCAAATAGAAGGTGGAGGAGCGCAAGGTCTCTAACATCCACCAGCTCCCTAAAGTCGTCATGGAGGAGTGGAAGAGGACTCCGGTGGCAACCTGTGAAGCTCTGGTGAATTCCATGCCCAAGAGGGTTAAGGGCAGTGCTGGAAAATAATGGTGGCCACACAAAATATTGACACTTTGGGCCCAAATTGGACATTTTCACTTAGGGGTGTACTCACTTTTGTTGCCAGCGGTTTAGACATTAATGGCTGTGTCTTGAGTTATTTTGAGGGGACAGCAAATTTACACTGTTATACAAGCTGTACACTCACTACTTTACATTGTAGCAAAGTGTCATTTCTTCAGTGTTGTCACATGAAAAGATATAATAACATATTTACAAAAATGTGACGGGTGTACTCACTTTTGTGAGATACTGTAGGTATAGCGAGGACTGGGGTGGTTAATGCTGGAAAGAGATTATAGTTATGTTCTCTTTTCTGCCTTGTAAATTCGAGTTCTGGAGAATTTTTTGTACTTTGCAATCATCAGTTTTAAGTAGCATTTTAGTTGCAGAAAACATTCCAGTATGGGGATTGCTCTTCAAATTCGCCCTCTATACCTTTATCAAACCGTACTCATTATTTGCATGACTTCTATCCAAAAAGGTACCAAAGTAAAGTACAATGCATTAAACAACCTTTGAGAAACCATGTGCCTTTTATCTAAATTGAAGTATGCCTTTACCGTTCAAAGCCTTGAAATATATTTTTTTTCTTACCTCTGATTTTTATTTTATGCATAAGTGAACTTTTAAGTAACAATGCAATCAACATGTATTCAAAGAACATTAAGATATTAATTTTCGTTTCTTCGCTCGCTTTCCAAAGCCACAGGCCATAGTGTTGATTTACACTATGAACAAATGCCAACTTGTATGTGGAATCTACAAAAAAATATATTATTTATTAACTTTTCACATTCACTGCTTTCACTGTCCAGTCACAGGCTGGGTGTAGGTCCAGGACAACCTGCACTTGGAGGAAGTGGGTTGAATGATGCTGCTGGCCAACTGGCTAAGGTTCTCTGGATTGAAGGTGAATATTGCAGCAACAGCTGGTTTTGTTATTTTTAAATTTTAATAGGTTATTCATTGTTATCTTGTTATTTTTGCCTGGAGTTCTACTTTGAAAAAGTGTATTTAAAATGGAAATAACCTCTTGCTTAACCACTTCAATACCAGGCACTAACGCACCTTCCTGCCCAGGCCAATTTTCAGCTTTCAGCGCTGTAGCAATTTGAAAGACAATTGCGCGGTCATGCACTGTACCCAAACAAAAATTTTATCATTTTGTTCCCACAAATAGAGCTTTATTTTGGTGGTATTTGATCACCTCTGCGATTTTTATTTTTTGCGCAACAAATAAAAAAGACCGAAAATTTTGAAAAAAATAAAAATTTTCTTGGTTTCTGTTAATTTGTTTTGTAAATAAGTACGTTTTCTTCTTCAATGACGGGCACTGATATGGTGGCACTGATGGGCACTGATAAGGCGGCACCGATGAGGTGGCACTGATGGGTACTGATGATGGTCACTGATAGGCGGCAATGATGGGCACTGATAGGCGGCACTGGTATGCGGCACTGATGGGCACTGATAGGCGGCACTGATTGGCATTCATAGGCAGCACTGATGGGCACTTATGGGTGGCACTGACTGGTACTTATGGGTGGCACTGATAGGTGGCACAGATGGGCACTGATAGGGGGGCACTGATAGGCATGGATGGGCACTGATGGACAATGATGGACACTGACGGGTGACACTGATTATACTCATGGGTGGCATTGCTGGGCATCACATTTTTTTCCCCATCTATAATGTTGCCAGTCAGTGCCCATTTGTGGGCACTGATTGGCATCTATTGCGTTTATTTTTTTACATGTGGATGGCCATGGGGTACATACCTGGCCATCCACATGTTGCCTGCTTCCCTGGTGGTCCTAGCAACTTCCCTGGTGGTCCAGTGTGGGCATCCGCGGGGGGGCTGCGCTTATAAACAATCAACGCGAACCCCCCCTGTCAGGAGAGCCGCCGATCGGCTCTCCTCTACTCGCATCTGTCAGACGCGAGTGAGGAAGAGCCGATAACGGCTCTTCCTGTTTACATTGTGGTCAGCCGTGATTGGACATGGCTGATCACATTGTAAAGAGCCTCCGTCGGGCGACTGTTATCCTGCAGGACGTCATATGACGCCCAGTCAGGATAACGTAACCACCGCCCGGCTGTCATTTTGCTATAGGCTGGGCGGGAAGTGGTTAAGAAATACAGTCATGGCCAAAAATATTGACACACCTGCATCTCTGTCAGATAATGCACCACTTCCCCCAAAAAATTGTTGCAATTACAAATGTTTAGGCATTTTCGTGTTTACTTCTTTTGTTTGTATTGGTATGACACAAAAAAGTGGAGAAACATAAAGCCAAATCTGACACATTCCACGCAAAACTCCAAAAATAGACTGGACAAAATAATTGGCACTTTCTCAAACTTGTAAGAAATAATTCCAAGTTTGTGTTGCTCCTGTAAATTGTAATGAAACTCTTCTGTATCAATTAACTGGTGCTGACAATATAGAAATCACACCGGCAACTACCGTATTTATCGGCGTATAACACGCGCCGGCGTATAACACGCACCCCAAGTTTAGGAGGGAATTTTAAGGAAAAACTTTTAGGAGGGAAGTGTAAGGAAAAAAAACTTACATTTAAATGCCCAGCAATGCAGCCTTATCAATGTCCATCTGCAGCCTTACCCAGTGCCTTTGCAGCCTTGCCCAATGTCCATCTTCAGCCTTGCCCAGTGTCCATCTGCAGCCTTGCCCAGTGTCCATCTGC
This sequence comes from Rana muscosa, assembly GCA_029206835.1. Classification (NCBI taxonomy): domain Eukaryota; kingdom Metazoa; phylum Chordata; class Amphibia; order Anura; family Ranidae; genus Rana; species Rana muscosa. The sequence goes on along the minus strand of JARGYO010005626.1, from coordinate 187,370,047 downwards.
AGCCTTGCCCAGTGAATTTGTAGTCTTTATTTAAAATTGATTTAAAATTGGTGCCGATTTCCGCCTACTTTGAGAGGAGCCAAGATAGAGAAAGCCGAGTGTACTTCGGCTAGACTCGGCTCTGCTCACAGTCAGGGGCGGGACTGCGAGGGGAGCCGAGACTAGCCGAAATACACTCGGCTTTCTGTATGTCAGCGGCGCTCGCAATCAGTGGAGGTGGGCATGACTGCGAGAGGAGCCGAGTAAAGCCGAGTGTACTTCGGCTTTGTGTATCTCGGCTTCGCTCGCTCACAATCAGTGGGGGATCGGCGGGGATCGGCGTATAACATTTTCCCTTGATTTTAAGGGGAAAAATACGGTAGTTAAAATGGTAAAAAAATGTACTCAAAATTTCTGTTGTGTGTCTCTGGGGGTTATTTACGAAATGCAAATCCACTTTGCACTACAAGTGCAAACTACAAGTGCAAAGTGCACTTGAAATTGCACTGAAAGTGCACTTGGAAGTTCAGTCACTGTAAATCTGAGGGTTAGATCTCAAATGAGGGGAAGCTCTGCTGATTTTATCATCCAATCATGTGCAAGCTAAAATGCTTTTTTTAATTTTCCTTGCTTGTCCCCCGTCAGATCTACAGAGACTGCACTTCCAAGTGCACTTTCAGTGCGATTTCAAGTGCACTTTGCACTTGTAGTTTGCACTTGTAGTTTGCACTTGTAGTGCAAAGTGGATTTGCCTTTCGTAAATAACGCCCTATGTGTGCCACACGGAGCATGGAGAAGAGAAAGAGCAGCAAAGAATTGTCTGGGAATTTGAGAACAAAAATTGTGGAAAAGCATGGACATCTCCAGAGATCTTAATGTTCCTGTGTCCACTGTGCGCACCATTGTCAAAAAGTTTAAACTGTAACTAACGTCCATGGACGTGGACAAAAGAGAAAAATTGATCAAAGAGTTTGCCAGAACTTATCAGAGGAAGACAAAATCATTTTGGGAGAATGTGCTGTGGACAGACAAAACAAAACTACAGCTTTTGGGAAAGCCCATCATTCTACTGTTTTCAGAAAAAGAAATAAGGCCTTTAGAGAGGAAGTAAATCCTGATGGGTTTTACTTCCTCTTTTTTCCCCTGCTTTCCCCTGCAAAGTAAAAGCATAATGGGCTAGTATGCATCGCTGGTGGCCACATCAATCTTCGCCCCTCTTCCTTCCGGGGCCGCGGACTTCAGCTCTGTGAATGGCCGGAGTCGTGTGATGTCACGGCACAGGAGCCATCAGTCACGGCACTTGCTAGTGAAAAAACGGCACGGGTGGCCGTTTCTTCACAGCACATGCACCGATGACGTTGGCACAAGCCTATATGGTAAATATCTTGCAGGTTTAGGAGATATTTACAGTACCTACAGGTAAACCTTATTATAGGCTTACCTGGAGGTACAAGTGGTGTAGCTAGGTTAACAACCACTTTAAAGAAAATAACAAGTCCCCACAGTCACACATGGTGGGGGTTCACTGATGATTTGGGGTTGCTTTGCTGCTTCAGGCACTGGATGTCTTGACCATGACCATGTGCATGGCATTATGAAATCTGAAGACTACCAAATAATTTTTATATATATGTAGCACTACCCCCGGAGGAGCTGCTGGTTTAAGTTTTGGGCCTGTACTCTGCCTATCAACCTCTGTAACTTTAACTCGACTCCCCTTGGCACAACTGGATAATAATAGCAAGAATGTGATTGTGGATCCCTAGAAGGCTATAGAGGGCCACAATGAGATCACAAAACAATAAATATAATTAAATGATGTTACCTTGTTGTGGTTTTCCTGCCACACAGCTGCAAAAGACAGAGTCCCACACAAGGAGTAGTTTAACCAAGAAGGAATATTTTTATTTGGTAATGAAAGAAGATTATATATATATGACATTTGATTTAAACAGATCCTTGAGAGAATTCACTGGCATACACACGCATAACAGTTCTAGGGTTTCTTTAAAGTCAGACCCGAAGAAGTGCAAGGTGGAGGAATCTCCCACTTGAATGGTATATACAGTGGGATACTTCTCCACCAAATCCAACCCAGCTCACTAAACAGCACAACAACAATAAGGCCCCTTTCACACTGGGGCGGGCAGGTGCGGTGGCGGTATAGCGGTGCGATTTTTAGCGCCGCTATACCGTCGTATTTACCGTGATATTCGGCCGCTAGCGGTGCGGTTTTAACCCCCGCTAGCGGCCGAAAAAGGGTTAATATTACTGCGGTGTCCCATTGATTTCAATAGGAAGGAGCGGTAGAGGAGCGGTATACACACCGCTCCTTCACCGCTCCAAAGATGCGGCTTGCAGGAGATTTTTTCTCCTCCTGCCAGCGCATCGCCTCAGTGTGAAAGCCCTCAGGCTTTCACATTGAGCATACTGGGGCAGGATTTTTTCAGGCGTTATTTATGCGCTATTTTTAGCGCAAACCGCCTGAAAAACTCCTCAGTGTGAAAGGGGCCTAAGTAAATGCAACAATGTATTTACGCATGCAGATTCAACAAGCTATCTGGCTCCCCCTTGTGGGTAGCTTTACTGGCACGTGTCCCGCTGTATCAACCTAGTCAGTGAGCTGTACTGATGATTGATTCTAAAAGTCTCCAGTAATCTTTGCTAGCTTTTGTTGGTGCACTTTAGTATTTGTAATCCAGAGAAAATGTGAAGAAAGGTTAAACAGTTAACATGTGTGGTGAAAGGGACAATGTAATGCTGATCCTTCCCAAAGCGCTAACTCAATCCTGAATGTAGCGTGACTCTGCTTGCGGTACTGCAGTTACCAGCAAGTGTAAGTGAATAAGTAAAGTTATGGAAGTCACCTTCCTGCGACACAGTTAGTTATATTGGTGGGCAGGTGCCCTCTCACCACATGAGGCTTTGCCTCGCTGGTATCCTCTGACAGGGCCCTCTTGGTTCGCAGCCTCCGGACGAGTCGTGGTCCCTGGTCCTCCGCTTAGCCGGGCACAACGCGTGGGTGGATCGGTGACTCTGGATGCTCAGGAGTGTAGAGCTGTCCCTCTCCCTGGTCCGATCAGCCGGGCTGTAGCTGGGATCCTTCCGACAGACGATCCGGCCTTCATCACTTTAGGCCCAGGCTTTTCTGGCCTAAGCACCCTCGCTGCAGGCCTCTTGCCGCTTGCAAGATGGCGTCCCAAGAGACAGAACACAAGCCCCGCCTTCCCTTTTAAAAGGTCCTCCCAGCAGGCAGTGCGTGGCGCCACGCTCCTTCACAACACAGTGGCGTTGTGGGTCTTGTAGTCTATTTCTGACCCATAGCAATAGAGGGGCGGATTTACGCAACGTTTGTGCCATGAGTATTGGCGCATCTGCGTGCGCAACGGCTGTTTTGGTATTTACAAAACATTTGTGCCGGTAGCGCAGCGCTATTCCCCATTTACTATAGTGTTCTCGGCGCACGGGAGGAGGCGCTCAGTGTGCCACTATGGACCTGGCGCACGGCATCTTCAAATTAAAATATAAAGAAGCTGGAAGTGCCAATATAATGGGGTGATGTGGGGTGATGTGAGGAAGTGTAGTGACACCTGCCCAAGTAACAAACATGCCCAAAATAGAGTGAGAAAGTAACTTTTTCAGAACCAGCCTGCTGCGCCACAAAGTACGTTTAGAACTGCGAGAGGTTTTTTTGTGCTCAGCGCGGGAATTTCACTCTTTCAAACGCGCCGGGACACTGCGCCGGCAAAATCTTCGTAAATGTCAAGTCACGTAAATCAATTTGCATAAGTTGAACAGGCGCAGCTCTGAACTTGCCATTATATAACAGTGCGCCAGCAAAATGACATTTCTAAAGAAAAAAAAAAAAGGCATTTAAAAGCACCCGCGGCTATAATGAATTGTCGGCTCCCGTCAATATAGAGAAAAGTCATTAATAAAAAATAAAAAAAAAAATGCGTGGGGGTTGCTGCGTTCCAGTACAGTCCAGTGCAGGTAAAATGCAGCATGTTCAACTTGCAGCAGTATGGGGCAAATGGACAATGAAAAGAGCTAAGTTCTTGTAGGCACAAACTGTAGTCCATAAGCTACGTGCAAAAGTAACACCTTGCTACATATATATAGAAAAAATGAAAAGGGATTGCTGCACAATAATTATTTTTAATGAAAAATCGTCAAAAAGACATCAATACAGTAAGGCAATCATGATAATAGTTTGGGGCTATTACAGATCACGCCCTTCTTCAGAACATCATGGCTTTGATCTTGATTTTTGATATTTTGATCTTGATGAAAACAGCCTATACTGTATGTAAAGGTTGTTTTCATCAAGATCAAAATATGGCCGCCCACAACACAGATGTATTGCAATACATTGCAATACGAAAAGATGTACACAGTGGTGTCGTGGCACAGGCACTGCTGTTTCCTGTAGTTCTTCAGTGATAGAGCAGGCACTGGCAGCATATTCAGTCTCTTGTCTCGGCCACTGCACGCCACGCACCTGTGGGAGGAGCCGGCGCCACGCCGGCCGGATCGGCATAGGCATATTTACACAGGCAGAGGCAGGCTGAGGCAGCAGCCAATCACGGAACAGCCGGGTCAGGGTCACGGTGATGTTAAGCCAATCCGATGCTTGGGCCGGGGGTGAGGAGGGAGGGATCGATAGTCGTAAAAGACTGAGAGCAGCCCCAGCCCCAGCCCCCAGGCCATCAGCAGTCTGCAGACTTAGAAAAAAAAGTCCACGGCTGCCGCGGAGGCCATTGCAACACAGGGGGCAAGTGTGTGTCTTCACTCTGACTTCCAGGGGGGGGCAATTGACCCCCCTTGCCCTATAGAGTGGATGCCCATGACTGGGAGTGAGGTGATAAGAAAGCTGGACGGAACACAAGCTCAGTGGTGTTCCGTTTAAAATTTCACATTCCAAGCACAGGTGTATCATGGGACAGTGTGTCGTGCGATATATATTGGGGGTACGGTCACTTCAAACTTTGGCTGCTGCCTTAATGTTGAACCCCACATGAATGATTCTCCGCCTGGTCTCGGACATTGGTGAGCATGTACACCGGAGGAAGAGAGAGTAAAGGCCCCTGGGCGAGGTGGCCCTGCCTAATACAGCTTCAGTTTGTTTTTTTCTTTATTTAATACCATATTGCACTGTAAGCTACAGCTGCCAATTTGCCTCAGTGCGAGGCACAGTGACAGCTAGGCTTCAAGTTTGTAAACAAACCCATGTAACCACTGGCTGTCATGCGTATCACATGATCAAGCCAAGTGGTGGAGTTTCCAGTTGTTATGGAGAGACCAGGTGCACACACCAAGGTTTTATAAGTGAACATGGATTGACATTTTTTGAGCATGGAGTTCCCCATGACTAAGCTCAGAGGGGCGGGGGGAAAATATATTGGGGGTGTGGCCTGGTCGGAGTCCAGGCTGAGGTTGTCATTCACACTCATCTCAGGGATGGCATGGATGTGCGGTCGTTAGGGAGACCTTCTCTTTACTTCGAGCAGGCTAACACACTTGGAATCCTTTTGTTAAAGTGGTAGTAAACCGCAGCAACAACAAAAACAAAATTGGGCCCCCCGGGCAGTTTAAGTCATGATGTGCTAGTATGCATTGTATACATTGCATACTAGCACATTATGACAGATTTACCAGGAAATGCATTCATCTTCACCTAGTCTTCCTTCTGAATTCGAGGGCTTCGGCGGCATGAATGGCCGAGTCGCAATGACGTCACTGTTTACGGCACAGGGCTCTGAAGGAACGGCGCGGGTATGTTGTTTTTTCAGAGCGCATGCAAAGGTGACATCACTGGCTGCTTCTATAGTAAATATCTCCTAAACTGTGCACGTTTAGGAGATGTTTACTGTACCTATAGGAAAGCCTTAGTATAGGCTTACCTATAGGTAAAAATCAACCAAGGGAGTTTACTCCCACTTTAAGGTGAAAACCCAAATACATTGGGCTGTTATCTCTGCATGGATGAAATATATAAAATATATATTTTGTTTATTGACAAATGTTGGTTCAAAATGTTCAAGCCCTGTACACAAGGTCAAAAGACCAGGTCAAGCAACCCACCATTTGTGTGGACTTTTAATTATGAGAGGCCATTGGTTGGAAGAGGAATGTTGGTTTTAAAGGTAGTAACTGCAGGTAATATACTTATGATGTGTGCATATGATAGAACATTGAAAGAGAATACCTTTGTGAATGTGCTCTGTCAGATCATGTCCTCCTAAGTCTAGTGGCCAGAACTAGGGTTGTCCCGATACCACTTTTTTAAGACCCAGTACAAGTACCGATACTTTTTTTCAAGTACTCGTTGATACCGATTATCGATACTTTTTATTAACGTCATGTGAGAGACGCCGGGGAATCGGCGGCCTTAGTGCTATTGGACCTCTCCGCGGCTTTTGACACCATTAATCACGACATTCTGATCTCGCGCCTTCATGACCAGTTTGGAATTCGAGGTGCTGTCCTGTTATGGATCCAGTCTTTTCTACAAGACCGTACCCAACAGGTTAGGCTGGGACCTTTCAGGTCAGCCATAAGCCCAGTGCCCTGGGGAGTACCACAGGGCTCTGCCCTCCATACCTTTTCAATTGTTACATGCGCCCCCTACCCGATATGTTGCAGTTACATGGCCTTCAAGGCCAACTATATGCCGATGACATCCAAATCCTAGTCAACACTTCCAAAAATGACAGACATCCCCAGATACTAGCAGAATGCATGACTCATATCCATTCCTGGATGAACAGAAACTGGTTGAGCCTCAATTGCTCCAAAACAGAAATACTCCAAGTGGGCGAACCTTTAGCCTTTCCCATTTTATCCCAATGGCCATCTGACCTAGGTACCTGCCCAGAACCTAAAAGACAAGTCAAGAACCTTGGAATCATTTTTGATGCAAAGCTTACCTGGATTCCACAAATTATGAACTGTATGAAAAATGTCTCATTCTATTTGCAAATTATTCGGAAGATCAGACATCTACTTTCAGACCAGCCCTGATCCTCCTCTTCTTGGGTTCCCGCTGGCGCTCCTGGCCCCTCCTTCCTGCCAAGTGCTCCCATAGCAAGCAGCTTCTCTTTTTGTCCATTTACACATGGAGCATGGCTCGGCCTCGCCCCTGCTCTCTGGATCACTGGTTGTGATTGACAGTAGCATTAGCCAATGGCTCCCACTGCTGTCTCAGTCAATAAGGAGGAAGAGAATCAAGAGACTCGAGTGCAGAGAATGCCGGATCCTTTTCTTTTATGTAGATTTGCAGGCGAGCTGTGCTAGTATATGGACGGCTAATCACTCACCTGGAGCAGCTTTGCTTGTGTGGTTTTCCTTCCGGGTTCACAGGCTCCGTCCGTTTGAATGGCTAAGCCACGATGATGTTGCTACGTGAAGAAGGGCATCAAGCTGGAAATGGTCGTTGAGTCTTACTAAGAGTCGCTTTTTATATGTGTTCAATCTACTTTCTAATTGGATTTGTATATTCCACATGATTTATAATTAACTCATGAATGTGTGTACCATACAAAATAAACAATATTTTTTATACTCCACTGTTTCCAGTCACTTTTAAAATCCCATTCCCAAGGGGGCTTTTTCTTCTTAGTTCCAGTGAAGGGAACTCTTGGTGTCAGCATGCCAAGACATTTTGGACAATTTTATGCTCCCAACTTTGTGGGAACAGTTTGGGGATGACCCTTTTCTGTTCGAACATGACTGTGCACCAGGGCACAAACAAGGTCCATGAAGACATAGATGAGCGAGTTTGGTGTGGAGGACTGGCCTTCACAGAGTCCTGACCTCAACACGATAGAACACCTTTGGGATGAATTACAGCGGAGACTGCGAGCCAGGCCTATCCATCATCCAACATCAGTGCCTGACCTCACAAAGGCACTTCTGGAAGAATGGTCAAACATTCCCAAAGAGACACTCCTAGAGTGCCCATGCACGAGAGCTCAGTAATGGACGCCTGATCCAGGAGCTCCACAACACGCCTGACCAGTGGCGCCAGTAGCACCCTCTCCCGCCACACTCAGCACACAACAACACCGGTCTCGAGTAAACCGAACGCCGGAGAACACCCCTGCATGCTTGGATCGGGTGCCAGGAGAAATTTGGAGCCGGAATTCACGTCCCAAGATGGCTTCCGCGGCCGCCACAGCATTTGGAGACTCCAATGCAGCATTTGATCAGGGTCAGGATAGATCAAAACCCCCCTCTGCCCAACTCACTAGACCAGGGCTTGACAAATTTGCCTGGAATCTAGGAGCCAGCTAAAAAAGTTAGGAGCCAGGAACGCGCCCCGTCCCGCCGAGCAAATGCATACATGAGTAGCGCCGCATATGAAAGCGGTGTTCAAACCACACATGCGAGATATCGCCGCGATTGGTAGAGCGAGAACAATAATTCTAGCCCTAGACCTCCTCTGTAACTTAAAACATGCAACCTGTAGAATTTTTTAAACGTCGCCTATGGAGATTTTAAAGGGTAAAAGTTTGTCGCCATTCCACAAGCGGACGCAATTTTGAAGCGTGACATGTTGGGTATCAATTTATTCGGCGTAACATTATCTTTCACAATATAAAAAAAAATTGGGCTAAATTTACTGTTGTTTTATTTTTTAATTAAAAAAGTGTATTTTTTCCCAAAAAAGTGCGCTTGTAAGACCGCTGCGCAAATACGGTGTGACAAAATATTGCAACGACCACCATTTTATTCTCTAGGGTGTTAGAATAAAATATATATATAATGTCTGGGGGTTCTAATTAGAAGGAAGGGGATGGCAGTCAAAACAGACAGGGGAAGCTCCATTAGCATTGCTGGTTGTCTTGTCATACCAACGGCCACCACAAGATGGAGCCAGATCACAGAAGGAAGCATAGGCCTGCAGAAGGCTGCAAAGCCACGGCCTCAATTACTGGCCGGCGCGGCCCGTCACGATTGCGCGGCGGGGGGGGGCGCACGGAAACACAGGATACCCCAGCTGTGCCGCCCCAGGCGCCAGGTCGCTAATTCTAGTCGCAATGGCGACCTGGCGCCCGGGGTTTGTCGAACCCTGCACTAGACCATCCAAAGAAAGCCTTAAAATAGCCAAACTCAATCATGCTCAGTCAATCATGCATGACTGACGTATGGAGAGAATTGAATCCCATTAAGCAAGACTTCACACATTTCTCTAGTCCTCACAACTCTCATGCCAGGATTGATCATCTGTTAGTCCCATCTTGCATTATTCCACTTATTGTCCACTCCCACATAAGAGACACGGTCTTGTCTGATCACTCAATAATGATTATGTCAGGGATCTGCCACCTAAGGGTTAATAGTGCAGACTGATTTCAGTGATTGGCAACAGGCTGCCTTATTTAAACCCCTCAGCAGCACTGTGTCTTTGCTGTCTAATCTGCAACCTATCCTGAGACCTGATCCTGAACCTGCACCTGATATCATAAAGACCTGACTCTCTGACTCCGCTACCATCTCCAGCCCTGACCTTTGACTTCCTTGACCCTGCTCTGTTTACCTGTCTGCCAGATGCTCTGTTGCCGAATCCAGCCTGAACTCTGACCATTCCTTGCCTGCTGCTTTTGCCTGAACTGATCCTCTGTGTATAACCTGGCTTGTCTGACTCCTCTCCTGCCTGTCGTCTGCACTTAAGCGCCTGTTGATCTCGGGCACACCTGCATCCGCTGACCTGCATCCGGTGACCTTCATCCTGCTGACCAGCATCCAGCTAACCAGCATCCGCTGACCTGCATCTGCTGACCTGCATCCGGTGACCTTCATCCTGCTGACCAGCATCCAGCTAACCAGTAACCAGCTAACCAGCATCCGCTGACCTGCATCCGGCGACCTGCATCCAGCTGACCTGCACCTACAGCGCTCCAGCTGGCTCCAGACTTTCTCATTGGTCTTCATCTCCAATCTCAGAGAACTCTGCAGGCACTCATACCTCACTGTGCTCCTACGGTCACTGTCTCAATCCCAGTGATCCCGGAACCAGGGCGGTACGAGAGGTCTCCCTCTGCATGCCAGGGTCATTCCCAAGGTACGTGTCAGATCATGACAATCCAGTCACAACACTCAAGATCGGGCCTGGGGCACTGGAGACTAAATTAGTCTATTCTCTCTGATCCGGTATGGGTAACCATGATAGACAAATCTCTACCCCCTTCCTTACTGGGCACATATACCCCCTTCCTGCCCAGGCGAAATTTCAGCTTTCAGCACTGTCACGCTTTGAATGACAATTGCGCGGTCGTGCGACGTGGCTCCCAAACAAAATTGACGTCCTTTTTTTCGCAAAAATAGAGCTTTATTTTGGTGGTATTTGATCACCTCGGCGGTTTTTATTTTTTGCGCTATAAACAAAAATAGAGCGACAATTTTGAAAAAAAAAGCAATATTTTTTGATTTGTGTTATAATAAATATCCCAATTTTTTTTTTAAAAAATATATATTTTCCTCAGTTTAGGCCGATGCGTATTCTTCTACATATTTTTGGTAAAAAAAAAATCGCAATCGGCGTTTATTGATTGGTTTGTGCAAAAGTTATAGCGTTTACAAAATAGGGGGTAGTTTTATGGCATTTTTATAATTTTATTTTATTTTATTAGGAATGGCGACGATCAGTGATTTTTTTTTTGTGACTGTGACATTACGGCGGACACATCGGACACTTTTGACACTATTTTGGGACCATTCACATTTATACAGCGAACAGTGCTATAAATATGCACTGATTACTGTATAAATGTGACTGGCAGGGAAGGGGTTAACACTAGGGGGCGAGGAAGGGGTTAAATGTGTTCCCTGGAGTGATTGTTACTGTGGGGGGAGGGGAGTGACTGGGGGAGGTGACCGATCTGTGTCCCTATGTACAAGGGACACAGCATCGGTCTCCTCTCCCTGACAGGACATGGATCTCTGTGTTTACACACAGAGATCCACGTCCTGCCTCTGTAACAGCCGATCGCGGGTGCATGGCGGCCATCGCGGCCGCCAGGCACGCGCATCGGCATTGCAGTGACGCGCCGGGCACGTGCGCGCGCCGCTGGCGGCGCTCGCGCACCCCCCAGTGGCCAAATTAGAGGAGGCCGTATAATAACGGCCTCCCGGCATTTGACAACCACCTTGCGACCGTATATACTCGTACGGGGGGCGCGAGGTGGCTACAGGAATACTTCCACTTTAACAAAGCTGAGGGAACTTCAGCAGAAACTTTATGGGCAGCCCACAAGACCTACATTAGAGGGGAAATTATCAGGATGGCGACACAAATAAAAACGGAAAGAGAAGCTGACATAAAACGTTTAGAGGGGGCGTACACGAAGTTACGAGCTCAACATAAAATGAACCCCTCCTCCGATCCGGTAGCGCTACTTGACAAAGCCAGGTTGGAGCTCAACTTGGCTCTTACGGCCAAAGCGGAAAAACAGATCCGTTGGAATAATAATAGATTTTATACCCAGGGGGATAAGATGGGCTCTATGCTGGCAGCCAAATTGACTCCCCGAATTAAATCTTACCATATGCCAAAGATAAGAATATCGGGACAAGGAAGCACGACAAACCCCTCCAAAATTTTGGAAGTGTTCCATGATTTTTATACCAACCTTTATAGACCCCACACAATTCACGAAGCAGCCTCCCTATCTAAGTTCCTTGAGGGTCTCCCTATCCCATCGCTCTCCGCAGAGCATAAGGACAGCCTTGAAGCCCCTTTCACTGAGGGGGAGGTACGGGAAGTGATTTCAGCCCTAAAGAGTGGCTCAGCACCTGAACCGGATGGGCTCTCGAACCCCTACTATAAAACTTTCACCGACACCCTAGTCCCGCACTTAACGAAATTCCTAATCGCAAAGACACAGGGAGACCCACTTGATCCCCAACTTAACACTGCATTCATAGCAGTTATACCTAAGCCGGACAAAAATCCAGAGGAGGTTGGCAACTATCGCCCTATCTCCCTGATTAATAGCGATTTAAAAATCCTTACTAAAATTCTGGCTAACCGTCTAGCAACCTTCATTATCTCATATATAAATAAAGACAAAGTAGGGTTCATTCCGGGTAGACAGGGCCCAGACCAGATTAGGCGGGCGATAGATATTGCATCCATACTTCAAACAAATTGGACAGGGGCCCTAAACAATCAGGTATGCTTCTCTCGTTGGACCTACAGAAGGCCTTTGACTCGGTCTCCTGGCCCTACATCCTTGCAATTCTGGAACGTTGGGGTTTTGGCGATCGATTCATGGGTCTTATCTATGCTCTATATTCAAATCCTAAAGCGTAAATCCATCTCCAGGGTTTCTATTCCGAACCAATCGCTATAGCGAAAGGTACCAGACAGGGGTGCCCACTGTCCCTGCTTATCTTCGCAATAGCCATTGAAGCGCTAGCTATAGTGATTCGCCATAACCCGAACATACAGGGTGTCACATGCGGTACCAAAACCCATAAATGCGGCCTCTTTGCAGGTGACATTCTACTATTTCTCACCTCCCCTATAACCTCCCTCCCGAAATTATGCCAAATCCTGGATGACTTTGCTAAGATTTCTGGCCTACAGGTGTATTACGCCAAGTCTCAAGCTCTAAACATCGCCCTACATAATGATACCGTAGCTCTTCTACGACAGTCCTTCAAATTCGAATGGAGCGAGTCCTACAATAAATACTTGGGTATTAACTTAACAGCAAAGACGGAATCCCTATATGTCTGTAACTACCCCCCGATGTGTCGGAAACTGGAAAAAGACCTATTAGCTTGGTCCAAAAATAACCTTTCATGGCTCGGGAGGGTTAACTCAGTAAAAATGATGCTGCTTCCAAGATTACTATATTTAGTTTGTTCGCTTCCCATCCCAATCAGAAGGGACCACATTAGATCCTTTCAAAGCAAATTACTGAAATTCACTTGGGGAAAGGCGGGCTATAGAATACCTCAACAAGCTTTATATGCTCATAGACGGAAGGGATGTCTGGGCTTTCCCCATCTCCACAAATACTAGCAAGCCGCCAGACTAGCCCAACTATCGATAGTTTATTCCAGGTGCGAAAAACCTTATGCAAATAGAAAAACAAGCTGTCCCTCATTTCACCCTGGACTTCCTACTATGGAGTCCCCGAAAAACAGACCTCCGATAATGGCCCCTACCCTGTCCCATTCTTTTGCCCTCTGGAACTCTTTACGCTCCTCAACGGCCCTAGTGTCAGCCTATAGACCCTTAACTCATCTCTTTAACAACTCAGACTTCCCCCCCGGAAGGAACATCTTAGCTTTTAAATGGTGGCTGGATAAGGGACTGTACCGAATTAAACACTTTTTCACGGCGGCGGGCCCTTTTACTCTCAATCACTGCATCAAACAGCTGGACCTGCCCGACTCGGAACGTTTTAGGTTTAACCAAATAGCTAATTTCTTACAATCTCTCTGGACGGATAAACCTCTTCCACCAAAGTTTACCGATTATGAAATGTGGTGTGGTCAAGCCATGGACCAGAAGGGGGGAATCTCGGTAGACTATTCATTGCTTACCTCTCCAGCTTCTTTTTTTTTTATAATTGTATTTTTATTGAAAATTTTTGCAAAATGACAATAATCACAAAGTAAATTACAAAGCAATTCAAGCAAATCAGAATGTACATTACAGGCAGAACACTTCAGCCGAAGTGTCGAAAAATACAGAACACAAGAGTGAACCGTATAGCAAAGGAAGTTGGAGAACAGGCTCATATGCATAACAAAGAAACTAGAGGAAATAGAGGTCACAGTTTAGAGATTAAAAAAGGTGGGGGGAAAAAAAAAATACACACGAAAGTCAAGATAATACCAGAGCATGGACCATAATCTAAGTGAGGCATTACCGAGTTTATTAGACTAGAAGGGGGAGAGGGAGGAAGGGATTGGGCAAATCATGACTTATTAGCCAAAGGATGCATTCCATATTCCGAGGCATCCCATAGATCCCAGATCTTATCAAATTGTGGCAATGCGTCATTTACAGAAGCCGTCAGATATTCCATCCTACGTATCCCAGCAACTAGTTGGAGGAATCTGGACCAAGGGGGGGTGGAGTTAGATAACCAGCAAAGGGGGATCAGTCTCTTGGCAGCTAACAGAATATAGGAAATCAGTCTGTTCCCGTGTTTAGTTATGCCCTTAAAGGGGAGACCCAACAAATAGTGTAGAGGATCAAGCGGCAAGGAGACATCCACCACCCTCTGGATCAGCCTCATGACATCCAACCAGAGGGGCTGAATCAAAGGGCATTGCCAAAAAATATGATACATTGACCCTATTTCCTTATTACATCGCCAACAATTCCTCGAGATTGAGGGGTCGTATTTATGTATAAGTTCAGGGGTCCTATACCAGAACATGAGGATCTTCACTGAGGTCTCCCTATGAATAACACATCTAGAAGATTTTGAGACGGAGGACCATATCCTGTCCCACATTTGAGAACTTATGGGTCTTTGCAGCAGTTGGGCCCACTTTTTCATATACAGATGGGTGTCCTCAGTGAGGATAAATGACTCATGGAGGATACGATGAATAGAGGAAACCAAATGGAGTTGATGGGGACCTTGGGCACACAGATATTCAAAGGGGGTAGGAGAGGTCAAAGACAAAGATGGAGATCTAGAGTGAAGGAAATGCCTGATCTGTAAATAGAAATAAAAAAGTCGAGAAGGAATATGGAACTTTTCTTTGAAAAAATCAAATGGGTGTAGCCTACGAGTTACCGGATGCACTAAATTGCGGAGCTGGAACAAAGAAGCATCGACCCAGGGGAATATCCGACCTAGTGATAGACTATCAGGGATGGACGGATTAAATAAAACATTAAGAAGGGGGGGCAAGATGACATGAGGGGGTATGATTTGAGGCATTTACTCCATATTGATAGAGTGAAGTTCATAGGGGCTGTACATTGACGTCTATAAACAGGATCTATATGAGGGGAAAGAGACCAAATCAAGGAACAGGGATGAACCGGAAAAAGCACTCCCTTCTCTATATCAGACCAATGGCTAGGGGCATGAAGGGTAGACCAGGAAGCTATCGTCCTAAGGTGAGTGGCATAGTAATATTTAAGAATATCTGGGGCCCCCAGGCCTCCCCTGGATTTCAACGCGAAAACCACGGAACTGGGAATGCGGTGCGCCCTGTCGTTCCAGATGAAATTTGAAAAGGATCTGTGGAGGGATTTAAGTTGAGACATAGGTATAGCGACTGGTAATGTCTCAAAATAATATAATAGCCGGGGCAAAATGGACATTTTCAATACGTTAATCCTCCCTAAAAGGGAGATAGGATATTTGGCCCAACTTTGTAATGATTTTTTGATGTCCGAAAATAAGGGAGGAAAATTTACTGAATATAGAGTGGAGTACGTAGGGGTGAGATGAACCCCTAAATATTTGAGGGAGATGGAACACCACTTGTAGCGGTAAGAAGTCATAAGTTGGGACAGTAATGTGTGAGGGATATGGATAGGAAGGGCCTCAGTTTTTGTAGTGTTTATTTTATAACCAGAAATAGCACCAAAGGAATTAAGGAGGTTGTGCAGAGATGGGAGGGAAAGCAAAGGGTGAGTAATAGTAAGCAGAATGTCATCAGCAAATAGCGAAAGTTTGTATTCCCTCTGTCGCATCACAACCCCACGAATGTCCTGATGGGAACGGATGGCCTCAGCCAGGGGCTCCAAGCATAGTATAAAAAGCAATGGGGAAAGAGGGCAACCCTGGCGAGTACCATTGGACATGGGGAAGCGGGGCAACAGAAAAGAAGACATCTGGACTTGTGCTGTAACTTGGGAGTATAATGCGTGTAATGCATTTAGAAAAAGGCCCCCTGAAACCATAAAACCGGAGTGTCGAGAACATATAGGGCCAGCTCAGCCTGTCAAACGCTTTTTGCGCATCCAGGCTGAGAACCAATGCTTGGTGTGAGGATCTGTTCAAAAGATCAATCAAGTCAACCGTGCGGCGAGTATTGTCGCCAGCATGTCTCGCCGAGACAAAGCCCACCTGGTCTCTATTAATCAATTTAGGGATATATTTGGATAATCTGGATGCAAGGATTTTGGTGAAAATCTTGTAATCTGAATTTAAAAGTGCTATAGGCCTATAGTTGTCAGGGGAAGAGGGGTCCTTACCCGGCTTAGGTATTACAGAGATATAGGAGTGGGAAAACTGAGAGTGCGGAGGATGTCCTTTAAGGAGGGTACCATAGAGGGACAGTAAATGAGGAGACAAGATATCTTCAAAAGCTTTATAATATGAATAGGGGAGTCCATCAGGGCCTGGGGATTTATGAAGTGGGAGTTCCTTAAGTACATTATGAAGTTCCTCGGTAGTTATGGGAGTATTCAGTTCCGCCAGATTCGATGTGGAAATTTTCGGGAGTTTTAGGCCTGTAAAGAAGTCATTGAATTTATCTTGCGTGAAATTGAAGTGATTTTCGGGTGTAAGACAACTGTATAGCTTCCGATAGAAGCTACCAAATATCTTAGACATCTCAAGAGGGCAGTGGGTCCTAGTTCCATCCGCACGGAGGAGAAAATCTGGAAAGGAATGAAATGGGCGTGGCCTGAGCTTATTGACCAACATCCTGTGAGGTTTGTTGGAGAATTCATAAAACTTTCGTTTAGCCCATAGGAGAGATCTAGCGGCCTTACCTTGATGTAATGATTTAATTTGTTCTCTAATAGACATAACAGTGCGGAGTTTCGACACCGTGGGTTTGCACAGAAGTTTGCGCTCGGCCAACCCAAGGGCAGCCGTCAAGGATTTCAGGAGGCTGTTCCTATCCCTTTTCAGGCGAGTACCCTCCGCGATGCACACACCACGGAAAACCGCTTTGTGTGCCTCCCACAGCGTGGAAAAATCCGCAACTGACCCTAAATTAAGTAGGAAAAACTCCTTCAGTGCAGATGCTAACGTCGTGCGGGAAGGTTCAGATTGAAGAAGTTGGTCATTTAACCGCCAGTGACAAGATCTAGAAGGGGTTTCAGACATTTGGACATCCAAAGTGATAGGGGCATGGTCCGACCATGTAATGGGGGATATGTCTGAATCTGTAATGTGGGGGATGAGTGGGGCTGAAACAAAAAAATGATCCAAACGAGAGAACATTTTATGGGCCATGGAATAGAAAGTATACTGTTTAGCGGAGGGGTGTTTAATCCTCCATGAGTCAAATAATTGATGGGATCTAATACATCTATGAAAGGATCTAGCTGTGGAGACTACCTTTCTAGACCGCGTATCAAGAGGAATAGTTAGCCTGTCTCTAGTAGGGGACATGACGAGATTGAAGTCCCCCCCCACTATCATGAAGGGTTGAGGGCGACACTGAGGCATATCTAAAACCTTGGTCAGAAAATCAACCTGACCGGTATTAGGAGCATAGATGTTAGCTAAGGTAAAAGAGGAGGACATATAATCACAATCCAAGATAAGGAACCTACCATGAGGGTCAGAATATGAATCTTTGACCCTGATGGGACATGTTTTCTTAATCAATATAGCAACTCCTGCCTTGCCAGTGGAGTCAGAGGCAAGAAAGGAGTTGGGATAGAACCTAGAAGCAAATTTTAAAGAGCCGTTAGCCTTAAAATGGGTTTCCTGGAGCATGACTATATCAGCTCCTGAGGATCTGAACTCCTTCAAAGCAATCCAGCGCTTTTGAACAGAGTTCAGGCTCTTCACATTAAAGGACATAATTCTCAGAGACATAAGCACGGTTGTAACAAAGTAGCCTGTGTTTGCAAATAAAAATTACAAGGACATATTCCTGCACTACTTGGAAAAATTAGTGGTGTACATACAGAAACAAAACAAAGTCTCATGTTAGTATTATACCTTGAGAAGTACCAGTATACCTTAGGTAAACTAAAAAATACAGACAAAAGAAAAAAAAAGAAAAAAGGAAAAAAACAGGAAAAAAGGGACCTCGACCAGCAGAACTGACGTATGAGCATATAATTAAAAGGGCAAAACCAGATGAGGAAGTATATACAGTGCCTTGCGAAAGTATTCGGCCCCCTTGAACTTTTCATCCTTTTGCCACATTTCAGGCTTCAAACATAATGATATAAAATTTTAATTTTTTGTGAAGAATCACCAACAAGTGGGACACAATTGTGAAGTGGAACGAAATCTATTGGATATTTTAAACTTTTTTTAGCAAATAAAAAACTGAAAAGTGGTGCGTGCAAAATTATTCGGCCCCTTTACTTTCAGTGCAGCAAACTCACTCCAGAAGTTCAGCGAGGATCTCTTAATGATCCAATGTTGTCCTAAATGACTGATGGTGATAAATAGAATCCACCTGTGTGTAATCAAGTCTCTGTATAAATGCACCTGCTCTGTGATAGTCTCAGGGTTCTGTTGAAAGCGCAGAGAGCATCATGAAGACCAAGGAACACACCAGGCAGGTCCGTAATACTGTTGTGGAGAAGTTTAAAGCCATATTTGGATACAAAAAGATTTCCCAAGCTTTAAACATCCCAAGGAGCACTGTGCAAGCGATCATTTTGAAATGGAAGGAGTATCAGACCACTGAAAATCTACCAAGACCTGGCTGTCCCTCTAAACTTTCAGCTCAGACAAGGAGAAGACTGATCAGAGATGCAGCCAAGAGGCCCATGATCACTCTGGATGAACTGCAGAGAACTACAGCTGAGGTGGGAGAGTCTGTCCACAGGACAACAATCAGTCGTACACTGCACAAATCTGGCCTTTATGGAAGAGTGGCAAGAAGAAAGCCATTTCTCAAAGATATCCATAAAAAGTCTCATCTAAAGTTTGCCACAAGCCACCTGGGAGACACACCAAACATGTGGAAGAAGGTGCTCTGGTCCGATGAAACCAAAATCGAACTTTTTGGCCACAATGCAAAACGATATGTTTGGCGTAAAAGCAACACAGCTCATCACCCTCAACACACCATCCCCACTGTCAAACATGGTGGTGGCAGCATCATGTTTGGGCCTGCTTTTCTTCAGCAGGGACAGGGAAGAAGGTTAAAATTGAGGGGAAGATGGATGCAGCCAAATACAGGACCATTCTGGATGAAAACCTGTTGGAGTCTGCAAAAGACCTGAGACAGGGACGGAGATTTATCTTCTAACAAGACAATGATCCCAAACATACAGCAAAATCTACAAAGGAATGGTTCACAAATAAAGTAACCAGGTGTTAGAATGGCCAAGTCAAAGTCCAGACCTGAATCCAATCGAGAATCTGTGGAAAGAGCTGAAAACTGCTGTTCACAAACGCTCTCCATCCAACCTCACTGAGCTCGAGCTGTTCTGCAAGGAAGAATGGGCAAGAATTTCAGTCTCTCGATGTGCAAAACTGATAGAGACATACCCCAAGCGACTTGCAGCTGTAATCGCAGCAAAAGGTGGCTCTACAAAGTATTAACGCAAGGGGGCCGAATAATTTTGCACGCCCCACTTTTCATTTTTTTCTTAATTAAAAAAAGTTTCAAAAATCCAATAGATTTCGTTCCACTTCACAATTGTGTCCCACTTGTTGGTGATTCTTCACAAAAAATTAAAATTTTATATCTTTATGTTTGAAGCCTGAAATGTGGCAAAAGGATGAAAAGTTCAAGGGGGCCGAATACTTTTGCAAGGCACTGTATTCCACAGAAAAAAAAAAGAAAAACATTAATTGAGAACCTGAGGTGTTATGACAACTCAGGGGACCCTGAACAACGTCAAGGGACCAGTATGGGCACAAGGGGGCCTCCAACATGGAAGTCTTGGAACAGGGCTGTGTCCGCCGCATCTTCTTAGGCAAAAGAAAATCCTTCAAAAGAGCATCAATTTTGAAAAAGGCGTAACCTTGAACCAAAAAGGAGAAGAAAAAACGACAAAACTTTGAAACTTTGTTGCCCCATGGGACAGATACCAAGAACTCCCCCCCCCACACAGGTGGGGGGGGGTAGTTATCCAAACCTAGAGTCCAGATTGCAGCGGAAAGCCTTCCAAGGACTCAACGAGGAGAAACAAGAGCGATAAATGGGGATCCGGTCACCCCCTTCAAGGAAATCAAGGAGGTTGTCTGGAGGATCTTGGGCGCTGAGGGGTGGAGAGATGTTTCCTCGATTGGCTCCTCACAGGGGTCCAGAGGCGACTAGGAGTGGGTGGAAAAGGACGAGCTTGAGCAGGAGCAAGATGAGGGTCCTCTTCAGGCAGAGGTGGGAGACCAAGGCTTTTTATAAACGCTTCACCCTCTTGTAGGTCACGCAAACTATGCTGAACACCATCTTTAGACACAATGAGGCGAAAGGGGAAGCCCCAGTAGTAGAGGACTTTGTGTAGCTGTAGGTGAGTTGTAATCGGACACAGATTTCTCCTTTTCGCCAAAGTAATGGGAGAGAGATCACTGAAGATCTGTAGCTTCGTCTCCTTATATGAAAGCTGAGATTTATTACGTGTGGCCAGGACCAGGGCTTCCTTGCTGTCATAATAATGAAACCTCACGATTACATCTCTGGGTCTGGCCCCCGACGGGGGTTTTGGGCCCAGGGAGCGATGAGCCCTGTCCAAACGCCAATCCACATCCACTACTGAGGGAGCTAGAACATTAAAAAGCCCCAAGAGATATGAGCGTAGGGAGGAGTCCCCCACCGACTCAGGGATACCACGGAAGCGCAGATTTTGGCGCCTCTCCCTGTTCTCTAAATCTTCCTGTTGAAGCTGCAATTGGGAGACAGTGTTTAAGATTGTAGTTTTCTTCCTCAATTGCCTGCACATAGTTCACCATCTCATCAAACTTGTGTTCCAATGCATCAGCACGTTCCCCAATTTGAGTAATTTCCCCCCTCAGTTCAGCTGAGATCTTGCTCACTTCTGCCGCAATGTTCCGGGTGATTTGTAGGAGCAGGTGCTGCAGCTTGGAATCCAATTTTTTATCTAAAATGTCAGGAGTGAGAATCTCCTGAGGTGCGTGTGTGGCGGTGCTCACAATCGGCGCGTTCGTAAGCCCAGGGAGTCCCGGTTCCTCCGCATCAATGAACGGATCCATCGCGGCAAAGGGGTCTGCTTGCGAAATCGAGGCCGCGGATTGCGGCCTAGTAAGGAAGCGTTCCTTCTCCGTTCCTGCTCGCGGCCCAAACAGCGGGTTATAGTTGCGCTGCTGCTGGCCAATCTTTCCCATGGGGCGCCCAGGGAGTAGAGCGGAGTATCGGGCTTACCCCCGGATCAATTGGAGGCTAATGAAGCTATACGGAGGTCACGAAGAGCGGCGGAGACCCGGAGCTCACTCAGAGCACGTCCGCCATGTCGGAAAGCCGCGCATGCGCCCACCTCTCCAGCTTCTAAATCCTCCTTTATGACAGCCTGGGAGTATGATTTACAATTTCAGTGGGATCTGGGGAGCTGGCAGACAGCCTGCTTCACTTCTTTTAAATGTATTCTAAATACTGCTCTGACAGAGGCCAGTCTGAAAGTGATCGCCAGATGGTACTATACTCCTTCTAGACTGGCCTCAATCTTTCCAACAGCAGATCATCTGTGCTTCAGGGGTTGCCAGCTCACAGGTACGATGGCCCACATCTGGTGGGAATGTCCCAGAATACGCCCATTCTGGATAAGGATATTTAATCTGATTGATGGCCTGGCGGGATGCCAGATCCCCAGAACCCCAATGGTTGCCCTACTTAACGCCTATGTATCTAAGATATCCAAATCAACCCGTAGGTTATTACATTTCATACTGTTGAGTGCTAAACTTACAGTGGCTAAAGCCTAGAAACAGCCGACAGTCTCCCTCTGGGTTGCCAAGAGGAAAATTTCTTGGATAATGTCCCAAGAAAAGCTATTCACTATATTGCTAGACACGACCAACAAATTTGAGACCATCTGGGACCCATGGGCCCAACACGTAGGTGTTCCCCTGGGCTCTTCCATACCACCAGTATAATAGAATTTCAGCTCTAAAGGCAAAGCTTTTTCTCTCCTTCCTCCCCCATTCTTTTTTCTCTCTGTTCTTTCTCCCTTACCTTTCCTCCCCTCCCCCCCCCGCAACTTTTCACAAGCCCAGAAGGTTACTGCTCCATACGTTGGACAGAGCTTAAGTTACTCCCAGCCTAGTTTTGTTTGGTTACTCAAGCCCGTGTTATCTCCATCTTTTGAAGGTGGGGTCTAGGTTGATGGGGGAGGATGGAGATCCCCCTTTCGGCACAGATTGCTCCCGGTTGGGGTGACGGAGGGTGTGGGATCCTCCTTCCGTCTAATTGCACATGTTTCCATACGCATAGGCGGACAGTATAGTCAGGTGATCCGGATAGGATCACTGGTATTTGTCAATGTTATCAATGTTATCTGCAACTGTTTTGTGTCTTGCTCATCCTTCTGTGTACATGATATCATTGTCACATGTATAACTTTTGCTTTCCAAAATAATATTTTTTTTTTTTTCAATAAGAGACACTCCTAAACCTTGTAGACAGCCTTTCCAGAAGAGTTGAAGCTGTTATAGCTGCAAAGAGTTGGCCAACTTAATATTGAACCCTACGGACTAAGACTGGGATGCCATTAAAGTTCTTGTGCTTGTAAAGGCAGGCGTCACAATACTTTTGATAATATAGTGTATGTGTACACAATGAAAGATGGCCAGGCAATGCAAAGAAGAATTGGATGTGATGCCAAGCCCAGAGTTTATTGGCTAAGGCCTCGTACACACGGCCAATTTTCTCGGCAAGAACCAGCAAGAAACTTGCTGGCAGAGAGGTCTTGCCGAGTAAATCGGTCGTGTGTACGCGGCTATCGGGTTTCTCGTCGAGAAAACCGACAAGAAACCTTGACGAGAAAATAGAGAACCTGCTCTCTATTTTCTCGTCGAGATTCTCCTCGGCATGTTTCTCGACAAGAAAAGTGAGTGTGTGTACACTTACCTGTCCTCCCGGAAGCCCACGCATGTTCGAAATGAATTTGACGCATGCGCGGTAGCTTCATAGGCATACGTAGGGTATACCAAGATGGCGGCGACGGCATCGAATGTGACGAGCGCATGCTCGTCGTAGTCGATGACGTCACCGCGTACGCTCCATTCAAAGAACCGCGGGTTCTTTGAAACGAGCGTGTGTACACTCGGCCGGGACAAGTTTCTTGTCCAAGAATCTCGTCGAAAAAAACGACATGTTTTTTTCAACGAGAATCTCGGCCGTGTGTACAAGGCCTGAGTCTTTGCTATATAAGAAAGGCTGGAGCATAGCACGGCTACGAGAAAATAAACAGAAGAGAGGTGCTCCACGGGAACAATTATGCCGCGTACACACGACCGTTTTTCATGACAAGAAAACTGCCATTTTTTAGACTGGTCGTGAAAAACGGTCGTGTGTATGCTCCATAGCAGTTTTCTCGACGAGAAAACTCCCCGCAAAAAAATTAGAACTTGCTTTATTTTTACTCGTCGTTTTTCCCGCCATTCTTTTTCTTTCCGCAAAAACCGCTCGTGTGTATGCTTTTCCGAGGGAAAAAAATGTGCATGCTCTGAATCAAGTATGAGACGGGAGTGCTCGTTCTGGTAAAACTAGTGTTTGTGTCAGGGAAATCTCCCTTCCAGCAGCGCCAGTCTGCGCCCAGTGCGCATGCGCGTGACAGAGCTTCGGCGCATGCGCGTGACGTAACTTTGGCGCTCACGGGTGCGCGCAATGGTGCGCGCATGCGCGCCAATAGGAATCCAGGCGGGCCTATTTAAAGAAGCCCAGATGCACTGACAGGTTGCTGGTTTGTCAGCTTTCCTGTGTACCAAAGTCTCCTGAAAACTACCTGAAAACCTTGTTGTGACCCGTTGTGGCTCGACTCCTCTGATCTCTCTTCTGGACCTGACCCCCAGCTTGTTATACGGACTTCTGCTTCCACCTGTGCTTGACCCTCGGCCTGTGACTCGGATCTGCTGTCTGTCTCCAGCCCTTGACCTTCTGCCTGTACCTTGGATCTTCTACGTTTCTCCAGTCTTGACCTGCCCCTGGCACTTATCTGGACTTTACTTGTCGCTGTGCTAAACCCTCAGCCTGTACCTCTTAACCTCAGCAGCCCCTATCCGGATTCAGTCTCCATCTGCCTCCACTAACCCCTTGCTGCTTGAACTGTACCTGTCAGCCAGTTCCTGCTGGAAGCCTGCTTGCTCGGTGTTTGACCCTCAGCCTGCTCTCAGTCTACTCAGCGCTACCAGACAATCTAGCAAGACTCCTCCACCTGCTGGTAGCCAGTGTCTCTTCTCGCCATCCTCTCCCTGTCTCACCTCCAGGGGGCGGAGTGCGTCAAGTCGCAAGGGTGAACCGCTCTCGGCATCTCGGCCTCGGTAAGTACTTACCTGACAGTTTGAAATGGAGATAGCACATTTGTCACGCTGTAACGGACTGAAGAACATGAGGCTGAAAAGCGCGAATCGTCTCTCAACAAACTTTACTAACACAAGATCAGCAAAAGCAGCCCAAAGGGTGGCGCCATTCGAATGGAACTTCCCCTTTATAGTGCCGTAGTACGTGTTGTCGTACGTGTTGTACGTCACCGCGCTTTGCTCGAGTGTTTTTTTTCCTGAACGTGTGTATGCAAGGCAGGCTTGAGAGGAATCACGTTGAGAAAAACGTTGTTTTTTTGCATGACAGGAAAAATCGGTCGTGTGTACGCGGCATTAGAAAGACTAATGCTGCATACACACGACCGTTTTTCACGACGTTAAAAATGCAATTTTTTAAATTGGCCATTAAAAAAAATTGTGTGTAGGCTCCAGAGCATTTTTAACAACGTGAAAAATGGGCTAAAAAAAATGAGAACCTGCTCTATTTTTTCACGTCCTTTCTCACGTCGTTCTTTTTAACGTCGTGAAAAACGGTAGTGTGTGTGCTTTTACGAGGGGGGAAAAAACGAGCATACTCAGAATCAAGTATGAGACGGGAGTGCTCGTTCTGGTAAAACTAGCGTTCGTAATGGAGATAGCACATTCGTCACGCTGTAACGGACTGAAAAGCATGAGGCTGAAAAGCGTGAATCGCCGCTCAACAAACTTTACTAACATGAAGCGTGGCGCCATTCAAACGGAACTTCCCCTTTATAGTGCCGTCGTACGTGTTGTACGTCACTGCGCTTTGCTCGAGCGTTTTTTTTTTCATGAACGTGTGTATGCGAGATAGGCTTGAGAGGAAACAAGAAAAATCACGTCGAAAAACTTTGTTTTTTAAAATGACATTAAAAACGTACGTGTGTACGCGGCATGAGAGAAAACTATTCATAGACTGTCACCATTCAGTATAACAGCCCCAAGAAAGGATAACAGTGCACCACAGAAGTAATCTGCTGCAATTGAACAGCATTCTTCCTGCTATTGACCTGAGCTCAGGTGATTGCCTTAATTTTAGGTTATTAGGCTTGAACTGCAACTAGTATTAGAATTCACAGAGAAATAGATTTGCCTACTACGGAGAAACAAAATGAGTTGCTGGCTCAGTGTTATATCAAGCGTTTGAAGTAGATCTGCTGCTGGAGTCCACGTTTGGATGTCACAGAGCATTGAGTGGCTGCTTAGTCATTGAACCGTGTAGCATAAATGGCCAATTAACACCCTGCCTGGCCAGAAGGAGCTATGTTATGGGAGAAAAGCCATCATGACCATTGGAACTTAGGAGCCTGCAGTGCAAGAGGTTTGTATGCTTGGCCCTCTTTTTTGATAAGAACAGTACCTGAGAGTAGGACCTGATACAGATACAGCTATATCTGTAACCTGAAATCTTTTATTAGTTAAGTACCATATATACTCGAGTATAAGCCGACCCGAATATAATCCGAGGCACCTAATTTTACCACAAAAACTGGGAAAACGTATTTACTTGAGTATAAGCCTAGGGTGTGCCTCACTTTGCCTCACTGTGTCCATGCTTCACTATGCCCATGCCTCACTATGCCCATGCCTCACTGTGCCCATGCCTCACTGTGCCCATGCCTCACTATGCCCATGCCTCACTGTGTCCATGCCTCACTGTGTCCATGACTAGACTGACGTTTAACATGGGAGTCTATGGAAGGGGTGCCCGGCTTTGAAAAATCGGTGCTACCCGGCCGTAGGTCCCCCGGACAAGAAACTTTGTAAACTTGTATAGGAAGAGTGGGGCTATATGTGTGCCATGTTTGGGGTCCAGGGGACCTACGGCCGGCCGGTACCGGGTCCCCAAAATCACCAGAGAAATGACCGTTTAACATGGGAGTCTATGGAAGGGGTGCCCGGGTTTGAAAAATCGTTGCTCCCCAGCCGTAGATCCCCCCCAACAAGAAACTTTGCACACTTGTAGAGGAAGAGTGGGGCTACATGTGTGCCAAGTACCGGCTCCCCAAAGTCCGGGAGATCAGGCGCAAAAAGGTGGCTCGAATATAAGCCGAGGGGGGCATTTTTAGCACAAAAAATTGTGCTTAAAAACTCGGCTTATACTCGAGTATATACAGTAAATGTACTTTTCATCCTTTTATTTTAGGTGCGTATGTTTGGGTGTTATTTCTCTTGTACTATTATGAGAGAACTACAGTAGATCACATATACAAGAGTGAGTCAATAATGATCTGCACTCTACGTCTTCTATAAGTTATTAGAACAACAGTAGAAAACGTAGAGTTACATCATTTTTCAACATAGTCTCCTTACTTTTTTTTTCATTATTTTTATTATTATCAAACATAAAATTGTACAAATCTACAAAAAAAAAAGTACAAGAATAAAGAGCTCAAAGGGCATACAAAAATATACACTATATTGTCAAAAGTTTTGGGACCCCTCCCTTTACACGGACATGAACTTTAACCACTTCTCTACTGGGCACTTAAACTCCCTTCCTGTCCAAGTCATTTTTCAGCTTTCAGCGCTGTCACACTTGGAATGACAATTGCGCGGTCGTGCGACATACCCAAACAAAATTTGCGTCCTTTTTTTCCCCACAAATAGAGCTTTCTTTTGGTGGTACTTGATCACCTCTGCGGTTTTTATTTTTTGCGCTATAAACAAAAGAAGAGCGACAAGTTTGAAAAATAACACAATATTTTTTTACTTTTTGCTATAATAAATATCCAATTTTTTTTACATATTCCTCAGTTTAGGCTGATACGTATTCTTCTGCATATTTTTGTTAAAAAAAAAATCGCAATAAGCGTATATTGATTGGTTTGCGCAAAAGTTATAGCGTTTACAAAATAGGGGATAGATTTATAGCATTTTTTTTTTGCTAGTAATGGCGGCGATCAGTGATTTTTATCGTGACCGTGACATTGCGGCGGACACATCGGACACTTTTGACACATTTTTGGGACCATTCACATTGATACAGCGATCAGTGCTATAAAAATGCATTGATCACTGTATAAACGTGACTGGCAGGGAAGGGGTTAACACTAGGGGGCGAGGAAGGGGTTAAATGTGTTCCCTATTAGTGATTCTTACTGTGGGGGGAGGGGACTGACCGGGGGAGGTGAACGATGGTTGTCCCTATGTACAAGGGACACAGCATCCGTCTCCTCTCCCTGACAGAACGTGGATCTCTGTGTTTACATACACAGATCTACGGTCCTGCTCGGTTACTGGGCAATGGCGGCCGCCGGGCACGTGCATCGGGTGCCCAGTGGCGCGGCGGGCGCGCCCCCTAGTGGATTTTAAAGGCTTAATGTCATATGACGTCCGCCCAGGATAACAGTGTCTTCCTGACGGCGTCAATTGACGGCGGCTGGTTGACAACTAGTTAATGGCATCCCAGTCTTATGCCGCATACACACGACCGTTTTTAATGTCATTGAAAAAAACAAAGTTTTTCTCGTCATGATTCTTCTCAAGCCTGCCTTGCATACACACTATCGTGGAAAAAAATGCTTGAGTGAAGCGCGGTGACGTACAACACATACGACGGCACTATAAAGGGGAAGTTCCATTCGGATGGCGCCACCCTTTGGGCTGCTTTTGCTGATTTTGTGTTACCGCGTGTTGGTAAAAGTTTGGTGTTAGCCGATTTGCGATTTTCAGTCTCTGTGCTTTTCAGTCCATTACAGCGTGACGAATCTGCTATCTCCATTACGAACGCTAGTTTTACCAGAACGAGCGCTCCCATCCCATAACTTGCTTCTGAGCATGCGCGTTTTTTTCCCGTCGTTAAAGCCTACACACGACCGTTTTTCACGACGAGAAAAACGACGACCCCGAGGAAAAATGCTCTGGAGCTCACACACGACCGTTTTTAATGACCAATTTAAAAAATGGAATTTTTCTCGTCATGAAAAATGGTTGTGTGTACGCGGCATTAGTCCGTAGGGTTCAATATTCAGTTGGCCCACCCTTTGCAGCTATAAAAGCTTCAACTCTCCAGGGAAGGCTGTTCATACGGATTAGGAGTGTGTCTATGGGAATGTTTGACCATTCTTCCAGAAGCGCATTTGTGAGGGCAGGCACGGATGTTAGACGAGAAGACCTGTTTCGCAGTCTCCGCTGTAATTCATCCCAAAGGTGTTCTATCGAGTTGAGGTCAGGACTCTGTGCAGGCCAATCAAGTTCCTCCACCCCAGACTCGCTCATTCATGTGTTTATGGACCTTGCACTGTTCCAAATCATTTGGTGGAGGGGGGATTATGGTGTGGGGTTGTTTTTTAGGGGTTGGGCTTAGCCCCTTAGTTACAGTGAAGAGAACTGTTAACCACTTAAGGACCAGCCACTGTATATATACGTCAGCAGAATGGCTCGTACAGGCACAATCACGTACCTCTACGTCCCCTTTAACTGGCTGACGTCGGGGTCGCGCGCGCTCGCGACCCCCTGCCTTCCCCGTGAGTCGGACCGCGGGTCCCGTGGACTCGATCGACGCGGGGATCCCCGCGATCGTCTCACGGAGGCATGGAGCGGGGAGATGTTAGTGTAAACACAACATCTCCCCGCTCCCCTACTGACAATGTCACCGATCTCCGCTCTGTGTAATCAGAGCGGAGATAGGTCACGTGTCATTCGTAGCCACGCCCCCACACAGTAGTAATCACTCCCCTAGGCACACTTAACCCCTCCAGCGCCCCTAGTGGTTAACCTCTTCACTGCCAGTGTCATTTTTACAGTAACTAGTGCATTTTTATAGCACTGATCGCTGTAAAAATGACAATGGTCCCAAAAATGGGTCAAAAGTGTCCGATGTGTCCGCCATAAAGTCGCAGTCACGAAAAAAATCGCTGATCGCCGCCATTACTTGTAAAAAAAAAAAATGATAAAAATGCCATAAAACTACCCCTTATTTTGTAAACGCTATAACTTTTGCGCAAACCAATCAATAAACGGCCTCCGGGAATCTGCGGGAGTGACGTCACTTCCCGCAGACTTCCCTTGGTGTTCTGGGAGACACTCGGCTCCCAGAACACAGGAGCACCAATCAGAACGGCGCAGCGCGACTCGCGCATGCGCCGTAGGGAACCGGGCATGAAGCCGCAGGGCTTCACTTCCTGGTTCCCTCAGCGAGGATGGCGGAGGAAGCAGCAGAGCGACGAGCGGTCGCTCGTCCTCTGCTGCGGACGTCGCTGGACTCCAGGACAGGTAAGTGTCCAAATATTAAAAGCCAGCAGCTGCTGTAGCTGTAGCTGCTGGCTTTTAATATTTTTTTTTCCGGCGGAGCTCCGCTTTAAGTGGTTAAAGTGGTTGTACACCCTGTACAACCACTTTTACAGGTAAGCCTAGATTAAGGCTTACCTGTAGGTGCAGGAAATATCTCCTAAACCTCCACAGTTTAGGAGATATTTACAAAAGAGACGGACACCGATGTCTACGGCACGTGTTGTAGACAACGCAGGCACACTTTAGAAACAGCGATCGTGCCGTTTCTAAAGGAAGGTCATGCCGTGACTGGCGGCTCTGGCCAGTCAAAGAGTTGGAGTTTGTGGCCCTGGAAGGAAGAGGGGTGAAGAATGGACGCTTCCTGCAACATGGGACAGCGGTGACATCGCAGGCCTCGGTTTCAGGTAAGTGACACATAATGGGCTACTATGCGATGCATAGTAGCCCATTATGCTTTACCTTTACAGGGAAATAAAGAGGAAGTAAAACCCATCAGGGGTTGCTTCCTCTTTAAGATGTCAACATAACAAGACATTTTGGACAATTTTATGCTCCCAACTTTGTGGGAACAATTTGGGGATGGCCCCTTCCTGTTCCAAAATGACTGCACACCAGGGTACAAAGCAAGGTCCATAAAGACATGGATGAGCGAGCTACCTTTGACAATATAGTGTAAGTCAAAAGATAAGTATGGAATAGGAACATCATATACTGAGCATCAGAATTCAGACAGAGAAAACAAGAAGTTTCAAATTTCAAGAAGTATGTCTGAGAAGAATGATGCAAAGAAAATGGATAATATTCAATGCAGACTGATATCAAACTGAAGACAAAAATTGCCGCTCTAGGTAGGTATAGTTTGGTAAGATCCTTCTCTCAGAGACCGAGGGTGCTGGCAATGCACATAGCAATAGGAACAAGAATGATGAGGGTAGCCGCACTCCAATCCAACGTAGTTTATTCAAAAGGAAACAGGCACTACAAATAACAGCATGAACCCAGGACAGCTGACGCGTTTCACACTCTAATTCACTATCATCATTCTTGTTCCTATTGATATCAAACTGAGCATTAAAAGATTATGGCATTTGAAGCCACGTATACCAAAGTTCCACTGAGTTTCGAAAGCGGCCTTGGTACCTTTTCTGTTAGTTAATAGTCTTTCATACATATGGTTTGTTTGTATTATCACAACAGCCTCTGATAGGTTAGCTGCCAAGTTTCACTTCCAATGTCTGGTAAAAAGCAATCTAGCTGCTAATAAAATGTGAATCACTATGATATGACAATTCGAAGAGAAATCTTTCTATACCAGTGTAGCGGGGGTCTAAATTTAGGGGATACACCTGGGTGGTAGTATGACCCAGGTGTGTATAAATCATAAGAGGATTTAGACCATTTTCAGTCGTGGAGGACTTTGGTGGTGTACTATTCTCCTTGGCCTGGGGGTGGCGGTGTTCCCACAGGTCGAGGTAGAATCACTGCTGCAGTGCTGTCCTTTTTGTCCCGTTCCGGCGGTGGTACAGCGGGGGCGGAGAACCTGCTGTGGCGTCACGGGAAGAGATAAAGGGGAGAGACACCCTCGCCACAAGGTCTTCTGCATCCGGCACCCAGGCACCTTAGGCCTGGGTGCGGTCGGTCCGGAGTTCCAGCCCAGGCGCCCATGGCCTGGTCGGAGCAGTGTTGGCGTCCATCTCAGGCACCTTAAGCCTGGGGTGAGGTACTACACCGGAGGCCTGGGGCCCAGTGACTTCGACTGGGCTCCGCAAGGGCGGATGAGTCCGAGGGACCCTGAGGTGGATGGGGCCCATGTCTGAGGTGAGGAGGCCGGAGAGGTTACCCGTCTGAAGAGCCTGGAGCAGCATCAACCCGGTGACGGAGGGGCCTCTGGTAACTCCCTTGGAGGGACATCTTCCCCCTGACAGGGGCCACAACGCAGCGAAGGTACTCCAGTTCATGTTCTCCAGAGTCGCTGGTAGAGACTCAAAGGTTTCAAGTTTCTCTCTTTAGCCGATGGCTATAGCAACCGCTGGTGAAACCACAGTGGTTTAGTTTATTATCAGGACAGTGCCTCGACCTGCTCACCCCACCGTATTGAACTGTTTATGGGTCCCAACCAGTCGGCTGACAAAGAACTGTTTAATTGTGTGTTACAATAAAACAAGTGTTGGATCCTTATCGGTGTGTGGTACTCTGGTTAATGGGAGCGAAGGGAAGTGTCAGCACAGAAGGACTTGGTATTCCTGCAGAAACACACAGGCCCGAGGAAAACAATAGGTACTGGCCTTCACCTCACCCGCTGCAATGGGGAGGACATGGGCCGTAGCGCATCTCACTCTCACATACAAGATACCCCTAGAAAAGAGCTATCGGAAACCCGATTCACATGAGGAGAGAGTGAGGCCGCTACATGTGAGGGCTCGTAAGTCCGGGATGATGTGTGTTTTAACCATGGAACTGAGAATGGCTGTGTTTGAACTTTGCTGCCCGGAGGAGTTCCGAGTGGGTCGGCCATGTGATTGGCCAAAGTGCATCCCTGCTCAAAGTCGTGGACATGACCCTAAGACGGGAAAGGCCCATGCAGAAGAGCGAGAAGAGGGAGAAGTCCAGCCGTGTGACGTACTACATGTGGGGGCTTTTACTGCACTGCGCCATGAGGCACCCCATGACTGCGCAGTTTGTGGGCGGAGACTGATGGAAGCCTGCGAAAACGTGCAAGTTGTGGGAGGAGTCTGGCCATGTGGAAGGACACACGTGAAGACTCCGGCACGAGGTCAGTGCGTGATGGAGCAGCAGACAGTCGGGATGACCTCAAGTTCCCCGTGGATTCTGGTTCCCTACCCCACGAAGATGACTACTTTTGCTGCTCCCCTTACAGACACGGGGATAAGACTTAGACCGCGAGGGCAGTTGGCTCTGTATTCCTGCAGAGACGCGGAGGCCCTCGGCGTGATCTGTCCCGGATGCTCGGGACTGGTGGTCCACCTGAAGCCATTCGGACGTTGTGAGGCATGTAAAGAGTTCCTATTCGAGGTGGAGCCATCCACAGCAAGGCCCCGGGCCCTTCGCCTCAACTGCCTCACAGGTACCGCTACTCCAGAAGGGGAGATCCAGGCCTTTGCGGAGGTCCCCGTACGCACTGACCAGGGCGACGTGACTGCCCAACCAGAGACTGAGAAAGGAAAATCCGAGGATGCTGCTTCGGTCGCCACAGATTCCCTGCTCCCACCTCCGAAGAGGAAAGTCGGCCTGGTACAGGCGTCCTGTGGTCGTGGTCGAGCTTCACCCCGTCGCTTGCCGGGCCTGGATGGATTCGGTTGGAAGAGTCCTGGACATCCCTGTTCTTCAAAAGGCCAAGGTGAGCCAGGGGCTGGGACTGTGGTGGTGGTTGGAGGTGTCGGGAGTCCACAGTCGGTGGCGCCCGCTAGGGAGGGTAGTTCCACGTCTACTAGGGACTACCTACCCGCAGAGATGTATGACACCTCCGACCTAGAATCGCTGTCGGACTGTGGAGATGATGGTGAAATAGACAAACTTTTTCACCGCAAGGGCTGGGACAGAAGGTCGTTGCCTGTGTTACGTGCGCCACAGGATCTGCCGATGTCCACAGGAGACAGTATGCCCCGGGCGGGAGCCCCGGAGCTTACGAGGAAGCCTAGTCCTCTGCCACCACCCGCAACATCATCCATTCAGGTAGCGGGGACACAGCGCGCATCACTGCGGGCACCAAGATTTAAACCACCGGAAGTAGTTAAAGTACCTCGGCACCCAGAGGCCATTGTTCCGCCGGGAGAAGGTGAGCGGGCCACAATGCCTCCTTTGGCCCGACTGCAGCGGCTCTTCTGTCAGAGGGTCGCCCGTGAGTATGGATGGAAATATCCTTACTTGCCTCGGGACTTACTTTTTGAGGTCGAAGTCCTGCGGCAGCGATGGTATGACGAGTTTGTTTGGGAGAAACTTAAAGTGCCTCATGCCCAGCGGTACTTGTCCTGTTCGCCACCCGTTTCGAAAAAATTCAGGGACTGCAGAGCAGAGTGGATGCTGGGGCGTCATATTCATGCAGACAAGGTGCTTACCTGCCGAAAGGATGGAGAGGACATTGACTATGCTGTGGAAACTTTTGATGAGCATCTGAGGCCCCTGTTCTTGCCGCATCCAAAGTTTTATCTGTGAGGAGAGAAGAAAAAAAAACTCTCTTGTATGTTCTTTCTGCTGTTGAACTTTCTGGAAGTGCCTTTGCCAGAATATCAGAACTGTGCCCTCGTTTTTTTATTTTGGGCTTTGCGCTGTTTTGTTTTGTTCTCTCTTTCTTCATACATCAGAGGCAAAGACTTTGGGGTAGAATCAGAGTAGGGACACAGGTAGAAGAAGGAAGGTTGCCTGGAAGATTCCTCCAAGTGTCATTACTGCGGCACTGTCACCAGGTGGCAGTGTTGCGCAACAGCTGTTTTTTTTTTTTTTTTTACACTTGCACCACCTTACTCATTGGAGCGAATGGGTCTCTCGGCTGAGATCCATCTGTCAAGGCTGATGAGTATGGGGTGGTTCTTAGACAGTGATGGGAGGGATTGTATATGTGTACATGGTCAGATGGTTTTATTGCAAAGTTACTATTTCATGTTCCCTTTCCCTTGAGCAGGTCTTGGCACAATTAGGATTCAAATTTTGAGGGATGGCCTCTGGGGTCAAGCTTATGTTACCACTCCTTGGGAGACATGGGTTTGGACCAGATGCTGGGGACCAGCGTCAAATCACTAGGGGGAGAGTGTAGCGGGGGTCTAAATTTAGGGGATACACCTGGGTGGTAGTATGACCCAGGTGTGTATAAATCATAAGAGGATTTAGACCATTTTCAGTCGTGGAGGACTTTGGTGGTGTACTATTCTCCTTGGCCTGGGGGTGGCGGTGTTCCCACAGGTCGAGGTAGAATCACTGCTGCAGTGCTGTCCTTTTTGTCCCGTTCCGGCGGTGGTACAGCGGGGGCGGAGAACCTGCTGTGGTGTCATGGAAGGAGATAAAGGGGAGAGACGCCCTCGCCATGAGGTCTTCTGCATCCAGCGCCCAGGCACCTTAGGCCTGGGTGCGGCCGGTCCGGAGTTCCAGCCCAGGCGCCCATGGCCTGGTCGGAGCAGTGTTGGCGTCCATCTCAGGCACCTTAAGCCTGGGGTGAGGTACTACACCGGAGGCCTGGGGCCCAGTGACTTCGACTGGGCTCCGCAAGGGCGGATGAGTCCGAGGGACCCTGAGGTGGATGGGGCCCATGTCTGAGGTGAGGAGGCCAGAGAGGTTACCCGTCTGAAGAGCCCGGAGCAGCATCAACCCGGTGACGGAGGGGCCTCTGGTAACTCCCTTGGAGGGACATCTTCCCCCTGACAGGGGCCACAATGCAGCGAAGGTACTCCAGTTCATGTTCTCCAGAGTCGCTGGTAGAGACTCAAAGGTTTCAAGTTTCTCTCTTTAGCCGATGGCTATAGCAACCGCTGGTGAAACCACAGTGGTTTCGTTTATTATCAGGACAGTGCCTCGACCTGCTCACCCCACCGTATTGAACTGTTTATGGGTCCCAACCAGTCGGCTGACAAAGAACTGTTTAATTGTGTGTTACAATAAAACAAGTGTTGGATCCTTATCGGTGTGTGGTACTCTGTTTAATGGGAGCGAAGGGAAGTGTCAGCACAGAAGGACTTGGTATTCCTGCAGAAACACACAGGCCCGAGGAAAACAATCGGTACTGGCCTTCACCTCACCCACTGCAATGGGGAGGACATGGGCCGTAGCGCATCTCACTCTCACATACAAGATGCCCCTAGAAAAAGAGCTATCGGAAACCCGATTCACATGAGGAGAGAGTGAGGCCGCTACACCAGGATTTAGGATTGCCACTCTGGGTCTGGAGACATAAAACTTCCTGCGATTCCCTTTGCTTTTCAGTGCACTTGTTCCAGCATTCCACAAGCTTGTTTATACCTTTGAAAAAAAGTGTTTTTGGTTTGTCCCTCAGCCATGTATGTACCACTTCTTGGACGTGTTGGTCTGTGGAAAACCAATGACCTGCTTGGTCCACCTGAAGGAATCTTCAAGTGGACCAAACAGATGGTAATCCAAGTGTAGCGGGTATATGCTTCCCTGATTTCGAATCTGGTGGGGAAACTGTGAGGTATGGTTCCATGGGGCCCACCAGGTGGCGCTGTCGCCTTGGGCCCGGGGTTGAGCCATCGTTGCGGTGGCGTACCTCTTTTTGGCCTCTCTCAGCGGTTGTATGGTGGGGCGGGGAACCTGCCGTGCTTGCTGGGAGGGGATATAAAGGGGTCGGACATTTTTGGTGGCGGGAGTGGAGGCCCGGGCACCTTCAGCCTGAGGGCGGTGGTTCGTGTCGGTTCCCTAGGCAGCCTAGGCCTAGAGGACGTTAGGAGGTCGTGTTTCATCCCAGGCACCTTTAGCCTGGGGTGAGGTACTCGGATGGAGGTCTGGAGCTCAGTGCCCACCACTGAGTTCCACGAGGGAAGGAGGTCCTAGGGAACCCCGGGAGTGGGTACCCGAATCCGGAAGGCGTAATGGACCAGTGGGAGATACGTGCTTGAAGACCTGGTGCAGCATATTGCCAGTGACAGGTGGGCCTCTCATCGGAGACCGCCTGGAAGGAAATTCCCCCTCGCTCGGAGACCGCAACTCACTTTCAGGAAGGAAAGTGGAGAGTTCATTGTGTCTGGGCCTACTCGCATCCACACCTCCTTGTCTGTTCTGTTCTCTGAGGGGGTCCAACTGATTATGTTCACTTTTGCATTGAGAAGAATAAAGGAGTGTTGGACTTTAATGGTGTGGGGCTCGTTTTCTGGCAGACATTGTTCAAGGTAACTCTCTTTGGAGGTTCCAGGTGCAGAACACCGACCCAAAGGTAAAATAAGAACTTTGCTTACGCCACACAAACATCTGCGGTGAAGGCTTGGCGTGGTGACCCCGCACTCTCTCCTCTAAGGTACCCCTAGACAAGAGAAAGACGAGCTGATAAAAAGAGGAGAGAAAGGAGGCCGCTACACAAGGAAGTGAGATCTGTACTATATGCAGGATGCTCCAATACTTTGAAACCCAATTTCTGAAGCATTGAACAGTGTGGATGGCAGTATGAGGGTGTGCATTGTCATGCAACAATGAAGAAAAAAAACTCACCTTTCGATAATAGACTTTGGTGTTTGGTTCAAATTGCAGGCTTCAGCAATCCATTTGTATACACTTTGTCATGGTAAAACATTGTCCTCGTACTCTGATGAAAGCCTTCAATGGATTTCTGCTTCTGGTACACCTTAAGACTACAAAAACGGATCATTGTTTGTTGTTTTTATTTGATGCAAACAGAGATTGGGGCGGCCATGTTTACTTTGCTACAGAGTGTTGAAGGTCAAAGATTCAATAAAGCAACAAAGGCACCACCTCTGGCATGCAAGTGCAGAAATCAGTACAACCAACCCAAAGATTATTGTAAAGGTAAAGTTTGGATAGTTAATGACTCACCTCATACAGTATAATCAGTTTCCTTGGTGTTGCACAAGAACAGAAGATGAACAGTGTCAGTCAACTGAAGATCTCTTCAATCTCTGATCGCTGAATTAAGATTCCAAGAGTTCAAGCACTAAAATGGGACTTCCTGATTCTGGACTAATGCCGCGTACACACGATCAGAAATGTTCGATGTGAGCTTTTGGTCGGATATTCCGATCGTGTGTAGGCTCCATCGGACATTTGCTGTCGGAATTTCCGACAACAAATGATTGAGAGCTGGTTCTCAATTTTTCCGATAACAAAAGTTCTTGTCGGAAATTCCGACCGTGTGTATCCAATTCTGACGCACAAAAATCCTACGCATGCTCGGAATCAATTTGACGTATGCTCGGAGTCATTGAACTTAATTTTTCTCGGCTCGTTGTAGTGTTGTACGTCACCGCGTTCTTGACGTTCGGAATTTCTGAGCCACATTTGTGTGACCGTGTGTATGCAAGACAAGTTTGAGCGAACATCCGTTGGAAAAAAAACACGGTCTTGTTGTCGGAATGTCTGATCGTGTGTACGCGGCATAAGTCAGCTGAATTGTAGCCATGGCCTAGTGAGTAAAACACCCTTTGATAGCGCTAAAGTCTAAACCAATCCTACACGTTATGCAAAGTCCAATATAAAGCCCTTGAATCCTCAGAGCACTGAATCCCATTCTTGTGTGTAGGTGATCCATTCAAAGCAGAACTTGCATAGCAAAAGAACATTCTTCCATTGTAATATTGAATGATACACTTAACAAATTGCACTAGTATACAAAAATTGTATCTGTAAACGTATTAATTGATAAAAAGTGGACGTGCCTATGCTTGGCCTATGTGTAGGCAGGTGTAGTCTATTTTCTCCATAGCAAGTGGTGCTTGTTCACAGCGCCAATGCAGGTGGAAGAGGAAGTCGAGATGAACGTAGTTCCTCTATGGCAGGGGTGTCCAAACTTTTTCAAAGAGGGCCAGATTTGATGAAGTGAACATACGTGAGGGCTGACCATTTTGCTTGACATTCTTTGAACCATGAAAATTCAGTCTAATGCCTCGTACACACGAACGTTTTTTCCATCGGGATAAACTCCGACAGATTTTTCAGACGGAATTCCGCTCAAGCTGTCTTGCATTCTAAATTCCGACTGTCAAGAACGCAGTGATATAAAACACTATGACGAGCTGAGAAAATGCTTCTGAGCATGCGTCAAATTGTTTCCAAGCATGCATGTTTTTTTTCTCCGTCGGAGTTCCATACAGACGAAGGGAATTTCCGATAGAAACATGTTCTCTTTTTAACTCCGTCAGAATTTCCGACAGAAAAAGTCAGATGGGGCATACAGCAAACAGGAACAAAAAAGTCTTCTGGACTGCAGCACTCAAAAATAAAAGCCTTTATTTTAAAATAAGGAATCCAAAATACACACTGTACAATGGTACACAGGTCAAAAAAATTTGGCTGACATGTTTCGCACTGTGCTAGTGCTTATTCATAGCAGATGGGGCATACACGCGGTCGGAATATCCGAACGTGTGTACAGGGCATTAGTGTGTTCGTCTGAGCACTAATACACTGCCCAACAAGAATTCTCTTGCCTTTGTGGCTGTGTGTGGTGAAGAGATGAGCTTGGGCGTGTTATTTGGATATATATATATATTTATTTATTTATATCTTTTGTGGCCCCCAACGAATCCCCGAGTGCCGCTCCGCACTAATGCTGGCCATACACTATACGAAAAATCGGCCGTACCCATTTTCAAAAAACTAACACTCGGCCGTGAGCGCAAACGATGGTGCCATCATGTAATGACCGATAAATCGTTTAGAGGTCATAAATACATTTTTTTTTATTTTTTACATATACCTAGTATAGACAGTTCGGAAGGGAAACACATTGACCTTTCAATTTATCGTTCGTTCGGCAGAAGTTTTCCAAACTTGCCCTTCGTTTTTTTCCCCCAAAAACATCACAAAACGATTAACGATTTGCGCCCATTAACTTGCCGAAAAACGAACAAAGTCTCTACATGATTGATTTTCGAACGATTTTTCGTATAGTGTATGGCCAGCATAGTGATGAGCTTGGGCGTGTTATTTGGATATACCATATTTATTGGCATATAACACGCACAGGTGTATAACACAAACCTTCACTTTAAGAGGGAAGTTTCAGGAAAAAAATAAAATTTTAAATAAAGAACTGTGAAGCAAAATAAGGGTCAGTGCCCATCAATGCAGCCTAATCAGTGCCCATCTGCAGCCTCACCATTGCCATGAATGCGGCCTCACAAGTGCTATGAATGCAGCCTCACCATTGCCATAAATGCAGCCTCACCATTGCCATGAATGCATCCTCACCAGTGTCATGAATGCAGCCTCACCATTGCCATGAATGCAGCCTCACCATTGCCATGAATGCAGCCTCACCATTGCCATGAATGCAGCCTCACCATTGCCATGAATTCAGTCTCACCATTGCCATGAATGCAGCCTCACCATTGCCATGAATGCAGTCTCACTATTGCCATCAGTGCAGCCTAATCATTTCCCATCTGCAG
The DNA here is from genome assembly GCA_029206835.1 of Rana muscosa. NCBI lineage: Eukaryota > Metazoa > Chordata > Amphibia > Anura > Ranidae > Rana > Rana muscosa. The sequence continues at coordinate 187,330,380 of JARGYO010005626.1, read as the reverse complement.
CCTCGGAAGGGACAGGGAGGGGGGCGGGACGAGTAATGACAGAATAAATACAGGAGAATCTCCTGTTTACTCGGCGTCCTTTTTAAAACAAAAGTCCCGCCTTCTATGATAGATAGAACAGTAATCCAATGGCAGCCCAGGAGACTTCCTATTAGAGGCCGCCGAGTAAACCGGAGATTTTCCTGTATGTAACCTGTCGGCACTCATCCCGCCCCCTCCCTGTCCCCTCCGAGGCACCGATAAATACAAGTATATTTCTTTTGTGGCACCCGCTGCGCTCGGGGATTCAAAAGATATATATATCCAAATTACCATTGGGGTCGTTTGAAACCAGAACGCGGCCCGGTCTTTGGACATGCCTGCTCCTATGGTTTCCTCAGTCAGAGGGAGGCAGCTATCCAATTGGCTGCTGGCACCCCATGTGTTTTTGGTGGCCACCTTGGGCCAGGTAGAGTTAACTTATTGTTTCAATGTGAATTTTAACTGAAGGTATCTTCTGCTGGTTTTAATTTCCCAGGTTTTGTACGTGTTTTTAAACTAGGTGTCATTAAAAGTAATTTTTTTTTCCATCTTATATTTTTCTTGAAGAAAAGTTGAAGACATCTCTAAGCTAGCAAACTACCAGCAAGACAAAAAAAAAAGAAACCTTCAAATTCCAGAATATAGTCACAGTAGGCTTAAGGTGCCCCCAGGGAGCCCTAAAACCCAATGTCTTTGTTGGCAGGTTGAATTATGTATGGTTTAGTGAGCCAGCGGCTGGCCCAGGTTGGGGAAAGGGTTAAGAATTTCTTGCTCAGTTCCTGGGCTTTTGGTCCTTCCCAGCCTGTGCATAAAAAGGAGGATGGCTGAGGTCCAAATAGGTGGGTTGCAGTGGATCCAGTGATTTCTAGCATCACCTGTGAGCATAGTTGTTGGCGCTACTGAGGAAACCAGGGCTTTCGGAAGACATGCAAGCCATAGATAATACCTTTATGGACTCACCTCATGCCTAGAATGCCTGAGCCACCATTATTATTCTAGACAGGATTAAGGAAAGGACATTGTACATATTGAACTGTTTTGCTGCATCTCTCCAGTAAAGTTACATTAACCATTCTGAGCCTGATCTGAAGTTATTCAAATGGGGTGCACGTGGGTTCTGGCCTATCCAAATAACCATTAACCATTGTCTGTAACAGTACTACGGGGTATGAAGTAACACCGTACCCAAGTCTTAACTCAGGAAATCAAGAAGAGAAGTGTAGTTGCTAAAAGTAACCAAGTACAAGTTCAAGACACAAGCAACCAGTCATTAGGTGTGGTACCTGGTAAGGCTGGATTCACACCAATGCATTTTTAGTACTTTTTGCATTTTGCAGATTTGCACTACAGAATGTGATTCAAAGGAAACCATGTTAAATGGACTGTATTGCAAATCTGCAAAATGCAAAAAGCACAAAAAATGCATAGGTGTGAATCCAGCCTAAAGGTGACAGGTCCTTCAGTAGCGAGGGGGGTTGATGTTCTGGCTCCCTCCCTAGCTGTGGCTATGCAATAGCAACCGGATCCAAACCTGCGTTACAGAGATTTATGGCCTGGTCATTAGGTACAGGAAGGAAAGAGTTAATGAGCATGCATGAGGTCCATGCTAGGTGCTTAGCGGAACCAAATTCTTTTAGCAGGGCGCTGAGGTCAGTATCAAATAAAAAACACTTTATTAAAATATGCAGCACACTTACATTGAAGTTAGCATGAAACATCATCGATAGGTAACACCTGAGACCAAGCAGCTGTAATCAGTGTGAGGCTTTAGGCATTACTGAGTAGACAAAGACCGAGGATGACAGGGAGCAAGCCAGCTCAAGGTATAGATATTAGCAACAGTGTTCTAGGCTGCACACGAGGATGACAGCTGACAAAATGCCTTGTGGATGTCTGGAGAGAGGGTGTGTATGATGTGTTTCCAAATGCATGGCCATGCATTTGAAGAAGAGGGCAAAGTCACTGGAAACGCGTCATACACACCCCCCTCTCCCAACATCCACTAGGCATCTTGATAGCTATCATCCTCATTTGCAGTTTAGAACGCCACCGCTAATATCTATATCTTGAGCTGGCTGTCTCCCTGTCATCTTCGGTCTCTGTTTTGCCCCGTACACATGGTGAGATTATCGGACGAATGATCGTCGTTTTTTTTTTGCATGCTAATCTCACGTCGAATCTGATGAGTTTACTAAAGTCATGAAAATTCTCGTACGACAGAATAAAAATTCGGAAGTGATGTCATGTGTTGTAATGCATTTGTATTGCATTTTCGAACGACACCTGTACTGATTAAACGAAAATCGTACGAAAAAATTCTGCGCATGTCCGATAGAATAATATCGGATGAACTCTCAAAAGCTCTGTACTAACGATTCGATTATCGTACGATAGCTTCAAAAGTGGCATTTTTCGTATGATTTTCGGATCATATGTACGGGGCATTACTGATGCCTACAGCCTCACACTGATCACAGCTGCTTGGTCTCGGGTGTTCCCTATCAATGCTGTTTCATGCTAACTTCAATGTAAGTGTGCTGTTTATTTTATTTTATTTTTTCTATTTGATACTGACCTTAGCGCCCTGCTATTCGTTTTCTTATACCTCCAGTACCTCTCTACCAGTAACAGAATGGGGTCCCACTGAGCACCTAGCATGGACCTCATGCGGGAACTGCAGAGGTGCCAGTCTCAGTCCCTGCTCCCTTTCAGCCATCCATCCAGTTGCCTCCAGTTGCCTCATCCATTCCTCTACCCTGTTGATGTTCTACAGATACAGATGAAAGTTCCAATGGACCAAGGGGCTTTGCACTTCTCCTAGGAGCGCCGTACTGTATGTACTGTGTACTTGTACACTCTTTGGATTAGGTACTGGAGGTATGCTTGAGTGGCAGAGTGGGCACAGGCTCAGCACGTCCTTCCCAATGCAAACATACAAGTTACTGTGTGTAGAGACCTGGGACAAGACACTTTTCAGAGGAACTCTGCACTTTATTACTGCACACAGTGAAGGCTCATATCTAAGTCAGGGAACTGCCTTAATGTTACATTGTTCACATGACCACAGTCCACATGACCACATAAATGAGTGTGCTCCGCGTTAGAGGTACCCCCACGCGTGCACGGGCACAGATGACAACGCCCACATGCTCTGTTGTGCAAAAAACTGCTTTAAATCCTGTAGTCACACTTGGGTTCATCTACTTTCACCACTAGTGAACCATAACTAGATTGGTAGCCAATAAAAAAAACTAAAAACCAGCGCTCAATGGACAAAGATCAGATAATAAAAATTCAATTGATAAAAATGCCTTTTAATTAGAGTTCATAAGGCAAAAATAATAACAAGTTCAATAGTTCATACACGGTGACATATAAAACCAGGGAAAGGTCAATAATGGTAATCATAGAACCTGACATCCATGGAGGTGGGAGCTGAATCCAGGTTGCAGAGTGTAATGAAGAGAGGGCTCAGCCGTCTGACTCGCTGGGACTCAAATGAGCCAATGGGCAGTAGTCCGGCAGACGGGAGGACTTCCCAGTGATGTATAATGCGTTAGGGAAGGCGGATGGCCTTTGGTGAGGAAAAGGCAATGAAAGAATCCAATCCGACAGACCGCGCTAAGTGCTGGGGATAGCGACAGGGACTGTGACAAAGCGCTCGAAGTGCGAAACGCGTAGTCAGAGCCACTCAGGACCCCCAAATTTCCTTTCTATTTCATCCCATTTTTCAGTGGAGCCATATCGCATTGAAATTATTTCCAGTAATTGCAGCTCTGGCTGAGCTTTAATGATCTGCAGTACGGCACTAGATCCTTTGAGAAGTTTCTTAGGAAGCTATATCACCTGGGCAATATTGTCCCCCCACCATTGTATCTGTGCCCTCCGGAAGAAGGACTTTCCCTCTGCTGGGGTCACCGAGTTGCTTTTTCAGACCCGCCCCTTTGTTTTCAGCCGCCGGCCACACAGCTGGTTGTTTTGACCAGCGGAAGTGCTAGTGTAGTGATCTCATCACAGCGGCGGTTCCCCTCCGTGCTGTTCTCATCACAGGAGGATTCAGAAGCTGCAGCCTGTCGCTATCCGCAGCACTTAGCGCGGTCTGTCTGATTGGATTCTTTCATTGCCTTTTCCTCACCAAAGGCCATCCGCCTTCCCTAACGCATTATACGTCACTGGGAAGTCCTCCCTTCTGCCGGACTACTGCCCATTGGCTCATTCGAGTCCCAGCGAGTCAGACGGCTGAGCCCTCTCTTCACTACACTCTGCAACCTGGATTCAGCTCCCACCTCCATGGATGTCAGGTTCTATGATTACCATTATTGACCTTTCCCTGGTTTTACATGTCACTGTGTATGAACTATTGAACTTGTTATTATTTTTACCTTATGAACTCTAATTAAAAGGCATTTTTATCAATTGAATTTTTATTATCTGATCTTTGTCCATTGAGCGCTGGTTTTTAGTTTTATTTTTTTTCATGTTTGTGCTCCAGCCATAGGTTCCATGCAGCACTGGGCATTTTGATCATTCCTTATTAAATTTTCCTCCCCCTCCCCCTCCCTCCTTTCCCTTCCTTCCCACTCCACCATAATTGTGACTAGTTCTGCTGTGGGTTTTAGCGCTGATGTTTTTTGTTTTATATAGATTGGTAGCCACAAAGGTAGGAGGTAGGTTGGTAGGAGGGTTAGCAAATTTGGTTGAAAGTAGTGCTGGATCTAAAAAAAAAAATTGATGTAATCGTGAAAATTTATAGAAATTATGAATTCAATAATTACTTATGTAGCGCCCACCCCATTTAGGGGTGCTATATACCCAATTTTAGGGGCTGGTCTGAGATAGTAGTTGGGCTCAGACCGTTCTCATTGATAGGTTGTGCTACTTTATTTCTCCAGGTGGTATACTGGTGTGTAGTTCCCTGTGGCCTGTAGGTGGCGCCGCCATGCCAGGTCCGGGTTGAACCATCAGTGATAGTGCTGTGCCTTGGGGTGTCCTCTCTCAGCAGCGGTGGGCGTGGTTGGCCTGCTGTGCATGCTGGGAGAGGATACATAAGGGGCAGACGCAACCTGGGAGGGGGTCTTCGGGGGTCTTCAGAGGAGGAGAGGAGTCAGAGTCTAAGTGCGTGGCGCATGGCCCTCCAGGCCATGGGGCCACGTGCGCATCAGTCCCAGGCACCTTTAGCCCTGGGACTGCAACTTTAACACTGGGCCCAGCACCTTTAGCTGGAGCCGACTTCTGGGAAGAAGAATCCTAGGGTGTCCCTTGCGAGGGAGCCCGCTTCTAAGAAGAGGAGGCCGGGGGAGGACCTTTCTGACGGACCGGTGAGAGTTCACGGTGAAGGAAGGGGCCCGGTAACTTTCTGGAGGGATTCATCTATCCACCAAGGGCCTACTAATGTGCTGCTGCTGGCACCTGTCCTTACATTGCAAAAGCTGAGAAGTTTGGGACCTGATAGATTCTGTGGCAGAGAGTCTCCCGATCGTATCTAGGAAAATAACCTAATTAAACGTCCGAGCATCACTTCGGCTGCTAGGATCCACTTTACAGGAGACTATCCGGGTGAGCTGAACCTACTCTGGGATAGAGTGGTGATTGTAATATCTTCTTGTGCCTGGACCTGCCTCTAAAAAAACCTTGCTGTCCTGTCTCTTATCCACCCTTTCCTATCTGCTGAACATTGAGAAAAATAAACTCAACGTTGGAGTTTAGAGTGGTGTGGACATTGGAATTACTTGGGGGAAAACAGAGACTTGTCCCTATATCCTAGGAGATGAGAACCAACTGAAGAAGAACCTAGCTGTGGGACCCAAATACATGACACCACTCAACCTCCTCAACCAGGAGGGTACGGGCATATAGTACGGTGTGCCCTTTTCCTGCAAGTGAGCCAAAGGTAGGGAAAAGTGTCCGTGTGCTACACTTACATGTGACTATTAGGCATCATTTAGGCTACAGGTGCCGCCAGACACCAGGGGGCTTTAAATGAAGATGTGAAGTACTCTAGATAATGAAGCTACATATTGATAGGCTGTTTTATTTACTGTCAAATGAGTTTTGGGTATCACATAAATCCCCCTTCTTCAGGGCTTAGAAGCAGAAGCTGTCTAATGGTATTGCATTGGTTTATACCAGATTAACCGCAGCTCTAGATACCATTGCACTACAATAGTAAGCAGACAATTAAATGATGGCTGGCAGGAAAGGAGCAAGCCCAAGCACGAGTTCAGGAAAAATATGTGCAAGCAAGGTTCTTTCTTTTCAGTCTTGTCGTTTGCCAGCTTTAAACTGCACATAGGTTTACTTTAACATCTTTAGGTTAATATAATTTCCTTTATATGACACATTTACATTCCCTTCAGAATCAAACTGAGACTACAACAAGGCTGGGTGTTAACTTGAAGCTAATCAGTCATCTCCGTTCATTCGAGTCCTTCTTTCATTTCCTCTGGCAAAGAAAAAAAAAATCATGCCAGCCAGAGGGTCATTTTTCCCCAACACTCAGAAGGCACTTACAAATATCCTTGAAGAACATGGTCCATTTCTCTATAACACCATGGTCATGAACCAAAACGCAGCACAGGGAGGAAAAAAAAAAGGAAACGGAGGCTAAATATAATGTCTGAAATGCATTACCTTTCCAGCTCATTACCACTTTATATTACAACTCCCACATACATAGAGGAATCGACAATCCGGAAAATCCTGATGTGACTTGTAAATTCCGATTGGCCCAACGTAAGATTAATGTTTTTCTTTTAACCTTCATTACATCCATCCCATTCTTTAAAAGGACACTTCCTCTTACTAAAGTTGTTACTGAATTGTATAAAAGGCAGAAGCATAGAGGTTATAATGATTCTCTGGGATTAACTAAAAAGCTTTTTATATGTATTGCTTTATGCTTTCCATTGTACTAAAATGCCTTTTTTTTGATGGGAGAGGGACGAAGGGCATAACTATATTACGAACAGGGGTTCTTAAAGTGGAAGTAAACCCGCCTATCATTTTCAGCCAAGGAAGCTGCCATCTTGACCTTTGTTTAATCTTCAACTGCCATGATGCTGCACATGTGACCAGTTATGACAACAGCCATTGGATGGTTTGACAGTTTGGTTGAGAGCACAACCAATGTGGCAGTTAGCATTTCCGGCATGCCGGGAATTTAACTGTTTTTTTAAACTGGTAAATCAATGGGTTTACTTCCACTTTAAATTACAAATCAGTATTAAAAGAGTAGTTTGGTATTTTTTTTTTTTTTTAACAATGCATACCTAGGTGGATGCAGCATCGGACCAATGCTGCATCCACCTAGGTAAGCATGATTAAAAAAAATACCAAACTTCTCTTATATTACGCTGGCTCTACCAATCAAACCCCAATCGAAACACTGCTGAATGCTCAGTTCCATGAGCAGAGAGCTGGTGACTGTCAGTAGACTTGTGCACAACGGAAAAATATGTTTAATTTTGGTTTGTTTCTTTTCAGGCCTGTTGATTCGTAATCGTTAGTAATTTTGCTAGACAGGATTTTTCGTGTTCGGACTAATTCGTATTTTCGCAAGCGACATTTTTTGTTGAATCTGAATGATTCGTATTAATGTAAGCCTTATTTTTCGTTGATTTATAATTCGTACTTTCGGTAGAGTACATTGTTTTTCGTTGATTCTGGACACAACTCCTACTTTTGTAACTTTTTTTGGGTTTGTTGATTCGTAATTTTCCGTGTCTCTCTCACAACGACGCTGCCTATTATGCCTAATGTGCTTCGAATGGATTTGTACTTTTCTAAATACATAGCGGTAATTTGTAATGATTCGAAATCTCGTATTTTACTTTCGTTTTTTACATGCGGCTATAGCCTCCGCCCCTGTACACCATTTTGAGAGGGAGTTCAGCACGGTGAGGGAGAAGCAGAGAGCAGAGCAGAGTGAGTGTTATTGTGCTTCGAATGGATTCGAAATCTCGTATTTTACTTTCGTTTTTTACATGCGGCTATAGCCTCCGCCCCTGTACACCATTTTGAGAGGGAGTTCAGCACGGTGAGGGAGAAGCAGAGAGCAGATCATGGATTCGTACATTCGTAACTTTTTTCATAACAAATTATGCCGAAGACATTCAGGCATTCGCTATTTGCGATATAATTTATTTCGGATTCGGTTTTATTCGTAATTGCTTTGTTCGGAAATTCGAATGCTTCCGAATGTCCGAAAGTTGCTAAATTCGGACAAATTTTGATTTGTTACGAAACAAATTGCACAAGCCTAACTGTCAGTCATCACTCACCACTGTCTGCTCTGCCCCACCGAAGTCCACTGGGACGCTGGGCTGTGGAGGGGGTGAGACCGGCTGGCTCGGGCTTTCAGCGGCTCGCTGAGAGGCTGAGCCAGGTGCTGATCCAGGCACCTTGGTGGATTCCAACCATATGGTTGTGATCTTTCCCCAGCCTTGACTGGCTCTGTGACTTCAGTCGACAGTGGGCTTCAGCCCGCTGCCTGCTGAAAACAGGTCACAGGAGTGCAGAACGAACTGCACTCCTGTGATCCACAGGAGAAGTCCAGCCAAACAAGCTTTGGCTGAACTTCTGCTTTAAGGACCTGAACTCAAAAAGAAAAGATTTTCTATGTTATAGATAAATAAAGAAAATTATTGAGCAGGTAGGAAGTTCAAAATGAAATACAAAAAGTGAATATAAGCTGCTGGCACCAATACAACAGGACAATTGGGGCTAAAAATAAAAATGGCAGTTACCGTGCTAACCAATCAAAGTGATACAAATAGTGAGAACAATGTCCATATAAATAAACATCTCATGTTGGTCTCCAAAACACAAAAAAACAATGTACAGTGCCTTGAATAAAATGAAAATTTGAAAAAAAAAAAAGTATTCATACCCCTTGACATTTTCCACAACCAAAAATGTGAAGCCCCGTACACACGATCGGTTTAACTGATGAAAACCGTCCGATGGATGGTTTTCATCAGACCAACCGATCGTGTATGGTACCTATCGGTCTTTTTTCCATCGGATGGAAAAAATAGAACTTGTTTTAAATTTTTCCGATGGATAAAAAACCGATGGGAATTTCCGATCGTCTATGGGCAAGTCCATCGGTTTAAAAACCCACGCATGCTCAGACTGAATTAGGAGACGGGAGCGCTCGTTCTTGTAAAACTAGCGTTCCTAATGGAGAGAGCACATTCGTCATTCTGCAAGTTATTGCTTTGTTTAATGCAGCGCATGTTTTTTTGCTTTAGAACGGTCTTTAAAATGTCATTTTGGCAGCAGAACTTTCTCCTGAGTTCTGACAAATGTATGTCTTTCTTTTTTCTAGTGATCTTAGGAATAATTATTAAAATTCTGCAAGGCCAACCTCCCAAATTACACCTTTATGTTTTTTGACTCTTAAAATTTGTTGTGCATTTTTTGGTGTGTCAATTTCTCAGAACAACATAATATTAAATTTTTGAAAAATCATGGAGGTTGGTGTCCCTTGTTCTTAATTACACATTGTATTTATGCAATCTTATTGCTACTTCTCCAAAAAACACATCAGGCATGTAGGTTGGCTGTAATCAAATTTCCCTTTATTTTGGAAAAAACAAATCAAAAACCGAAGGGCAATTATTCCCAAATTAGCAGAGAATATAAAGTCATTTGATCCCAAATGCAGACCTGACTATGATCAATAATAAAATCAACAACAGCATGAAATCAGGAGCAGCAGCCAAAGACATACATCATCCCAAGCTGTGGTACTCCATCAACCTTCAATTTCTGGATGAGCAGCTCGAGGCCTAGGGAATCACCTCATGCTCTTCCTTGTAGCATTCCTTCCACGCCTCTCTGCAGCGTTCTCTCCACGGCCCCGTCCACGCACCCTTGCAGGCTGGGCCACTGTGGGTGGTGATGTGGCCGGAGGAGGAGGAGAAGGAGGAGAGGGATTGGGCTGATGTGAGATATGGGTGGCCTCAGTCAGCAGCCCCCTCGCCCCCATGTGTACGGCCATATAGATGAGATGCTCACAGAGGGCCCGTTGTCCCGCCTCCATTCTGAGCAGCTTATCCGCCAGATAGGTGCTAAACCCCTCCGTAGGGTTGAGGGGGGCCCTCATAATGGCAGCAGCCTCCTGAATCATCTTTAGTGACTCCTCCTCCACTTGTGTCATCCGCCGTTGTTTTGGCGGTCTGACGTGGAGGGGAGCCACTTGGGAGACGGTGCTGCCACTAGGCCTGGGACCTGCTGAGTCCCACTTGGCCCTGCCTCCTCCTGCCTGTCACACTCCTGACCCTCTTCCTCCTGGCTTGCCTCATCCTGTTTATAAAATAAAAAGTAGATTTCTATTATTTGAGGAATCAATCACACACAATTTTGATCTCATTACTGGTTTATTTTGGAGGGGGGGGGGGGATCATTTATGGCTAAGCCAAACAGTTCAACTCCATATTACTTAGTGGACAATATTAGCATCAAAAATACTATACCGGGCTGAAGATGTGAAGATCTGGCTCTTCTAGCTCGGGAGGCTCCTCCTCCGCCTCTGCAGGGGTGGAGGGAAGGGTGGAAGGAACGCTGGAGGGAAGGGTGGAAGGAAGGGTTGAGGGAAGGCTGGAAATAGATTCCCTGGCCTCGATCTGGTCATCCAGGAATTGAAGATGTCTGTAGTACCACAGCTTGGGCTTTACTACATTGTCGGCTGCTGCTCCTGATCTCTTGGACTGGCGCACTTCCTTGATTTTTTTTTATAAGAATTGCGCAGGTTGTTGATTTTATTATTGGTCATAGCGTAGTCTGCATCTGGGATCTATGGCTTCATATCCTCGGCTAATTTGGTAATAGTTGCCCGTCGTACATCACTTTTGTGATACGCAGGGTGTTTGAGCTCCCAAAGGTTGCGCTGTTCCTTATACTTTTCAATAAAAACAAGCATCACCTCCGGCTCTCTTAGTTTATGCATCTATTAGGATCAGCAAGTACAAAAAAAAAAAGGATCAGAATTGATTCTCCTCAACTTATCACAATATTGCCCTTTACAATCATGACCCATTAATATGCCACTGCAGGCACGAGTTCCCTTCTTACCTTTGTTCACTTCGTGGGTTCACTTCCGGTCGTCCTTACTCCGCGCATCCCTAATAACTTCTTTCCCCTTTTTATACCCTGCACATGCGTGGAACTCCGCCCTCGTCGCCCGCCCATGACGGACTTTTTCTGCATTTCCCCGCCCCTTAACGATCCGCGCACAGTGTGAGACGGCGACATGTCACAGACACAGGTGGCTTCTTTCCTTGAAATTACCGACGAGGAAAGCCCGGAGGCGGAAACGTCCCGATCCTGTAAAAAAAGATACAAGGCGACTAATATGTCTTTTTCTGAGATGGCGGAGATGGTGGACATTCTGCGGAGGAAGGATTACGACGGCAAGCATGGCCCATACGACACCCCTAATCTCCGGAAGTCAAAAATTATGGATAAAGTGGCGAAGACTCTCTATAAAAAATATGGGGTCAGGAGATCCAAGGAACAACTCCATAAAAGGTGGTCAGACCTGAAGCTCAGGGAGCCGGAGCAGTATAGGAAGCTTATAAAAAGCATAGAAAAAAGTAAGTATATTTTACTGTGTTCTTTCACATTGTAATATGTATTCTTCCATGTTTTGCACCATGTGCTTGTCTTGACTGGGTTCACATTTTGAAATCTCATCTTTTATGTTAAGTGGAGAGTCCACTTATTTGGCCAATGTTTTGACCAATAACTTGCTGCTCTTCCCCCAAACATGTTTGGCACATATCCATGTAAACTACATGTGGGCATGCCTCATTTTACTTCAACAATGTTTATCTACACATTGTTGGCTAGATGATGTGTTGTAAGGAAATTTAGAATGTGACTGAAAGAAGAAACTGTATTCTGGGTAAAGGAGATGACACTCCAGCAGTTGTGTACTCTTTTTTGTTCTTCAGCAAGATACTATACTCTGGGCCACATGACCAAATTTCTTAACGGTGTCACACACAGGTGCTCCAGTGGATACCTTGGTGGTTATCCAAGTGTTTGTGAGTGTCCTCAAAAATAACATGTTGCTTTGTTGAGTTTGCAAAATCACATATGTTCATGTTGGAACTCAGGGCCAAATATCAATTGTACCCCACTTCAAAACGTTGAGGATGCCTTTTCAGGCCTAAAAAAAGTCTGTGTGCTAAAGTATACATTTTGTTTTTAAATTCCCATAGGGGAGAGGAGAGTGGGAGGACACCATGCTCATGAGACGAGTAACCCAACACCACAGAAAATCCCCGAAGCTCCCAAAGCAGACCAAGATCAGCAGGTTCAGGAAGCGGAGGTGGAGGAAGCGGAGGTGGAGGAAGGGGAGGTGGAGGAAGGGGAGGTGGAGGAAGGAGAGGTGGAGCTTATCAGCACAACAGGTCAGTGTCTGTCACCACAACTTTAAGGTAAATACAGGTGTAGGACTGCCTAGTGTAAAACCTTTTTTTTTGTTTTAGGGACTGAACGTGGGGGTGTGTCAGGAAGTCCAAATCCGCCATTCTCGAGTGCCAGCGCCAAAATAATCATTCAGGAAATCATGGAATGCAGTAGCGAAATGGACATTATGAGAAAGAGAATGATTGTGATTGAGCAAAAATATAAAAACATGATAGATATTTTGGGGAGAATAGTGTGAACCCCCCCCCCCCTTTTTGTGTTTTTTGTTCTGCGTCTGACATTATCTCAGGGATTTCCAACATCCCAAATGTGAAGATGCACACACTGACTCAACATGTGCTATCTGCCATCACAGGATATCTATGTCCCTGTTTTGGGGGTGCAACCTCTTCCTCCCTCCTCAAGTAGGGGAGAGGAAGGGTTTACATCCCCAAAGCACGACCATTGATCCCCCATGATGGCAGATAGCACATGTTTACCCTAGCCATGGGATCTTGTTGAAGATACCCATTTGAGCCCCCAAAGAAAGTGTGTTTGTTAACATTTGGGATGGATCAGGGGTACCATCACCCCATCTCCAGTTGTTATTTTTCACAGTGTTATTTTATTACTTTTTCAAACTAAAAAAAATGGCTTACGACCCATGCATGTTTCTGCCAAAAAAGCCGCACATAAAAAAAAAGGCTAGTATTTCAAAAAACCCATACAAAATGCGGTGCAAACAATAAAAACATTTGGGAAGTCTAAAAAAGGTGTGCCTTGTTCTTTCTATGCTCAAGAGCAGTTCTGAAGATGCAAAAACTGTGTTTTTCGCTCTGAGTTTTGAGGCTATTTACTAAGGACAATTACACTTGGCACTACTAGAACCTGGGAGACACATAAACCCAAAATACAAGAATGACAACACAAGTTTGTATGAATTCAAATTTTTTTTTATTTTAAAAAGGTTTAATAATTGGTCAGATGTGGTCTGGCATTGCGATGGCCCCCCTACCCGTGAAGTACTCTACGTATTTCTGGCGTACTTCACGGGCACTTTGGGGGGCCAAGCCAGTATGAGCAGTGCTGAGGCCGGTCAGATTAATCAGTTCAGATGGACCGGCCTCAGGCCCAAACGATGAAACATAATTGTTTGCAAATTTGCAAAGAAAATTGTGCAATATGCAGCAGCAGTAGACGATGTGGTTCAGTTTATAATCCGCCAAATGTATCGCTGTCTGGAACAGGCGGAACCGGCTGGCCATTATCCCGAAGGCATTCTCCACAACTCTCCGGGCTCTGGCCAGCCGGTAATTAAAAACCCTCCTCTCCGGGGTGAGGGTGCGTTGGGGAAACGGCCGCATCAGGTGTGGTCCTAGTCCAAAAGCCTCATCCGCAATGAAAACGAACGGGAGCCCTTCAACGTTCTCTGCATCTGGAGGCAGTGCAAGACCCCCAGCCTGCAGACGGTGAGCGAACTCCGTCTCCACGAATGATCCGCCATCGGACATCCGGCCGTTTTTCTCCCACGTCCACATACAGGAACTCGTACCGTGCCGACACCACCGCCATTAACACTATGCTATTAAAACCTTTATAGTTGAAATAGTATGACCCCGAACGGGGTGGCGGCACTATGTGGACGTGCTTCCCATCAATTGCCCCTCCACAGTTGGGGAAATCCCACCGCTGGGCAAATTGGGAGGCCACAGTCAGCCATTCCTGTGGTGTGCTAGGGAACTGTGGAGTCAAACAAAAAGAAGACATTAGTACGGTTTATGGTTACAGTGCAAGCAGATGACACACCAAAAAACATTGTTGAGTAACATTATTATTTAAGGGAGTTTTTCCGAACAATAAACAAAGGCCCACTTAGCAGATGCCTCACCCCCGCTGAGTGGACATTCTAAAATAATCTAAGGGGGGGGCCTAAGGTGATTGTGGGGGATCCCAAAAAAGGATCTACCGCTTTGCTGAGCTTGATTGAGAACTACTATTTTTTTAACATCTTTAGGGGGGGGAGGGAAGGTTGTCAAACTACGAGGGCAATGACCACCCAAAAATGAAAAGGAAAATAGAAGGCTAGCTGGGTTTGCGCCCACGATAGCATGCTGGAGAGGTTAGTGGAGGGAAATAGGCATGTAGGGCCCAAAAAGGGATTTACAGGTAAAAAAAGGCATGTGGAAAATGGGGACATTACCAGGAGATTACAAACAGGCATATTTGTGTTAGGAGGAAAAAAAATTAAAAAAACGAGAATAAAAAAAGATAATGTGAGGTTAAAGTAGCATAATTACCTTCATATAGTCCTTCTGCAGGACCTGAATGATGGCCGAACACGTCTCAGGGATAATGATCCCGAGAGCCTGGGGGGAGATGCCTGTTGAGAACTTGAGGTCCTGCAAGCTTCTCCCAGTCGCCAGGTATCTCAACGTGGCAATAAGCCTCTGCTCGGCAGTGATGGCCTGGCGCATCACAGTGTCCTGCCTCGTGATATAGGGGGACAGCAAATCCAACAGACGGTGAAATACGGGGTCCGTCATCCTGAGATAATTCCTGAAATCATCAGGGTTATTTTCATGGATTTCCCGCAGCAGAGGCATATGAGAGAATTGGTCCCGCTGGAGCAACCAATTCTTAGTCCATGAACTCCTCCTCACCTTGTTCACAGACTGAACTCGGGTTACAGTGTTAACTGCAACACCAAGCCCAAAGCCAGCACGAGCTCGAGAACGAGAACCAGGGCCGGCCCTATGATGGGACCGGGTGGTACCATGGTACCAGGCGGCACTTTTAGGGGGGGCGGCAAACTGACGCCCGCCAGCCAGCCTGTTCCGCCCGATCCGCTGCCTGTGAGGAACCCGACGCCGCTGCCTGTGAGGACAGTCGCAGCCCAGGGGCGGGGGGGGGCAGTCAGCGAGTGAGCGGGCAGGCGCCGCTGCTTGTGAGGACACTCGCATCCCGGGGACGGGGGGGGCAGTCAGCGAGCAGGCGCCGCTGCCTGTGTGAGGACACTCACAGCCCGGGAGGTGGGGGCTGTCAGTGAGTGAGCGGGCAGGCGCCGCTGCCTGTGAGGAGCCCAGCGCCGCTGCTGTTAGTGGTGACAGGGGCAGCCGCGGGCAGAACACTCGCAGCCCGGGGGGGGGGGGGCTAGGAGCAGTCAGTGAGTGAGCGCGCAGCGGAGCAGAGAGATGATGTCATCTCTCACCGCCCGCCCTGAATCACCACAATTCCACCCTCACTGTGCAGCCGTGTGCACTCTGGGACACAGCAAGTGACAACGCGCAACGTGTGGCAGGTGACGTTGTGACAATCCGCAACGTGTGGCAAGTGACAATACGCAACGTGTGGCACGTGACTATCTGCATCGTGTGGCAGGTGATGTCGTGGCAAGTGACAATCCGCAACGTGTGGCATGTGATGTGGCAAGTGACAACCCGCAACGTGTGGCATGTGACGCAAGTGACCATGCGCAACGTGTGGCAGGTGACAATCCGCAACGTGTGGCAGTAGACAATCCGCAACGTGTGGCAGGTGACAATCCGCAACGTGTGGCAGGTGACAATCCGCAACGTGTGGCAGGTGACAATCAGCAACGTGTGGCAGGTGACAATCAGCAACGTGTGGCAGGTGACAATCAGCAACGTGTGGCAGGTGACAACCCGCAACGTGTGGCAGGTGACAACCCGCAACGTGTGGCAGGTGACAACCCGCAACGTGTGGCAGGTGACAACCCGCATCTGGTGGTGGAGTCCAAAGCAAAACTGTAAGTACAAACACACATCACAAGTTGTATGAGACATGAGAGCCTGAGAGGGACTTGCCTTGCCCAGCCCTGATTAACCACTTAAGGACCGGAAGGATTCGCCCACTTAAAGCGATTGTATGGCTTTGTTTTTTATTTTTTTTAAAATAAAAAACATGCTATACTTACCTCCACTGTGCAGTTAGTTTGGAAAAGAGTGGCCCCGATCCTCTTGTTCTCGGGTCCCTCGGCGGCTGTCTCAGCTCCTCCCTGCGTCAGATAACCCCCTTCTGGGAAGCGCTCTCCCAAGGAGGTTAGCTTGTGGGCGCGCTCCCTGTCATACACACTGCGTCCATAGACACAGCGTGTACGACTCATTCCCGCCCCCCCACGGGCCGCGTCATTGGATGTGATTGACAGCAGCGCGAGCCAATGGCTGCGCTGCTATCAATCTATCCAATCTAGCCAATAAACGGCCAGCCTCCGTGGAGAAGAGGACGCCGGGGGACGCGCACAGCAGGTGAACGGGCTCAGGTAAGTAAAACGGGGGGCCTGGGGGGCAGTACTTGCCAGGTGTTTTTTCACCTTAATGCATAGGATGCATTAAGGTGAAAAAAAAAACAAATCTTTACAACCCCTTTTAATGACCAGGCCATTTTTTGCGATACGGCACTGTGTCGCTTTAACTGACAATTGCGCGGTCATGCGACACTGTACCCAAATAAAATTGATGTCCTTTTTTTCCCACAAATAGAGCTTTCTTTTGGTGATATTTGACAATATGTTTTACTTTTTGCTATGATAAATATCCAAAAAAATTATAAAAAAAAAAATATTTCTTCATCAGTTTAGGCCAATATGTATTCTTCTACATATTTTTGGTACCAAAAAAACACAATTAGCGTACATTGATTAGTTTGCGCAAAAGACATTGCGGCCGCCCGCCATGCACAGGTCCCTTCATACTCCTATATACACGTATAGAGCCATGACAGGTCCTCTTTATACTCCTGTTGACATGTATAGAGCATGACGGGTCCCCTTTAGTTATCATGATATAAAATAATGAATGTGGGGGCCTTTTGGTGGGCGTGATTTTTTTTTGGGGGGGGGGGGGCAGCATTTAATTCTTGGTCCCAGGCAGCACAATGTCTTGGGCCGGCCCTGACGAGAACGCACTTCAAACATGATTTTAAACCGGTCGGCTGGTCAGAACGCACTCAAACAGAACGCACCGTGGAACAGCAAGGCCTGAAAAGAACGATCTGAAAAACAGTAAACGAACGGCCAAGTCGGCACTGCAAGGCAGTAACGACCTGACTGCACGTACTGAATCACAAATACAAACCCACAAGCACAAACTGAACACCAGGAAACGATCTGCAAAGCACGGAGACTGAAAAGCGAGCATCGGCTCTCACCAAACTTTTACTAACACGCGGTAACACGAAATCAGCAAAAGCAGCCCAAGGGGTGGCGCCATTAGATTTGTTCGGCCCTTTTATAGCGCGTCGTACGTTTTGTACGTGCCGTCGTTTTGTTGCCGTCGGTTTTTAAAATGATGGTGTGTGGCCAAGACTGATGAAAAACAGTTTCATCGGATTTCCGATGGTCAAATCCATCGGACGAAAATCCATAGGTTATCCGATCGTGTGTACAGGGCTTAAATGTATTTTATTGGGATTTTATGTGATAGACCAACACAAAGTGGCACATAATTGTGAAGTGGAAGGGAAATGATAAATGTTTTTAATTTTTTTTGTACAAATAAATATGTGAAAAGTGTGGAAGGGAATTTGTATAGCGCCGCCCTGAGTCAATACTTTGTAGAACCCCCTTTCACTGTAATTACAGCTGCAAGTCTTTTTGGGGATGTCTCTACCAGCTTTGCACATCTAGAGAGGGACATTTTTGCCCATTCTTCTCTGCAAAATAGCTCAAGCTCTGTCAGATTGGATGGAGAGCATCTGTGAACAGCAATTTTCAAGTCTTGCCACAGATTTCCAATTAGATTTAGGTCTGGACTTTGACTGGGCCATTCTAACACATGAATATGCTTTGATCTAAACCATTCCATCTGGCTGTATGTTTAGGGTCGTTGTCCTGCTGGAAGGTGAACCTCCGCCCCAGTCTCAAGTCTTTTGCAGACTATAACAGGTTTTCTTATAAGATTGTCCTGTATTTGGCTTCATCCATCTTCCCATCAACTCTGACCAGCTTCCCTGTCCCTGCTGAAGAACAGCATCCCCGCAACATGATGCTGCCACCACCATGTTTCACAGTGGGGATGGTGTGTTCAGGGTGATGTGCAGTGTTAGTTTTCCACTACATATAATATTTTGCTTTTAGGACAAAACATTTAATTTTGGTCTCATCTGACCAGAGCACCTTCTTCCACATGTTTGCTGTGTCCCCCACATGGCTTCTCACACACTGTAAATGGGACTTCTTATGGCTTTCTTTCAACAATGGCTTTCTTCTTGCCACTCTTCCATAAAGGCCAGATTTGCGGAGTGCATGACTAATAGTTGTCCTGTGGACAGATTATCCCACCTGAGCTGTGGATCTCTGCAGCTTCTCCAGAGTTACCATGGGCCTCTTGGCTGCTTCTCTGATTAATGCTCTCCTTGCCTGGCCTGTCAGTTTAGGTGGACGGCCATGTCTTGGTAGGTTTGCAGTTGTGCCATACTCTTTATTTTCAGATGATGGATTGAACAGAGCTCCGTGAGATGTTCAAAGCTTGGGATTTTTTTTTTTATAACCTAACCCTGTTTTAAACTCCTCCACAACTTTATCCCTGATCTGTCTGGTGTGTTCCTTGGCATTCATGATGCTGTTTGTTGACTTAGGTTCTCTTACAAACCTCTGAGGGCCTCACAGAACAGCTGTATTTATACTGAGACTAAATTACACACAGGTGGACTCTATTTACTAATAAGGTGACTTCTGAAGGCACTTGGTTCTACTAGATTTTAGTTAAGGGTATCAGAGTAGGCCTGGTTCACACTGGGGCGACAAACGCTCCGACATTGGGAGCTCATGTCGCATGACGTGTGAAAATCAATGTTTCCCTATGGGAGCCGTCTTAACTGGTCCGACACATGTCAGTCCGACTTTGAGAATGCTCCCTGTACTACTTTGGTCCGACTTTGATCCGACTTCGGCCCATTGACTATCATTGAAGTCGGATCAAAGTCGGACCGCAGTCTTGCATGATCCGACTTTGGCATGCGACTTGTGCTGTGCTGCTCTTGAGTGGGAACTCCAGGCCAAATTTTAAATAAAAAACCGGCATGGGTTCCCCCTCCAAGAGCATACCAGGCCCTTGGGTCTGGTCTGGATTTGAAGGGGAACCTCTACGCCGAAAAAATGGCGTGGGGGTTCCCCCAAAATCCAAACCAGACCCTTATCTGAGCACACAACCTGGCAGGCCGCAGGGGAAGAGGGGGGATGAGACAGCGGCCCCTCCTCCCTCCTGAGCCGTACCAGGCCGCATGCCCTCAACATGGGGGGTTTGGTGCTCTGGGGCAGGGGGGCGACCTGCGGCCCCCCCACCCCAGAGCACCCTGCCCCCATGTTGATGAGGACAGGGCCTCTTCCCGACAACCCTGGCCGTTGGTTGTCGGGGTCTGCGGGCGGGGGGCTTATCGGAATCCGGGAGCCCCCTTAAATAAAGGGGCCCCCGGATCCCGGCCCCCCCACCCTATGTGAATGAGTATGGGGTATATCATACCCCTACCCATTCACCTGGTGGAAAAAAATTGCAATAAAAAAACCACACAGCTTTTTAAAGTATTTTATTGCACAGCTCCGGGGGTCTTCTTCCGACTTCGGGGGTCTCCGGTGTCATCGCCGCGCTCTCCGGTTCTTTCTTCTGCCGGGCCACCGCTAACTTCTTTAGCTCTTTTGCTAGCGGAGGCCCGGTCTTCTCCGTCGCCTTCTTCTTCTCCCGCTCTCCGGTTCTTCTCCCGCTTCTTTCTTCTGCCGGCCCCTCCACTAACTTCTTTAGCTCTTTTGCTAGTGGAGGGGCCGGTCTTCCCGTCGCCGTCACCGTCGCCCGCTGTAATACTGGCTGTTCGCTCCGCTCCGCATTAATATAGGCTTCTCATGATGTCACAGTCACATGTTCCGGGGCAAATGGCCCCGGAGCATGTGACTGTGACGTCATGGGAACATGTGACTGTGATGTCATGAGAAGCCTATATTAATGCGGAGCGGAGCGAACAGCCAGTATTACAGCGGGAGGAAGCGACGCATCAACATCGAGGAGGAGAAGAGAGAAGAAGACGGCGACGGGAAGACCGGCCCCTCCACTAGCAAAGGAGCTAAAGAAGTTAGTGGAGGGGCCGGCAGAAGAAAGAAGCGGGAGAAGAACCGGAGAGCGGGAGAAGAAGAAGGCGACGGAGAAGACCGGGCCTCCGCTAGCAAAAGAGCTAAAGAAGTTAGCGGTGGCCCGGCAGAAGAAAGAACCGGAGAGCGCGGCGATGACACCGGAGACCCCCGAAGTCGGAAGAAGACCCCCGGAGCTGTGCAATAAAATACTTTAAAAAGCTGTGTGGTTTTTTTATTGCAATTTTTTTCCACCAGGTGAATGGGTAGGGGTATGATATACCCCATACTCATTCACATAGGGTGGGGGGGCCGGGATCCGGGGGCCCCTTTATTTAAGGGGGCTCCCGGATTCCGATAAGCCCCCCGCCCGCAGACCCCGACAACCAACGGCCAGGGTTGTCGGGAAGAGGCCCTGTCCTCATCAACATGGGGGCAGGGTGCTCTGGGGTGGGGGGGCCGCAGGTCGCCCCCCTGCCCCAGAGCACCAAACCCCCCATGTTGAGGGCATGCGGCCTGGTACGGTTCAGGAGGGAGGGGGGCCGCTCTCTCGCCCCCCCCCCCCTCTTCCCCTGCGGCCTGCCAGGTTGTGTGCTCGGATAAGGGTCTGGTGTGGATTTTGGGGGGACCCCCACGCCGTTTTTTCGGCGTAGGGGCGCCCCTTCAAATCCAGACCAGACCCAAGGGCCTGGTATGCTCTTGGAGGGGGAACCCATGCCAGTTTTTTCTTTAAAATTTGGCCTGGAGTTCCCCCTCAAGATTCATACCAAACACAGTGCCTGATATTGGCGGGGATCCAAGTCGGATCCCCGTTCATTGAAAGTCGGACATATGTCGGCTTCATGTCGCAGGGCAAAGTCGGATCCAAAGTAGGACAGATGTCGTGTCGCACTAGTGTGAACCCAGCCTAAAGGGGACTGAATACAAATGCACGCCACACTTTTCAGATATTTATTTGTAAAAAAAAAAATTGAAAAACATTTATCATTTTCCTTTCACTTCACAATTATGTGCTACTTTGTGTTGGTCTATCACATAAAATCCCAATAAAATACATTTACATTTTTAGTTGTAACATGACAAAATGTAGAAAATGAAAAAAAAAAATTCAAGGCACTTTAAGTGAACACGGTCTCTTGAATCAATATCCAATGTACATGAATAAATAATTAGAGAAAACTTTACCCAGATGCACCTCCACCTTGAATCATATGAAATGCTTGCTTACCAGAGATCTAGACTCCAAATTATAAGACTCCTTTCACACTGAGGCAGGTTTCAGGTGTTTTAACGCTAGAAATAGCCTCTAAAAAGCACCTGAAAACTGCATCCCATTTAGTGCAATGGGTGCTTTCACACTCGGGTGGTGCACTTGCAGGATGTTAGAAAAAGTCCTACAATCAGCATCTTTGGGGCAGCTTGGGAGCGCTATAAATGGCGCTCCCAAAACGTCCTGCCCATTGAAATGAATGAGCAGCGCTTCCAAAGCACCTTAAAAGCGCGTTGAAAGAGCACTGCAAAACTGGACTTTTTTCCCTTTTTTAAAAAAAATCCACCCGCTGGCCCCCGAAAAGTGTCGCTAAACCGCTGCTAAAGCACCGCAAAAAACGACCAGAGCTTTAGCACTGTTTTAGTGGCGCTGCAGTGTTAAGGGGGTCTAAGAGTCTAGACAAGTGTGGGCAATACACAGAAGATCTATACGGTTCCCTCTGTTTAGGCTGAATGGGATAGTGTCATGGCTGACAATAGAAATTGCTCCAACTCACAAACCATAGGGAAAAGAAAAAATGGTCCACATAGTGTAAAACTGCATTTTACTTTATTCAAAGAAAGTAATACTAAAAACTAAACTAAAAACTAAAATACTAAAAACTCACAGAACTCAAGATATAATCCAGCATGTAAAAAATCAATGGTTCCCGGGAACTGGTCCGCATATAGACAGGCTCGACTTGCGTGGTAACATCACAGACATGTATATGATGTGGCAACTTATGACATTTTTATCTTATAGGTAACACAGTGTTCACCCCCACGGGGCCACTGAATAGATGCCCGGGGTTCTTTTCTTAGTAGCTTCCTCGTAGCGAGGACCACAGTCACTGTCACTCCTATGGCTCAATGAAAGGTCTAGGGGGATGCTTTTCTGATGCTTTATTGCAGAACTCGGCTAGGTTCAGAGTAACTGTAGGATACAACAGTAACTTTTAGTAGTGAACCTGAGGACACTAAACTCCCTCTTAGTAAGATGAGCAAGGGTCTTTGCTTACAGCAAATATTAGACTGAGCATTCCAGGAACACTTTAGTATTGAATTCCCTTTGGTTAGAACTGCCTGTATTGCAAGAGAATTTAGCAGAGCAATAATGTGAGCAAAGAGTTCTTGCTTGCAGCAAATATTGGACTGAGACACCAGACACATTGTGGTCTTTGGACAAAACTGCGCCTCCAAGATGCTGCTTGCAGGACTTTTTTTTTAGCGTCCTGCCAGCGCACCGCTCCAGTGTGAAAGCCCTCGGGATAGGCTCTTTCAAGGCACTTTGCAGGCACTCTTTTTAGCGTTAGCGCCTATAAAGCGCCTCAGTGTGAAAGCAGCCTAATTGTACCACTGACACTGGCAGGGAAGGGGTTAACATCAGGGGCGATCAAGGGGTTAAATGTGTGTTTCCTGCAGGTGTTTTCTTACTGTATGGGGGATGGGCGGCCTGGGACAACACACTGATCCGTCTTCTTGCATAGCAGAAAGACAGGATCTGTGTGATCTCCCCTGTCAGAACAGAGATTTGCCTTGTTTACACAGGCAGATCCCCGTTCTGTCACTGCGGGGAAAGTTTGCGGGTGGCCGGTGGACATCGAGTCCGCCGGACCCTCTGGTTGGCTCCCCCGCTGGCCAATGGGAGCGCGCGTGGGTTCCCGGGCCGGCATACAGCTAAGGCGATTCACGGGATCGTTCCACCTTGCCGCAGTATAATGACGGCGGCTGGTCGGCAAGTGGGTAAAAATACAAATAATAAAAAAATGAATTAAACATTTTAAAAATGACAAATAATAAATATGATCCAACCGACCTTTGATCCAACCAATATACAGTGCGGAATAAGGCCTGGTGATTCAGTAATGGGGAAAAGAACAGCTCCAGAGAGACCACAGGCAATACTGGTGACTAGCCCTTTGTCTTTTTTTGGGCAGGCATAGGACAAAGGGCTAGTCACCAGTATTGACCAGTATTCAAGCTACAGGTCCTCTTTAGAACAGAAAAGTCATCATCCCTATGAAACCATGAATATGAATACCCCAATTAACTTTTCACAGTCTAATCACCCTCTTTACTCCATTGTGCAAGCAATACCGAAGTGGCGTTGAACCCAACCATTTGAATAATCACAAAATTGCCTGGAATGTATTCGCTCAAGAAAAACTTGAAAGAACAAGACATGAAAGGCAATGGTTTTCGGCTGACATAATTCATCAGCAGTGTTTGCAGGAGCTATTGTTTACCTTGAGGGATACTAGATTGAAGAGAAGGGGGGAAAAAAAAGATCTATAAATAATTATCTGATAAGATGGAATTGCAAGTCTATGGCAGAAATAAGCACATATTGATTGTAACAAGACTGAATGAATAAGGTTTGACATTATTAGGATTACACTATGGACGCTGAAGGTGCCAGAATGGAGGTAAAAAAGGATACAAGCTAATAAAAGAAAATTACTATGAGAGGCAGTGCTACTGCAGTGACACATTTAGAAGGCTCTTTGTATTCAGGGCCATTACTTTTGCATTCGTTTTGCAAGTACTGTAGGGAAAATCTGCAGTAAAGAATTTGAAAGTAGAAAGTTATGAAGGGAGGAGTAAGCTATTTTCTAAAAAGCCAAATCTTTTTTTATTTAAATTCTACTTGAAAGGTTTCTATTTGCCTTTGTGCTTTAAGGGTGCTTTAACACACCTTAAAGTGCTATGGACATATATAGTAAATGAGCTTTAAAACAAGCTCTCAATAACCTACGTGTCTACAGGTACTGTGGAGAAATCCATCCTCTAAGTTCATTTATTTTTTATAGGTATTTATATAGCGCCAACAATTTTGTGTCACACTTATCATATAGTCACATCAGTCTCAACCCTTAAAGTGGAGCTCCACCCAAAAGGGGAAGCTCCGCTTGTCTCCCTTCTCTTCCCCTCCGCTGTCACATTTGGCACCCTTTGGGGGGGGGGATTTGACAGGTACCCGCTCGTACTCCTGGCTCAGTAAGCCTCAGGGAAGTGAGCTGAAAGTTCACCCCCCCCATCCCTCCCCCCTGGGGCCATGTGCATGTGCAGTTGTAAACCGGTTGTGAACCCTCAAGGCTTCACTGCCGGCTTTCCTTAGCCAAGATGGTGGCACCAGCACCCAAGTGAGGACACCGCTTTTTTTTGGGGGGGGGGGCGTAACTCCTCTTTAAAGTGTAACTAAAGTCAGAACGTTTTTTTGTTTTGGATAGCGTGGAGAGGAATTAGAACACCTGTCAGGTTTTTATTGCTCTCTGTGTCCCCGAGACCTGCTCTCTATTTTCTCGTCAGGATTCTCATTTTTCTCATCAGGATTCTCGTCGGCCTGTTTCCCGGCCTGTTTCCCAATGAGAAAACCGGTCGTATGTATGCTTTTCCGAGTCTTAAAAAATCGCGCATGCTCAGAATCAAGTATAAGACGGGAGCGCTCCTTCTGGTAAAACTAGCGTTCATAATGGAGATAGCACATTTGTCACGCTAAAACGAACTGAAAGCACAAAGACTGAAAAGCGCGAATCGTCTCTCCCCAAACTTTACTAACACGCGGTAACACGAGATTAACAAAAGCAGCCCAAGGGTTGGCACCATTGGAATCGAACTTCCCCTTTATACTGCCGTCATACGTGACCGCGCTTTACAATGACGAGATTTGGAATTGACAGTGTGTATGCAAGGAAAGCTTGACAAGAATCTCGTCGAGAAAAACAACCGTTTTTTTTACGACGACATTCTTGGTCATGTGTACGAGGCTTAATACTTTGGGGACACTAAATCTGATGACAACAAGCGATTACTTCACTTTGAAGGGATTTCTTCTTACTTTCTGATTATAGGTGTAGCACTAACCCCCGAAGGAGCTGCTGATTAATTTTGGGTCATGCAAACTACCTCCATGGCTTCCGTTGTCAGGGTAAAGAGTTTTTAGAAAAGTCAATGTCCACACAGATGTAAAACCTCAACAGTAAGGCTTTATTTTCTTTAGCTGTAGAACTTGAGAGAAAGTGGGAAACAAGAGAAGTAGGGGAAGGTTCAGGCACACGGTACAAGAGATGCAAACAGTCAGTATATCCGCCACTCAAGCCTGAGTGGGTATTGCTCACCCGGATAGTCCCCTCTCACGATCCTAGCAGCCGGAATGATGCAGTGATCAGCCTTTAGACAGTTTCTGCCACAAACTGCTATAGGTAAACAAAGGTTTGTCCTATCAGCATCCTACTGAAACCAGAGCACACCCATGCAAGTGTAACTAGGTCTTTTACCTCTTTTGGTCTAATGAGAACCTTCAAGGTCAAAGATAGCTGACATCCTTCAACATGTAGTGGGTTGTGAGGCATAGTGGGTGCAAGAGTGGTAAAAGTCATTGGACGCCAGACACTTCTTGGATGCAAAAGAGGTTTTATTTCTTTAACAGTCCTTTTTTTATATTTTGCAGGGGGGAGAGGGTTAGGGCCAGGACACCCTTAAGTAGTAGCAATTTCAAATGGCAGACTCAGAGACTTCAATAGGAGAACAGCCGTATAGGGAAAAGCCCCAGCAAGGCACCACTTCTGCATGTGCAGGATTGCTGTCTCCTATGGAAATAGTACTTAACAGTTCCTAGTTCAAACGTAACAGTTCTCTCAACTTTACTACAACTTCTGCTTGTAGTTCTTCAGCCTCCTTGAGCTCCTGGTCTCTCACTAGACCCTCGTATTCACTGACTCCGAATCCCTGAGCTCCTCAAGGCTTTTACGGTGGTCTCTCCCTCAAGCGTCACCCACGCTTCCCTGCTTGGTGCCTAGCTTGGCACCCCAGATACCTTTCAAGCTTCACCCCTGCTGACCGGCTCTGTCCTTGGCTTGACACACAAGGCTGCTTTGCAAGCGTCACCTCTGCTGGTTGGGTCCCTGACTTGATCACTGCCTGAAGTTTCACGATTCTCTACCATGCCCGTTCAGTGAGAATGTTGCTCCGGTACTTGCTTCAGTTACTCACTGTGGTCCCGGGTAAAGGTGGTTGGTCCCTTAGTGGCGACAGCTTTCCTTCTACCTCCAACCACGACAGGTTCTCTGGCCGGCAGAACCGTCACTTATGGTTGGACTGCAAGCCGCAATCCCAACCCTGCGCTGCCCTCTTACTTCTGGATAGGCCCTCACACAGCCTGGCAGCCAAATGCACCTGGGATAGGTCCAATCTCTGACCTAGCAGCCCGGGGCAGAAGACACACATCCACCCAGGTGGCAGTCCGGGTGGCACAGAACATGGATCATCTGACTCCACCCAAATATAAGGCTCTCCCAGAAGGCCAAGGAATTCAAGAAAACCCCTGCCCATTGGCTGAGATACCCCATATACCCATAACCTGACCTTGAGTTGTCCTTCTCATATCTAATACTACCAAGTGCCCAGCCACCTAGTGGTAGAAGAGAAAAGTACAACAAGGCCAAACTTATGGAGAAATCAATGGATCTCTAACAACTTAACTATGGTGGCTACTCCTGACAAGGAATTTGGTGGGGAGCTCCCTGATTAAACCCCAGGGTGCTACACAAGCATATTGAGTGCATGCAAATTCCATACAGGGAATGTTGTTACTAGGATTTAATGGAGTGATCCTAGTGCTACAAGGCAAAAGGGCTAACCACTTAGCCGCTGATTCCCCAAAACTCCAGCAAAAATAGGGAGATTTCAGCATAATTTTACAGTTTCAGTGAAATGCTTTGGAATCGGTAGGAAAGGCAAACTTAAAGCCTAGCTTGGCAAAAAAAGAAATGTGAAAACTGTTTCGAAAAATAGGGAGCATAGGATTTACTAATTAAAGAGCTGTAGTTCTATGTCAGTAGGGGCCATGTTAAACCTCGAGTGACCACTGCTTCCACAGATCCTTTTCTCCAGAATGCTGGCAGGTGACAGGCTTTTCTACTCAGGACATGCTTATTAAAGAAAATGAAAAATAAGAAATTGGGAAGAAGACCTTAATGAGAGACTCTCATGTGGTAGACTATGTAGGTCTGGCACCTCATCCTAATCAATGATATACAAAATAATGGACCCTAACAAACTAAATATAAGGACTATACTGGTACCCAAATTTTATAAAAAGTATCAAAAAATATTTATTATATGATAAAAAATGCACATGTACCTGTATACATTTCAAAAAACATACAAAACACACAAAAACTGCACATAGAACATAACCCAAACCATCTAGTAATCCTTGAATACAGGTTCTTGGGGGGTCCCCTATGGTGGAGCACAGTGAGTTGTTGTTATTTTGACGCAGTTTGCGTTTCACAGGAGATAACCAGCTTCTTTAGGAAAAGTTTCAGCAAGAACACTTATGGTTATTAGCCAACAACATCAAAATAGAAACACATTGAATGGTCCTCCTATAAATGGTCATCGTCACCCATATAATGCCACAGAGCGGTCCTCCTTATTTTCAAAGAAAGTCGTTAGTTCCTATGTACCACCAGCCATCACTTCTTTCAAGTTACCCACTCGCCTCCCACCGATTCTCAATTTCTTTATTAAAACCTTGTTTTGACATACCTTAATCTGCCGTCACATGACCCTTCACCAGTAATTCTTTCAGAAATGATTCCAATAAATCACTGCTCTAATTTGAGTTTACCAATGACCAGTCTTGCAACACGCCACTGCTGGGATCTTCAGCACCTTGTGAAGATTCTGCCAATGGACCCAATAGAAGGTGTCTACCTCACCAGGCAGGGGTCCTTGTAAGACTTAAAGTGGTTGTAAACCTTTACCTATGACCACTGAAGTGACTAGTCCCATGTGACACAGAGATGAAACAAATCCTACCACACGAGTTGTACCTTTTATCTGCAGCGCTTTCTCTAGATCCATTCAATGTCCACAATTTACACAGCATGCCTGAGCTCCAGAAGGCAGGATGTAGGGATGAGGTGTCACACACTGCACAGCCTAGAGCAGAGAGCTGAGTGTAATATGAGACTTGAGTGGAGGGAATAGATACACCCCCTTCTGCACAGTCTCATAGGAAAATAGGCACAGCTGAGGCTCTCAATCACCTGCTGTGTGCTGGAGGGGGGCGGTGCTGTCCCCCAAGATTGTCTGGTGTCAGCATAGACTGTCAGAAGTGATTCATGCAGATAGGAAGAGGAATTAGAGAGGAAACAGAGATCACACTAGGTGCTTTGGATAGAAACGAGTACACACTACAGAAAAATATGCTTTGTTCATTCTTAATTTTAGAGGTTTATACCCACTTTAAACTTTAAATCATGGAATACTCTTATTTTTCGTTCATTCAGTCTGTTTATGAAAGCGTTAAATATTCATTAAACTGAGATATTTATTGAGTTATATTAAGTTATCAAGAGCAGGACTTCTAGGGAAAAAAAAGTTTGATACTTGTGGGGAATGAAGGCTCTGAACCTGGAAGTGGCTTAATGCCAGGCAATGGTGGCTCTGAACTCAGAAGCGGCTTAATGGCAGTCAACGATGGCTCTGAACCCGGAACTGGCTTACTGCCAGGCAACAAAGGCACCCGAAACTGGCTTACTGCCAGGCAATGACAGCTCTGAACCCGGAAGCAGGTTAATGCTGGGGTCGATGGTTCTGAACCCAGAACTGGCTTAATGCTGGGAAATCATGGCTCTAAACCCAGAATTGGCTTAATGCCAGACAATGATGGCCCTGAACCCGGAAGTTGCCTAATGCTCATCGCTCCTGGGTTCATTAGTCACAGAGGAGATTGGGGAACATGAGCTTGTTTTAACCCATTTATTTATTTCTTTGCAATTTGTTTAGAAAATAGCTAAATATTCATTAAACTGAGATATTTATTAGGTTATGTTAAATTATCAAGAGCAGGCCTTCTAGAATAAAAAAGTTTGATGCTTGCAAAGGAGAACAAAAACAATATTTAAAGGTTTTTTTTATTTTTTTATACCACTATATTACATCATGAAATTTACAGTTTTTTTTTATAGTATCTAAAATCTGGAGGCCTTTATGAGTGTTATGCTAATCCCTGGTATTATTTATATGATTTATGAATTAAACATATAGTAACAGATGTACCAAAAATTGCTTTAACCCCTCCCAAACTTGGAAAAGCTTAATTTATTTCCAAATGCAAAGAGACGCCCTGGGGGTTTATAGGTGTTAGGGAATATTTCAAAATATTTTGAAACAAATAAAAATCAGCTGAAACTAATAATAATAGCTGAAATAGCTGTTAAATTGAATACTTTATATCAAAATAATTATCCACACAAGAACTGCACATAAAGTATTCTAAATATTTCTACAAAAATAAACAACCAATTAAAGTGGACATCAAAAATTTAAGATTTTCTATCTTATAGAGGACATCTATAAATGTTAATTGAACTATGAAAGACTTGTCTTAAATTTCTACTGAAAAACAGAGGTGAACTTCCTGTGCCTAGCCACTCATGTTCTGTAGCCTCATAGCCAGGGCTCAAAATTTCAAGTCCTGAGCTACCAGCCAGGCCCTACGAGTTACTTGCCAAGAGTTGCCCCGCCCCTAATTCCACCCCTAAACACGCCCTCATAAATTATCTCATGAAATGACACTTAAATGTTTTATGCAGAATTAAAGTGGTTGTAAACCCTTACACACCACTTGTACCTCCAGGTAAGCCTATAATAAGTATTTTCTGTAGGTACCGTGAATATCTTCTAAAGTTGCACCATTTAGGAGATATTCACTGTATCAGCATGTGTCAACGTCATTGGCACATGCGCACTGAAGAAACGGCTCGCTCGTGCCGTTTCTGCAGCTGCTGTGCCGTTACCGGCGGCTCCCGCACGCATGAGCACGAGTGACGTTATCGCGGCTCTGGCCAATGTCGCTGGCTATAGTTGCCGGGGTTTTGATCTAAGGTAAGTTTTTCAGTATGCTATGCATACTAGCTCATTATGCCTTTGTCTTGCAGTTTTTTTTTTTCTTTTTTGTGGGTTTACAACCACTTTAAGTTAGAAAAATAAATAATAACAGCAACTTTATCAGTGCCAATCAGTGCAGCCTCACCTGTGCCCAAAAATGCAGCCGCAACTGTGCCTATCAATGCAGCCTCACCTGTGTATCAATGCAGCTTTACCTGTGCCTATCAATGCAGCCTCACCTGTGCCCATTAATGCAGCCTCACCTGTGCCTTTCAATGCAGCCTCACCTGTGCCTATCAATGCAGCCTCATCTGTACAGGAAAAGAGAGAGGAAAGCAGGCGGCCGGATCATCAGATTGCTGTTACAGCTTTTATTGGAATTGCCGAGTGTTCCCCACGCTCGCTGTTACATACAGCCCCGCCTCCTGGCCCGGGTACTTTGATATACGTCACACGTCCCGGCATTGGACCGACGTTCTGTCTATCAAAGTACCCGGGCCAGGAGGCGGGCTGTTTGTGACATCGATCTCTTCCCCTGGGCGATCGCTGGGAGAACGGCTCCCATTCAACCCTGCCTTCCAACAGTGCTCGCCCGCCCCCCCTGAGGCAGCTCCACGCTTGCCAGTCTTCATTTTCCACTGTGGCGAGTGGAAATTTTGAGGGCTGTCATAGCTGTACTGTATATCTACAGTGTGAGATTATCTTAAACCAGCCATAGAGGGATGAAAATTTGTCTGGTTCCTGATGTACCCGACATGCTGGTTGTACTGAAGTTGATAGGTAGATCAACTTCAGTACAACCAGCCTGCCCATTGATGGATCGAAATTTGGCAAGTTCCTGTTGAACCAGACAAATTTTGATCCAGCTATAGGCAGGCTGGTTATACTGAAGTCAATCTACCGACTTCAGCACAGCCAGCCTGTTGGGTTTTTTCCTTTGATTACTGCCGACAGTTATGGCCACCAGCAGTGATCATTGTATTCTGATGACTAGGAAACCTCCTGCTGTTAGAATACAATAGTGTAGCTGGAGGGATTCCCTCATTAACACTGACTGAATAATGTATAGCAGTTTTTCTCAACCAGGGTGCCATTTGGGTTTCCCTGTGGTTCAGCGAGCATAAGACCCAGTTTTCCCTGGATCAGACACGTATGAAAGGACTCTGTGATGGGGTGGACTTTTATGTGATTGGGAGACTCTGGCATGGGAGTTGTCACATACCTAAACTGAGGCCAATTTGATTACAGGGGTTCCTGTGCAGCTAAGTGCCCCCTGAGTTCAGTCAGTGAGCAGTATGTAGTGTCAGGGCAGTCAGTGAGCACTATGTAGTGTCAGGGCAGTCAGTAAGCAGTCTGTAGTGTCAAGGCGGTCAGGGAGAAGTATGTAGTGTCAGGGCAGTCAGTGAGCAGTATGTAGTGTCAGGGCGGTCAGTGAGCAGTGTGTAGTGTCAGGGCAGTCATTGACCAGTATGTTGTGACAGGGCAGTATGTGAGCAGTATGTAGTGACAGGGCAGTCAGTGAGCAGTATGTAGTGTCAAGGCGGTCAGTGAGCAGTATGTAGTGTCAAGGCGGTCAGGGAGAAGTATGTAGTGTCAAGGCGGTCAGGGAGAAGTATGTAGTGTCAAGGCGGTCAGGGAGAAGTATGTAGTGTCAAGGCGGTCAGGGAGAAGTATGTAGTGTCAGGGCGGTCAGTGAGCAGTATGTAGTGTCAGGGCAGTCATTGACCAGTATGTTGTGACAGGGCAGTATGTGAGCAGTATGTAGTGACAGGGCAGTCAGTGAGCAGTCTGTAGTGTCAGGGCAGTCAGTGAGCAGTATGTAGTGTCAAGGCGGTCAGGGAGGAGTATGTAGTGTCAGGGCGGTCAGTGAGCAGTATGTAGTGTCAGGGCGGTCAGTGAGCAGTATGTAGTGTCAGGGCAGTCATTGATCAGTATGTTGTGACAGGGCAGTATGTGAGCAGTATGTAGTGACAGGGCAGTCAGTGAGCAGTATGTAGTGTCAGGGCAGTCAGTGAGCAGTATGTAGTGTCAGGGCAGTCAGTGAGCAGTATGTAGTGGCAGGGCAGTCAATCAGTAGTAGGTAGTGTCAGGCTAGGGCCGTATGTAGTAGTATGTAGTTGCAGTGAGCAGTATACAGTGGCATGGCAGTCAGTGAGCAGTATAAGGTGACAGGGCTCCCCTGTATCAGCCAGTAACTGATGCAGGGGAGAGGAGGGAGTGCTGACAATGGATGGGCCAGAGGAACCTATGGGTGATGTTACAGCTCCTAGGAATTACCAGTCATTGTTGAGCGCTCTGTACTCTCCCCTGCAGTTGGTGCTG
The DNA here is from genome assembly GCA_029206835.1 of Rana muscosa. Classification (NCBI taxonomy): domain Eukaryota; kingdom Metazoa; phylum Chordata; class Amphibia; order Anura; family Ranidae; genus Rana; species Rana muscosa. The sequence continues at coordinate 187,297,394 of JARGYO010005626.1, read as the reverse complement.
TCTACCACAGGGGAGATCCTGCCAGCAGGCTATAGCGGGGTTAAAATAGGTAAGTAAATTGGTCTTTCTTACACAGGCTAGTCAGAAAAGAGGTTAGATAGGCAGTGCATGGAATTCTACCTTAAAGGGAACCTGTTGTGTTTTCCTGCATGGACCAAACTCAAATTGCCCATTACCTGATGGAATATAAATGCAGCTTTTGCTGCAATACCCACCTCATATCCTCTGCTGTCTCCTGCAGATTCACCACTCCCTGGCCCCTGCCACAGCTACTCTTCCAGGTTGAATGAAACCTAGAGCCACCCAACCCTCTTCCTCTGAGCCCACGCACACCCCTGGAGCCTGGGCTCACTGACTACAGGACAGAGCGGCACTCACACATAATTACATGAGCATTGGTCATAATATGAGGAAGGATCACCCATCGCCACCCCTGAGGAAGGAGAGGAAGATTTGTGACATCATCTGATAAGCCTGAAGACTACAATATGTTGTTCAGACATGTATGTGTAACAAGTTCCCAAGCCTCCTTCGGTCTAATGAGAACCTCCAGTGCCAGAGATAGCTGACATCCTTCTGTATATAGTGGGTTGTGAGGCAAAGCAATTAGATTCATTGGGCGCCAGACACTTCTTGAATGCAAAAGAGATTTTATTTCTCTTAACAGAACTTTGGGAGAGAGGGTTAAGGCCAGGACACCCTTACGTAGTTGCAAGAATAATTGGCAGACTCCGAGACTTCAACAGGAGGACAGTCATGCAGGGAAAGGCATCCAGCAAGACGCCACATCTGCATGTGTAGGAATGCTGTCTCCTATGGCAACAGTCTGTAACAGTTCCTAACACAAGTTGTAATATTTTCTTTTATTTCCACTACAATCACTTCTTGTAGTTCTTCAGCCCACTGAGCTCTCGATCTCTCATTAGACTAGATGATTCACTGTCACCGAATCCCTTGAGCTCCTCCAATCTTCACAGTAGTATCTTCCTCAAGCGTCACCCCCGGCCTCTCTGCTGGGTCCCTAGCTTGGCACTCCAGATACTCCTTAAGCTTCACCCCTGCTGACTGGCTGGGTCCCTGGCTTAATACCCGCTGAAGTTTCCCGATTCTTCACCGTCCCCAGTTGGTGAGAATACTGCTCCGGTACTTGCTTCAGCTACTCACTGTGGTCCCTGGTAATAAGGTGGTTGGTCCCTTAGTGGCGACAGCTTCCCCTCTACCTCCGACCATGACAGGTTCTCCGGCCGGCAGAACCGTCACTTCTAGTTGGACTGCAAGCCGCAATCCTAACCCTGCGCTGCTCTCTTGCTTCTGGATGGACCCTCAGACAGCCTAGCAGCCAGATGTGCCCGGGATAGGCCCAAACTCCGGACTAGCAGCCTGGGCAGTACAACACACCCCCACACAGACAGCCATCCAGGCGGCACAGAACACTGATCACCTGACTCCACCCAAATATATAGATTCTCCCAGCAGGCCAAGGGATTCAAGAAAACCCCTGCCCATTGGCTAGGATACCCCATCTACCCATAATCTGACCTTGCATTGTCCTTCTCATATTTAATGCCACCAGGTACCAGGCCACCTAGTGGCAAAAGAGAGAAGTGCAACAATTACCGAGTGAAATCAATTGATCCTCAACAATTAGCCAAGGTAGCTATACCTGGCAAGTAAATTTAGGAGCAACCCTGCCTAAACACCAGGGTGCTACATCAGCACAAGTACAGGCCCAGGAAAGAAAAAGTTAAAACCCACACATTTTAGAAGAGAGAAGCAGAAAAAAGTCTTCCACCTATAAAGATCAACGTAAAGAGGAAATTGTTTCCCTATAATGATTGCCCAAACCGTTAATGTTTTAACGTTAACCAGTAAAGCCAGTGAATAGGGATGATTCGAACACCCCCCCCCCCGGTTCGGTTCGCACCAGAACATGTGAACAGGCAAAAAATGTGTTCAAACACGTGCACACCGTTAAAGTCTATGGGACACGAACGTAAAAAATCAAAAGTGCTAATTTTAAAGGTTAATATGCAAGTTTTTGTCATAAAAAGTGTTTGGGGACCCGGGTCCTGCCCCAGGGGACATGTATCAATGCAAATTTTTTTTTTTTTAAAACGGACGTTTTTTCAGGAGCAGTGATTTTAACCACTTCCCTTCCCTATTGTAATATGACGGCGGCAGGAATCCTTTGTCCCTCCGGGCCGCCGTCATATGACGTCTTTTTTCCCGAGCCCCTAGGGGGCACACGCGCCGCCGGCGGCGCACGCGTTCCCCCGCCGCATCACTCGGCACCTGATGCGCGTGCCCGGTGGCCGCGATGTCCGCCGGGCACCCGCGATTGCCCGTGAACACGGCAGGACTGTGGATCTGTGAAACACACAGATCCACATCTTGTCAGAGGAGAGGAGACCGATGTGTGTTCCCAGTACAGAGGAACACAGATCGGTCTCTTCCCCTTGTGAGTCCCCTCCCCCTACAGTTGGAATCACTCCCTAGGATACACAGTTAACTCCTTCCTCGCCCCCTAGCGTTAACCCCTTCCCTGCCAGTCACATTTATGCAGTAATGAATGTATTTTTATAGCACGGATCACTGTATAAATGTGAATGGTCCCAAAATAGTGTCAAAAGTGTCCGAAGTGTCCGCCGCAATATCGCATTCAAGATAAAAATCGCAGATCGCTGCCATTACTAGTAAAAAAATTATAATAATAATAAAAATGCCATAAATGTATCCCCTATTTTGTAGACACTATAACTTTTACACAATCCAATCAATATATGTTTATTGCGATTTTTTACCAAAAATATGTACAATAATACGTAACGGCCTAAACTGTGGAAAAATGTTTTTTTATTCTTTTTTTTGGGGGAATATTTATTATAGCAAAAAGTAAAAAAATATTGTGTTTTTTCAAAATTTACGCTCTTTTTTGGTTTATAGCGCAAAAAGAAAAAATTGCAGAGGTGATCAAATGCCACCAAAAGGAAGCTCTGTTTGTGGGGAAAAAATTATCAAAATTTCAAATGGGTACAGTGTTGCATGACCGTGCAATTGTCATTCAAAATGTCATTCAAAATGTTTCTGAAAGCTGAAAATTGGTCTGGGCAGGAAGGGAGTGAAAATGCCCTGTATTGAAGTGGTTAATAATGCTTAAAGTGGAGTTCCACCCAAATTTGGAACTTCGGCTAAATCCACTCCTTGCCCCCTTACATGCCACATTTGGCATGTCATTTTTTGGGGGGGGGGAGTGGGGGCTTCAGTAGGAGTGGGACTTCCTGTCCCACTTCCTCCTTCCGCCCTGGGGTCACCTAGGCGATACGTCATATCGCCTTTTGGCGGCCCCTCCCTGTAGGCGATCACCTGGGACATGACAGGTCCCAGGCGATCGCCTGTCCATTCAGAGAGCGCTGCGCCGTTCGCGCATGCGCAGTGAGTGCCTGGCCATGAAGCCGAAAGCTGTCACGGCCGGGTGCCCACACTATGAATGGAGGCACCGGCGGAGAAGGGAGGAGAGGAGCAGAGCTCCGGGCGTCGCCACGCTGGACAGTGGAGCAGGTAAGTGTATGTTTATTAAAAGCCAGCAGCTACACTTTTTGTAGCTGCTGACTTTTAATAAACATAAAAAAGGCTGGAACTCCCCTTTAAAGTGAAACAATAAAAGTGAAATATTCCTTTAAATTTCGTACCTGGGGGGTGTCTATAGTATGCCTGTAAAGTGGCAAATTTTTCCTGTGTTTAGAACTGTCCCTGCACAAAATGACATTTCTAAAAGGAAAAAAAGTCATTTAAAACTACTCGCGGCTATAATGAATTGTCGAGTCCCAGCAATACAGATAAAAGTAATTGAAAAAAACGGCATGGGTCTCCCCCCAATCCATTACCAGGCCCTTCGGGTCTGGTATGAATTTTAAGGGAAACCCCGAACCAAAATTAAAAAAATGAATGCGTGGGGGTCCCTCCAAATTCCATACCAGGCCCTTCAGGTCTGGTATGGATATTAAGGGGAACCCTGCGCCAATTTTCTTTTTATTTTGGTTCGGGGTTCCCCTTAAAATTGGAGCACGCAACCTGGCAGGCCGCAGGAAAAGAGGGAGGATGAGAGAGTGCCCCCCCTTCTGAACCGTACTCAGCCCAGTGGTTGTGGGGGTCTGCGGGCGGGGGGGGCTTATCGGAACCTGGAAGCCCCCTTTAACAAAGGGGACCCCCAGATCCCAGCCCCCCCTATGGGAATTGGTAACGGGGTACCCCTACCATTTCACCCAAAAAAGTGTCAAAAATTGAAAAAAAAAAACACATACAGCTTGGGACAAGTCCTTTAATAAAAAAAAAAAAAAAAATTCAGCAATGTAATCCTTCCACGACCCGATGTTACACGCCGCCACGATCGATTCCTCCTCCATGGGAGGCGGCCGCTGAATGACGTGAGACCTTATATAGCAGAGGGTGGGGCCACCCGTGATGTGCGCTGGTGACCCCGCCCCCCTCTGATGCAACGGGGGTTTCCGTCAGTTTCCCCGTGGCGTCACAGGTGACCCCGCCCCCTCGGGCCCAACGGGGGTTTCTCGTTGCATCAGAGGGGGGCGGGGTCAACCGCGACGCCACGGGGAAGCCGTCGGAAACTCCGTTGCGTCAGAGGGGGGCGGGTTCACCAGTACACGTCAGGGGTGGCCCAGCCCTCGGCTATATAAGAACTGTCACAGCGGGTCTCGTGTCATTTGGCAGCCGCCTCCCATGGAGGTGGAATCGATCATGACGGCATGTATCGTCAGGTCGTGGAAGGATTATATTGTTTGATTTTTATTTTATTTTTTTATTAAAGGACTTGTCCCAAGCTGTGTCTGTGTTTTTTTTTTTACCATTTCTGTAACTTTTTTGGGTGAAATGGTAGGGGTAAAATTAACCCTGTATGGATTTTGAGTGGGAACCCTACACTATTTTTAAAAAGGGTACCCCTTAATATCCATACCAGACCTGAAGGGCCTGGTATGGAATTTGGGAGACCCACACGCTTTTTTTTTGGTTCGGGGTTTCCCTTAATATTCATACCAGACCCAAAGGGCCTCGTATTGGACTGGGGGGAACCCATGCCATTTTTTTCAATTACTTTTATCTGTATTGCTGGGACCCGACAATTCATTATAGCCGCGAGTAGTTTTAAATGACCTTTTTTCCCTTTAGAAATTTCATTTTGTGCAGGGACTGTTCTAAACAAGGGAAAAAGATTCCACTTTAAAGGCATACTATAGACACCCCCCAGGTACAATATTTAAAGGAATATTTCACTTTTATTGTTTCACTTTAAGCATTATTAAGATCACTGCTCCCGAAAAAACGATTTTTTTAAACTTTTTTTTTGCATTGATACATGTCCCCTGGGGCAGGACCCGGATCCCCAAAAACTTTTTATGACAATAACTTGCATATTAACCTTTAAAATGTGCACTTTTGATTTCTCCCATAGACTTTTAAAGGGTGTTCCGCGGCTTTCGAATTTGCCGCAAACACCCCAAATTGTTCGCTGTTCGGCAAACAGGCAAACACCCGATGTTCGAGTCGAACTTACATTCGACTCGAACATCGGGCTCATCCCTACCAGTGAAGTGTTTTTGCACCATATACAGTACAACAAGATATATACCATGTATTACATACCACCTAGCAGAGAGTAAAGCTGCATTCTATATTTCTAATAAAGGAGGATTGGCAAAAAAAATCAATATTATATTTTAAGCTCATCAACTACCACATAAATTTCTTTGCCCATAATGACAGGTTGATGCTACAATAAAGAGTGAAATAGTAATATTATGAACTAAATCTAATTCACCACAACATTCTGCAGCAAAAAGACTAAATAATATATGACATCCAGAAAAATGCTCAGCGAGATCTTGTTTTTGTCTAACAAGAATCCCCAATTTTCCTGCAGGCATCACTGGAATTTGATATTGTGTTGGGATATTTTTATGACCTATGGGATCTGAAAAAAATTATACCAGGTGTCTCCAAACAGACCCAGTTTGTTACCCATCACACTGTGGGCCAGACTGTGCTAAGTAGGAGTAAGAAATACAAAAAATCCAAGATAGGAGGTCAATGGGAGTAAAAGTGCCCCTATGTTGGTGGTTAGTGAGATTTAAAAAAGCTTCTATGTTGGTGAGAGTTAAAAAGGCCCCTGCATTAGTAGTCACAAAAAAAACTAAAGTAGATGAGGCTGCACTGATGTGCACTGGTGGGGCTGCACTGATGGGCACTGATGAGGCTGCACTGATGGGTACTGATGAGGCTGCACTGATGGGTACTGATGAGACTGCACTGATGTGTACTGGTGAGGCTGCACTGATGGGTACTGGTGAGGCTGCACTGATGAGTACTGGTGAGGCTGCACTGATGTGCACTGATGAGGCTGCACTGATGGGTACTGGTGAGGCTGCACCGATGTGCACTGGTGAGGCTGCACTGATGAGGCTGCACTGATGGGTACTGGTGAGGCTGAACTGATGTGCTCTGATGAGGCTGTACTGATGAGTACTGATGAGACTGCACTGATGAGGCTGCACTGATGGGTACTGGTGAGGCTGCACCGATGTGCACGGGTGAGGATGCACTGATGGGCACTGATGAGGCTGCACTGATGGGTACTGGTGAGGCTGCACTGATGAGGCTGCACTGATGGGTACTGGTGAGGCTGCACTGATGGGTACTGGTGAGGCTGCACTGATGGGTACTGGTGAGGCTGCACTGATGTGCACTGATGAGGCTGCACTGATGTGCTCTAATGAGGCCGCACTGATGGGTACTGATGATGCTGCAGTGATGGGCACTGATGAGGCTGCACTGTTGAGGTGGCACTGATGGGCACTGATATGTGGCACTGATGAACATTGATAGGCAACACTGATGAGCAGTGATAGGCGACACGAATGGGCACTGGTAGGCGGCACTGATAAGCTGCACTGATAGGCACCGATGGGGCTGCATTGATAATGAAGGCACTCATGATCAATGACCTGATGATCAGTGTAAATGTGCCCTTTCAGCCTTGCTGGCTATCGGCTCTCCTTTTCTCACATTGAGGTTTATTTACTAAAACTGGAGAGTGCAAAATCAGACTCATTTCTGCGTAGAAACCAATCGTCTTCTAACCTCAGCTTGTTCAATTCAGCTTTGGCACTAAAACCTGGAAGCTGATTGGTTTCTAAGCAGAAGTGAGCCTGATTTTGCACTCTCCAGCTCTGGTAAATAAAAAACACACACAACGCACATGAGGAAAGGAATGCTGATAACCAGCAAGTTTGTTTACATGTCATCAGCTGTGATTCGATACAGCTGATCACATGGTAAAGGGTCACTGTGATTGGCCCTTTACCTCGGCCTGCGATCAGCTGTGTCAGAGGCGTGTTCTGGAAGGATGTGCTCTGGGAGAACATCCATGGATGCCCTCCCAGAACAAGAGAGCCATCCTTTGGCTATGGCACAGTACTGAGGTGGTTAAAGTATAGCTGGATGTAATTGTGAATAAAGTAAGGAATAGTTAAAATGCTGGCAGATGTTTTTCCATTTATATTCTACTAGGGAGATTTCCTATTACATCCTGTCTTGTAGACACAGAAGGAAATGAGAGGGAATTTCTCTAAAGTGGGAAATTCTGTCTTAGATAATTGTCACCTCAAAAAGTGTCCCCAGTAGAATTTATTTTCTCTATTTCAGTTCCGGGGACAACTAACATTTCTCCTTCACTTTCAGCCCCAGTGGTAGTGGTCACCAAATCAATTAGAGAGAGTCAATCTCCCTAACAGTGACACAGACATCAATAAAAACCTGATAGTTAGTTAGTTTCAACCCCTCAAAACTCTATCCAAAGCTAAAACAAAAAGAGGTTTTGGCTTTAGATACCCTTTAACCACTTGTCTACAGCATGGTCATCTAGTTCTGGGGTGGCGTCATATGACGGCGTCCCGTGATCGCGTCCACTTCGATCACACATTGAGGTAAGGAGCCAATTAGCGGCTCTTTGCCACGTGACCAGCTGTGTCCAATCAGCTGATCACGGATGTCAACAGAAGATGGTTATCTGCACTCTTTTCCTAATGCTGACAGCGTGAGGAGAGGAGAAGAGAGCCGATAACCGACGTCTCTAGCAGGGACATCTACGCTGATAATCAGGGCACTGATTATCAGTGCAGTCCCACCAGTGCTTAAAATCTGTACCCACCAGTGCTGCCAATCTGTGCCTATCAGTGCTGCCAATCAGTGCCCATCAGTGCTGTCAATCAGTGCCCATCAGTGCTGCCAATCAGTGCTGCCAATCAGTGACTCCTTATCAGTGTCACCAATCAGTGGCACCTACCAGTGCCCATTAGTGCCCATCTCTGCCGCCTATCAGTACAGCCTATCAGTTTTGCCTATCAGCGCCGCCTATTAGTGTCCATCAGTGCAGCCTCATTAGTGGCACTTTGATCAGTATCCATCAATGCCTATCAGTGCTGCCTCATCAGTGCCCATCAGTACCGTCTCATCAGTGCCCATCAGTGCAGCCTATCAGTGCCCATCAGTGCAGCCTATCAGTGCCAATCAATGCAGCCTCATCAGTGTCCATCAGTGCAGCCTATTGGTGCCCATCAGTGCAGCTTATCAGTGCCAATAAATGCAGCCTCATCAGCGCACATCAGTGAAAGAGAAAAACTGCCCGTTTGCAAACTTTTATAACAAACTATGAAAAAAAACTCCTCAAAACTCTATCCAAAGCTAAAACAATTTTTTTTTTCTATTTTCCAGTTCCGGGGACAACTAACATTTCTCCTTCACTTTCAGCCCCAGTGGTAGTGGTCACCAAATCAATTAGAGAGAGTCAATCTCCCTAACAGTGACACAGACATCAATAAAAACCTGATAGTTAGTTAGTTTCAACCCCTCAAAACTATCCAAAGCTAAAACAAAAAGAGGTTTTGGCTTTAGATACCCTTTAACCACTTGTCTACAGCATGGTCATCTAGTTCTGGGGTGGCGTCATATGACGGCGTCCCGTGATCGCGTCCACTTCGATCACACATTGAGGTAAGGAGCCAATTAGCGGCTCTTTGCCACGTGACCAGCTGTGTCCAATCAGCTGATCACGGATGTCAACAGAAGATGGTTATCTGCACTCTTTTCCTAATGCTGACAGCGTGAGGAGAGGAGAAGAGAGCCGATAACCGACGTCTCTAGCAGGGACATCTACGCTGATAATCAGGGCACTGATTATCAGTGCAGTCCCACCAGTGCTTAAAATCTGTACCCACCAGTGCTGCCAATCTGTGCCTATCAGTGCTGCCAATCAGTGCCCATCAGTGCTGCCAATCAGTGCCCATCAGTGCTGCCAATCAGTGCCCATCAGTGCTGCCAATCAGTGCCCATCAGTGCTGTCAATCAGTGCCCATCAGTGCTGCCAATCAGTGCTGCCAATCAGTGACTCCTTATCAGTGTCACCAATCAGTGGCACCTACCAGTGCCCATTAGTGCCCATCTCTGCCGCCTATCAGTACAGCCTATCAGTTTTGCCTATCAGCGCCGCCTATTAGTGTCCATCAGTGCAGCCTCATTAGTGGCACTTTGATCAGTATCCATCAATGCCTATCAGTGCTGCCTCATCAGTGCCCATCAGTACCGTCTCATCAGTGCCCATCAGTGCAGCCTATCAGTGCCCATCAGTGCAGCCTATCAGTGCCAATCAATGCAGCCTCATCAGTGTCCATCAGTGCAGCCTATTGGTGCCCATCAGTGCAGCTTATGAGTGCCAATAAATGCAGCCTCATCAGCGCACATCAGTGAAAGAGAAAAACTGCCCGTTTGCAAACTTTTATAACAAACTATGAAAAAAAACTCCTCAAAACTCTATCCAAAGCTAAAACAATTTTTTTTTTCTATTTTCCAGTTCCGGGGACAACTAACATTTCTCCTTCACTTTCAGCCCCAGTGGTAGTGGTCACCAAATCAATTAGAAAGAGTCAATCTCCCTAACAGTGACACAGACATCAATAAAAACCTGATAGTTATGTAGCGGCCTCCTCTCTCTCCTCTTTTTATCAGCTCATCTGTCTCTTGTCTAGGGGTACCTTAGAGGAGAGAGTGCGGGGTCACCACGCCAAGCCTTCACCTCAGATGTTTGTGTGGCGTAAGCAAAGTTCTTGTTTACCTTCGGGTCGGTGTTCTGCACCTGGAACCTCCAAAGAGAGTTACCTTGAACAATGTCTGCCAGAAAACGAGCCCCACACCATTAAAGTCCAACACTCCTTTATTCTTCTCAATGCAAAAGTGAACACAATCAGTTGGACTCCCTTAGAGAACAGAACAGACAAGGATGTGTGGATGCGAGTAGGCCCAGACACAATGAACTCTCCACTTTCCTTCCTGAAAGTGGGTTGCGGTCTCCGAGCGAGGGGGGATTTCCTTCCAGGCGGTCTCCGATGAGAGGCCCACCTGTCACTGGCAATATCCTGCACCAGGTCTTCAAGCAAGTATCTCCCACCGGTCCATTACACCTTCCGGATTCGGGTACCCACTCCCGGGGTTCCCTAGGACCTCCTTCCCTTGCGGAACTCAGTGGTGGGCACTGAGCTCCAGACCTCCATCCGAGTACCTCACCCCAGGCTAAAGGTGCCTGGGATGGAACACGACCTCAGAACATCCTCTAGGCCTAGGCCGCCTAGGGGACCAACACGAACCACCGCCCTCAGGCTGAAGGTGCCCGGGACTCGACTCCCGCCACCAAAAATGGCCGCCCCCTTTATACCCCCACCCAGCAAGCACGGCGGGTTCCCCGCCCCACCATACAACCGCTGAGAGAGGCCAAAAGAGGTACGCCACAGCAACGATGGCTCAACCCCGGGCCCAAAGTTACAGCGCCACCTAGTGGGCCCCAGGGAACCATACATCACAGTTTCCCCACCAGATTCAAAAAATAGGAAAGCATATACCCGCTACAGTTAGTTTCACCAGTGCTGCCAATCCGTGCCTATTAGTGCTGCCAATCAGTGCCCATCAGTGCTGCCAATCAATGCCCATGAGTGCTGCCAATCAGTGACTTCTCATCAGTGTCACCAGTGGCGCTTACCAGTGCCCATCTCTGCCACCTGTCAGTGCAGCCTATCAGTTTTGCCTATCAGCGCCGCTTATTAGTGCCCATCAGTGCTGCCTCATTAGTGGTACTTTGATCAGTATCCATCAATGCCCATCAGTGCTGCCTCATCAGTGCCCATCAGTACCGTCTCATCAGTGCCCATCAGTGCAGCCTATCAGTGCCAATCAATGCAGCCTCATCAGTGTCCATCAGTGCAGCCTATTGGTGCCCATCAGTGCAGTTTATCAGTGCCAATCAATGCAGCCTCATCAGCGCACATCAGTGAAAGAGAAAAACTTGCCGTTTGCAAAATTTTATAACAAACTATGAAAAAAAAATGTTTCTAAATGTCTTTTTTAGTTTATTTAGCAAAAAATGAAAAATAAACAGTGGTGATTAAATACCACCAAAAGAAAGCTCTATTAGTGTGAAATAAAATGATAAAAATTTAGCTTGGGTACAGTGTTGTATGACCATGGAATTGTCATTCAAAGTACGACAGCGCTGAAAGCTGAAAATTGGCCTGGGGTAAAAGTGCCCAGTAGGCAAGTGGTTAAAATAAAACCCTATAAAATATGAGATCGCTATGCTTTGCAGATCCCCAGTTCTAGTACTTGTATTAGTTGGCCTTGGGGCAAATGCCCTGTTGTTCCTCTGTATTAAAACAACACAAATGTGTCACTTTATTTCCCCTTTCTTTACACAAAATAAATCTATATTGTGTCAATGGCATAAATGAGCTCGTTGGAACCTATTCCAGCTCCATAAAAATGAATTGAATCTATTTTGCATCCAATCTCCTCCTGCTTTGCATGCATCATTACGTTTCCACACTTAAGCACAGGATGAAATGATGCAACAGCAAAAATATACCAGGACTGTTCGAGGATCACACAGCTTTTCCGTAAATCCTCGCAGATGACTTTTACTACGCAAGAATTTCTTGCAGATTTATAGAGTATAGCAGTGCCCACATAGGAGATCCATCAGCCGAACTTTAGTTCAGCTTAATATCTAGTTGCTGAGATTAATGACAACACGCGGCGCAATGATTGCTATATAAGTTATATAAATTGAACAAAATGCATTTTGCATTATGAACTCTAAATTTCCCCATTCCAACATGATTGGTAGGACTTTGAGATTAAATGTAACAGAAAACGCTGAAATATATTTGCAGGCCTGACAAGCATTGTTATCTGACATATTAGCTATATTCTCAGCATTCCACTTTTTTGTACTGCTGGTGTTCTGCAATTATTATACATTTGTATCAAACAATCAGTAATTGTGATTGCAATTGTTACTGTTATTTTATGAATAATTTATGTTCCCCGTAGTGCTGTGCACAGCAACTTATACTAACCATGGTAAATATTTTAAATTATATAAATACATTTTTAATAAAATAAAAAAATCAGAAGCCTTTTAAAGAAATAAGACAATAAAAATCAGACATACATACTTTGAAAGTTTTGCTAGCTAGTCCAATGATGCCACTCCTCCTTTGGCGGTAGGACCTTGGAATGGCAGCCCCGTAATGACGTGTGAGCACCAATCAATACAGTAATACAGAGCCCAGACTGTTATGGTCTCTCCTGGTATGAGGAAGTGGGCTGAATGGTGCTGGTTAGAACCAAGAAACCTGGATAACTGAGGACATCAAATTACAGAAAGAAAATACTGCAGGAGACAGCTTTGGAGTGAGGGTAAGTAATGCTGCAAGAGCTGCTTTCTTTCTTAGTAATGCTCCTTTCTTTCGTTTTTTTTCTTTCTTTCTTTCTTTCTGGGATTGAGGGTAAGTAATGCTGCAAGAGCTGCTTTCTTTCTTTCTTTCTTAGTAATGCTCCCTTCTTTCGTTTTCTTTCTTTCTTTTTTTCTTTCTTACTTTCTTTCTTTCTTAGATTAAGTATAAGTAATGCTGCAAGAGCTGCTTTCTTTCTTTCTTTCTTTCTTTCTTAGTAATGCTCCTTTTTTTTTTCTTTCTTTCTTTTTTTGGATTGAGGATAAGTAATGCTGCAAGAGCTGCTTTCTTTCTTTCTTTCTTTCTTAGTAATGCTCCCTTCTTTCGTTTTCTTTTTTTCTTTCTTTCTTTCTTAGATTAAGTATAAGTAATGCTGCAAGAGCTGCTTTCTTTCTTTCTTTCTTAGTAATGCTCCTTTTTTTTTCTTTCTTTCTTTTTTTGGATTGAGGATAAGTAATGCTGCATGAGCTGCTTTCTTTCTTTCTTTCTTAGTAATGCTCCTTTCTTTTTCTTTCTTTCTTTTTTTGGATTGAGGGTAAGTAATGCTGCAAGAGCTGCGTTCTTTCTTTCTTTCTTTCTTTCTTTCTTTCTTTCTTTCTTTCTTTCTTTGATTAAGGGTAAGTAATGCTGCAAGAGCTGCTTTTTCTTTCTTTTTCTTTCTCTCTCTTTCTTTCTTTCTTTCTTTCTCTTTCTGTCTTAGTAATGATCCTTTTGTTTGTTTTTTTTCGTTCTTTCTTTTCTTTCTTTCTTTCTTTCTTTCTTTCTTGGATTAAGGGTAAGTAATTCTGCAAGAGCTGGTTCCTTTCTTTCTTTCTTGGATTGATGGTAAGTAATGCTGCAAAAGCTGCTTTCTTTCTTACTTTCTTTCTTTCTTTCTTAGTAATGCTCCTTTCTTTCGCTTTCTTTCTTTCTTTGATTAAGGGTAAGTAATGCTGCAAGAGCTGCTTTTTCTTTCTTTCCTTCTCTTTCTTTCTTTTGTTCTCTCTTTCTTTCTCTCTCTTTCTTTCTTTCTCTCTCTTTCTTTCTTAGTAATGATCCTTTTGTTTGTTTTCTTTTTTTCTTTCTTTCTTTCTTTCTTTCTTTCTTTCTTAGTAATGCTCCTTTCTTTCGCTTTCTTTCTTTCTTTCTTTCTTTCTTTCTTTCTTTCTTTCTTGGATTAAAGGGTAAGTAATGCTGCAAGAGCTGCTTTCTTTCTTTCTCTCTAAGTAATGCTCCTTTATTTCTTTCTTTCTTTGATTAAGGGTAAGTAATGCTGCAAGAGCTGCTTTTTCTTTCTTTTGTTCTCTCTTTCTTTCTCTTTCTTTCTTTCTTTCTTTCTTTGTAATGATCCTTTTGTTTGTTTTCTTTCTTTCTTTTCTCTTTCTTAGTAATGATCCTTTTGTTTGTTTTCTTTCTTTCTTTCTTTGTAATGATCCTTTTGTTTTCTTTCTTTCTTTCTTTCTTTCTTTCTTTCTTTCTTTCTTTCTTTCTTTCTTTCTTTCTTTCTTTCATTAAGGGTAAGTAATGCTGCAAGAGCTGCTTTTTCTTTCTTTCTTTCTTTCTTTCTTTCTTTCTTTCTTGGATTAAGGGTAAGTAATGCTGCAAGAGCTGTTTTTTTTTCTTTCTTTCTCTCTAAGTAATTCTGCAAGAGCTGGTTCCTTTCTTTATTTCTTGGGTTGAGAGTAAGTAATGCTGCAAGAGCTGCTTTCTTTCTTTCATTTTCCTTCTTTTTTTCTTTCTGTCTTTCTTTCTTTCTTTCTTGGATTAAGGGTAAATAATGCTGCAAGAACTGCTTTCATTTTTTAGTAATGCTCCTTTTTTTTTCTTTCTTTCTTTCTTTCTTTCTTAATAATGCTTCTTTCTTTCTTTCTTTCTTTCTAATAATGCTTCGTTCTTTCTTTCTTAATAATGCGTCTTTCTTTCTTTCTTAATAATGCGTCTTTCTTTCTTTCTTTCTTTCTATCTTAATAATGCGTCTTTCTTTCTTTCTTTCTAATGCGTCTTTCTTTCTTTCTTTCTTTATAATGCTTCTCTTTCTTTTTCTTTCTTTCTTTCTTTCTTTCTTTCTTAATAATGCTTCTTTCTTTCTTTCTTTCTTAATAATGCGTCTTTCTTTCCTTTCTTTCTTTCTTTCTTTCTTAATAATGCGTCTTTCTTTCTTTCTTTCTAATGCGTCTTTCTTTCTTTCTTAATAATGCGTCTTTCTTTCTTTCTTAATAATGCGTCTTTCTTTCTTTCTCTTTCTTTCTTTCTTTCTTATTAAGGGTAAGTAATTCTGCAAAAGCTGCTTTCTTTCTTTCTTTCTCTCTAAGTAATGATGCAAGAGCTAGTTCATTTATTTCTTTCTTCCTTTCTTGGATTGAGGGTAAGTAAAAAAAGATCAAAAATGTTGAAAAAAACAAAACAGTATGTTTTACTCTCCTAAAAAAACAGAAGCCTTTTAAAAAATAAGACAATAAAAACAGACATACATAACTTTAAAAGTTTTGCTAGCTAATCCAATGGTGCCACTCCTCCTTTGGCAGTAGGAGCCTTAAATGGCAGCCCCGTAGTGACGTGTAAGTGCCATTCAATACAGTAATACAGAGCCCAGACTGTCATGGTCTTTCCTCCTGGTATGAGGAAGTGGGCTGAATGGTGCTGGTCAGAACAAAGAAACCTGGAATACTGGGGACATCAAATTACAGAAAGAAAATACCGCAGGAGACAACTTTGGAGTGAAAGTAAGTAATGCTGCTAGAGCTGAGTTGAGTTGAGTTGAGAGGTATCTTAATATAGCGTGATAAACCCCGAAGGGTCACGACGCGCATAGCAATGTTCTTTCTTTCTTTCTTAGTAATGTTCCTTTCTTTTTTTCTTTCTTTCTTTCTTTCTTTCTTTCTTTCTTTCTTTCTTTCTTTCTTTCTGGCATTGAGGGTAAGTAATGCTGCAAGAGCTGCTTTCTTTCTTTTTCTTTCTTTGTAACGCTCCTTTTTTTTTTACTTTCTTTCTTTCTTTTTTGGATTAAGTATAAGTAATGCTGCAAGAGCTGCTTTCTTTCTTACTTTCTTTCTTTCTTTGTAATGCTCCTTTCTTTCTTTTTTTCTTTCTCTTTCTTTCTTTCTTTCTTTCTTTCTTGGATTAAGGGTAAGTAATGCTGCAAGAGCTGATTTCTTTCTTTCTCTCTAAGTAATGCTGCAATAGCTGCTTTCTTTCTTTCTTGGATTAAGGGTAAGTAAGGGTAAGTAAGTGGGGAAAGCTGGGGCTTACCCTATGATGTGACGGGTGACCCCACCCCCTCGTACGTCATGGGGGTTTCGAGTGGAGACTGGAGGAGACTGCAGCGCTGGACATTGGATCACTGCGGAACACTGGATTACATCGCTGGAATGGGTTTTTTATTTTTTATTTTAAAATGTTTTATTTTTAATAAAGGACTTTCCCAACTGTGTCTGTGTGTTTTTTTTTACAATTTTTTACACTTTATTTGTGAAATGGTAGGGGTACAATGTACCCCATTACCAATTACATGGGGGGCTGGGATCTGGGGGTCCCCTTTGTTAAAGGGGTCTTCCAGATTCCGATAAGCCCCCCGCCCGCAGACCCCCACAACCACCAGGCAAGGGTTGTGGGGATGAGGAAGAGGAAGACATGGTGCTTTTGAGGGGTCACAGACCGCCAAAGCATCCTTCCCATGTTGAGGGCTTGTGGCCTGGTACGGTTCAGGAGGGGGGCTCTCTCGTCCTCTCCTCTTTTCCTGCGGCCTACCAGGTTGCATGCTCGGATAAGGGGTCTGGTATGGATATTTGGGGGAACCCCACGTATTTAAAAAAAAAATTGATGCAGGGTTCCCCTTAATATCCATACCAGACCTGAAGGGCCTGGTAATGGAATTTGGGGGGATCCCTATGCATTTTTTTTATCAATTACTTTTCTCTGTATTGCCGGGAGCCGACAATTCATTACAGCCGCGAGTGAGTTTTAAATGACTTTTTTTCCTTCAGAAATGACACTTTGTGCAGGGACAGTTCTAAGCACGGGAAACAAGCACTGCTTTACAGGCATACTTTACAAACCCCCCCCCCCCCCCCAGGTACGAAATTAAAGGAATATTTCACTTTTGTTTCACTTTAAGCATTATTGAAATCACTGCTACTGAAAAAAAACATCAGTTTTTAAAACTTTTTTTTTTGCATTGATACATGTCCCCTGTTGCAGGACCCGGGTCCCCAAACCCATTTTAGGACAATAACTTGCATATTAGCCTTGATAATTAGCACTTTTGATTTCGAACGTTCGAGTCCATTGTATTTAATAGGGTTCTAAAGTTTGCGCAAACTTTAGGTCTGTTCGCAGGTTCTGGTGCGAACCGAACAGGGTGGTGTTCGGCTCATCCCTAGTAAGTAATACTGCAAGAGCTGCTTTCTTTCTTTCTCTCTAAGTAATGCTGCAAGAGCTGGTTCCTTTCTTTCTTTCTTGGATTGAGGGTAAGTAAAAAAAGACCAACATTTTGAGAAAAAAAAAAAACAGTATGTTTTACTCTCTGTCATAATACATATCCAACAAAAAATGTAAAAGAAAATCTTCATAAATTTTAGTTAATGTATTCTGCTATATGTTTTAATAAAAATAATTTATTTTATTTATTTTTTTGTGATATAACCAAAATAGGAAAACTTTGAAAAAAAAAACCAATATTTTTTACTTTCTGCTATTAAACATATCAAAATATTAAATTTCTTCATAAAATGTTGCCATTTTTTTTCTAATGGCGACTGGGGGGAACTGGCTACCAGCCATTGACTTCACCAGTGACACTAATAAAGGGATTAGTGATAATTCTGTACACTGTCACTGTACTAATGACACTGGCTGGGAAGGGGTTAACATATAGGGTAATCATGGGGTTAAATGCATGTACTGTGTGCTGCTTTTACTAGCCAATCTCTCAGTTTCTCATCCCTCCTCTGCAGGGATGAAAAACTGACAGATCATTCCCTCTGTACAGAGCTCTGTGTTGTTTACCAAGACAAGAGCTCTCGGCTGTGATTGCACACAACCGATCAGTAGGTCCCAGCCATGAATCATTGGCCAGAACTTGCTGACAGGCTCCTGCTGTGCACAATCAGAAGTAGGCAGACCCGGAAGTAGGCAGCTAAGTACAGGTACATTACAGGCAGGAGATCAAGCTACTGAGTCACTGCTGGAAGGTGGGAGCATATTTGAATATTTTTGGTTCTATAACCTGGCCACAGGTTCACTTACATGTCTTAGGCCCAATTTAAACAGAAGCCAATTTAAAAGGCATGTCTTTGAAGTTTTAAAACATACCATCTAGGGAGAACCTGAAAATCATTTGAACAGGAGCCTGGAGCTAAAACTGTGAATATCAAATATTGATATTCATCATTTCGTGTTAACCAGACAAAAAAAAAAAAAGAAAACAAACAAAAATGTTTCTTTTGTTCAAATTATAAAAAAAAAGGTGCTCTCTTAAATCTAAAGAATCAACTTTGCAGTCCCCGCATCCCCCCAATTCTGTTGTAGGATTTTACAATGTCCAGGAAGAACAAAAACAATATGTTCCTTTGGTGTCAGAAAAATCCTTCCTTTCTACTCTTTCTCTCATGGACATGCCTACCTGATGAAGCCTCCATAAAGTTACTTTGTTACATTTGGTACAATAAACAATTACAAAAACAAAAAGAACCTAAATAACCCTTCCTTTTTACCGTATGGACATGCCTTTCTGAATAAGTCTCCATAGAGTTACATTTGCCACAGAGAAAACGAAAAATAAGACATTCTTAAAACCTTTTCTTTCTACCCTCACTCTCATGGACATGCCTACCTGTTGAAATCTCCATAAAGTTACATTGTTGCATCATTTGGTACATAAAAACAAACACATCCAAAGAATCCTTCTTTTCTACGCTCAGTCATATGGACATCCCTTTTTGATGAAGTTACCTTGTTACAACTGATACCAGTAAAAAAACATAAAAAACTAAGAATCCTTCTTTTCTACCCTCACTCTTATGGACATGCCTTCCTGGTGCAGCCTCCATAAAGCTACCTTGTTACACTTGGTACAAAAAACAAACAAAAAAATGTAAAGAACCCTTTTCTTTCTACCATCACTCTTATGGACATACCTTCCCGGTGAAGTCTCCATACAGTTACATTGTTTTATTTGGTACAAAAAAAAAAATCTTCTAATAAAGTCAACACATTCTAACTAAGGGTTACTTATATCATGTTTGATATATAGATTGTAACCACTAGTCAGAATTTTAGATACCTTTTAACAATTTTTTTTCTTTTTTTTCCGTAACCTCATGATTTAATGCATGACATTTTTATTGGCATGATACCACTTCTAAATGTCTCATACCCTTCCCAACAAAATAGCTAATTGATAAAAAAAAATCTATAAACCTTCCCTGACTGACTTGATACTCAGACAGAATCCTGGGGGCAGTTATACTGATGTGGGCTAAATGCAATCCTCTTTCCATCTCCAGAGCTAAGGCTCATGATGGACACATTGAATTATAGAAATTCCTGACATCAGTCATCCTTCTACTAAATCTTCATTGTTTGGTAAAAATAATCATTGCTATGCCCTTGACTTTCTGCTTTTGATATATTCTCTCTCTCATAGCACACTTTTAATAATATCCATTTTTATTTTCTATTACTGTTACTTTGTTACTCTTTAGAAATGTAGCCGCTATTTCTACATTTTGCAAAACTGTTCCAGTTGTAAAATTGTATCAGTTTTAAAATTGTATGTTGTAACATTGTTCCAGTTGTAAAGTTGTATCAGTTTTTTAACATTGTACCAGTTGTAAAACTGTCTTATTTCTAAAATTGTTCAAGTTGTAAAATTGTATAATTTTTAAATTTGGATTAGTTGTAAGCTCCCTCCAGTTTTACAATTGTACCAGTTGTAAAATTCTTCCATTTGTAAATTTGTACCAGTTGTAAAATTGTACAATTAGTAAAATTGTACTAGTTGTAAAATGTTTCCCAGTCGAAAAATTGTACCTGTTGTAAAATTGTTCCTTTTGTAAAACTGCACCAGTTATAAAATTGCTCTATTTGTAGAAGTGTATCAAATGTACCAGTTGTAAAATTGTTCCATTTATAAAATTGTACCAATTTTACCAGTAAAAAAAAAATTGTTTTATCTGTAAAATTGCACCAGTTGTTAAATTGCTCCATTTGTAAAATTGCACCAGTTGTAAAATTGCTCCATTTTTTAAAATTGTACCAGTTGTAAAATTTGCATGCCATTTCTATCACTAATTAGGGAGGGGGTTACAGGAACAAGAAGGCTAATGATGGCACATGGTGGCAATTTTAGTAATTTACACCAGTGTCTCTCAAACTTTTTTCACCCATGAACTCCCTTCTGACCTTTTTTTTTCTCCTGTGGTCCTCTGTCTTGGTCCCATTATTGTTGATAAAGAAGATCGTCAATTACACACTTGACTTGTAAATAGAATATGCAGTATGTTTTTATTTATAATATTTTACTAATACCATTTACCATAAACAGTTACACACAATATTGAATTCCTAAAGCTGAACTCCACCTTTAAAGTGGTAGTAAAGTCCCCCTGGACACTTCTACCTACAGTTAAGCTTATAATAAAGCTTACCTGTAGGCAGCAGCGGCTGGTGGGTTCTTTTTTTGGGGGGCGGCAAACAAACAACACGCCCCCTCCGCGGTGCGGCACTGAGACACCTCCCCGGCAGCGCGGCACTGACAGCACACCCCCACTTACCCGCTTGTGTGGCGGGCTGTGGTGTCATCTCCTCCTCTCCTGGAGTGCGGGCAGCGGTGGCTCCGGTGTCCGCTCCTCAAGCTTCATCTGCCATGTGTCCCCTCTTCTGCCAAAGAGCTAGGCATCCAATAGGATTGCAAGACGTTTTGGCCAATCGGGAAACAGGTCCTCCTGATTGGCGGGGAGGAACTATAGTGTGAAAATATCAAAAAACATTTTTGCTATTGTCACACAACAGGGTGGGATCTGAGTGCAATGCTCTGTGCTCCGAGGCCATCCTTTTTTGAAGTCTGTTAGAGCCTCTGCCTCTAATCAGGTGCTTCAAAAAAACATACACCCCATTGGAATCCATTGTCCGGCGTCCTGATATGTAGATCAGAGGTCCGGATGCATGGATAAGGGAGTCGGCCCCCGTGCGCCCTCTATGGATGGGCCGTCACTGCCTGTATCCCTGCAGCCGGTGACTTCACCGGCGCATGAGCTCTGAAGGAACGGCATACCCGTGCCATTCCTTCAGAGCCCTATGCCGTAAACAGTGACTCCCGTGCACATGCGCAGGAGTCACAATAGTGGCGGTGCGTCCATAGAGGGCGCCGGAGCGCTGCCCCCTCTCGCTCCGGCACCGCCACTGAAAGACAATACACAGATTCATGCATTGCATGAATCTGTGTATTGTCACCACTGCCGCGCTGCCCACTATACATATGGCCGGCCTCCTGGTGAGCGCCGGCCATATGTATTAGAGCACCGGCCAGCGGTGGGTGTAACTTGGAAGTGCCTATCAGAGCCAGCCGCTCTGATAGGCTTTCCGAATACAGCTCTCACGCTGTATTCGGCTTCCACAAACTCCTCCCAGGTACGCACGGGGGTGCGTTCCTTGGAGAAGACTGTGTGGAGGTTTCAGCCAATCAGGTTCACCGGATCTGGTTACCGGTAGCCTGATTGGCTGAAGCGACATCGAGGGCGGGAGAACACATCGAGGACGGCGCAGACCGAGGAAGGTAAGTGCAGGGCTGGGGGGGGACAGGCTGCATTTGGGGGAAACTGGCTGAATATGGGGGACAAACTGGCTGAATATGGGGGGAACTGGCTGTATATGGGGGACACGCTGGCTGCATTTGGGGGGAACTGGCTGTATATGGGGGACAAACTGGCTGCATTTGGGGGGAACTGGCTGTATATGGGGGACACTGGCTGTATATGGGGGACAAACTGGCTGCATTTGGGGGGAACTGGCTGTATATGGGGGACAAACTGGCTGCATTTGGGGGGAACTGGCTGTATATGGGGGACAAACTGGCTGCATTTGGGGGGAACTGGCTGTATATGGGGACAAACTGGCTGTATATGGGGGCACACTGGCTATATATATGGGGACACACTGGCTATATATATGGGGACAAACTGGCTGTATATGGGGGCACACTGGCTATATATGGGGACAAACTGGCTGACTGTATATGGGGGCACACTGGCTGTATATATGGGGGCACACTGGTTATATATATATGGGGGCACACTGGCTGTATATGGAAACAAACTGGCTGTATTTGAGGGGGCAAACTGGTGGCGTTTGGGCACAGTGGCTGCGTTTAATGGGCACAGTGGCGGAAATTGATTTTTTTTTTTTCAGTTTGTTTGCGCCCCCCAAAGATTTTGAGCACCAGCCGCCACTGAGTCACATCATTGCAACTTAGCCACTCAAAGGACCGCAGCCCGTGAACCCGGAAGGAAGACCGGGTGAAGATGGAAACCCTGTCAGTGGTGACAGCGTGTCGCTGGAGGGCTTCATTTAAATGTAGTTTTTTTATAATGTGCTAGCATGCGTTGCATACAAGCACATTATGACTTTACCTTGCAGGGAGAAGATTTTTATTTATTTTTTTACTTCCTCTTTAAGAATACAATAATGGGAACTGTTTTACCTGCCAAAGGATTTGTATTTCTGTCTATCCAGTCTTGAGCTCTATTACACAGCATTGCCCTGTCTAGCAGGAGAGAGCACCTTATATTTGTTACGGTTTCAATTTTTCCCCCCCATTCCTAGATAGCAAGCAATTGAGCTGCAAGTTTGAAAAATACTTGCTAAGCTATTACTGGACTTGCCAGGCTTTACAAGTTTGTTGCACAATTGCAGCAAGTCCGCATTGCATGACTCCAGATTAACTTTCTTTCCAAACATTCTGCAAGTCTGCTGTAAGTTCTGTTGTGCAAAAGTCATCCCACCACAGGGGGCACTGTGGCTGAATTTGGAAAAGTGTTAACTAGAACTTATGCTATCTTAGCTCCCACCCTGTGACGGGAAAGTGAAAAGAGAAGCAGCATACTGATGAGCTCATCTCTCTTAAAATTTTTGCATCATGCTCCTTTCACTTCAGCACACTCAACTTAACTCACTGTGCTGTTTCTCCCTCTCTGAGCCCTGCTGTACAGACTTTATAGGTGATTGCAGAAGGCTAATACCAAGTCAAAGACAAGTGCTTGCACTGCATTAAAAAATACATGTAGGGGCGTGACCGGAAGTCGACCTGGATGGCAGCCTTACCTCCTAGCTCTCTCTCAGCCCTTAATGTATCGGCAAATTTGGGGACTTTCCACCCCAACCACATGGTAGGCTCCAGGAAGACACGATCCACTAAACCAGGGGATCATCTCAACCCCCACCGGGGCACTTCCCCAGACCTCTGGACCTTCTTTCCACCATCCAGCGTGCCGCCGGACGGGGCGGGCAAGATTGTGCCGGATACCTCCACAGCCACCATGAGGTCTCCCGCACAGCTCTCCTCTTCGGTTCTTGCACAGCTCCGGACACCCAGAGAATCACAGTATCCTCCGCTGCATACTGAGGACAAGTACCAGAGCTCCGGAGCAGTAAGTTTCCCGGCCCGCCCTACCCCCCCCTCTGAGGCCTCACCGCCGAACTTGCGGGCCACCATCTTGGGACACTCTCAGCAGTACACCCAGTGCTCAGAGGCCTATCTGCAATTAATGCAGACCGCGTCTGACACAGGCATCCATGGAGCAGGATACAGCTCCCCAACCTCCTCGGAGGACTTCCCGGGCCCACCCACATCACCACCCGTTTACAACATCTGGGCCTGGGACAAACCAGATCGCCAGTTGGGGTTATGCAGGGGTGTCTTCCTCCCCCAAACAGCAGCGTCAGTCCCGTCAGGGAGAACCCTGCCTCCCCAAGCCCCAGGCAGCCACCTTTGCTACATATGCTCAGATTACCTGCTCTCCTGCCCCTTTCCATCCCCTGGACTTCCTGAGAGGGCCCCTCAGCCTGCACAGGCCCAGGCCTGGAATGAGCCCTGGGACCAGCCAACCGCTAGTTCAGCATGCGGGGTCCCACAGCTGATTCCTGCACAACCGCCACCTTACCCTTCCCCCCTCAATAACCCCAGGACATGGCTCCATTTCCACTCATGCCTCCTCAATGGCATTCCTACTTACAAACGATGCCCACCAAAGATGACTTTAGGCAACTAATAGCGGATGTGAAATCCACCTGCAGATCAGAGATCCAAGCCCTCCAATCGGGCCTTAAACACCTGGCTGACAGGGTGGAGATGGCAGAGGAGGAACTTCAGGAAACCAAGCTGGCAGTGCATAGAACCCAACTCCAAGGTGCAGACCACCGCTCCTTACTCAGGGATATGCAGCGCCACGTGGAGGACCTGGACAACAGGGGATGTAAAAATAACATCTGAGTGCGGGGGTTCCCAGAGCTGGAGGGCCCAGAGGACATATAAACCACGCTACAGTCCCTGTTCAACAACTTTATGGGTGAACCCCCTACTAAATCTATTGACATGGACAAAGCTCACTGAGCCCTACGCCCAAGGGGGCCAACTCTAAACCTCAAGACATTATTTGCAGGCTAAGCTTCTACCCCTTGAAAGAGGAAATCATGAGACAGGCCGTCTCGCCTGCAAAGTGACATTAGATGATGTTCAAATTCAGCTTTACCCAGATCTGTCATGGATCACCTTGCAAAAACGTAGACTGCTACAGCCATTGTTGCTCACTCTACAAGAGGAGAACATCCCCTACTGTTGGGATTTCTCATTTAGCCTCACAGCCAAGCATCAGGTAAAAACGGCCGTGCTCAGATACCCGGAGGACTTGGAGGCATTCTGTGACGTCCTGGACATCCAAGCTCCCCAGCTTCCTGACTGGGACCTGGTGGCCGCGCCACCCCCACCACCTACAGCCTGGCAGAAGGTCCCCCCATCTGAACGGCACCGATGCCCGGAAGCGTCCCTGAAGGGTCGCCACACACCACAACGAAAGACCTGAAGAATATCCGGTTTACCACTACAGCCAGTGGTTTTGCCATGGTTACTTCCCAACACTCAAGCCCTGTACACATGGCCGAGATTCTCGTCAGGAAAAAAACATTGTTTTTCCTGACAAGAATCTTGACAAGAAACTTGTCCCGGCCGAGTGTACACACGTACAATTCAAAAGAACCGCCGTTCTTTTGAATGGCATGAACGCGGTGACGTCATTGACTACGACGAGCGTGCGCTTGTCACATTCGATGCCGTCGCCGCCATCTTGCTACACCCTATGCCTATGCCTAGGAAGCTACCGCGCATGTGTCAAAGTAATTTCGAGCATGCGCGGGTTTCCACAGCGACAGGTAAGTGTACACACGCTCGGGTTTCTCGTCGAGAAACAGGCCGACGAGATTCTCGACGAGAAAAAAGACTGCAGGTCGTCTTTTTTCTCGTCGGGGAATCTGGGCAGTTTTCTTGACGAGAAAACTGAAACCCATGTACACACAGCTGGTTTTCTCAGCAAGAAAGCTCTCCCGGCAGTTTTTTGCAGAGAAAAACGGTCGTGTGTACGCGGCCTCAGTCTCCCTTTTATTGCCCTAGTTTAATTCTTAGTTAGCACAACGGGCGGGTCTCGGACGAGACTTTAGAGAGCGCCCTTCCGTACCCCGCCCCCCTCCCCCTCCCCCCCCCGTTTCTGGGACTTGGACTACAGTTGCTTATGGTCCTCTTGTTTTGCTTGACCGTTCTAGAGTTCCCCGTGCCACCCTGACTCACCCTTTGGGTATGGGGTTGGGGGAGTGCGCGGGAAGCTGCCTTGACCTGGGCCTACAGGCCCTAATAGGTCTTGAAATAATGTTAGCAGATTGTTACCAATGTTTTTTGACACTAACTTTTCTTTTCTCTCCCCTCTTTCTAGTCTTTCTTCTCCCCTCCTTTTCTCTTTGTCATCGTCTGGCTCCGAAGCGGCATCACAGAACCTGTCTGGATCTCCTCCTGCGGGGTGCCCGCTCCCGGCTTTTGGTATCAGGAACTCCTCCGTCCACATCAGATAAGTACCCTACCCTCTCCCCTCACCCACCCCCATGGCTAAGATACTATCGTTAAATGTTCACGGCTTGAATTTCAATAGAAAAAGGCATCTGGCACTGGGGGAGTTTAGGCGGTCGGGGGAGGATGTTATTATGGTCCAGGAAACACATTTTGACAAGGGGGGCTCTTTTGCGTTTGCCTCCAAATACTACCCTCAGATCTATCTCTCCTCAGGGCCCCATAAACGAGCAGGAGTGGCCATACTCCTTAAACAGGGATCCCCCTTTGTCAGTTCTCACCAGTACACTGATCCGCTTGGCCACTATCTTATCCTCTGGGGCCTCTGGCAGGAACGGGAGGTCACTTTTTGTGCGGTCTATGCCCCAAACGTCCGGCAGCTCGGGTTCCTATCTAAGGTATATGCCCGTCTATTCCGATCTGATCACGGGTTGCTAGTGGTGGGGGGGGACTTTAACCTGACTCAATCTGCCACCTCAGATCACCATGTGGTGAACCCCAGGGCACCTCCGCCTCGAGTGCTTAGAGACTCAAAAGCTATTCCGCCAGCTCTCTAGACGTTACGCTCTTTTTGATGCCTGGCGGGTTCCCCATCCTGGCGACTGACAGTACACCTTCTACCTAGCCCCCCACCGCACACAATCCCTGGATAGATTATTTCTTTGTCAACAATTCTGCCCTACGTTTGACCCGTGCAGCACAGATCCATCCGATCTCCTGGTCTGACCATGCTCCGCTCCTTTTGACCATAGAACTAGGTACCCCCATCAGTAGACCCTATAACTAGCGTCTGAATACGTTCCACCTCCAACACCTTCCCTCGAAATCCAAAATGGAATCTACCTTAAAGTATTACTTTGAAGAAAACAACACCCCAGACACGACTCCCTCTACATTGTGGGAAGCCCATAAGGCGGTGATAAGGGGTAAATGCCTTGTCCTGTCGGCGGCCATGAAAAAAAATGCACAAGCCCTGAAATTGCAGGCTGAGAGGGAGCTTAAGGTCCTGGAACATAGTCTGCAGAGCTCCTCCACCTTGACACTCCTTAAAAAGATCTCTTCCCTCCGTGCGACCCTTGCAGACTTGGCGATAGGCCGGGTGGAGAAAGCCTTAGTAAGATTGCGACAGTTGTTCTACGACAAAGGTAATAAAGCTCACTTCCTCCTAGCTAGGAAGTTGTGGGACAGCACCCAAACCTCAACCCCACACCAAGTCAAAAACAGCTCGGGATGCCTGGTGTCCCACCCTAGGGAAATAGCCCACTCTTTTGCAGAATTTTACACACACCTCTACAACAACCCAGACATTCCCAACAACCCCCCCTTTCCCGATCTCTCCCAGCGCATAGGTCGGTATTTGGAGCAGAGTGGGGTTTCCTGCCTTCAACCCTCAGACCTGGTCTCCCTAAATGCACCGATCTCAGTAGAAGAATTAGAACTAACCATTAAATCCCTACCCTCCCATAAAGCCCTGGGACCAGGTGGCTTCCCCATGAATATTACAAAGCATTTCTCCCTCTTTTACTTCCCCACATGTGTAAACTGTTTAATGCCTTTCTCCATACTACTTCTGTCCCCGGGGATATGCAGCGCTCCTTTATTACGGTGATACCTAAACCAGATAAGGACCCCTCCTTCTGCCCCAACGACAGGCCCATCGCCCTCTTAAATTTGGACCTAAAGATTTTCACTAAACTGCTCTCCATCCGCCTGAACATTGTCCTCCCCTCCCTTACCCACAAGGATCAGGTGGGCTTTGTCCCGCTCCACCAAGCGGGGCACAACACCAGGAAAATCATAGACCTGGTGCAGGTGGCGAACAGGGAGGGCCTGCAGTCCCTACTACTTAGCTTAGACGCTGAGAAGGCCTTTGACCACCTTGGGTGGCCCTTCCTGTTTGCCACGTTACGCCACGTAGGTTTCCGGGGCCCCTTCCTGCGGGCAATCCAACATCTATACTCCAGCCCCTCTTCTCAAGTTAAGACCCCATTTGCTCTCTCCTCCTTGTTCCCAGTGACTAATGGCACTAGGCAGAGATGCCTGCTATCCCCCTTGCCTTTTGCGCTTTGCGTGGAGCCTCTGGCCGCCACTATTTGTGGGAACCCGGACATCAAGGGCATAATGGTTGGAGATAGGGAGTTTAAAATCTCACTATTCGCTGACGACATAATCCTTACACTGACCCAACCTAGAACTTCACTCCCGAACCTACACGCGGAACTAGACCGATACAAAACAAACGCGTCCCAATCAGAGGCACTCCCGATCAACATTCCGGAAGAGGAAACAGCTCATCTACGGGCCAATTTCCCTTATACCTGGAAAACCAACGCCCTGAAGTACTTAGGGATTCGCATTTCCCCAAAATATACCACCCTTTACCAAGAAAATTTCCCCCCTCTCTTTCGCTCCATTAGGGCCCTTCTCCTCCAGTCGAAAAAACATCATATATCCCTCCTGGGGAGGGTGGTGTCGGTAAAAATCCTCCTGAAAATATTGTACCTGTTTCAAACCCTGCCCATTCCGGTGCCCTATGCCCATTTGAGGAAACTCCAGACAGGTCTGCTTCAGTTCATTTGGAACTACAAACGACACAGAATCCCCCGCTCTGTACTAATTGCGGCGCGATCAGATGGAGGGCTGGCCTACCCAGACATTGTTAAATACTACCAATCGGCCCAGCTGAGGGCAATAGCCTCCTGGTTTACCTTGCGCTCGTACAACAAATGGACGGAAATAGAAAAGCTGTGGCTCGCTCTGGTACACCCAAACAACTTATTATGGAGTGCAAATGTAGAAGTAGACCCCGAGCGTATGTTAGGTCCTATGACCATGCTCTGGCAGATGTTGGGCAAGCTGATACGCCAACACACGCTGACCTCCTTTGCCTGTAATCCGAAGGTGCCAGATAGTATCACCCATCGCATGTCCTCTCCATGAACAAAGCAGAATCTTTTCCACTTT
The DNA here is from genome assembly GCA_029206835.1 of Rana muscosa. Lineage (NCBI taxonomy): Eukaryota > Metazoa > Chordata > Amphibia > Anura > Ranidae > Rana > Rana muscosa. The sequence continues at coordinate 187,268,501 of JARGYO010005626.1, read as the reverse complement.
GGAAACCTGGTGAACCCCCTAACTCGTAAAATACGCCACTATGCCTTGACTATTGCACCTAATCTGCAGTTTTCTCCTCCGACTCCCTTTAAACATCTGATATTGGCAAAAAAGGGCTCAAAAGGGATTAATTTCAGAAATCTATAAAATATTGAATGCATTGCCCATAGATACGGCGGGCAAACATGCCTACATGGTCAAATGGGAAAAGGCTCTTGGTGAGGAGATCCCTGTGGAACAGTGGTGGGTGATCTGGCCATATATCCTACTAGCTCGGACTGCTGCTGGCGCTGCCCAGCGGGCAACTATTTACTGGAGTTGCCCGCTGATCGCTCCTTTCTGGAATTCAGTACAGCAGTTTCTGGCCAGAATCCTCGAGAGATCGATTCCCAGCACCCCTAAATTTTGTCTACCAGGCATTTCACCACTGAAAATCCCGCCCCCCTATAAGAAGTTGACCCAGCATATCCTCACGGCGGCGCGCTGTCTGGTGGCGTTGCACTGGAAACGCCCCCCCCCTCCTGAAGCCCTATATGCCAGGATCAAGGATGTGGAATTGATGGAGAGGATGACTGCCAGAATGCAAGACAGATTGGAGGCCCATGACAAGGTCTGGGAGCTGTGGCACCGCCGGGAGGACCCACCCTGATGTGGTAATTGAACCGTTCTGATGACGTCTCTCTCTCACTCTATTTTTTCCCCTTTCTCTTTCCCTCCTTTTTTCTCTTTTTTTTTCCTTTTTATTCTTTGAGTCTCCTCGCGACTCCAACAGTTATGATTATAACCTGATTATAACCTAGTATGTTTAACGACTATTTTAGCTAGAGTAATCTCTATGTTATAATGGCATAGGCTGAGAATCTACTGTCGATCCTAAATGATACTATATAAATCTGTAGAGCTAATGCACTAGATTTTGTTATACGCGCGGTTTGCAATCATTTTGCCTCAGTACCTTTGTACTTTCTCGTATGTATATTTGCCAAAAATCTCTTAATAAAACTGGGTTTGAAAAAATAAATAAAAAATACATGTAAAAAAAATATAACTGATTAAAGCGCTACCTAGATTTCAGCTTTAAAATTATCTATTAGACGCTAATTGTAACTCTTGGACTTGGTAAACAAATGCAAGTACGAGGACTGTACTGAAAATAATGCAAAAGTGGGCATAACGTTTTTATTTACTTACATCGATCTTTCAAATTTCACACATTCATAGAGTAAAGCCCCATACACACTATCAGTTTTCTTGCAGGTTTTTCTCTTCAGGTTTACCAAAACCATCTAATATGAGGTCAAACCTTAAGAGTTTCAATTCGTATGCAATCAGGCAGGCCCTTGCACTACATGGTTTTTGTAAACCTGAAGAGAAAAACCTGCAAGAAAACTGATAGTGTGTATGGGGCTTAACTCTTCCATTATAGTAACTCTTCCTGTTTAGTAATGCTTCTGCCCCGAACACACGACCAGTTTTCCCGTCGGAATAAACTCTGATGGGTTTTTCCGACGGTATTCCACTCAAGCTGTCTTGCATACACAGTGTCACACCAAATTCTGCCCGTCAAGAACGCGGTGACGTACAACACTCCGACAAGCCGAGAAAAAGGAAGTTCAATGATTAGTCCGTCGGAAAAAAAGAGAACATGTTCTCTATCTAAGTCTGTCCGAATTTCCGAGGGAAAAAGATTGATTGGGCATACACACGGTCAGAATATCCGATGAAAAAATCCCGTCTGACTTTTTCCATCTGGAATTTGGACCATGTGTATGCAGCATTCTTCTTTTTCAATGCAGGTACATAATGGACTCCAAGCAGAAGCAATGTGCTGTCATTGAGTTCTTGATGAAGGAGGGGTGCAGACTGTCCAATGTCCACAGAAGACTACAGAATGATAGAGCAATATCTTGTCATTGTTGACTCTTGTCAATGGTGTCATCTCTTCTTATCTGTAGCCTTCTGTGGATGTTGGACACCCTGCACCTCTCCTTCATCAAGAATTCAATGACAGCATGTTTCTTCTGCTTTAAATCTATTGTTTACCTGCAATGAAAAAGCTAAAGAAGAAGAGTTAATAAAGCAGAAGAAGTTACTCTAACAATATGTGAAATTTGAACAACCTATGTAAGTGATTAAAAACGTTATGCCCTATTTTGCATTGCTTTCAGTAAAGTCCTCGTACTTGCATCTGTTTACCAAGCCATGAGACTTACATTAACCACTTCCTTACTGGGCACTTAAACCCCCTCCTGCCCAGACCAATTTTCAGCTTTCAGCACTGACGCACTTTGAATGACAATTGCGCGGTCATACAACACTGCACCCAAATGACATTTTTATCATTTTTTTTTCCACAAATAGAGCTTTCTTTTGGTGGTATCTGATCACCTCTGCGTTTTTTTTTTTTATGCTAAAAACAAAAAAATTCTACATATTTTTGGTAAAAAAAAAAATTGCAATAAGCGTTTATTGATTGGTTTGCGCAAAAGTTATAGCGCCTACAAAATAGGGGATAGATTTATGACATTTTTATTTTTTATTTTTTTCCACTAGTAATATCGGTGATCTGCAATTTTTGTCAGGACTGCGATATTGCGGCGGACACATCGGACACTTTTGACACTATTTTGGGACCATTCACATTTATACAGCGAACAGTGCTATAAAAATAAGGTTAACCACTAGGGGGCGGGAAGGAGTTAAATATGTTCCCTCATGAGTGATTCTTACTGTGGGGGGAGGGGACTGACTGGGGGAGGTGACCGATGGTTGTCCCTATGTACAAGGGACACACCATCAGTCTCCTCTCCCTAGCAGGACTTGGATCTCTGTGTTTACACACAGAGATCCACGTCCTTGGCTCTGTGACCGCCGATCGCGGGTACCTGGCGGACATCGCGGCCGCCAGGCACGCGCATCGGCACCCGCGTGACACAGCGGGCACAGCTCTTCCGTGATGCGCGCCGCCGCGGGCGTGCATTGCGGAAGTAAATAAGAGGACGTCCTGGGTTGCCGCCGTCCTGGTACACGGTGATATGCCTTTCAGTCCAGACTATGGTGAGTACCAGGTCTCCTTGGGTTTGACCTCCTCACCATTCCCCACACCTCAGAATATAATGTTGTCATATATTCACCATTACTCTTTCTATCTTACAACAGATATAACTGTGCATCTGCCCCTGAGGAAGCGAGGAGATCTCGCGAAACGCGTAGGGCTTACTTGATGCCCCAAATATCTAACTGTTGACTCATGCTTATATCCCATGTACTTTATATATATGAGCTCATGTCATTATATTTTATATATTGTGTGCAATTTACTGGTCCACCTGACATTTATTTTCATTATGTATCTTTATGGATGTATTGTCAATGTTTTTTATCCATTTTCTGTACCCATGCTATACACCCTGGCCACTATGCCTGGTGACATACTATTATTGTTGTCTCCAACTTGGTTTGCAGCCATGTTGTCTTGAATAAATAGATTACATTACAATCTCTATGTCTACATGTGCCTATCTCTTCCACCTCATATAAAGTCCCAGGGCGTATTCTTTTCTTTCTTGTTTACACACAGAGATCCACGTCCCTGGCTCTGTGACCGCCAATTGCGGGTACCTGGCGGACATCGCGGCCGCCAGGCACGTGCATCGGCACCCGCGTGACACAGCGGGCACAGCTCTTCCGTGATGCGCGCCGCCGCAGGCGCGCATTGTGGAAGTAAATAAGAGGACGTCCTGGGGACGTCCACCCGGCAGTTCAGGTCCACGCTGCAGCCGTCTTTCGGCTATAGCGCGGATCTGAACTGGTTAAGCATCTGATAGATGATTTTAAAGCTGAACTCCAGGTAGCTCTGTAATCACTTATACTTTTTTACATGTTGTTAGAGTAACTCCTTTTCTATAGTAACTCTTCTTCTGCATCTTCTTTTTCATTGCAGTTAAATAATAAATTCCAATCAGAAGCAACATGCTGTCATTGAGTTCTTGAAGAAGGAGGGGTGCAGGCTGTCCAACATCCACGGAGGGTTACAGAATGTTTACATAGATGACATAATTGATAGACTTGTGCATTCGTTTTCGCCCGAATGCATTTTCGTCTGAATTTAGGGGATTTTCGCATTCGTTTTAACAAACGATAATGAATGTGCAGAATCAGAAATCAGAAAGATCCGACATAAAAAATGTTTTATTTTCGTTTCGTTGCGACAACAGTTTGATTAAGATAGAAGATTAGACACGACAGTGACAATAGCGATCTGTGTCTATCGAACCTACGGTTGAATGTGCCTAACCTAACTCTATTATTCCAAGATTATTCGACATAGAGAAAAAATATTCAACATTATAGAGACATGAAGATTCGACGATGCAGCTAAAAACATACAATCGCCAAGAGCGGACATTTATGGTCAAATGCTCCGCTCATAGGCTATAGAAGAATTCTAATGTTGCTTGATTAGTAATAGGGATGAGCTTCGAGTTCGAGTCGAACTCATGTTCGACTCGAACATTGCCTGTTCGCCCAACAACGAACAATTTGGGGTGTTCGCGGGAAATTCGAAAAGTCTATGGGAGAAATCTAAAGTGCTAATTATGAAGGCTTATATGCAAGTTATTGTCCTAAAAAGGGTTTGGGGACCCGGGTCCTGCCCCAGAGGACATGTATCAATGCAAAAAAAGATTTAAAAACTGACGTTTTTTTAGGAGCAGTGATTTTAATAATGCTTAAAATGAAAAAATAAAAGTGAAATATTTCTTTAAATTTCGTACCTGGGGGGTGTGTATGATATGCATGTAAAGTGGCACATGTTCCCCGTGCTTAGAACTGTCCCTGCACAAAGTGTCATTTTTGAAGGAAAAAAAGTCATTTAAAACTCACTCGTGGCTATTAATGAATTGTCGGCTTTTATCAATACATAGAAAAGTCGTTGATAAAAATAAAAAAAAAGCGTGGGGGTTCCCCCAAATTCAATTACCAGGCCCTTTAGGTCTGGAATGGATATTAAGGGGAACCCCGATGCAAATTTTAAAAAAAATGGCGTGGGGTTCCCCCTAAATATCCATACCAGGCCCTTGAGATCTGGCATGGATTTTAAGGGGAACTCCACCCCAAATTTTAAAAAAGTGGAGTCCCCCCAAAAATCCATACCAGACCCTTATCCGAGCACGCAACCTGGCCGGCCGCGGCGGAAGAGGGGGGGACGAGAGAGCGGCCCCCCCTCCCTCCTAAACCGTACCAGGCCACATGCCCTCAACATGGGGAGGATGTCCCCATGTTGATGGGGACAAGGGCCTCATCCCCACAACCCTTGCCCGGTGGTTGTGGTGGTCTGCGGGCGGGGGGCTTATCGGAATCTGGAAGACCCCTTTAACAAAGGGGACCCCCAGATCCCGGCCCCCCCCATGTGAATTGGTAAGGGGTACATTGTACCCCTACCATTTCACGAAGAAAGTATCAAAAAATGTAAATAAAAACACACAAACACCTTGAAAAAGTCCTTTATTAAAAAAAAAATAATAATAATAAAAAAAAACATTCCAGCGATGAAATCCAGTGTCCCGCGGCGATCCCGATGTCCAGCACTGACCATCATTGGTTGTGCCTGTGCGGACCTGATGGGGAACTTCCTCCACTGTGTTTTAAATGTATAGACCCGCCCCTTCTAAAGTTCCCCATCAGGTCCGCTCAGCGGACCAGATGCGGAACATGAGAAGGGGCGGGTCTATACATGTATTACACAGCGAATGAAGTTCCCCATCAGGTCCGCCCCCTCGGTATGTCCGACCCCGCCTACATCATTGGCCTGAGTGGGGAACTTCCTTCACTGTGTAATTTAAATTTACACAGTGAAGGAAGTTTCCCGCTCAGGCCAATGACGTAGGCGGGGTCCGACATACCGAGGGGGCGGACCTGATGGGGAACTTCTCTCACTTTGTAATACATGTATAGACCCGCCCCTTCTCATGTTCAGCATCTGGTCTGCTGAGCGGACCTGATGGGGAACGAGAGAAGGGGCGGGTCTATTCATGTATTACACAGTGAACAAAGTTCCCCATCAGGTCCGCCCCCTCGGTATGTCAGACCCCGCCTACGTCATTGGCCTGAGCGGGAAACTTCCTTCACTGTGTAAATTTAAATTTCACAGTGAAGGAAGTTCCCCGCTCAGGCCAATGACGTAGGCGGGGTCGGACATACCGAGGGGGCGGACCTGATGGGGAACTTCATTCGCTGTGTAATACATGTATAGACCCGCCCCTTCTCATGTTCCGCATCTGGTCCGCTGAGCGGACCTGATGGGGAACTTTAGAAGGGGCGGGTCTATACATTTAAAACACAGCGAGGAAGTTCCCCATCAGGTCCGCACAGGCACAACCAATGACGGACAGCGCTGGACATCGGGATCGCCGCGGGACACTGGATTTCATCGCTGGAATGTTTTTTTATTTTTATTATTTTTTTATTTTTTAATAAATTACTTTTTCATGGTGTTTGTGTGTTTTTATTTAAATTTTTTGACACTTTCTTCGTGAAATGGTAGGGGTACAATGTACCCCTTACCAATTCACATGGGGGGGGGGGCGGGATCTGAGGGTCCCCTTTGTTAACGGGGTCTTCCAGATTCCGATAAGCCCCCCGCCCGCAGACCCCCACAACCACCTGGCAAGGGTTGTGGGGATGAGGCCCTTGTCCCCATCAACATGGGGACATCCTCCCCATGTTGAGGGCATGTGGCCTGGTACGGTTCAGGAGGGAGGGGGGGCCGCTCTCTCGTCCCCCCCTCTTCCCCTGTGGCCGGCCAGGTTGCGTGCTCGGATAAGGGTCTGGTATGGATTTTTGGGGGGACTCCACGCCATTTTTTTTTTAATTTGGGGTGGAGTTCCCCTTAAAATCCATGCCAGATCTCAAGGGCCTGGTATGGATATTTAAGGGGAACCCCACGCCATTTTTTTTTTTAATTTGCGGCGGGGTTCCCCTTAATATCCATTCCAGACCTATAGGGCCTGGTAATTGAATTTGGGGGAACCCCCACGCTTTTTTTTTTTTTTTATCAATGACTTTTCTATGTATTGATAAAAGCCGATAATTCATTAATAGCCGCGAGTGAGTTTTAAATGACTTTTTTTCCTTCAAAAATGACACTTTGTGCAGGGACAGTTCTAAGCACGGGAAACATGCGCCACTTCACATGCATATCATACACACCCCCCAGCTACGAAATTTAAAGGAATATTTCACTTTTATTTTTTCATTTTAAGCATTATTAAAATCACTGCTCCCGTAAAAACATCTATTTTTTAAACCTTTTTTTTGCATTGATACATGTCCCCTGGGGCAGGACCCGGGTCCCCAAACACTTTTTAGGACAATAAATTGCATATAAGCCTTTATAATTAGCACTTTAGATTTCGAACGTTCGAATCCATTGTATTTAATAGGGTTCTAAAGTTCACACGAACATTCTGTCTGTTCGCAGGTTCTGGTGCGAACTGAACAGGGGGGTGTTCGGCTCATCCCTGATTAGCAATAATAATTAATACATATAATTATTACTAGTCATACAACATTAGAATTCTACTATAGCTTGTGTGCGGAGCATTCGACCGGAAATGTACGATTGCGGCGTCGTACAATTTAGCTGCTTCGTCTAATCTTCTTAGAACTTTCGACAGACACCATTAGCCTTCAATTGACAGATTCGACCTAAATTAATTTGGATTTTCGGACGAATTGATTTTTTAATGAAACAAAATAAATCAAAACTAATTTGGGGAGTAACTAAATAAATGTATTTTTCGGACGAAAACGAAATTCTGAAATGAAATATTTCAGTGTGCACATGTCTAATAATTGACAAGAGTCAAAAATGACAAGATATTGCTATGTAGCCTTCTGTGGACAAGCTGCTGATAAGACCTGTGCTTTGAATTCACACTGGAAAAAATGCCATTGTATGTCCGGTTCACTTCTGGTTTGTTCACTTTGTTGCCAGTGACGAAGGGGGCACTTGGACCCCTGAAACTGGTTGGCTACTTTTTGAATTATACCCCTAAACCTTTAAAGGATATCTAAAGTCTTGTTTAAAAAAACAAAAACAAACAAACAAACATGTTATATTTATCTCCACTATGAAGTTGGTTTTGCACATATTGGCCCCGATCCTCCTCTTCTCGGGTCCCTCAGCGGCGCTCCTGGCTCCTCCTCTTCTCGAGTGCCCCATTGGAGAGCCACTCTCTCTCTCTTGGGGCACGCTCCCGTGTCCTGCTGCTGCCTTCATAGACACAGAAAGCAGGACTCGGCTCAGCGTCATTGGATTATATTGACAGCAGTGGGAGCCAATAGCTGCGCTGCTATCAATCTATCCAATAAGGACCCGAGACATCGGCTGGTGTGCTCGCCCCTGTCGCTGGAAAGACCGGGTTCAGGTAAGTAAAAGGGGGGGCTCTGTGGGGCTGCTTCACCTTAATGCATAGTATGTGAAAAACATTGAGGGATTACAACCCCTTTAATGGTATTCAGTTGTATCTGGACCTATTAGCAGTGGTGTGGTGCTTCAATTTCAACTCTTTCTACATCACACTGCAAGCCAAGGAGACTGTCGAGATCCTCTGGGGTGTAGCAGCCACCTTCCCAGGAACCAGATCATTTACACCACATGTGTCAAACAGGGGGGGCTCGCCCCTGTCCTGCAGCTGTGGCACTCCCCTCATCTTCGCCCAGATTCTGTCTCAGCAGTCGGCAGCAGAGAGGAGGACAGAACTCCTCCTACAGATCGTTCACCTCTCTGTGCAGCCACAGCACACCCTCATCTCTACCCCCACCTTGTCTCAGCAGTCGGGAGCAGAGCGGAGGAGAGAACTCCTTCTACAGATCCTTCACCCCTCTGTGCAGCCACAGCACACCCTCATCTCCGCCCCCACCTTGTCTCAGCAGTCATAAGCAGAGCGGAGGAGAGAACTCCTCCTACAGATGCTTCACCTCTCTGTGCAGCCAAAGCACACCCTCATCTCTACCCCCACCTTGTCTCAGCAGTCGGGAGCAGAGAGGACAGAACTCCTCCTACAGATCCTGCACCTCTCTGTAAAACCGTAGCACCCCCTCGCCTCTACCTTCCCTGTTCTCAGCATTCAGCAGACTCCAGCAGCTGACTCCAGCCCTCCTCGGTTCCTCCCCCAGACCCTACACTTGCTGCTTCCCTGCTCCATCGTCAGCTTCTTCCTGTCAGTAGCACAAGATAAATGGGGGGTGTGCACTGTAATGTAAAGGGGGGACTTGGGTTCTGATGGTGGGGGGACTCTTGACATCTGATGTAAAGGGGGTTGGGGTGCTCTGGACATCTAGTCTGCCCCTTTGAGGGCAACTATAATGCTGATGCGGCCCATGATGAAATTGAGTTTGACACACCTGATTTACAATACCAATAAAATAAATCTACAGGTCCAGTGCTATCTTTCCACTTCCCTTAACTGATGTAAAGGGAGATCTGATGTGAAGATTCTGAGGCATAGAACAAAAATCAGATTCGGACCTCTGCAGGACGAAACTTTTACTGACCAGAGCATCGGTGAATTGTAATTCAGTACGCCATGGTGTAGATTGATAATGACATGGTGTAGATTGATTTTTTTTTTACTTTTTGCTAAAACAATTTTCAAATAAGTTATACTGCTTATCATGGGGTACAACCCCCCAATATTTTCAAGACATAAACTAATAAAAAATAATATATATATATATATATATATATATATATATATATATATATATATATATATATATATACACACACACATATAAACATATTTTTATTTTTATTATTTTTTTTTTTCTTTTTTACCAGACAGTTTGTTTCATAATTTTTTGCACTTCAAGCTCCCAACTTCTGAATCAATTTTTTATAAACTAGTGAAATGCCAAATCAAAGTAGGTTACAGATGATGTTATAAATAAAAAAAAGGTATTATTGTGAAGACATTTACAAATACGCTAAATTTTTCCTAAATTTGCTGCTTGAATTGTTTTCAATCTGTTGCTTCTTCGCCTGTGTAACAGATTAGTTTGTGTGTGTTTATTTTAAAAAATGTTCCTCCGGGTACATATTGGATCAGAAAAGTTTTGTATTCCTTTTGTTATGAATCAGAATTACATATTTTGTTTCATTTTTTTTTTTGTCTCTGAATTTCAGAACAGGTACTGCTTGTATTGCTATTCTTTTTGTTTTGCTGCTCGTCAATAATTCTATTGCCGGACGGGCTGAAAACATGACAGCTAGGTTCAACCTTTGGTAGAAATTCTCTCTACTGATCGAAGGAAAGAGAATAAAAAGTAAAGCAAGATACAAAAACTAGCAGAAACATGTCTGGTCCAACCAATAAATTGCTGGCAGATTCTCCCTCTATTTACCGTTAAACTATGTAATTTATTTTTATCACTTCCTGTAAAATTTTATTAACAGTGCATGAGCATTATGAAAATTCAAAAGCATGATATTTGAACTGGATTTGCTGATGATGCATATTTTTTTTCTTCTTTGCAGTCTTTAATTAGAGGTGGTTAAAATGGTACTAGAGGAAGGTGTGATTTTGTGTCATTTCTTCAGCGTTGTCACATGAAAAGATATAATACAATATTTATAAAAATGTGAGGGGTGTACTTACTTTTGTGAGATACTGTACATTTAGATCAGGTAGGCTTTTTGTCACATAGACAAGCTGCTGGCCAGATTCGAAGGGCGATAGATTTAATATCAATCTTGCATTCTATAGGTGTATTGGTTGGACACTTTCCAGAAACAGACAGATATCTCCCAATCCCTAGTAATTAATAAAAAGAGAAAAATAAGAGAGACTATGCTCTCTCAGGGTTGATGGGAATTTAATTGGATATGTATGTTATTAAGGCGAGCACACAAAACAAATTCTTTAAGAAAATATTAATTTATTAAGTAGTATCATTTAAAAGTAACACAGTCATATTACATATTTAGATCATGAGTTGATGCTTGAAGCACGAGATGAGATGCTTGATAATGCAGGGAGCCAACATGTTTTGCAATGTGCTTCTTCAGAGAACTGCATACATCTATAATTGCATCTAGTTTATACAGGACATAGAACATGTCATTAGTATAATATGAAAAAAGCAGTTATAAGTTATGTAGCGCCCATCCCAAATGGTTGGGACGCTATGTTTAAATTTAGGGGATAGTCTGAGCCAATAGTTGGGCTCAGACCTACTGATTGCTCTGAATGCTTGCTTCTGCTCTGGTTGCGATACTGCCTGGCAGTTATTTTCCCTGTTTCTCCTGTAGGTGGCACTGCCACCACCGGCCCATGTTGGAATACAGGGGTATCACAGCGTATTGAGTATGCCTTCTTGGCAGCCGGGCGGTGGGTGTGGTTGGCCAGCTGTGTATGCTGGGGAGGGGTACATAAGGGGCAGATGCCATTGAGAGGGTCTTCTTCCTGGTGCGCCTCGTGGCCCTCATGGCACGGGGTGCATGTGTGTGTTTTAGCCCCGGGCACATTCAGCCCGAGGCTACATCGCTGCTCGGTAGGCCCGGCTCTGCTGGTTTGGGCCTACATTTCTGAGGGTATCCCAAGCTGTCCATCCGTGGAAAGGAGGCTCTTGAGGAGGGAAGCCGGGGGAGGACCTGCCCCGGAGGAGACTGGCGTAAGGCCGATGTCTCGGGAGAGGCCTGGCAACCCATTCAAGGAGGCATTCACTATACTAGAAGCCCTGCAATACGCTGGTCTGGCTTAAAGGCTCTATTATTGCTCGGCTGGAGGTTCAGGACTTTTAAAATCCTGTGGCAGAGGATTCCTGGACGCATCCTAAAGTTCATCAGGTTTGTGGCAGAGACCCAAGTTCACCAGGTCTGTGGCAGAGACCTTCGTTCACCTATAGCAGTTTGTGGCAGAAACTGTCTAAAGACTGATCACTGCATCATTCCGGTTGCTAGGACCGTGAAAGGGGACTATCCGGGTGAGCAATACCCACTCAGGCTTGAGTGGCGGATATACTGACTGTTTGCATCTCTTGTACTGTGTGCTTGAACCTTCCCCTACTTCTCTCGTTTACCACTTTCTCTAAAGTTCTACAGCAAAAAGAAGATAAAGCCTTACTGTTGAGGTTTTACATCTGTGTGGACATTGACTTTTCTGAAAACCCTTTACCCTGACAGTGGAAGCCATGGAGGTAGTGATCCAAAATTAATCAGCGGCCCCTTCGGGGGTATTGCTACAGTCATAACAAAGATAAAAGTTTTTGGTCATATTTAACACTGTAAATTGGCAGCAGAGACTGCCCATGCTCACCTGGTCTATAAAGTTGGACGACTTAAGCACATCATCGCACAGGCCTCACCCTCGCCGTAGACTGTGGCTATTTACCTAGTGGAAGCCAGATCCACCAGGATGGCAAATGGGGATATTGGATCATTGTAGCAGCTGAAATGGTGCATTCAAAGAAATCTATGAGTTTAATAAGGTAATTATAATGAAATAATCATAATGACTATATTAGGTACAATTAGGTGTAATTTGATAATGGCTAGTAGTGTATTACGAAGGCTAGTTACAGCTACTGTAGTAATAAAACTGCTATGTACCCAGTTTGCCTTTTTATTCAGAGGGGATATTCTAAATCCACTGTTATATGAATAGCCCTAATTGCACAGGGTAGTAATAAGGTTGGGGTAAAAAATGTTTATATTCTCATAGTGGATTGAAAATTTATGAAGAAAAAATGGACTTTGCAGGCACTATTTAAAAAAGTAGCAAAAATATTTAATATTACACAGAATAGTACAAAAGTAACACTAATTATTCGATTGCCCATTTCAAGTATTGCCACGTCATCATGGTGCTTTATGGCATGTTGATTTACATGCATTCCCATTATCTATGTCCAGTCGTCCTGATTCCTGGCGCCTCTCCTTCCAAGTTCAATGAACACCCTTTCCGCCGCTGCTTGGGAGACCTGAGCGGCGTGGGAAATATGCGGCCGCCCAAGCCATTGGGGATTGGCTCACTCCCTCCCAATCCAGCAGGGTTGCCAACTTTCAGTAAATTTACAAACAGTATGCAAAATCTGTAATTTTTGCATCTGCCCATGAATGTCCATTATGTACATGCAGTCTGCATGTTCATAATGGACATTCACAGACAGATGCAAAAATTACAGATTTTGCAAACTGTTTGTAAATTTACTGAAAGTTGGCAACCCTGCAATCCAGAGAGAGGACACATCCTCCATCAGATGTGTCGATCGAGCACTTCCGGCCTTTCTCACATTCGGGACACACCAGTAGTCTCTGAGTGCACAGGCGCCGGTGTACTCAATTGGCCGGCTCGCGTGACGTCAGACGCAGTCTGCAGAGCGCATGAGCGGGGTGCATATAAGAGCGAGGCCAGGACTTCATTCTCCAGGTGCCACCGGGGAGTGAGGTCGTAGTGCACACCTTGCATATATGCAGTGGGGATCCTATCTGGATGCGGATTACAAAAATCTCTCTTGTTAAAGGTATGTACCTCAGCGTTCTTAATCCATGCCATCTCTATGGCCTCATGCATTAATCTATACAGTAGCTTATTCCCACATATATATTCCTTTGCCAGATTTGCCATACTTCTTATAGTGGAAACAGCACAGCATTGATTCCAGCATCCAGGAGATGCATGAACATAATATAAGCAATTTAAAACTCTTCTTATATTTGAATATAATTTTCTTAAATCTATTGATATCCTATTGGATCCTGGACCTTTGTTAAATCAGCTAGTAGCCATCTTTTTGTTTATTTTTGTTTATAGTGAGGCCCCGGTCCACTTCAGACTAATATGTGATCTCAGAGCTACTTATAAATCAATCTTTAAGCAATAGTAAAAAATTCCAATAAAGGTATGTTCTATAGTATATGCTTAATTTACCATACCAATTTAACATGTTGCAACTCTATAGTGCCTGCGTTCTGAATTTTTTTGAAAGTTAGTACCACCTTTCTTCTCTTGCCTTTAGAATCAATATCCCAATTGAGATTTCCGCATCCAGAGGCCTCCAGGCATCCCTACGTTTATCTTTATTATATTCTAACAATTTTCTACTTATGTAAGTAATGGTTCATTTTTCGGAACAAATGTTATGTTTCCATATATAATCTTCTAATATGGTTAAAACATTCCTTATTTATATACTTTCTAGTTACCTGGTGCACCCCCATATTTCCTTCACACACGCCTCCCCTATTGGCCTTGTGGCCGGTGACGGTATAGGGACGGCCTACCACTCCAAATCCATCTGGGGGTGGGGTTTGTATGGTAGAGGTGTTGAGGTATAGGGACGACTGCACAAGATACTCCCCAATAACACCAAACAATTTTGGTGAGTTTTTCATCTATACTAATGCCATTGACATTAAAACTGTTTTTAGGCATGTATTGTAATATTATGTATATTAAAAGTGTTTTTTCTTTGAAACCTAGAAGCTCCTGAGGAAGCGATCTGTCTAATCGTGAAACAAGATGAGCTAATTTTAATGTCTCAAGAACTTCGTGGATACTTACCAAAAAGATACTCTTCCATCATTCCTGGCGTGGGCTTCTTCAATTTGTATATCCCCGCAACAAGTGAAACCTACTACTATTGAGTATCGATCTTTGGTTTAACACGTAGTCCTTTTTCTATATACTGTATGTTTTCTTTTTGTGTATTCATTTGGATGCATCAAGTGTAACTTTTGTATTATTCTGTGTAATATTAAATATTTTTGCTACTTTTTTAAAATAGTGCCTACAAAGTAAATTTTTTCTTCATAAATTTTCAATCCAATTACGTTAGAATGTGGCACATTAGTTAACTAGGGTGTTGATTACCACCCGAGGGCACCCGAAATCAACTACAAACGATATTCTCATAGTGGCTCTTATTTGTACTAATGCAACTTATGTTATAGATCCGGAGGATTAAGTTAATATCAATCTTGCATTCATCTTGGGATGGGGGGCAGCTAGGACTGGGATGCTTTTGTCTATTGACATTCGCAAAGCTTTTGACTCTCTCCTGGCCCTTCCTTTTCAGGGTCCTGAAGGAGTGGGGGTTCGGTCCGAAATTCGTGACTTCATTACACTCCCTATATAGCTCTTCTTCAGCCCAGATTGTATTGTGCAGCCACAGATCAGGCCCGTTCCCCATCTTTTCAGAAACTCACTAGGGATGCCCTTTATCCGCCCTCCTGTTCGTTGTAGCCATGGAAAGCCTAGAAAAAGCCATCTGCCAGCATCCCAGCATTCAGGGTATAGAGATTGGTGGTAGGAGCCACAAGTGAGCCTTATTCGCAGATGACTTGCTGTTATTTATCACCTCTCCACATACTGCTCTGCCAAATTTGCTGTCCCTTTTGGATCGCATTGGGAAAATCTCACTTTTGTTAGTAAATCAAGATAAATCAGAGACCATGAATGTTAACCTGCCTGAGTGGATACTGCAGAGCCTTCAGAACCAATATCCCTTCCTTTGGCAGCAAACATCCCTTGCATACCTAGGAGTACACCTAACTCCTAACATTTCATCACTATATAAGACAAATGATCCACCATTGTTCGTTGAACTCTTCAAGGACATGAAGGCATGGTCTGATGTGAACTTGTCTTGGAAGGGGAGAATATCCTCAGTAAAGATGACAGTCCTACCCAGGATATTGTACTATTTCCAAACTTTGCCCATTGAGGTCCCTGTTAACGCAACGTGGCAATTTCAATCAAAAATCTTCTGGTATGTCTGGGGTACTAAGGGCAGCGGGATAGCACGTCCCGCGATGTACGCTTCTAAGAAAATAGGAGGTTTGGGAATGCCAAACTTTAGACAATATTATATAGCGGCACAACTAACCCAACTTTATCAACTACATAGCAAACATTGCAGGTCAGACTGGGTGCCCTTAGAGGCCCAGGCTTGATCCCCGCTTTAAATGGACCTGGTGCTTTGGACTCCCTTTGCGATATCGTAAAGCCATACTATTCCCTACACTTGCCCACTCCATTCGTCTATGGGATATGAGCTGTAGGAGATGGCGATTATGCTCACCACACACACCAGCGACTCCTCTTTGGCAAACCCTTGTTTCCACCAGGAATGCAGGCTGTGGGCTTTGACTTGTGGATAAGCAAGAGACTTGGGGACTATATTGAACATAGAGGGTTACATCTGCTATCACACTTTGTTAACAGTCTGGAGATGCCCCACTCTGAAAATTTCCATCTATAACAAATCTATCATTTTCTTAAATCACTACAGCAATCCAGTCCAGACCTAGCAGTATGCACCGTGTTGAAAATAGGTGCATGCAGGAGGTCTCTCTGGGGGGGGGGGGGCATCTCCATGCTATATAAACGACTCTCCAATCCTACGGCCATGTTAAGTTATCAGTTGGCATGGGAAAGGGACCTGAACATATCTCCTGAGGCAGAGGACTGGCATAAATGGAGCAAACAAATTCACAAAGGTGTATTAAACGTCACTTTGGTTGAGGCTAGCTATAAAGTGCATGCTAGATGGTACCTAGTGCCAGAACGCCTCTTGAAGATGTTTCTGGGCTTGTCGGCCTCCTGCTTCAGAGGATGTGGATGCCCTTGACGCCTTTACATACATGGTGGACTTGCCCTAAAGTGTGCCGTTTTTGGATGAGAGTACGCTCTTATTCTTTCAGCTACGTTGGTTAATATTATTAAAGATGCGAGTATTGCCCTACTGGATAAACCAGTCAAAAATGTCCCAAGGCACACACAGACCTTAATATAGTTCATGTTCCTGGCAGCCAAAATTGCTATTGCAACCTCTTAGAAAAGCCCAGTTGTAGACATAGCCCTAATGAAGCATAAACAAACTTTGCATAATGCTAAATTAAAAAATGGTTAGTGTCTTGCGAGACAAGCAACATCTTTTCGACAAAATATGGTCTCCTTGGCTGGCCTACTTGCAGGTCCCAGACATTAAATGTTGATTCCGGAAACGTTTGGCCTAGACTCCTGGATGGACTCACTTCCTTTTCTTCCCTACTTACTACTTTTCTTTTTGCACTCTCCCCCAATTTACCCCTTACTTTACTTACTGTTCACAAACAATTGGTATTGGGAGCCACATTATCCAGAAAAGAATGCATTGTGTTCTGATAATGGAGAGAAGAATTGCAGTCTACAATGTAAGATAAAAGTTTAATTGTTTGAAGAATATTTAATGAAGATTTTGCAATTATTTTGTTTACAACTTTTCTGATAATGGGTGAACGTTGGGAGGACCTGTAAGGCTACCCCCGTGAGGGCCACATCTTCCACCCACGGGGGGCCTTGTGGGTTTCCTCTATGCAATCACCCACATAATGTTTGGTTTTTATGTATGCTCTTGTGTGCTATCTTATTCGCAAAGCCTCAAATTAGTTTCTCCTCCCACTCAGCCCCCTCCCTTTTGTTTCCTATGTATTTGTAATGCCAAATGATTTGAGCATGGCAAGGATTGTTTGCCGCTCTATTTTGTGATGCTCATAAATACTTTGTCTATAAAAACTATTGTTACAGAAAAATGTGAGGGGTGTACTCACTTTTGTGAGATACTGTATGTTAGAGCAGTGTTTCTCAACCTTTTTTCAGTCAAGGCACCCTTTAAAATTATGGGCAGTCTTAAGGCACCCCTTTCTTAAATGTAAAAAACTATTCTAATAGCGTTACACAATGCAACATCCACACAGAGAAGACCAAACAATAGAGGTGATTTATTCTTCCAAACCAAATACACTTTTGCACACTAATACCGACTAGTATTCCAATATTTAATGTCTCCCTCAATTTCCAGCCAGCTAATGTCACCCCAATGCTGAGGGAGAGGGGCACAGGAGGATCAAACAAGGATGCTGTGGAGGCAACAGAGATCCTCCTTTTTAACTGATGACATAATTGGTTGTTAGAATGCCAGTTTCTAGAAAGTCGTAATGGTGCATAATCAAAACCCGTGGTTTTGTGTAACTATAGGCAAGCTTGATCCACCTGCTGGCTTGTATATAATTTTTGATACATTTTTAGGCATATTGCCTCTGCACCCTGGCTGAAAAGGGCATTGTTAGACATCCCATATTACAACAGTCTGGGACTTTATGAACTAGAGAAGCATGTCTCCACCCATATAAAGGGTAAGCAGCAATATTACCGGTATATATCTTTAGTTTCTATGACCTATCTTGGTACTTGTTCAAAAGTGTTGATATATTTGCTTTATTAGGTTTATATGTCCACTTTTGGTAGGAATGGAAGCAAAATATGGAGATGAGGTCAACATGATCCTGGTGGATTATTTTTGAAATAACTACATGTTCTTGTTCATCCTTATAGAAACTAAGTGATCCTGTATGTGAGTAATGTTGGACTATTATCTTTAGTTCCCTTTTGGAAGATATACGTATTATTATTAACTAAACATTCTAGATTTGATTAGAATAGAGTTTTTCTTTGGCTACCTCCTCGCCACTACTTGCTTTTTGTTGTCTCGATGCCTGCCATGGGAGTTCTCTACATGCTAGCCATATAGTATTATAAGGAAATAAAGCTGCGCAACTACGTAAAAATTGTGAATAAAAATAACCGAAAATTATTAAGTGTGAAATCACAATGTGATATCACCTCAAAGGTGACGTGACTGAACAATATAACATGTAAATGTAACAATGAATGATATACTTTGAGCCTCTGGGTAATAAATGATGTTACACTCTATTCCTTGGTATTAACACAAGAGAATTCAATAGCAGTTCATAAATGGCATAAAGTCCCCAGAAAAAGAATAAAGTGTATAAGGGTTCAATCTCTTCAAAATTGAATTTGTGACTTCAAAACTGAAACACCATGGAAGAAGTGCTGATACGACAGAAAGGAATCCACCACCTTATCTTTCTCAGGCTGCTTACCAGAAATCCTGATCCCTGAGAGAGATCAGTCTGAGTAGATGGCTATTATCCCCGCCAGGGTCTCTAATTGGCTCTCTCTGTACTTATATTCCTCTAGGCTTCAGTCTGTAGTCCCCAGATATCTCCACAAATCACATTTAGGGTGAAAAAGAAAGCCCCATAGCGTAATCCAATATTATAAAACGTTTATTAAAATAAAAAGATGCACTTACAGCATGTTGAATAAAAAACAGCAGTGGTTGTGTATAAGGCCGGCCGGCTCTCACTACCCGTTGCTTCCGGGATTCGTATTGTGGTGACGTCAGCACGCCGCTCCTCCCTACGTCGTTTCGACAAACCTGTCGTCATCCAGGGGCACAGGCGGCGTGCTGATCCACCACCATTTTATGTGTTGTGAGCGATAGCTGGGTCCGCCCAGAACAGAGTTCCCAGCATCCCAGCTGCGGGTGTCGCCATCTTGAAAATGGGCAAACTGCCCTTACATTAATAACCTATTACCTTTGATCTCACTGTCGGATCCTACTCCGACATATAGATACAAAAGATCACGGCCGGGATATCCACTCACTATGAGTGAACCTATTCAGTATAAATCATTGTAACATATCAGTGACATTAACGGAGTCCGACTGGATCTGAACTCTCGGCATCTCCGCTACACATATCACCATATTGAAAATGGGCAAACCGCCCTTACATCCAAAACACTGACTAGCGTTGGCAATGTCAGACGTAAATCAGATATGTAAACTAAAAAGGGATCCAACTAAACAGTTAGCTCACTGTGAGTGAAACTTGCATTAAAATAGCAAGCACACTTCGCCCATATGCATCCTAAATATACAGGCACATAAGATATAAGGCTACAGAAATACTATACGTTGGTTGAAATCAAACCTAATATGATATAAAGGGGTTCACATCCCTACCCCACATTTCCTGGATATATCATAACGTATAAATTTATTCCAAGCCATTAAAATATTTAAAAATGTTAAGTGTTTCTCCATATGCTAGATAGGTGTAATGTGACCGCCACCCTGTGGACAGATTCACGATTACACTCATTGTTTCTTAATATAAAAAAACCATGGCCATCTGCATATGGAATGTCACTATGGGAGAAGGAACTAAAAAATAGAAAGAAGGGAATTATTGGAGAAAGGTAATTGTAAACCAAATATCTAAGCGAATTGGATCTGTCTGTTGGATTCTATGAGCATATATATTCACCATAAATGTATGGGTGCCGCCAAAGCACACACCCCGACACCATAATGAAAAAACACATGTTCAACAAACCTGATGTGTACTCAAATGAACCCATAGACATCCCCAAGGGCGACCCCCTTAAGATGTCCATGGATCAATGCACTACACCAATATGAATGTGTATAACTGGAGTATTTGTCTCGGTGCCATAGGTCCCCTAAGGGTATCGATAGTGATGGAATGGGGATGTACCGAGAGCTCAGATCCAGTTTACATTGCTATACAGAAATTATATCCACCTAGCTGTTATCGATGAATGCATTGACATCAATGTCGACGTTAAGCCCATAAGGGGTATAGCAGCGGACCTTATGGATCCAGCTCATTTCCATGCGGGATATTTCCCTGACTAGAGACCCACCCCTCCAATGAGGACTATACCTGTCAATTCCTAAAAAGGAAGTACCCTCTGGATTGCGCTGGTGGTGTAAGTCATAATGCTTGGATACCGAATGATATTGGAAGCCACTCTTAATGTTAGCTATGTGTTCTCCAAGTCTTATTTGCATGGTCCGTTTTGTCCTACCTATATATTGCATCCCGCAAGGACATTGCAGGAGGTATACAACGCCTGTGGAACTGCATGTGACAAAAGTATCGATCTTATGAGTTTTTGAAGTACTGCTGGATACAAATACTTCAGTCTTTTTAGATCTGATTTTGTTTATGGAGCACACCTGGCACCGACGGCATTGATGGTACCCAGATAATTTTTGGAAAAAAGAGACTTTCTTAGGTGGAGGGTCAACCACATTGGGTGCCACTCTATCTCTCAGGGAAGGGGCACCCCTGAAAATAACTTGTGGGATTGTTGGGAGGAAAGTGTTGATGATACGGTCACTCCCCAAAAGATGCCAGTGTTTCCGAATGATTCTTTTTATCATATAATGCTGTGTAGAGTATGTTGTGATGAATGGTATACACAATTGTTCTTGTTTCTTTTTTGGGCCATTTGTTAACAAAGATGATCTTTCCATGCCCCCCACTTCCTTCAAAATGTCTTCCAAGGCTTTCTCATCATAGCCCTTTTCCAATAGCCTATCTTTCAGGATATTGGCCTGGAGAAAGTAATCAGACTTTTCAGAACAATTTCTCCGCATGCGAACAAATTGGCTTTTCGGCACTGACTTCAGCCAAGAGTCCTTGTGGCAACTATCGCTCGGTATATAAGCGTTGCGGTCAGTTTGTTTGAAGTACGATATCGTTTTGAAACCCACTTCACTCTTGGTGATTGTAAGGTCCAAAAAATTAATCCGTACTTGACTAGCCTCATAAATGAAACGTATACCTCTATCATTCTGATTAATCTCTAGGAAGAAAGCTTCCAGCTGTGCAACTGTGCCATCCCAGAGGAGGAGGACGTCATCAATATACCTAGCCCAAAGTTTAAGATGTGGGCTTCGGTCTTTAAAGATGACGTCCTCCTCCCATTTGGCCATGAACAGATTGGCCAAGCTGGGGGCATATTTCGCCCCCATGGCTACTCCCCGTTCCTGCTTGTAGAAGTTGTGACTAAACCAGAAATATTTGTGTTTTGCCGCATAATCTAGAAGCTCCATAATGAAATTTTGTTGTTCTTCCGATGTTGTTGAATGGAGATTTAAATAATACTTAACAGCTGATAACCCCAAAGAATGGGGAATTATAGTATAAAGTGATGTCACATCAGCTGTGACCATCCACATGTATTCACTGGGATGTTGATCTGCCAGCAAATTAATTACATGTCTGGTGTCTTTCAGATAGGACGGCATTTTCAGCACTAATGGTTGAAGAAAAAAGTCTATATATTTGCCCACCCGGGACGTGATGGAATCAATTCCGCTAACTATCGGACGTCCCGGGGGGCAAGTCAGACTTTTATGTATTTTAGGCAAACAGTACAGGATAGGAACCCTCGGTGCCTTAGGGACCAAAAAAAGCTGTTCCTTTTCATTCAGAATTCCTAATTGTACGCCCTTTAGTACCAAGTCATCCAGGGTCTTTTTATATTTAATGATTGGATTTCCGACCAAGAGGGTATAGGTCTCCTGATCCCCAACAATCCTGGATAATTCTTGAAGATAGTCATCCCTATCAAGGATCACTACCCCCCCCCTTTATCGGCGGGGCGTATAACCAATTGTTTATTGTTACACAAGGTGTCTAAGCCCTGCTCTAAATTCTTCTCCATTTTTTTATTTGTTGTTTTTACAGATTCCAAATCTCGCAGAACCACATCACGAAATACTCTCAGTGATGGTGCTAGGGTACCTGGGGGGTTAAAAGTGGAAGCATTGGACAATCCCGTATATTGATAATTATTCAACACTAATCCCCCCTGGCGTGTAGGAATACTAGCGAAATGCCTTTTGATGTTAATTCTCCTAACGTACTTGTGTACGTCCATGTACGTTTCGAATTTGTTGAGTTTTCGAGGAGGGGCAAATTTTAAACCCTTATTCAAAAGGGCTGTTTCAGATTCTGTCAAGGTTTGGGAACTGAGGTTGAAAATGCCTTCACCTGTTATGCTCTTGGTTTTTTTAGATTGTGCTCTCCTCCCCCCTCTTGTTCCTCTTTGTTTTCTATGGGCCTCTTTATGCCCTGATTGGCTTTGGGAAAACCCCAATGGTGTTGATCTTGCGTTTTCCCACTGGGTCTCCTTGATCGGTCTCTAGTAGACCATGTGAGTTCCTGGTCTTCCAGATCATACTCACTCTGTTTCTGGTGTACAGGACCGTCCCTATCTCTAAGAGGGAAAAAACGGTTATGGGATTCTCCCCTGTTGTTAAACTCCCAATCCTCTCTGTACCTATCATAGTAAGTCCGCTCGTCCTGTCGAGGACTTTGATAGGGTGGTCTATCATAACCATAGTTGTTATACGAGCCTCTATCGGTCTCTCTCCTAGACCCAGGAGGGTCCCTATAGGATTGGTGTTGATTATTACTATATTGTTGTTGGCCATAATCACGATCATCTCTCCTCCCTGAACCATATTGTTGGTTCCATCCAGTATTTCTTGGAGGTTGTCCCCCTTTGGGAGGTACCTGTGTTCGTTTGGGTGACTGATACGACACCCGCCTTCCTTTCTTACCCGATTTGTTATTAGTTGTTTTCTTAGGAGTTTTATGTGAGACTTCCCTAATGGGCAAATGTTGTATTGCCCCTGTAGAAGTATCTGGGGCATTATCTCCCTGAATAATAGCCTCCATTCTTGTTTCCTGTTTATCCAACTCCTCATTAGCCAATTTCTTTTGCCATTCAAAGACAAAATTGGCTTGATAATCCCCATAGTCCCTATTGTATTTCTTTCTTTTTTTGATTTTTTGTTCCTTCTCCTCCTTATCTAATAATTTTAAAAGATTAATGGTTCGCTCCTTATATTCTTCCCCCTCTTTATGAGGAAGGAGACTATCTTTAAGGGTTTTTATCTCCCCATCTAGTCTGGTTAATTTGCTATTTTTTCTACCGACTAGGAAGCGTAAAAAATTGACCCCAGCATCATTAAAATACCGGAACCAACTTTCCAACTCTATCTCTCCCTTTTGGGGACATACCGCCCATCGTAGGCTTCTTGGGACCATGCTTAATTTGATGTACGTCTCCAAAAAGGCTATATCCCATTGGGTGTGTACCTCAGAAATGGTCAGATTTTTGAGTCTGACAAATAGTCCCCCCAAATCTCCATCTGTGGTGTTAAAGGTCTCAAATACACCTTGAGTGTTGACCACCTTAGAAGCCCGATATTCAAAAATATCCATTGGTGTTCCAATGGATAATAATAGGATTTTTATAACAGCTTACCTGTAAAATCCTTTTCTTGGAGTACATCACGGGACACAGAGCGACATAGTCATTACTAATGGGTTATATAGTTACCGTCAGGTGCTGGCACTGGCAACTTCCAAAACCGGAAGTACCCTCCCCTATATAAGCCCCTCCCATCCGGGAGCACCTCAGTTTTGTAGCAAAGCAATAAGTGTCCCCAAAGAGGGGCGGGAGCTCTGTGTCCCGTGATGTACTCCAAGAAAAGGATTTTACAGGTAAGCTGTTATAAAAATCCTATTTTCTTTCTCGTACATCACGGGACACAGAGCGACATAGTCATTACTAATGGGATGTCCTAAAGCAATGCCAAATGAGGGGGGGGATACACCATATATAAGCTGAGCGCTATCAGACATGAGGATCTTTTGCGGCCTGCAACACACTGCGCCCAAAGGCGACATCCTCCTGACTTCTAACGTCCACCTGGTAGAACCTAGTAAACGTGTGTACTGAAGACCATGTTGCGGCCTTACAGACTTGAGCCAGGGAGGCCTGGTGATGCACTGCCCATGAAGTTCCAACTGCTCTCGTGGAGTGCGCCCTAACTTTGAACGGAGGCGGTCTACTTCTCAAGCTATAGGCTTGTATTATGACCTGTCGAATCCACTTGGCTAAAGTAGATTTTGACGCTGCCTGACCCTTTCTGGGGCCTTCCGGCAGAATAAACAAAGTATCCGTTCTGCGAATCTGAGCAGTGGCTTTTAGATAAGCTTTAACTGCTCTTACTACATCCAAAGAATGCAATAACTTTTCCTCTACCGAAGTAGGCTTGGGGAAAAAAGAAGGAAGAACCACATCTTGGTTCAAATGAAAACTCAATACCACCTTAGGAAGAAAGGCTGGATGAGGACGTAACACTACTCTGTCCTTATGGATAACCAGATATGGCTCCTTACAGGACATAGCTGCTAATTCCGATACTCTTTTAGCCGAACAAATGGCTACTAGAAAAATCAATTTCCTGGTGAGAAGCACTAAGGAAATATGCTGTAATGGTTCAAATGGTTGTTTCTGTAGAACCGACAGAACCAAGTTTAGATCCCATGGACATATGGGAATATTAACCGGAGGACTAATACGCATCACTCCTTGTATAAAGGCTTTGACTAGTGAATGCGAAGCCAAGGGCCTTTGAAAAAATATTGACAAGGCCGAAATCTGACCTTTGATAGTACTCAAGGCAAGCTTCCTATCTACAGCCCATTGTAGGAAGTCCAGAATTCTACCTATTACGTATTTACGTGGATGCCATTTCCTGGCCTCACACCAGGCGATGTACGCCTTCCAGATTCTATAGTAGATCTGCCTGGATACTGGTTTCCTGGCATTGATCATGGTAGACACCACAGCATTAGAGAGCCCTCTCCTTTTTAGAATGTGGGCTTCAATAGCCAGGCCGTCAAACCTAGGGCTGGTAAGGAAGGGTGGTATATCGGTCCCTGCGAAAGCAGGTCCGGACGATGTGGGAGGGTCCAAGGACTCCCCACAGACATTTTTACAATCTCCGCGTACCATGCTCTTCGGGGCCACGCTGGAGCCACCAGAATCACTGGTTTCTTTTCTACCCTGATTCTGCGGAGTAATCGAGGTAACAATTGTGGCGGTGGGAATGCATATATCAGCTTGAACTGATCCCAAGGGAACACTAGGGCATCCGAGCCGCACGCTAGGGGATCCCTTGTCCAAGAGACAAACCTGTCCACTTTCGTGTTGAACCTGGATGCTAGCAGATCTACATCCGGTGTTCCCCACCGCTGACATATTGTCCGGAAAACCTCGGGATGAAGGGACCATTCCCCTGGGCATAATTGTTGGCGACTTAGAAAGTCCGCCTTCCAATTCTCCACCCCTGGAATGAATACCGCAGATATGGCTGGGACATATCTTTCTGCCCATCTCAGGATGTAATTTACTTCCCTTTGGGCTGCACGACTCCTGGTGCCCCCCTGACGATTGATATATGCCACTGCTGTGGCATTGTCTGACTGAACTCTGACAGAGGACCCTTGGAGTTTGGATGTCCATGCTACTAGGGCATACCGGGCTGCTCGTATCTCTAAGAGATTGATGGGCAGGGCCTTTTCCGCATCCGACCATCTGCCCTGGAGAGACCATTGCTCCAGTACTGCTCCCCAGCCTAAAAGGCTGGCATCTGTAGTGACCACCTTCCAAGAAATCGGACTGAAGGATTTCCCTCTTTCCAGATTCCGGGGAACCAACCACCAACGGAGGCTTCTGCGAACGGAAGGGGACAAGGACATTGGTACGTCCAGAGCCTGAACTTTTTTGTTCCAGGCTGACAGTATGGCCCTTTGCAACTTCCTTGAATGGAATTGACCGTAGGGTACTGCTTCGAATGATGCCACCATTTTTCCCAGCAGCCTCATGCACAGGCGTATGGATGGCTGTCTTTTTGAACCCACTAAGTGGATCAAATCTCTCAAAGACGACCCCTTTTCTCGAGGCAAGAAAATTTTTCTCTGGTCTGAATCCAGCCTTAGCCCCAAGTATTCCAGACTTTTGACTGGTTTTAGGGCTGACTTGTCTCGGTTGATAATCCAACCGTGATATTCCAGATACTTGATTGTCTCGTGAACAACCACTTCTAGTTTTTCCACTGAGTGGTCTATCAGCAACAAGTCGTCTAGATATGCCATTATCGTTACACCTCGTGTTCTTAGATTGGCCAATAATGGGGCCAGAATTTTTGTGAACACTCTTGGTGCTGTGGCCAGACCGAAGGGTAAGGCTCTGAACTGAAAATGGCGCCCTTCTATCGCAAAGCGTAGAAATTTTTGGCTTCGGAACTGTAAAGAGGTTTGAGTAAAACCCGAACCCCCATTCTTCCAGGGGGACCTCTATAATTACTGCTTGAAGCAATAATTGTTCCAGTGCCAACAGGAGGGATCCTCTCTTCTGGGGATCCCTTGGCACGTTCGACCTTATAAAGCGGGAAGGAGGGGAGTTTTTTAACTCCAATTTGTATCCCAGATTTACTGCGGAGAGCACCCATCTGTCTCGGATCGTGTCCCGCCAGGTTTCTGTGAACAACTGAAGTCTTCCCCCCACCCGATTGGGTGGGGGCAACCCTTCATGCATTTGACTTTGGGGGAGGTTTTGTACCTCTCCTGCTCCAGGGCTTCTTGTTACCCTGCAACTGTCCCTGATTTTTACCTCCGGGATTTGACCGGGGAGGCCGTCGGCCTCTAACTCTATTTTTGACCGGCAAGATTGTACTTTTACCGCTGGAAATTCTCTGGATATACTTGTCCAGGTCTTCCCCGAATAAGCGCTCCCCATGAAATGGGAAGCTGACCAGCAATTTTTTACAGGGAGCTTCAGCAGACCAGTTTTTGAGCCATAGAAGCCTGCGCATATGTACTACAGACAGCGTAAGGCGGGAGGCCTGATGGATTGAATCCTTTATAGCGTCCACCGCAAAGCATAAGGCTCTAGGTAGATCAGCTAGAGCAAGAGCCTGCTGATCTGGCACGTCCCTTAAGACCTGTTTCAACTGATCCTTCACTGCTTGGCAGACCCCTATAGCTGCCACTGCTGGTTGTGTCACCAATCCTGCTGTAGAAAAAGCAGATTTCAATAAGGACTCCAATTTTTTTTTTATCTATTGGGTCCTTGAACATTTGGACATTTTCCACCGGACATGTCAGTGATTTATTCACACAAGAGATGGCTGCGTCCACTGTAGGGACCTTCCATTTTCTGACGAACTTATCCTCCATAGGATAGACCACCGGAATCTCTTGGGGGGAGTAAATATTTTGTCAGGATGCTCCCAATCCTGGTAAATGAGCCCCTCCAGTAAAGGATGGATCGGAAAAGAACAAACAGTCTGGGGAGCTTTTAGCGACCCCAACGAGGAGACAGAAGAGGAGGATGGCTCCGCAAGTGGCATTTTAAATGCTGATCGGACCATATTAGTCAGGGACTGCACCCATAACCTCTCAGCATGTGATGCTGAGAACGGCTCCTCCACTGTTGATTCCTCTACAACTGAATCAACCTCATCCTGATCCCCCTCAGGTAGGTCGTTCTCTGTATGGGACTGTTGCTCTGTTAACAGGCACTCTGAGGGAGGAGACGGAGATCGAGCGCTTTTCTCCTGTGACAGGGAAGCAGCAATTAGTGCTGACAATCTCTCTTCCAGCCCTCCCAGAGCTGAGGAAAAAACCTCCTCTGTTACATACACAGGAGCAGGTGAACTGGGGACAGCCACAGTACCAGGTACTCCTGGGGGTGCCCTACGGTCACTAACCTCTGATTCTTCAGGGGAGACTGGTGCAGCCAAAGCATGCCCAAGATCCTCAGAGCCCGATGGAGACCCCCTATTCCTCCTGGAATTTCTAGTCCCGGAGTTTTTAGACGGCATATTCCTAAGCCACAAAGCTGAGGTATTCCAGCCGAAAATACACCAGTTACTGATAATAGTCTAGCATAAATGCTGCTATAATAAACAGTTGGTGTCTACTAATGTGCCTTTCTAGGGGATGCCTGTATCAACCGCTTGCTGTATGCCTTTAAATGTTGCCAGCTCTGTCTCTGTACTTCATAGCCAGCTTACTGCAATAATGTGGCTTTTTAAAAACCTGCTGGGACGCCCGCACATGCGCAGAAGCGCTGCGGCGCGCACAGAGCGTCATCCCCCAGGCCCCGCCCCTTTTTCCGGCCACCTCTATATATAGAGGCGCGTGCACGCGCACGCGCGCGGCCACGTGCGCCTCGGCGCTAATTTTCAAACATGGAAACCAGGGACAGGAGCCAGGGCCCCCTTTGCCGCAGGCCGGGGGATAGACGAACACTGCAACATGGCAGAGGAAACAGTTTCCTGTAGGAGAACTCACCAGCTGCCTGGACTTTGCTCTCTGAGAAGAAACTAGTCCATATGACAAGAAAAACATTCCACAGCGGCCTCTAGTGGACAAACACAGGTACCGCAGTTTAATATACTAAACATATATAAAAAAACATTCTTTTTTTTTTTTTTTTTTTTCTTGACCACCATTAAAAATTATTACATTTTTTTTTAGTAGTTACAGGCATGCACAGATATTAGCGGGAATACCGTTAGGTAACAGACAGAAAGACAAATTAGGCTTGGGGGTCCCCCAATAGAACCAAGTTCCTGGGGGCCCCCCACTTACCTGTTCCCCGCCGCAGGACTTTGTTTGGTCCACAAAAGCCCAAACTTCACCTATCACGGCAGGCATTGTAATCAAACCTTCAGGGACCGGGTTCCCAAGGATTCCACTCCCCTGGACCTGTATAGCACCCTGCACAGAAAACATCTTGGTCGTGGGTATGACCAGAGCTCTGGATCCCAGGGTCCAGCTCTCCTAAGAGAAGCATTACAGGCAGAACCTTGCTCTTCTCTGCAAGGCCCGGGTACCGACCGTTTAGCTATGAAGCTTTTTTGGTCGGATCCGGAATAGCTTACTGAGGCCCAAAAGAACCTGTACGCAAGCTCAGTGAAAAACACATGTTTCTTCTTGGCCAACACCTTAGACACTGGCAAAAAACTGAGGTGCTCCCGGATGGGAGGGGCTTATATAGGGGAGGGTACTTCCGGTTTTGGAAGTTGCCAGTGCCAGCACCTGACGGTAACTATATAACCCATTAGTAATGACTATGTCGCTCTGTGTCCCGTGATGTACGAGAAAGAAAGTAGAATATTGTGAATTAAATCTTACTTGGTGCAATAATTGCAAAAAACTTAACCGTGAGTATAGTAACCGATACCCTAGATTTAAATGGATGTTTTAGGTCCAAAAAACCTATATATCACCCTAAAGGTGTCAGACTGCTGCAATATATATGTATCTCAATGGCAAAATGTAAAAAGTGTAGGAATACTGCGCTGTCTGCAAAAACTGAATGTGATAACTCAATATCTGTGCTGCAACTAAAAAATGTGAGACACACACAAATAACAATATTATAAGGAAATAAAGCTGCGCAACTACGTAAAAATTGTGAATAAAAATAACCGAAAATTATTAAGTGTGAAATCACAATGTGATATCACCTCAAAGGTGACGTGACTGAACAATATAACATGTAAATGTAACAATGAATGATATACTTTGAGCCTCTGGGTAATAAATGATGTTACACTCTATTCCTTGGTATTAACACAAGAGAATTCAATAGCAGTTCTTAAATGGCATAAAGTCCCCAGAAAAAGAATAAAGTGTATAAGGGTTCAATCTCTTCAAAATTGAATTTGTGACTTCAAAACTGAAACACCATGGAAGAAGTGTTGATACGACAGAAAGGAATCCACCACCTTATCTTTCTCAGGCTGCTTACCAGAAATCCTGATCCCTGAGAGAGATCAGTCTGAGTAGATGGCTATTATCCCCGCCAGGGTCTCTAATTGGCTCTCTCTGTACTTATATTCCTCTAGGCTTCAGTCTGTAGTCCCCAGATATCTCCACGAATCGCATTTAGGGTGAAAAAGAAAGCCCCATAGCGTAATCCAATATTATAAAACGTTTATTAAAATAAAAAGATGCACTTACAGCATGTTGAATAAAAAACAGCAGTGGTTGTGTATAAGGCCGGCCGGCTCTCACTACCCGTTGCTTCCGGGATTCGTATTGTGGTGACGTCAGCACGCCGCTCCTCCCTACGTCGTTTCGACAAACCTGTCGTCATCCAGGGGCACGGGCGGCGTGCTGATCCACCACCATTTTATGTGTTGTGAGCGATAGCTGGGTCCGCCCAGAACAGAGTTCCCAGCATCCCAGCTGCGGGTGTCGCCATCTTGAAAATGGGCAAACTGCCCTTACATTAATAACCTATTACCTTTGATCTCACTGTCGGATCCTACTCCGACATAGATACAAAAGATCACGGCCGGGATATCCACTCACTATGAGTGAACCTATTCAGTATAAATCATTGTAACATATCAGTGACATTAACGGAGTCCGACTGGATCTGAACTCTCGGCATCTCCGCTACACATATCACCATATTGAAAATGGGCAAACCGCCCTTACATCCAAAACACTGACTAGCGTTGGCAATGTCAGACGTAAATCAGATATGTAAACTAAAAAGGGATCCAACTAAACAGTTAGCTCACTGTGAGTGAAACTTGCATTAAATAGTATCTGGAGGCTATTATTCAGGGAGATAATGCCCCAGATACTTCTACAGGGGCAATACAACATTTGCCCATTAGGGAAGTCTCACATAAAACTCCTAAGAAAACAACTAATAACAAATCGGGTAAGAAAGGAAGGCGGGTGTCGTATCAGTCACCCAAACGAACACAGGTACCTCCCAAATGGGGACAACCACCAAGAAATACTGGATGGAACCAACAATATGGTTCAGGGAGGAGAGATGATCGTGATTATGGCCAACAACAATATAGTAATAATCAACACCAATCCTATAGGGACCCTCCTGGGTCTAGGAGAGAGACCGATAGAGGCTCGTATAACAACTATGGTTATGATAGACCACCCTATCAAAGTCCTCGACAGGACGAGCGGACTTACTATGATAGGTACAGAGAGGATTGGGAGTTTAACAACAGGGGAGAATCCCATAACCGTTTTTTCCCTCTTAGAGATACGGACGGTCCTGTACACCAGAAACAGAGTGAGTATGATCTGGAAGACCAGGAACTCACATGGTCTACTAGAGACCGATCAAGGAGACCCAGTGGGAAAACGCAAGATCAACACCATTGGGGTTTTCCCAAAGCCAATCAGGGCATAAAGAGGCCCATAGAAAACAAAGAGGAACAAGAGGGGGGAGGAGAGCACAATCTAAAAAAACCAAGAGCATAACAGGTGAAGGCATTTTCAACCTCAGTTCCCAAACCTTGACAGAATCTGAAACAGCCCTTTTGAATAAGGGTTTAAAATTTGCCCCTCCTCGAAAACTCAACAAATTCGAAACGTACATGGACGTACACAAGTACGTTAGGAGAATTAACATCAAAAGGCATTTCGCTAGTATTCCTACACGCCAGGGGGGATTAGTGTTGAATAATTATCAATATACGGGATTGTCCAATGCTTCCACTTTTAACCCCCCAGGTACCCTAGCACCATCACTGAGAGTATTTCGTGATGTGGTTCTGCGAGATTTGGAATCTGTAAAAACAACAAATAAAAAAATGGAGAAGAATTTAGAGCAGGGCTTAGACACCTTGTGTAACAATAAACAATTGGTTATACGCCCCGCCGATAAAGGGGGGGGGATAGTGATCCTTGATAGGGATGACTATCTTCAAGAATTATAAACAAAAAATAAAGAAAACTTACTAAGGCGCAACCTAGTTCTCCTTATACCCAGCGCTATGGAGCCTGTTCCAATTCTGTATACACCTTAGATCTCCTTATAATGACACAGACCAATATATCTGTGTGACTATTTTTATGCTAAGCTGCCACATTCAAAATATATAAACGCATATACTAAAAAGACATATAAATTTTACCACCTACAAGTGTCAAACAAATTTGTCTAATGCGGCGCTCTCATTGATACTGAAATCAATAAGGATCACTATTGTCCTAAAAACAATAGTGGGAAATCCAGAACTCCCAATAGGGCAAGAATATCCTAATAGATACAATTCAATATGTCCTATCACAATATTCTTTAGAAATTTTTTTCATCCAATGTGCATCCTCCTCACACGTTACTTCGGACAAACGTATCGAAAGCTCCCCATAGGGATTGCACTCACCAGATCACGGCAGATAATAAGCCTCAAACGAACTTCAGACACAGGCTGCAGTAGAGGAATGACTTCTCACAATCTCTGCAAATGTCAGCTGGTAGTGAGCTCATACGAGGTCCAAGTACAGGATGCAAAATAGTGACTTCTCTGGATATCCTCTTCACATAGAGGTGTGCAATTTTCCTCCCGGGATTTGTACAATGGAGAGAAAGGGAAAACTCTTCCTCCTCATGTGTTCATCTTAGAGATGCACATTGGATGAAAAAAATTTCTAAAGAATATTGTGATAGGACATATTGAATTGTATCTATTAGGATATTCTTGCCCTATTGGGAGTTCTGGATTTCCCACTATTGTTTTTAGGACAATAGTGATCCTTATTGATTTCAGTATCAATGAGAGCGCCGCATTAGACAAATTTGTTTGACACTTGTAGGTGGTAAAATTTATATGTCTTTTTAGTATATATCTTCAAGAATTATCCAGGATTGTTGGGGATCAGGAGACCTATACCCTCTTGGTCGGAAATCCAATCATTAAATATAAAAAGACCCTGGATGACTTCGTACTAAAGGGCGTACAATTAGGAATTCTGAATGAAAAGGAACAGCTTTTTTTGGTCCCTAAGGCACCGAGGGTTCCTATCCTGTAC
Organism: Rana muscosa; assembly: GCA_029206835.1. Lineage (NCBI taxonomy): Eukaryota > Metazoa > Chordata > Amphibia > Anura > Ranidae > Rana > Rana muscosa. The sequence goes on along the minus strand of JARGYO010005626.1, from coordinate 187,235,095 downwards.
TGTTTGCCTAAAATACATAAAAGTCTGACTTGCCCCCCGGGACGTCAGATAGTTAGCGGAATTGATTCCATCACGTCCCGGGTGGGCAAATATATAGACTTTTTTCTTCAACCATTAGTGCTGAAAATGCCGTCCTATCTGAAAGACACCAGACATGTAATTAATTTGCTGGCAGATCAACATCCCAGTGAATACATGTGGATGGTCACAGCTGATGTGACATCACTTTATACTATAATTCCCCATTCTTTGGGGTTATCAGCTGTTAAGTATTATTTAAATCTCCATTCAACAACATCGGAAGAACAACAAAATTTCATTATGGAGCTTCTAGATTATGCGGCAAAACACAACTATTTCTGGTTTAGTCACAACTTCTACAAGCAGGAACGGGGAGTAGCCATGGGGGTGAAATATGCCCCCAGCTTGGCCAATCTGTTCATGGCCAAATGGGAGGAGGACGTCATCTTTAAATACCGAAGCCCACATCTTAAACTTTGGGCTAGGTATATTGATGACGTCCTCCTCCTCTGGGATGGCACAGTTGCACAGCTGGAAGCTTTCTTCCTAGAGATTAATCAGAATGATAGAGGTATACGTTTCATTTATGAGGCTAGTCAAGTACGGATTAATTTTTTGGACCTTACAATCACCAAGAGTGAAGTGGGTTTCAAAACGATATCGTACTTCAAACAAACTGACCGCAACGCTTATATACCGAGCGATAGTTGCCACAAGGACTCTTGGCTGAAGTCAGTGCCGAAAAGCCAATTTGTTCGCATGCGGAGAAATTGTTCTGAAAAGTCTGATTACTTTCTCCAGGCCAATATCCTGAAAGATAGGCTATTGGAAAAGGGCTATGATGAGAAAGCCTTGGAAGACATTTTGAAGGAAGTGGGGGGCATGGAAAGATCATCTTTGTTAACAAATGGCCCAAAAAAGAAACAAGAACAATTGTGTATACCATTCATCACAACATACTCTACACAGCATTATATGATAAAAAGAATCATTCGGAAACACTGGCATCTTTTGGGGAGTGACCGTATCATCAACACTTTCCTCCCAACAATCCCACAAGTTATTTTCAGGGGTGCCCCTTCCCTGAGAGATAGAGTGGCACCCAATGTGGTTGACCCTCCACCTAAGAAAGTCTCTTTTTTCCAAAAAATATCTGGGTACCATCAATGCCGTCGGTGCCAGGTGTGCTCCATAAACAAAATCAGATCTAAAAAGACTGAAGTATTTGTATCCAGCAGTACTTCAAAAACTCATAAGATCGATACTTTTGTCACATGCAGTTCCACAGGCGTTGTATACCTCCTGCAATGTCCTTGCGGGATGCAATATATAGGTAGGACAAAACGGACCATGCAAATAAGACTTGGAGAACACATAGCTAACATTAAGAGTGGCTTCCAATATCATTCGGTATCCAAGCATTATGACTTACACCACCAGCGCAATCCAGAGGGTACTTCCTCTTTAGGAATTGACAGGTATAGTCCTCATTGGAGGGGTGGGTCTCTAGTCAGGGAAATATCCCGCATGGAAATGAGCTGGATCCATAAGGTCCGCTGCTATACCCCTTATGGGCTTAACGTCGACATTGATGTCAATGCATTCATCGATAACAGCTAGGTGGATATAATTTCTGTATAGCAATGTAAACTGGATCTGAGCTCTCGGTACATCCCCATTCCATCACTATCGATACCCTTAGGGGACCTATGGCACCGAGACAAATACTCCAGTTATACACATTCAGATTGGTGTAGTGCATTGATCCATGGACATCTTAAGGGGGTCGCCCTTGGGGATGTCTATGGGTTCATTTGAGTACACATCAGGTTTGTTGAACATGTGTTTTTTCATTATGGTGTCGGGGTGTGTGCTTTGGCGGCACCCATACATTTATGGTGAATATATATGCTCATAGAATCCAACAGACAGATCCAATTCGCTTAGATAGTTGGTTTACAATTACCTTTCTCCAATAATTCCCTTCTTTCTATTTTTTAGTTCCTTCTCCCATAGTGACATTCCATATGCAGATGGCCATGGTTTTTTTATATTAAGAAACAATGAGTGTAATCGTGAATCTGTCCACAGGGTGGCGGTCACATTACACCTATCTAGCATATGGAGAAACACTTAACATTTTTAAATATTTTAATGGCTTGGAATACATTTATACGTTATGATATATCCAGGAAATGTGGGGTAGGGATGTGAACCCCTTTATATCATATTAGGTTTGATTTCAACCAACGTATAGTATTTCTGTAGCCTTATATCTTATGTGCCTGTATATTTAGGATGCATATGGGCGGAGTGTGCTTGCTATTTTAATGCAAGTTTCACTCACAGTGAGCTGACTGTTTAGTTGGATCCCTTTTTAGTTTACATATCTGATTTACGTCTGACATTGCCAACGCTAGTCAGTGTTTTGGATGTAAGGGCGGTTTGCCCATTTTCAATATGGTGATATGTGTAGCGGAGATGCCGAGAGTTCAGATCCAGTCGGACTCCGTTAATGTCACTGATATGTTACAATGATTTATACTGAATAGGTTCACTCATAGTGAGTGGATATCCCGGCCGTGATCTTTTGTATCTATATGTCGGAGTAGGATCCGACAGTGAGATCAAAGGTAATAGGTTATTAATGTAAGGGCAGTTTGCCCATTTTCAAGATGGCGACACCCGCAGCTGGGATGCTGGGAACTCTGTTCTGGGCGGACCCAGCTATCGCTCACAACACATAAAATGGTGGTGGATCAGCACGCCGCCCGTGCCCCTGGATGACGACAGGTTTGTCGAAACGACGTAGGGAGGAGCGGCGTGCTGACGTCACCACAATACGAATCCCGGAAGCAACGGGTAGTGAGAGCCGGCCGGCCTTATACACAACCACTGCTGTTTTTTATTCAACATGCTGTAAGTGCATCTTTTTATTTTAATAAACGTTTTATAATATTGGATTACGCTATGGGGCTTTCTTTTTCACCCTAAATGCGATTCGTGGAGATATTTGGGGACTACAGACTGAAGCCTAGAGGAATATAAGTACAGAGAGAGCCAATTAGAGACCCTGGCGGGGATAATAGCCATCTACTCAGACTGATCTCTCTCAGGGATCAGGATTTCTGGTAAGCAGCCTGAGAAAGATAAGGTGGTGGATTCCTTTCTGTCGTATCAGCACTTCTTCCATGGTGTTTCAGTTTTGAAGTCACAAATTCAATTTTGAAGAGATTGAACCCTTATACACTTTATTCTTTTTCTGGGGACTTTATGCTATTTATGAACTGCTATTGAATTCTCTTGTGTTAATACCAAGGAATAGAGTGTAACATCATTTATTACCCAGAGGCTCAAAGTATATCATTCATTGTTACATTTACATGTTATATTGTTCAGTCACGTCACCTTTGAGGTGATATCACATTGTGATTTCACACTTAATAATTTTCGGTTATTTTTATTCACAATTTTTACGTAGTTGCGCAGCTTTATTTCCTTATAATATTGTTATTTGTGTGTGTCTCACATTTTTTAGTTGCAGCACAGATATTGAGTTATCACATTCAGTTTTTGCAGACAGCGCAGTATTCCTACACTTTTTACATTTAGCCATATAGTATGCAAACTGAAGTTGTGGGCTATTAATAATAAAGGTTTAAACTTGATGTAACCTGTAAAATACTGGCAAATTGTTAATGTCTTTTTTTTAATTTCTATTTAGTTACCATACAACTACAAAATGTTCCTCTATGAATGCTAAAAGAGCAAAACGAGCAACACGTTGACCTATGAGGACTTGACTCCACAGAGGGCAAATACTGATATAACTACTAAAGGCAAATAGACTGTTCACTTTGCAAGGGAAATTGCATTTGTAAGGAAATTGCCCCAGAGCTTAGTAAATGAGGTGAAGCTCTGCGGACTTTCATCATCCAATCATATGCAAGCAAAAATTATGTTTTAACCACTTGCCGACCGCCGCACAAACTTATACGTCAACAGAATGTCACGGACAGGCAAATGGGCGTACAGGTACGTCCCTTTAAATTTGCCACCGCGTGGTCGGATGCGTGCCGTCGGCGGCGCAATCGCAACCCTGCCGCAAGCTCCCTGACTGTGCCCACGGGACTCGCGGACTCGACGTCCACCGGTGTCTCATGATCGTGTCACGGAGCTGAAGAGCGGGGAGATGTCAGTGTAAACAAGACATCTCCCCATTCTTCCTAGTGACATGTCACTGATCGTCTGCTCCCTCTCATCAGGAGCAGCAATCTGTGACATGTCACTCGTAGCCACACCCACTAACAGTTAGAATCACTCCCTAGGACACACTTAACCCCTTCACTGCCAGTCACATTTACACAGTAATCAGTGCATTTTTATAGTACTGATCGCTATTGTGAATGGTCCCAAAATAGCACCAAAAGTGTCCGATGTGTCCACCATAATGTCACAGTCACGATAAAAATCGCAGATCGCTGCCATTACTAGTAAAAAAAATATATATATATTAATAGAAATGCCATAAACTATCCCCTATTTTGCAGACGCTATAATTTCTGCGCAAACCAATCAATAAATGCTTATTGCGATTTTTTTACCAAAAATATGTAGAATAATACGTATCGGCCTAAACTGAGGAAAAATTTTTTTTTTTTTTTTTAAATATTTTTTGGGGATATATAGCAAAAAGTAAAAAGTAAAAATGTAAAAAATTTTGCTTTTTTTTCATGATTGGGTATTCTTTGCAAAGTAAAACTTCACAGCATTCACTAAGCTCTAAGGAAACATCCCTTGTAAAGTGAAACTACTCTTGTAAAGCGAACAGCCTATTTGCCTTTAGTAAATCAACCCCTGTGTGAGCCAAATTGCGAATGGTACTCAGTTACAGTACTACTGATTCATATGGTCACATAGGCATTCTTTTTATGAGCTGTATTAGGTCCTTATGTGATTATTCAATATTTTGTAATAAAAGTTGTAGATCGTTTTATAAAAGACATGTGTCCCGTGTTTGTGCCAGTAAAGTCCAACATTTTTCCTGTGGTTCAAGTTTTTTTATCTAATTGTTTCAATTATTTTTAATAATAGTTTCCAGCTTTACGAATGATGATATTCCTTTCTGCATGAATACAAAACAACATTGAGTTTTAAGGATGTTTTACAATGTATCGTTCCAAAAGATAAAATAAAAATAAAAATGAATATAACAAGCTATGTCATCTTAGCAGATGAGATAGATGGGACAAAGAACAATACTCTTTGAATGACCTTGGCCAGGAGTTGAATATTCAATGGCGAAATTGTTCAATACATTTTAGGCATGATATATGGCCTGTATTTGGTCATTATGTGATTTTATACAATAATAACAATTTGTATATTGATTTATAAAAGACGTGTGTTTCGTGTTTGTGCCAGTAAAGTCTGACATTTTTCCTTTGGTTTAAGTTTTATCAAATTGTTTCAATTCTTTTTAATAATAGTTTCCAGGTTTAAGAATGATTATATTCCCTTCTACACAAATACAAGACAACCTTGAGTTCTAAGGATTTTTTCTACAATGTATCATTCAAAAAATAAGAGAAATAAATAACAATAACTATAACAAGCTACATCAACTTAGCATGTGGGATTGATAGAACAAAGAATGATACTCTTTGAATGACCTTGGCCAGGTGTTGAATACCTGATGGCGAAATTGTTCAATAATTTTTAGGCATGAAATAGGATGGAGCCACTTTATTCCCACTGTTCAACAGAAGCCTTGCACATTACAGCTTAATCTTCCTGTGTACACTGGAGAGGCCTTTTGCAGCCGTGTAATGACTTTCCAACAGGGACCCTGCGGATGTTTATTTTTGAAAAGGTGAACGAGATAAGGATAAGCTCAGGGGTGGTAGGAAAAGTAGTAGTGGTAAATGTTTTATTTGAGTTAACTGAAAAAAAAAGGTCACTTCTTTCTACCACTGTGAAATATTGTGATAAATAAAAGAAATTTCCAAGAACGCTTATTTTTTTCTAAGAAGAGGTAATGGTTTGAAATTGAATTTGACATCAGGACAATGCAGAGGTTATGGCTGAATGGCAGATAACAATAAGACGTAACTAAAATTATATACATACAGAGTTTGTGTATTCCAGGACTTATTAGTAATCGGGAGTTTGGCAAGGTACTGATATGTTTTGACGTTGCTTGTCCTGGCTTTTAAATAGGTCTATTTTATTCAAGGGTTAGTTTAAAGGTTAAGTTAGCATTAGGGTCACAGATAAGGTAGTTTTGTTTAGTGGTTCTCAGCCCTTTTTTAGTGGTGACACCGTTTAAATGTGTGCAAAATCTAGAAGCACCCCAGTCTAGAATGTGAATGGTAATTATCAATGGGAAACCTAAGCCTGCTATAATGCAGCCTTACAGCCCCTTCACATCATTGGTTCCCCCATCATATCAGGGGTTTTCCCATCACATCAGAGGTTACTCCATCACATCAGAGGTTACCCCATCACATCAGCGGTTCCCTCATTACATCAGAGGTTCTCATATCAAATTAGAGGTTCTCCCATCACTTCAGAGGTTCCCCATCTCATAAGAGGTTCCTTCATCACATCAGAGGTTCTACAATCACATTAGTGGTTACCCTATCACATCAGAGGTTCTCCCATCACTTCCGAGGTTCCCCATCCCATCAGAGGTTTTCCAATCACATCAGAAGTTTCCCCATCACATCAGAGGTTCCCTCATCACATCAGAGGTTCCCTCATCACATCAGAGGTTCCCTCATCACATCAGAGGTTCCCTCATCACATCAGAGGTTCCCTCATCACATCAGAGGTTCCCTCATCACATCAGAGATTTTATGATCACATCAGAGGTTCCCCCATCACATCAGAGGTCTCCATATCACCAGAGGTCTCCCATTATGTCAGAGCGTCTCCCCATCACATCAGAGTCCCCCTTTCATATCAGAGATACCCTTCACATCAGAGTCCCCCATCACATCAGAGGTTTTCTGATCACATTAGAGGTTCCCCTATCACGTCCGAGGTTCTCCCATCACACCAGAGGTTCCTCCATCACATCAAAGGTTCTCCCATTCCATGAGAGGTTCTCCCATCACATCAGATTTACCCCATCACATCCGAGTTCCTCCCATCACATCAGAGGTCCCCCATATCACCAGCGGTCTCCCATTATGTCAGAGCTACCCCCCATCACTTTATATCAGAGATAACCTTCACATCAGAGTCCCCTCATCACATCAAAGCCCCCGTATACATTAGAGGCCCCCTATGCATGAGAGCCCCCCATCATATCTGAGTCACCCCTATACATCAAAGGCCCCCTACAAATAAGTCCTCCAATCACCACAGAGCCCCCAATCACAGTCCACCCATTACAGAATCCCCTAGTTACACAGGTACCCCATTAGGGATCCCTCCAATCATACAGTCCTCCCATTACAGAGCCCTCCAATCACATAGTCCACCCATCACAGATCCCTCCAATTACGCATTCCTATCATCATAGAGACCCCCAATCATGTATTCCATCCATCAAAGAGCCTCTCAGTTGCACAGGTACCCCCATCATAGATGCCTCCAATCATATAGTCCTCCCTTCACCACCAAGTCCCTGCATCACAGAGCCCCCAATCCCATAGTTCACCCATTACAGAACCCCCCCAATGACACAGGTACCCTAATTACAGCCCCCCAATCCTACAGTCCCCTCTGCACGTCAGAGTCTGACTTTTTGGCTCCAGCAGCACAGAAGAGGGTGGGAGGTGAATCAGATCTTTAGGAGGTAGACTTTTGTCTTCTCCTGTATACTGGGGGTGCCCTGCATGCCTCCTACCCTGGATCAGGGTCCTGCATTGGCGCGGAAGAGCAGTCCACTATTTCCATTGCAACGATAGATGCTATGCATCTTGGCATCCATTAGAGTGTTACTGGTTGTTATGGTGCTGGTGGCCAGGCCAACCCACACCATTGCAACTCATGACTCTGAGGCAGTTTACCTTGGTCCCAGGCTCACCAAAGGAATGGGACATCCCAGAAACCACCTGGACTACAGCAACCAAGGAATAACAGCTATGAACCTGGAAGTGGCATAATACATTAATTCATTAATTGTAGGGGAGGGATCAGGGAACTACGATTATCTCTTCCCCTGAGAGCCAATTACAGTGGTCCTGGGCTCCCCAGAGATGGGGGGGGCACACCTTCAGAGCATCATAAAAGTTATCTAGAGATGTTCACTTTTATCTGAACGGCCTTTGCTGGCTCAAAAAATGTAGCTGTTAATTGAGTAACATTGGTAGACAATGGGTTAAAGAAAACAAAAAAACAAAACATAAGGGCACAATGTTATTTAAAGACTTTTACAGCAGGATCTGTATTTGTTAGTCCGCAATGTGCAATTTAGCATAGGTTTTACTTTCCAAACATCTTCTGTCTTATTAGAAAGTCACACACCGAAGCTCTTCATGTTCGCCATGACCTAAGGGACGACAGATGGCCACTACAACCACAAGATGTTGTTTCTCAGTGACGGAAAAGGCGCAAGGTACAGTATCTGTATGGATAAGCCTGATTACTTTGGTGTAAAATCTTCAGAAACAAGAAAGGCTGAACAAAGTCGAAAATAGTGCTCATGAAAGCGCTCAGCCGAGTAAGAAAAGCAGTTTAATTACGTTGTTTAGAAATCCTAAAGTGTCTTTTCATAATTTGGTCATCGGGGTATGGTAGATAAGTCTCCACAGGCATGCCGTTTTTGTATATCATGAAACAACATGATCCTCTTATTTCCAGCACACAAAGGCTACTTTAAAAGCTATTTAATTCTTGTTTTCATTTCCACATAAATAAACCTTCCCGCTCACATTAACCTAATTATGCAGAAGATCATATGAGAGATAATGATCTGAGGAGCCTCTATGGAAGCCCCTATGGTGGGCAGATCCTGGCAATCATACCCACTTCTTAGAAAGATGTCATTTAGAATTATGAAATCTGACCTCCAGCCTTCCCCTCAGGCTTGCACAGTTGTATAAGCTCCTCTCCTATATTGAAATAGCTTACTCTGATTTCACTGCACACTGTGAGCTTCTGCAAGAACAGTCCAGTGAGTATCAGAAAGAGAAGACTTTTGCATGCTCATGCACTTGCCTATAATTCCAAGCAAAGGCTCAACTGCATGATGTGTATTAGAATGAACGGGCAAACACGTTAACATGCACACTAAGCAGAGCATATGTAGGCACATGTGCACACTGGTCAGGGCCGGTGCTCCCACTAGGCGAACTAGGCAGCCGCCTAGGGCGCACTGCCGCCTAGGGGCGCACTGCCGCCTAGCTTAGCGAGGGTGCAAGCCGGCTCGGATGGATCACCCATGTAATTCGCTTTCCCAGCGGTAGCCGCGGCCGTCGCGGCTCTCCCGGAATAGTGCTGCTGACTGTGTCACTCACTCACACTGTGCAGGCCTGCTGGACCGGTGGCGGCGCAGCAGGCATGGCGGGAGCAGTGAGCTGTGAGTGCCCAGGAGGGAGAAGAGCTCCCTGACCACCAGAGAGGGGAGCAGAAACAGGTTCAGCAACCCCGACGTGGCAGCGCCACCTAAAGGCTGGATTCTACAAAACCTCCTCTCTGGTCTCCACTCCCAGCTCCGACAGCGCCCCCCCCCCCCCCCCCCGAGGACCGGCAAAGGGCGCATGCAGCCAGGGACTGCTACCACGGTCTAGTGGACAGCCTTCATTGGAAATAATGTTTTGCATGACATGCGAATCTATGCTTATTGGATTGCATCTGATTCGCAGAGAACTTGCATGCATGTGAACCGGGGCTAAAGCTTGTCATTAGTTTAATAGGGCAATAAGCAATGCAAGCATGGTTCAGCTGTCTTCAATATTCCATGAGAATGAACATTCAGTCCATGATAGACCGGCATTTCCTCCTGTTTCCTGGACTGACAGGTTGTTTACCCCTTTTAGCTGAAACTTGAATGTTGTCTGTTTAGCCTTTAGGTGTCCCGCACTTCTAAAATTTCAATTGTGTCACTGCTATAAAGAGCGGCTTGTCTGTCACATCTGTCCCCAATTTTGGCATTTAGTACAAACTAGGCATAAATGATACAAATTTTATATGCATAAATATAATTTTCATTGTATTCCTTATTTGTATAGCAAAAGGCAGGAGAGCAATTTAAGGCAGAACTAAACTCTCTTAATCAACATCAAGAGAATACCAGACTAGAAATAACTAAGCTTAAAACTGTTCCCACCCCCCTTATAACACCTATACTAACAACCATGTAGAAGGAAGATGCTTATGGTTACCTATTCTCAGGGAGCTCCAGTCACGTGATCTCCCTGTGGCTGGCTTCATAGTTACATAGTTAGTCAGTAGGGATGAGCTTCGAGTTTGAGTCGAACTCATGTTCGACTCGAACATTGCCTGTTCGCCCGTTCGCCGAACAACGAACAATTTGGGGTGTTCGCAGCAAATTCGAAAAGTCTATGGGAGAAATCTAAAGTGCTAATTATAAAGGCTTATATGCAAGTTATTGAAATAAAAAGTGTTTGGGGACCCGGGTCCTGCCCCAGGGGACATGTATCAATGCAAAAAAAAGTTTTAAAAACTGACGTTTTTTTTAGGAGCGGTGATTTTAATAATGCTTAAAGTGAAACAATAAAAGTGAAACATTCCTTTAAATTTCATACCTGGGGTGTGTGAATGATATGCATGTAAAGTCGCGCATGTTTCCCGTGCTGAGAACTGTCCCTGCACAAAATGTCATTTTTGAAGGAAAAAAGTCATTTAAAACTCACTCGCGGCTATTAAATGAATTGTCGGGTCCATATAGTGAACTTGGTGTTGAGTTATTCACTTTACGGTCAACACAGAGGGCAAGGGGGCACGCTTTCCTCTAGACATCCTCCCCATGTTGAGGGCATGTGGCCTGGTACGGTTCAGGAGGGAGGGGGGTCGCTCTCTCGTCCCCCCCTCTTCCTCTGCGGCCGGCCAGGTTGCGTGCTCAGATAAGGGTCTGGTATGGATTTTTGGGGGGACTCCACGCCATTTTATTTTTAATTTGGGGTGGAGTTCCCCTTAAAATCCATGCCAGATCTGAAGGGCCTGGTATGGATATTTAGGGGGAACCGCACGCCATTTTTTTTAAATTTGCGGCGGGGTTCCCCTTAATATCCATTCCAGACCTGAAGGGCCTGGTAATAGAATTTGGGGGAACCTCCACGCTTTTTTTTTTTTTTTTTATCAATGACTTTTCTATGTATTGATAAAAGCCGACAATTCATTAATAGCCGCGAGTGAGTTTTAAATTACTTTTTTTCCCTTCAAAAATGACACTTTGTGCAGGGACAGTTCTAAGCACGGGAAACATGCGCCACTTTACATGCATATCATACACACCCCCCAGGTACGAAATTTAAAGGAATATTTCACTTTTATTTTTTCATTTTAATCATTATTAAAATCACCGCTCCCATAAAAACGTCTATTTTTTAAACTTTTTTTTGCATTGATACATGTCCCCTGGGGCAAGACCCGGGTCCCCAAACACTTTTTAGGACAATAAATTGCATATTAGCCTTTATAATTAGCACTTTAGATTTCGAACGTTCGAATCCATTGTATTTAATAGGGTTCTAAAGTTCACGCAAACATTCTGTCTGTTCGCAGGTTCTGGTGCGAACCGAACAGGGGGGTGTTCAGCTCATCCCTGTTAGTCAGGTTGAAAAAAAGACACAAGACCATATAGTTCAACCATAAAAATAAATAAAATAAAAAATATCATACAATCCCATATACCCAATCCTATACCCACAGTTGATCCAGAGGAAGGCGAAAAACCAGCATGATTCAATTTTGCTACAGCAGGGAAAAAAAATCCTTCCTGATCCCCTGAGAGGCTAGCGGCTTTTCCCCAGATCAACTTTACCTATGAATGTTAGTATGGGAGAAAAAGAAACCCTGGACTGCCGCACTCTGTATAGACAGTTATTTATTCCAAAATTTCAAGTAAAAAATCCAAATTCAAAATAAATCCATAAATCCAAAACAACAAATGCAGATAGTGTGCATGCAGGGAAGGGTGGCTAACGCGTTTCACGTCACGAATTGACGCTTACTCATAGCTAAGGTGTGTGGGAAAAAATGTTAGTATCCAGTTATATTATGTACATTTAGGAAAGTATCAAGGCCTTTCTTAAGGCAATCTACTGAGCTGGCCAGAATCACCTCTGGAGGGAGTCTATTCCAAATTTTCACAGCTCTTACTGTGAAGAAACCTTTCCGTATTTGGAGATGAAATCTCTTTTCCTCTAGACGTAAAGCGTGCCCCCTTGCCCTCTGTGTTGACCGTAAAGTGAATAACTCAACACCAAGTTCACTATATGGACCCCTTATATTCCTTATATATTTGTACATGTTGATCACATCCCCCTTAATCTCCTCTTCTCAAGAGAGAATAAATTCAGTTCCTCTAATCTTTCTGATTTTGCGGGTAGTGCCCCCCAATGCACTGCATGCTTCACAGTGCATTCTAGGACCCTAGATGGATGAAGCCTTGCACCTGACCACTTATTACTGTTAAGCCTTGTACACATGACCGGTTTTCTCTGCAAGAATACTGCTGGGAGAGCTTTTTGCTGTGAAAACCGTTCGTGTGTATGGTCTCGACAGGAAAACTGCCGGGAATCTCAACGAGAAAAATAGAGAACCTGCTCTCTATTTTTCTCGTCAGGATTCTCGGCAGAGTGTTTCCTGACGAAAAAATTGTTTGTGAGTATGCTTACCTGTCCCAGGTAAGCCCGCGCATGCTCGATGAGACTTCAACGCATGCGAGGTAGCATACAAGGGTAGTGTAGGGTGTAGCAAGATGGCGGCGACGGCATAGAATGTGACGAGTGCCGGCTCGTCATAGTCAATGACATTACCGCGTTCTTGCCATTCAAAGAACGGCGGTTCTTTTGACTGGCCATCCGTACACAGGGCTTGGCAAGACAAGCTTGCCAGGAATCCCGTCAGGAAAACCAAAGGTTTTCAAATAGACGGGATTCCCGCCCGTGTGTACAGGGCTTAAGAGTCCTGATTGGACAAAGTGATGAATACTTTCTCCAATCACAGCTCAGTGCTCATAGTCCCACTATAAAAAGGTAACTTCCCATATCCAGCACTTGTAGTGTGTTGAAGTCAACATAGATAGAGCAGGGCTCAGTTTGCTACTAGCAGTTTGTGTGTTCACTTTTTGTGACTCTGAGTGTAGAGTGTTAAGCCCTGTACACACGATCGGATTTCCTATGGATTCTAATCCGATGGATTTTTCCATCGGAAATCCGATGAAGCTGACTTACCTCAGTCTTGCCTACACACCATCAGCTGTGCCAAACGCTGTGACGTAAAACACTCCGACAAGCCGAGAAAATGAAGTTCAATGCTTATGAGCATGCGTCAACTTGATTCTGAGCATGCGTGGGTTTTTTGTCCGATGGAGTTCCACACAGACAATCGGAATTTGCTATTGTTTTTTTTCCCATCAGGTGAATTTAAAACATGTTCTATTTTTTCTCACCGATGGAAAAAAGGCCGATGGGGCCCATACACGATCGGTTTGTCCGATGAGAAAAGTCCATCTGACTTTTTTCATTGGTAAAACCGATTGTGTGTACACGGCATAAGTGTAGTGTTAGTATAGTGGGTGAGAATAGTGTGTTAGTGTAGTTTGTTAGCGTAGTATAAGGATGAGCTGAACACCCCCCCCCCCCCCCGGTTCGGTTTGCACCAGAACTTGCGAACAGGCAAAAAATTTGTTCGAACACGCAAACACCGTTAATGTCTATGGGACACGAACATGAAAAACCAAAAGTGCTTATTTTAAAGGCTTATATGCATGGTATTGCCATAAAAAAAAGTGTTTGGGGACCCGGGTCCTGCCCCAGGGGACATGTATCAATGCAAAAAAAGTGCTGTTTTTTTTGGGAGCAGAAATTTTAATAATGCTTAAAGTGAAACAATAAAAGTGAAATATCCCTTTAAATTTTGTGCCTGGGGGTGTCCTCAATTTGGTGGTGCAGTGTTTCTTAAATAAGTACCCAGGTTTCCAAGATCTTTGTGTTTGGGAAGAAGGAGGAGGGTTCTGGCAGTTTTGGAGGCATAGAAGCAGAGGAAGACATGCATCAAACCTTAAGAGATAGTGTTTAGTCCTCAGAAACCTTGGGAGTAGTACGTGGCTGGGAGGAGGCAGTTCCAGATACTGTAATATATGTAATCATCAGTGACCTTGAGGACTCTGCTTCTCATGCCTCCACAAACTTGCGGTGTATTGGCTCCCTTATTCTTCAAAGCCTGCGAAAGGACCTGAGAATTTGTGGCATCAAGGATAAGGATCATTATTGGTTGGCAACCCTCCTTGACAACTGTTACAAGGGGAAAATTTTGTAACTCATCCAGCCCTCGCAGACGGAGCACAGTATGAAACATCTTGAGGGCACCTTATGTAATGCCTTTCCAGACCCTTGTAAGTTACAGTCTCACTGAAAAGCTAGTTTTGAGGCTTCTGTTGGTCAAAGGAAGAGCGGTGGAAAAGGTTCGCCTCAGTGATGCATTTCAAAATAGTTTTAGTCCTCAACGCCCATGGCTGTCAGCTTCCACATCCCATCGGCAGCGTCTGCATCATATGGTGGAAGATTATCTAGGGGTGAAAACAGACATGGAGAGATTTCCAATAGATGATCCACTGGGTTTCTGGGTCATGAAAATAGACCAAAAGGGATGGGCTCTCTTTTGTGGCACTTGGCACTATGCCCTCTTCCTGACCCAGTGCACATTTTTAAATATTCATGAGAATAGACCACTGGCCAGAACTTGCCCAGTGTGCAACTGAGCTGCTGTGCTACCCTGCATCCAGCGTGCTTTCCGAGTGGGTATTCCGTGCTGCTGGAGGTTTTGTGACAGATAAAAGAGCACGTCCACAGACTCCGTTGACCAGCTAACATTTGTAAGAATGAATCAGTCCTGGATTAGCAGCAGCTATCAAGCCCCTGATGCCGATGTCCCTGATTAAGTGTTTTTGGGATCTTGAATCTCTGCAAGACTGTCTAGGCTGCCTAGCTTTGTGGTGTTGATTTTTATCTTGAGGTATTTTTTTGGTGTAGATTTTATGAGCACAGTTAACACCCTGGGACCAATTTTTCCACACCTGTTTGACAGGTGCATCAAATTACATTTCTTTACAGCAAGGCCAATTCTTGCTTTCATCAATAGTACCTCTAGAAGGTTATGGGGTGAAGGCACCAACAACACCCAAAGACCAATTTTTCCACAACTGTTTCATGGGGGCATCAGATTTCTGCAGCAAGGCCAATTCTTGCTTTCATCAAGAGTACCTCTATAGGGTTACTGTATGAAGGCACCGTCAACACCCAAAGCCCAATTTTCCTGCACCTGTTACCTCTATCTAAAGTTTGCAAAAGAGACACCAGACTTTATCTAAAAAAAAGTTTGGTAATTGTGGCCTCAGTGTACTATAATTTGGCTTCTACACATAAGGCTTGCTCACTGTGGTGCAAAACTTTGTTATTTCCATCCAAAGTCTTTCAAAGACACCAGAATATATCCCAAAAATCTCTAATAATGTTCAGAGTGTAGTACAATGTGGTCTCGTCATACAGACTGTCTCCCCAAGCCATTGTTTACAAAATAAAGAAAGCTTGCAGGGAAAATCTATTTAATTGTCATGTTTTTCTTTATAAAATGTCAGTTTTGCTGCAGCAGGTTCTATACATGGTACAGATGTGCCACTTTACAGGCAGACTAGGGAGACCCCTGGGCACTATATTTAAAGGAATTTTTCATTTTTATTGTTTCACTTTAAGCATCATTAAAATTACTTTTCTTTTAAGAGTTTTTTTTTTGCATTGGTACATGTCCCCCAGGGCAGTAACTGGGTCCCCATGCCCTTTTATAACTTGCATATAAAGCCTTGTACACACAAACGCGATTTCCGACACGAAAACCACGTTTTGGCTGAAATTCCGAACATCAAGAACGTGGTGATGTACAACACGTACGACGAGACAAGATCAATGAAGTTCAATAGGCAGTTTGGCTCTTCTGCTTGATTCTGAGCATGCATGTATTTTTTTGCGTCGTAATTGCATACAGACGACCGCGATTCCCAATAGGAATTTTTCCTGTCACGAAAATTGAGATCCTGCTCTAAATTTTTTCTTGGCCGGAATTCTCACAGAAAAAGTGCGATGGAGCATACACACGGTCAGAATTTGCGACAAAAAGCTCACATCGCACTTTTCTCTTCGGGAATCGCGTTCGCGTGTACGAGGCTTAAGCCTTCAAAATGAGGATTTTTCACATTCGGGTCCCATAGTCTTAATTGCAGTTCGAAGTTCGGGTCCAAACTTTTGCAATGTTCGAGAGTTCTGGCGTGAACCAAATCATGGGGTGTTCGGCCCATCTCTATCCATCTGTTGCCGATGCCCTCTCCTCTCCCTTGTTTTGAATTTTTTTTTTGGATTTCTTCAGTTGCCTCCTGGTTTCTGGCCTAGGCCAGGAGTGTTTATGGTCATTTATTTTCTTTCATTTGGAGGAGGGAAGGAGGGACTTTCTAAGATAAGCACACCCTGCTGCTTGAGCTAAGGGCAGATGGATTCCGGGAAGCAAACTCTACATGGATCATCTGCCCTTACTCAAAATGGCCAGAGGTTGGAATGCTGGGGATGATGCCTTTTAAAATGATTTCTCAAAAAAATAAAGCATGGAGACATGGACAGATGGGTAAGTTTGCTTTGATTATTAAAATTAATTTTGTAGCGGCCTCACCCTCTCTCTTCTTCTTTTGCGGTTACTCTGGCTCCGGTCTAGGGGTACTTTGAAGGGGAGAGCGAGGTGCGCCACGGCCCATGTCCTCTAGATTACAGCATGTAGAGGTGAAGGCCAGCACCAGATTACCTTCGGGCTGTGTATACGCTCAGAGCCAAGTCTGTTCTGCTGATAACCCCCTTTGCTCCCAGTAATTGGAGTACCACACACTGAAAAGGTCCAACACTTATTTATTCCATCACGGTAAACAAATAGTCCTTTGCGAGCAGACAGTTTGAGACCCATAGAACAGTTCAGTATTGGTGGGGAGTAGGTCAAGGCACAATCCTAAAAGAAACTAAACTGTTGAGGTTTCTCCAACGGTTGCTAAGCACAGTGGCTGTAAAACATACTTTTTGGCTTCAGAGTCTCTTCCAGCGACTCTAATGAACAGGAACTGGAGTTACCTTCGCTACGTTGCAGCCCCTGTCAGGGGGAAGACATCCCTCCAAGAGAGTTACCAGAGGCCCCGCCGTCACCGGATTAATGCTGTATCGGATTATTCGGAAGGGTTACACTCCCCGGCCTCCTCACCTCAGATACGGGTCCCAACACCTTAGGGCCCCTCGGACTCCTCCACCCTCGCGGAACCCAGTCGAAGTTACTGGGCCCCAGGCCTTGGCATAGTACCTCACCCCAGGCTTAAGGTGCCTGGGATGGACTCCATCTCTCACTCCGGCCAGGTCAAGGGCACCTGTGCCCGGAACTCCAGAACGCCAGCATCCAGGCTGAAGGTGCCTGGGTGCGGCCGCGTCCTCCAACTCTGAACTCTGCACCTCGGAACCCCGAAACCTCGGACGTCCGCCCCCTTTATCCCCTCTCCATTTGCGTCACAGCGGGTTCCCCGCCCCCGCTGTACCAGCGCCAGAAAAGGACAAAAAGGAAGCAGTCTTGCGGTGCGGGTTCAACTCCGGCCCAGGCCGACAACGCCACCTGCAGGCCGCATGGAACCTTGCACCACCAGAGTCCTCCAAGAACCACAAAAGGGATTCTCAGACTCCCTAACGATTAGTGCATCCGGGTTGAATAACCCAGATGCTCACCCCCAAATTTAAATGCCCACTACACTTAAATAGCATTTTCAATTTATGGGGCTCAAATACAGTTGAGTTCTGCATTAAATTGTTTTTAAAATAAAAGTAATCACAGTGACTCCAAGACCAGCCCTATGGATAGTTTGATATATGAAGATGTAGTCCTTATGACTGATCTCCAATGTCCAAGGCTCCTCAAGTTCTGGATAAAAACGAACGTACTGTAGATCCAGAAAAAGACAACAAAGAAAATTCCTTCCTTTCTGTGACCAGATAAACATTATGTTTATGTATGGTGTTCATACTCTACAAGCCGATTGGTAAGGAAGAATGTGTTACTATTACAATTGAAGGAGAATGGACTCTCTCTGTATTATTTAAAGCCCATTCACAACTTCTGCGTTGCATGAATGCGTGCGTTACTGCAATGTACTTTAAAGCACATTATATTTGTTGGTGGGTTGTGGTGGTGACACCCCAATACAGTAAGGCAATGCTTCTTCATTAAAGTATGCCACAACAAATGGCAATGCATCAGGAAAAGAGGTTCATGTGCAATTTTAAGCATGCTAGAGTAGGTTGGCAATGAAGTAATGCACTGTAACATGCATGACAAAAATAGAGCAAGATTGGGTGGAACTTTGCATGTACCTTGTAGGGTTTAATGAATACACAAATCAAGGAGTTTAAAAAGAAAAATAAACAACATTTTTATTTTGACATGTATACATATTAAGAAAGCATTTTATGGTTAATAGTTAAAAAACACAGTAACAGTACTGTTGTTCCAGGTTGTTGTTTTTCCTGGCTGAGGAATCTGATGAGTTGACCTACACGTTTCGCGGGATGACCCGCTTCATCAAGGACTCGGATTATACTTTAATTATTATATCTATTATGAAGATAATACATAGACATATTATTAAACACCAAACTTTTTCAAATTAAGAACGCTGGTATTAAAACCAGAGGGAATACATATATATTGGTAATGATTGTTAGTATCACATTTTAATTACAGTTGCAATTTAAAAAACATCATCAATCTATATAATGTATCTTAATGTAATCTGTTTTATACACTGCAGCAACACATGAGGGAATATGTAATACATGTCAAAATAAAAGTTTTGTTTATTTTTATTTTTAAACTTTTTGACTTGTGTATTCAGTAAACCCTACAAGGTACATGTAAAGTCCAACCCAATCTTGCTCTATTTGTGTACAGTTTCTTGTGGGATGGTACCTGTGTAGGATTATGATCATCCCACACCCACCCCCCACCTTTTTTGTAACATGAATGAGTTATTGCTCTGCAAAGATATAATAGGGCCTGTCACGTACCTTCGGTGTGAGCCTGACGTGCAGAGGGAGACCTCCCATACAACCCCGGCTCGGAGACCACTGGAGTGGGGACAGTGGTGGTAAGAGCGCGGTGAGGTAAGGATGCCTGCTTGGTCCTCTTGGCTGGGTGTAGTAAAGCCAAGCGAAAGCTGGAACAGCTGGAGCCGGGAGCAGCGGATGCAGGTAAGTAGGTGCAGGTATGCAGAGCAGCGGATGCAGGTCAACAGGTGCAGGTATGCAGAGCAGCAGATGCAGGTCAGCAGGTGCAGGTGTGCGGGACCGCAGTTGCAGGTCAGCAGGTGTAGGTATGCAGAGCAGCGGAGTCAGACAAGCCAGGTCATTCACATCAGGGTAAACAGCATAAGCGGCAGGCAGAGAGTAGTCAGAGCCCAGGCTGGGTCTTGGCAACAGATGATCAGACAGGTAACTGAGCAGGGTCAAACAAGCCAGAGTCAGGACTGGAGATAGGAGAGAGGTCAGGAAGCCGGGCCAAACACAGGAACATGATACAGGCACAGAGTCAGGAACACAGGGAACAGAAGCAGATCAAACCACAAGGGGCAACATCTCTGGAACGTCTTTTATAGGAAGTTCATGGGAGGAGCAAGGGGTTCAGGGTTCAACAGCAATCAAGACACCAAGCAGAGTAGTCTAATGGATCAGATAGGTTATCCAGCAGATCAGGCAGGGAACAGCCCAGCATCCCAGATAGCTCAGTGGGAAGAGCCAACGCCAGACACAGAAGAGGTCCCAGGTTCAAGCCCAGTACGTCCCTGACAGGGCCCTTAAAGTGGTTGTAAACAATAAGGCCTCATGTACACTGCTGCTGGTAAACGGATGTTTAGGAGCAGTTGAGCGTTTTTTTCAACTGCTCCTGAACCCTCCTCTATGTTATCTTATCAGTACATGTACACAGGTTCGTTTATAGTCATTTCTAGGCAGTTGTGTTGAGAGGCTTTTTCTTTAACCCAAAAAAATGCGTTCAGAAGCTGTGTTTAGAGGCAGTTGAAGCGCCAAACGTGGCTAAACGTAGCTACTTGTGTTTAGCAGCATTTCGTTTAGAGAAGTTTTTCATTTTAACAAAAATATAAATATTTTTTTTTTTCAAATGCTTCTAGACGCAAACGCGGCTAAACGGCCATTTTTAGACACTGGTTTCTAGGTGTCAAGTTAAATTGTTCAGAGGTTGAACAACGTCCCGTGTACATGAAGCCTATTTAAAATAGAAATTAAAGGCAAAATTTTTTGTATAGATATAAAAAAAAAAAAAACATTATAAACACTTTTTTTTTTTTTTTTTATAAGTGATCACATTCCCACTGTTCTCAGCTACATAAGAACTGGGGGAGGAGAAGCAGAAGCACACTGAGCTTTCCAATGACAGGCTATGTCGGGGGTGTATCAGGACAAGTGTGATCATTGGAGGAGAGCATGCTGAGTTCCCAGCATAGCTAAAGAGCTGACAACGGTACAGTATGTTCTTCTGCTTAGTGTGGTCAGTTTTTAATAGGAAAGCAAATGTTGGGGTAAGAAATGCTTTAAGACTTTTTTTAGACTTGTGGTTGGGGGGGGCAGCAAAAATACACGGTTGAGCTCCGTTTTTTACATGGGGGAGACTCAGTAGGGGTTCCCAGTAACTAGCTGCAGGAGGCAGCCCGCATTAAAAGCAATGAAAGTCTGACAGGTCCTGTAGCAAATCGTGGCCACACGCAAATAACTGCTAATGGAACAATTATCTGCAATGATTGGCTTTGGATGCAGGTAGCCGGCATCCAGTGCCAATCATCACAGGTATTCCCATGCGATTGGCCCTTTTTAATGGGGCTGCTACCTGCAGCTTACGGCCTAAAGTCACGGCTAAGGACCATGAAGTAGGTTTAGCACAAGTACATCAACTTCACAGCATCAAAGGGACAATAGACGGGGCCATGTACCATCAAATCTTGGGTGAAAACCTCCTTCCCTCCGCCAGGGCATTGAAAATGGGTCCTAGATGGGTATTCCAGCATGACAATGACCCAAAACACACGGCCAAGGCAACAAGGAGTTGCTCAAGAAGAAGCACCTTAAGGTCTTGGAGTGACCCAGCCAGTCTCCAGACCTTAATCCCATAGAAAATATGTGGAGGGAGCTGAAGGTTTGAGTTACCAAACTTCAGCCTCGAAACCTTAATGACTTGGAGAGGATTTGAAAAGAGGAGTGGGACAAAATCCCTCCAGAGATGTGTGCAAACCTGGTGGCCAACTACAAAAAAAACGTCTGACCTCTGTGATTGCAAACAAGGGTTTTGCCACCAAGTACTAAGTCATGTTTTGTGAAGGGGTCAAATGCTTTTTTCACTCATTAAAATGAAAATCAATTTAAAACTTTTTTGAAATGCATTTTTCTGATTTTTTTTTTTTTTTTGCTGTTATTCTGTCTCTCACTGTTAAAATAAATCTATCATTAAAATTATAGACTTATCATTTCTTTGTCAGTGGGCAAATGTACAAAATCAGCAGGGGATGAAATACTTTTTTCCCTCACTGTAGATAGGTTCACGGCTGGGGACCATGAAGTAGCTTTAAGGTGCAGCACAGACAAGAGGCTCTACTCACAAAATCCTGGAGCAAAATCAGACCATAGATGTAGCCTCTTGCAAAGAAACCCAGCATCTGGTCTAAAGGGCATGAGGGGAGAGCAGCCCCCCTGCTCTCAGCTCACCAACCCATTCCCTTAAGGCCCCATGTACACTGCTGCTGCTTAACGGACGTTCAGAGGCAGTTGGACACTTTTTTCAACTGCCCCTGAACTCATTCACTGTTATGTTATGTGTACATGTACACAGGTTCGTTTACTGTCGTTTTTAGGCAGTTGCGTTTATAAGCCTTTTTTTGAAGGCAAAAAAATTTGTTCAGACGCGGAAGTTTCCGACGGTTTAGATGCTAAACGCGGTAACCTGTGTTTAGCTGCATTTTGTTTATAGCCGTTTTTCGTTTTTGCCCATTAAAAAAAAAGTGAGTGGGCGAGTGTGAGAGGGGGGTAGCTGGGCGGCTCGGTGTGTGAGCGCTGCTGGCCAATCAGGGAGCCGGCAGGCACGGGAGCAGAGAAATTACATCATCTCCCGTCACCCGCCCTGTATCCTTGCAGTTCTGCCCCTCACTGTGCAGTCGTGAGCAGCAGAGAGATTACATCACCTCTCTGCTGCCTGACTCTGGGACAGAGCACCTTAGCAGGAAAGTGACACAGCAGGTGACAATCTGCAACGTGTGTCAGGTGACGTGGCAAGTGTCAATCCACATCTGGTGGCAGGCGAAGTGGCAAGTGACAATCCGCAACATGGGGCAGGTGACGTGGCAAGTGACAATCCGCATCTGGTGGCAGGCGACGTGGCAAGTGACAATCCGCAACGTGTGGCAAGTGACAATCCGCATCTGGTGGCAGGTGACGTGGCAAGTGACAATCCGCATCTGGTGGCAGGTGACCTGGCAAGTGACAATCCGCAATGTGTGGCAGGTGACGTGGCAAGTGACAATCCGCAACGTGTGGCAGGTGACGTCGCAAGTGACAATCCGCAACGTGTGGCAAGTGACAATCCGCAATGTGTGGCAGGCGACGTGGCAAGTGACAATCCGTGACGTGGCAAGTGACAATCCGCATTTGGTGGCAGGCGACGTGGCAAGTGACAGTCCGCATTTGGTGGCAGGCGACGTGGCAAGTGACACACTCGGGGCTCCCACTGATTCTGCATTATGGTGAGTTGAACAATTTCATTTTATATTACAATGTAATAATAGAAATAATGCGCTTCAATCATCCTGAGACCATAATAACTCTGGTGTCGGGATGATTGAAGCACCAATACCAGCCATTTCCCTGATAAATTGCCTCCAAAAAAATGTATTTTCTGGCAGTGCCCCTCCCGAGACTTGACTCTGGATCCGCCCCTGTCTCCCACTGATAATTATCAGTCATCAGATCACCAATAATCAGTTGTTGATGTAATCGGTATCCAGTAGGGATGAGCCGAACACCCTCCCTGTTCAGTTCGCACCAGAACCTGCGAACAGACAGAATGTTCGCGTGAACTTTAGAACCCTATTAAATACAATGGACTCGAACGTTCGAAATCTAAAGTGCTAATTATAAAGGCCAATATGCAAGTTATTGTCATAAAAAGTGTTTGGGGACCCGGGTCCTGCCCCAGGGGACATGTATCAATGCAAAAAAAAGTTTTAAAAATGGCCGTTTTTTCGGGAGCAGTGATTTTAATAATGCTTAAAATGAAAAAATAAAAGTGACATTTTCCTTTAAATTTCGTACCTGGGGGGGGGGGGGTGTATAATATGCACGTAAAGTCGCGCTTGTTTCCCGTGCTTAGAACTGTCCCTGCATAAAATGTCATTTCTGAAGGAAATGACTAGCCTTACACCTAGTCATTGGCTGAGCGGACCTGATGGGGAACTTTAGAAGGGGCGGGTCTATACATTTAATAGACTGCGGAGGAAGTTCCCCATCAGGTCCGCTCAGGCTCAGCCAATGACGGACAGCGCTGGTCATCGGATCGCTGCGGGACACTGGATTTCATCGCTAGAATGTTTTGTTTTTTTTTTTTTTTTAATAAAGGACTTTTCCAAGGTGTTTGTGTGTTTTTTTTTTAATTTTTTTTACACTTTCTTCGGTAGGGGTACGATGTACCCCTTACCAATTCACATAGGGGGGCGGGATCTGGGGGTCCCCTTTGTTAAAGGGCTCTTCCAGATTCCGATAAGCCCCCTGCCCGCAGACCCCCAGAACCACCGGGCAAGGGTTGTGGGGATGAGGCCCTTGTCCCCATCAACATGGGACATCCTCCCCATGTTGAGGGCATGTGGCCTGGTATGGTTCAGGAGGGGGGGCGCTCTCTCGTCCCCTCCTCTTTTCCTGGGGCCTGCCAGGTTGCATGCTCGGATAAGGGTCTGGTATGGATTTTTGGGGGGACTCCACGCTATTTTTTTTTTTACATTTGGGGTGGAGTTCCCCTTAAGATCCATGCTAGACCTGAAGGGCCTGGTATGCATATTTGGGGGGAACCACACGCATTTTTTTTTTTTTTTTGCGGCGGGGTTCCCCTTAATATCTATACCAGACCTGAAGGGCCTGGTAATTGAATTTGGGGGGACCCCCATGCTTTTTTTTTTTATCAATGACTTTTCTATGTATTGCCGGGAGCCGACAATTCATTATAGCCGCAAGTGAGTTTTAAATGACTTTTTTTCCTTCAGAAATTACATTTTGTGCAGGGACAGTTCTAAGCACGGGAAACAAGCGCGACTTTACATGCATATTATACACACCCCCCAGGTATGAAATTTAAAGGAATATTTCACTTTTATTGTTTCACTTTAAGCATTATTAAAATCACTGCTCCCAAAAAGACGGCCGTTTTTAAAACTTTTTTTTGCATTGATACATGTCCCCTGGGGCAGGACCCGGGTCCCCAAACACTTTTTATGACAATAACTTGCATATAAGTCTTTATAATTAGCACTTTAGATTTCTCCCATAGACTTTTTGAATTTGCTGCGAACACCCCAAATTGTTCGCTGTTCGGCGAACAGGTGAACAGGCAATGTTCGAGTCGAACATGAGTTCGACTCGAACTTGAAGCTCATCCCTAGTATCCAGTAATCAGGATGGCAGCTCTTACAAAAGAAGGCAAACCCTGCCTCTACAAAGATGTCTGCTTTTACACAGAGCCACAGTGCAAAAAGGACATGATAAAGTCAGTAACGAAAAAAAGGTCAGGGAGCCTACAGGCAATACTGGTGACCAGGGATGAGCCGAACACCCCCCTGTTCGGTTCGCACCAGAACCTGCGAACAGACAAAATGTTCGTGTAAACTTTAGAACCCTATTAAATACAATGGACTCCAACGTTCGAAATCTAAAGTGTTAATTATAAAGGCTGATATGCAAGTTATTGTCCTAAAAAGTGTTTGGGGACCTGGGTCCTGCCCCATGGGACATGTATCAATGCAAAAAGAAGTTTTAAAAACGGCAGTTTTTTCGGGAGCAGTGATTTTAATAATGCTTAAAATGAAAAAATAAAAGTGAAATATTCCTTTAAATTTCGTACCTGGGGGGTGTGTATGATATGCATGTGAAGTGGCGCATGTTTCCCGTGCTTAGAACTGTCCCTGCAAAAAATGTCATTTTTGAAAGAAAAAAATGCATTTAAAACTCACTCGCGGCTATTAATGAATTGTCGGCTCCCGGCAATACATACAAAAGTCATTGATAAAAATAAAAAAAAAAAGTGTGGGGGTTCCCCAGAATTCAATTACCAGGCCCTTCAGGTCTGGAATGGATATTAAGGGGAACCCCGCTGCAAATTAAAAAAAAAATTGACGTGGGGTTCCCCCAAATATCCATTCCAGGCCCTTCAAATCTGGCATGGATTTTAAGGGGAACTCCACCCCAAATTTAAAAAAAATGGCGTGGAGTCCCCCTAAAAATCCATACCAGACCCCTTATCCGAGCACGCAACCTGGCCAGCCGCAGGGGAAAAGGGGGGGACGAGAGAGCGGCCCCCCCTCCCTCCTGAACCGTACCAAGCCACATGCCCTCAACATGGGGAGGATGTCCCCATGTTGATGGGGACAAGGGCCTCATCCCCACAACCCTTGCCCGGTGGTTGTGGGGGTCTGCGGACGGGGGGCTTATCGGAATCTGGAAGACCCCTTTAACAAAGGGGACCCCCAGATCCCGCCCCCCTATGTGAATTGGTAAGGGGTACATTGTACCCCTACCATTTCACGAAGAAAGCGTAAAAAAATGTTTAAAAAAACACACAAACACCTTGAAAAAGTCCTTTATTTAAAAAAAACAAAAAAACAAAACATTCCAGCGGTGAAATCCAGTGTCCCGCGGCGATCCCGATGTCCAGCGCTGTCCTTCATTGGTTGTGCCTGAGCGGACCTGATGGGGAACTCCCTCTCAGTATTTTAAATGTATAGACCCGCCCCTTCTAAAGTTCCCCATCAGGTCCGCTCAGCAGACGAGATGCGGAACATGAGAAGGGGCGGGTCTATACATGTATTACCAAAGTGAGAGCAGTTCCCCATCAGGTCCGCCCCCTCGGTATGTCGGACCCGCCTACGTCATTGGCTTGAGCGGGGAACTTCCTTCACTATGTAAATTTAAATTACACAGTGAAGGAAGTTCCCCGCTCAAGCCAATGACGTAGGCGGGTCCGACATACCGAGGGGGCGGACCTGATGGGGAACTGCTCTCACTTTGGTAATACATGTATAGACCCGCCCCTTCTCATGTTCCGCATCTGGCCCGCTGAGCGGACCTGATGGGGAACTTTAGAAGGGGCGGGTCTATACATTTAAAATACTGAGAGGGAGATCCCCATCAGGTCCGCTCAGGCACAACCAATGAAGGACAGCGCTGCACATCGGGATCGCCGCGGGACACTGGATTTCACCGCTGGAATGTTTTTTTTTGTTTTTTTTAATAAAGGACTTTTTCAAGGTGTTTGTGTGTTTTTTTAAACATTTTTTTACGCTTTCTTCGTGAAATGGTAGGGGTACAATGTACCCCTTACCAATTCACATAGGGGGGGGGCGGGATCTGGGGGTCCCCTTTGTTAAAGGGGTCTTCCAGATTCCGATAAGCCCCCGCCCGCAGACCCCCACAACCACCGGGCAAGGGTTGTGGGGATGAGGCCCTTGTCCCCATCAACATGGGGACATCCTCCCCATGTTGAGGGCATGTGGCTTGGTACGGTTCAGGAGGGAGGGGGGGCCGCTCTCTCGTCCCCCCCTTTTCCCCTGCGGCCGGCCAGGTTGCGTGCTCGGATAAGGGGTCTGGTATGGATTTTTAGGGGGACTCCACGCCATTTTTTTTTAAATTTGGGGTGGAGTTCCCCTTAAAATCCATGCCAGATCTGAAGGGCCTGGAATGGATATTTGGGGGAACCCCACGTCAATTTTTTTTAAAATTTGCGGCGGGGTTCCCCTTAATATCCATTCCAGACCTGAAGGGCCTGGTAATTGAATTCTGGGGAACCCCCACGCTTTTTTTTTTTTTTTTTTATCAATGACTTTTGTATGTATTGCCGGGAGCCGACAATTCATTAATAGCCGCAAGTCAGTTTTAAATGCATTTTTTTCTTTCAAAAATGACATTTTTTGCAGGGACAGTTCTAAGCACGGGAAACATGCGCCACTTCACATGCATATCATACACACCCCCCAGGTACGAAATTTAAAGGAATATTTCACTTTTATTTTTTCATTTTAAGCATTATTAAAATCACTGCTCCCGAAAAAACGGCCGTTTTTAAAACTTCTTTTTGCATTGATACATGTCCCCTGGGGCAGGACCCGGGTCCCCAAACACTTTTTAGGACAATAACTTGCATATAAGCCTTTATAATTAGCACTTTAGATTTCTCCCATAGATTTTTCGAATTTGCCGCGAACACCCCAATTTGTTCGCTGTTCGGCGAACGGGCGAACAGGCAATGTTCGAGTCGAACATGAGTTCGACTCGAACTCGAAGCTCATCCCTACTGGTGACCAATCCTTTGCTCCTCTCTCTTTTTTTGGGCATAGCTTATATGGTTCAGGTCCACGTTTAAAGAGACTCTGTTATGTCTCTAAAGATAACAAGAGTAAGAGAAAATAATGCAATAGGAGAATCAATACACTCACCTCTTCGACAGCTCATGTGACCTTACCTTCCATCTATTCTAGTGCTGTGTCCTCCACCAGTATCTTCAAAATTCCACATTTCAAGATGTGTTGGATGTTTGTGTTCCTTACAATGCTTGTGGTTTCTTCCTTTGAGCCTTGTGTCACTGCTAAGCCCTGTATTTCTGTAGGCACCAGAGGATGGAACCATGGCTTGTGGAGGGGGACACAAGCATCCGGCTTGCCCATAAATGTGATGTCAGGTACCTCTTGTCAACAGTCAGAGATCATGCTAATTTTCATGCACATGTTTTCAGACATGGAAGTCTAGCTAAGTGTGCAAGGATGCACACACAAATGCATAGGAACGTGTGCACAACAATGTGCATGTGGATACTCTGGCATAGATTCTGGTGCCTAGTGGACTATTTAAAGCTGAGGCCTATATTGGATCTTTGCTGGATGGTCTTTCCATATGTATCCCTGTTATCCTTGATTCTAAATCCTACTTGACTATGTTATTGACCTGGCATTTGTCTTTCCTGCCTCATTACTACCCCTGCCTGTTTATGTCTACTGCCTACCTACCAACCTCAGCCTGGACTCGTGACAAAGATTTTGACTTTCGATTTTGTACCTTGTTGCCTGTATATTGTAAACCTCTGCTCTTGAAAATGAAGAGGTCACCGACGAGTTCGGAGTAGGGTGACCACATTTCCAAACTACTATTCAGGGACACCCTCCCTTCCCAAAAATCAGCTTGTGCTGTAATGAATAACAGCACAGTGATTGGACACAAGAGGCGTGATTTATGATTTCTCCAATCACAAGCAGGGGGCGGGATTGTGCTCCTCCAGGCATGCCAGGACAAGTACTATTAGTGAGTAAAGCAGTGATGTGGTGGCCTTTTTTGGGGGCATCAGATTGGCCCAGGGGTTGTCTGTGTTTCATTTTCATTCCAGGACACTGTATTGTCCTGGAATGAATGTGCCCGGGGAAAGACCTGCAAAATGAGGGACTTTCACGGCCAATCCGGGACACGTGGTCACCCTATTTCGGAGACCTCTATGAAACCATACACTTTATATTCATACATAAGTTGATCATGCATATGATTTGGTGACTTCCTGCCCTGCTGTTACCAAATCACTGCGGTTTTGCTTACCGGACACCAGTATTTCCAAGTTCAGGTCTGCAGTTCAACCTTCCGGCACCTAGGCCCTTCCATTGCCCTAGCAGTTTGTGTCTCAAACTCCAGGGGTGCTCAGAAAGGAATTGTGCAAGGGGGTACCCTCATCATCCCGGGCTTCTCATATAGGTACATGACACATGAAATGCTAAAGAGACTGAAAACGGGGCGGAGCCGGCAAGCGAGGAGTATGGCCGCAAGGGATCACAGCTCCCGGCCACCTGAACACACCGGAGCTTTTTACAGCTACATAGGGCACTCAGGAACGGTGGTTTCAGGCCACACCAGAGCAGGGACACTAGCGGAGCATGGGGAGAAGGAGAAGAGACAGAATGGCGCCGGGTAAGATGACGAATTTCTCCTCATTGTCAGACCGCTGCAGCAGCCAAAATGGCGCCGGCAGCGTGCAGGGCTCTGCACACACACACGGCCTGAAGCATCCCAGAAATCAGATGGCTGGCGCTTCTCCCCAACCTCTCTCTGATCAGACTCTACCGGGCTCACAGTCATCCTCCACAGCTAACAGCCCTGTTAAAGCCAAGCAAAGGTTATCTATGCCTGCATCTTGGACAATGGCTGAAGGGGAGAGAGGAGTGCGGATTGATGATACATTAGAATTTCAGGATGCCATAGCAGCTTTCCCTACAAACAACCAGCCTGTAATAGATTCCACACTAAAAGACATGCTAGTGTCCCTTAGAGGTGCTATACACACTGACATGCTGCAGCTTGTGAACCAATGCAAAGCAGAAGTGACTGAAGTCAGGGACAGGGTGGCTCATATAGAGGATAAGATGGGGGATTTATCTGAGACTTTTAATGCAATGGTGGATGGACATTGTCTGGCTCAAATCAAAGGTCACTGACCTCGAGGACCGTTCCAGAAGGAACAATATTAAAATCAGAGGAATCCCCAAGTCAGTAAAAAACTCAGAATTGAATGCTTTCCTCACTAACATACTAAGAGAAGCCCTCCCTGACCTCCCCCTGGAGGAAATTGTCATTGATAGAATACACAGGCTGCCTAAACCTAAACACATCCCTGAGAAGCTGCCCAGGGACACCATCGCTAGGATTCACTATTACACAGTTAAGGAAAAACTGATGTATGTGACAAGACGGGCTGACAACCTACCTGATTGCATGCAAGGACTATCCTTTTTTGCAGATCTATCTGCGCACACGATGCAAAGGAGACGAAACCTCATGACCATAACCAAACCTCTCAGGAATCACCAGATTTCATATCGCTGGAATTACCCCGCTAACCTACTGATCACTAAGGGAGAAAAGGAATTTCTGGTGAGAACCTTAGAGGAGGGTATCAAGTTGCTGGAGAGATGGAAGATTCTCCCTGAAGAGACAGTGGATGATCAACAAACGCCTGCCTCCTATCATACCCGCACTAAATGACTGTAAGGCAAAACAACATATGTTGCCCTATCATAATAGTTCTACCGGCATAAACTCTTAGTTACTTTACACCCCCAATTTAGAAGGTTTATCCCTGCCCAGATTTCGATAGAAATCATACTTTTTTCAAGTCTGCCTCGCTTTGCGCAGACTGTTTCTTTATACATACGTTTGACCAGTTTTTGTTCTTTTGATCAGTTTTTTTTTCCTATCAAGCTGCTGACTTGCATCTCCAGCCAGATTACTATTCTGCAATACCCAGCAAAACAAACCGTACTACAGCTCCAGATCTCTGGAATTCGATGATAACTGAAGCAAGGGCCCACAAATCTACAGCCAAGGACTGCCTCAACAACTTCTCCTACTTCAGGTACACGATTACACCTCTCACACGTGTAACAACACACCTTTTCAGAAACCGTTTCTCTCACAGCTCCATAGACTTTGACACAGCCTTCCCTTCTCCACCAAACCAACTCACCAAACAATGGCATTTAAAATCACCTCACTGAATGTGAAAGGTTTGAATAGCCCACAGAAGAGACACATGCTTTGGAAAGAAGCCCGTGCCCAGAACTGTGTTGTGTTTTGGATCCAGGAAATCCTCTTTAAAGCGCAAAATCATCCTACCTTATCACACAACTTGTACCCTCATACTTTTGTAGCATTTGCCCCTTCCAAAAAAAGGGGGTGGCTATCTTGGTGAAGAGCACAGTGGCGTTTAAGCTGATTTCCAATCAATGTGATGAGGGAGGGAGATATATTATACTTTCTTGCGAGATTAATGGCGTTACATATACCATAGTAAATGTTTATGCCCCGAATAATAGGCAACTACATTTCCTGAATAGACTGTGGAAGAAAATTAAGAAATATAGTTCAGGACATTCAAAAAAGAAAGAAGAAGGTAGAAGGCGGGACTTTATATGAGGCACATGGACACAAAGAAATAAGTTTGATGGGGGACAGCTTTTAATTGGTTCAAAATCTCAATACAATTTCATATTTAAATTTTATGCATTTTGCTATATATCAATACTTTTTTATATTTCATCCGAACCAAATATTGCACAGTAATAAATATTCCATCAAGGATATTTCATATATTTACAGATACAACAGTACACATCTATCAAACATTGCAGTCGCTACCTATGCAACTTGGTAGACCACTAAATTATTTTAAAAAAATGAATGGTGAAGGAAAATTTTGTATATATTAGAAGGAACGTCCATAAAAAGTTGATGCGTATATGCACTTATCGGTAGATATTAGCTCTATGCATTTCGGGCCTTTCAGGCCGCTCATCAGGAGCAAAAACCAAAGTGGTCATCTGGGGATGAAAAATACAGATACATTTTAATGATCTAAAAAGGAATGCTAGAGAGCCAGTGGGCAAACAAAGAATAGGAGAGAACTCCCCCATCCATACATTTAACCCACAGAACTTACGGATGCGTCTGCATAGGGGCGGTGTGTCCACGAAAGTCGCAGACCAGCCAGGGGGCGTCACAACCGGGAGCTGGAGGGGCGACAACGACCCATAGAGACAACGCCTCGTGAGGGTGGAAAAAAAATTGTGAGCTATGTGGGGTAGCCCCAATTATGGGGACCTCTGTGAAAAAAGGAGAGAAAATGAGAATAATGAAATAGAGAATGTATGTTGAAAAATGTTATAACACTAAAAAATTATGTGTATCTGTATGTGAGAGAGTAGTGTGTGTGTGTGTGTGTAGGAGGGTGTGGGGAAAGATGGTGTGAAGTGAGAGGACATTGATTAGGCAAGGAAAGGGAAAAGTAGGCAGAGAGAAGGCTGAAGAAAAAGGGAAGCAACAAAAAAAAATTGAAGATAGGGAAACCAAATAGTGAGGGCATATTAAGAAGAAACAAAAAGTAGGATTTTTAAAACAGCTTACCTGTAAAATCCTTTTCTTGGAGTACATCACGGGACACAGAGCGGCATAGTCATTACTATGTGGGTTATATAGAATTACCTTCAGGTGCTGGCACTGGCAACTTCCAAAACAGGAAGTACCCTCCCCTATATAAGCCCCTCCCATCCGGGAGCACCTCAGTTTTGTAGCAAAGCAATACGTGTCCCCAAAAGAGGGGTGGGAGCTCTGTGTCCCGTGATGTACTCCAAGAAAAGGATTTTACAGGTAAGCTGTTTTAAAAATCCTACTTTCTTGTTCATACATCACGGGACACAGAGCGGCATAGTCATTACTATGTGGGACGTCCCAAAGCAATGCCAAATGAGGGGGGGGATACACCATACATAAGCTGGGCGCCATCAGGCATGAGGATCTTTTGCGGCCTGCAACACACTGCGCCCAAAGGCGACATCCTCCTGACTTCTAACGTCCACCTGGTAGAACCTAGTAAACGTGTGTACTGAAGACCATGTTGCGGCCTAACAAATTTGAGCCAGGGAGGCCTGGTGACGCACTGCCCATGAAGTTCCAACTGCTCTCGTGGAGTGCGCCCTAACTTTGAACGGAGGCGGTCTACTTCTCAAGCCATAGGCTTGTATTATGACCTGTCGAATCCACTTGGCTAAAGTAGATTTTGATGCTGCCTGACCCTTTCTGGGGCCTTCCGGCAGAACAAACAAAGAATCCGTTCTACGAATCTGAGCAGTGGCTTTTAGATAAGCTTTAACTGCTCTTACTACATTCAAAGAATGCAATAACTTTTCCTCTACCGAGCTCGGTTTGGGGAAAAAGAAGGAAGAACCACATCCTGGTTCAAGTGAAACCTC
Organism: Rana muscosa; assembly: GCA_029206835.1. Taxonomy (NCBI): domain Eukaryota; kingdom Metazoa; phylum Chordata; class Amphibia; order Anura; family Ranidae; genus Rana; species Rana muscosa. The sequence continues at coordinate 187,201,776 of JARGYO010005626.1, read as the reverse complement.
GATACCACCTTAGGAAGAAAGGCTGGGTGAGGACGTAATACTACTCTGTCCTCATGAATAACCAGATATGGCTCTTTACAGGACATGGCAGCTAATTCCGACACTCTTCTAGCCGAGCATATGGCTACTAAAAATATCAATTTTCTGGTGAGTAGAACCAAGGAAATGTGCCGCAAAGGTTCAAATGGCTGCTTCTGCAGAACCGACAGAACCAAATTTAGATCCCATGGACATATGGGAGCTTTAATCGGTGGAATAATACGAGTCACCCCCTGCATAAAGGATTTGACAAGTGAATGCATAGCCAGGGGCCTTTGAAATAGTATTGATAAGGCCGAAACCTGACCCCTGATAGTACTTAAGGCAAACTTCCTGTCTACAGCCCACTGTAGGAAGTCCAGAATTCTGCCTATAACGTACTTACGTGGATGCCACTTTCTGGCCTTGCACCAAGTGATGTACGCCTTCCAAACTCTATAGTAGATCTGCCTGGATACAGGCTTCCTGGCATTGATTATAGTTGATACCACAGAGTTAGAGAGACCTCTCTTCTTTAGGATGTGGGATTCAATAGCCAGGCCGTTAAACTTAGAGTTAGTAAGGAAGGGTGGTATATCGGCCCTTGTGAAAGCAGGTCCGGACGACGTGGAAGGGTCCAAGGACTCCCCACAGACATTTTGATGATCTCCGCGTACCAGGCCCTTCGGGGCCACGCTGGAGCCACCAAGATCACCGGCTTCTTTTCCAACCTGACTCTGCGAAGGAGTCGAGGCAACAATTGTAGCGGAGGGAATGCATATATCAGTCTGAACTGATTCCAAGGGAACACCAGAGCATCCGAGCCGCAAGCGAGGGGATCCCTTGTCCGGGAGACAAATCTGTCCACCTTTGCGTTGAATCTGGATGCTAGCAGATCTACATCCGGTGTTCCCCACCGCTGACATATTGCCCGGAAGACCTCGGGATGAAGGGACCATTCCCCTGGGCATAACTGTTGGCGACTCAGAAAGTCCGCCTTCCAATTCTCCACCCCTGGAATGAAGACAGCTGATATACATGGGACATGCTTTTCTGCCCATTCCAGGATGTGACTTACTTCCCTCTGGGCTGCACAACTCCTGGTGCCTCCCTGATGATTGATATATGCCACTGCTGTGGCATTGTCTGATTGAATTCTGACAGGGGACCCTTGGAGTCTGGATGCCCAGGCTACTAGGGCATACCGGGCTGCTCGTATCTGTAAGAGATTGATGGGCAGGGTTTTTACTACATTTGACCATCTGCCCTGGAGAGACCATTGCTCCAGTACTGCCCCCCAGCCTATAAGGCTGGCATCTGTAGTGACCACCTTCCAGGATATCGGAATGAAGGGTTTTCCCTTCTGGAGATTCTGGGGGATCAACCACCAGCAGAGACTCTTCCGAACGGAAGGGGACAAAGCCATCGGGAAGTCTAGAGCCTGAATTTTTCCATTCCAGGCTGACAATATGGCCCTCTGTAAATTCCTTGAGTGGAATTGGGCGTATGGCACAGCTTTGAATGATGCTACCATCTTTCCTAGCAGCCTCATGCACAGGCGTATGGACGGCTGTCTTTTTGCACAAAGTAGGCGGACCAAGTCCCTCAAAGAGGATACTTTGTCTTGAGGTAGGAAAATCCTCCTCTGGTCTGAATCCAGCCGTAGCCCTAGATATACCAGGTTTTTCACTGGCTGTAGGGCTGACTTGTCCAGGTTGATGACCCAACCGTGAGATTCTAGATACTTGATTGTATCGACAATTACCACTTCTAGCTTGGCAACTGAGTGGTCCATCAACAACAGGTCGTCTAGGTATGCCCTTATCGTTACACCTCGTGTTCTTAGATCGGCCAACAGTGGGGCCAGAATTTTTGTGAACACTCGTGGTGCTGTGGCCAGACCGAATGGTAAGGCTCTGAACTGAAAATGGCGCCCTTCTACTGCAAAGCGTAGACATTTTTGATGACCTGGAAAGATGGGAACGTGCAAGTAAGCATCTTTGATGTCGATCGAGGCTAACCATTCCTCCCCCTGTAGGGCAGCGGTGACCGATCGGATCGACTCCATCCGGAAGGACCGGACGTTTAGAAATTTGTTTAGACTCTTTAGGTCCAATATGGGTCTTATGTCCCCGTTTGGTTTCGGGACTGTGAAAAGGTTTGAGTAGAAACTCAACCCCCACTCTTCCATAGGAACCTCCATAATTACTCCTTGGAGCAATAGTTGTTCTAACGCCACTAGGAGACACCTTCTTTTCAGAGGGTCTTTTGGCATGCCTGACCACATAAAATGGGAAGGAGGAGACTCTTTTAACTCCAACTTGTATCCCCGAGTTACTGCGGAGAGCACCCATCTGTCTTTGATCGTCTCCCGCCAGGTCTCTGTGAACAACTGAAGTCTTCCCCCCACCCGTTTGAGTGGGGGCAGCCCTTCATAGGCTTGACTTGGAGGCTGGTTTAGTACCTCTTCGGATCCAGGGTTTTTTATTACCCTGTGACTGTCCCTGATTTTTACCTCCTGAGTTTGACCGAGGAGGCCGTCGGAACTGCTTAGTAGCAGACGTCCCAGGGATAGGAGAGGTAGTCCTCTTAAAAGATGGACCCCTAGACCTCTTTTTAATTGGTAAGAGAGTACTTTTACCACTGGAAATCTTCTGGATATATTTATCCAGGTCTTCGCCAAAAAGGCGTTCTCCATGAAATGGGAAGCTAACTAAGAGCTTCTTACAGGGAGCCTCAGCAGACCAGTTCTTGAGCCACAGAAGCCTACGCATATGTACCAAAGACAGCGTGAGGCGGGAGGCCTGATGGATAGAATCCTTGATGGCGCCAACCACAAAGCATAATGCTCTAGGCAGATCAGCCAGAGCCTGGGCCTGCTGGTCTGGCAAATCCCTCAGGACCATTTTCATTTGATCCTTTAAAGCTTGGCAGACTCCAATAGCTGCCACTGCTGGCTGTGTAACAGCCCCTGCTGTGGAAAAAGCAGATTTTAATAAAGATTCCAATTTTTTATCTACTGGATCTTTGAACATTTGAACATTATCTACTGGACATGTCAGTGATTTGTTCACAGAAGAAATGGCTGCGTCCACCGTAGGAACATTCCATCTCTGGGTGAATTTTTCCTCCATGGGATAGATCACCTGAAATTTCTTAGGTGGAACAAATAGTTTATCAGGATGTTCCCAGTCCTGGTATATAAGTCCTTCCAATAATGGATGAATTGGAAAGGAGCAATTAATCTGGGGAGCTTTTAGCGACCCCAACGAGGAGACAGCAGTAGTTGATGGTTCAACAAGAGGCATTTTAAATGCAGATCGAACCATGTCAGTTAGGGTCTGGACCCACAATCTTTCAGTCTGTGATGCTGAAAATGGTTCATCTACTGTTGATTCCTCAAAAACAGAGTTAACCTCCTCCTGATCCCCTTCAGGTAGGTCAGTCCCTTCCTGGGACTGTTGCTCTGCCAACAGGCACTCTAATGGAGGTGATGGAGATCTGGCGCGCTTTCTTTCCTGTAGAGAAGAAGCGATCAATGCTGCCAATCTCTGCTCCAATCCCTCCAGAGTTGAGGCAAAAACCTCCTCTGTTATATATGCAGGAGCAGGTGGACTGAGGACAGCCGCAGTACCTGGCACTCCCGGGGGTTCCTTATGGGTATTAACCTCTGATTTCTCAGGGGAGGAAGGTGCAGATGACTGCTCCAGATCCTCAGAGCCCGATGGAGACCCCCTACACTTCCTGAGAGGTATATCTCAGAGTTTTTTAGGCGGCATATTTCTTAGTTCAAAGCTGAGGTATTCCAGCCGCAATACACCCCTTTACTGAAATAGTCTAATGCAATTTGCTGCTATGTACATCAGTGGGTGTCTACTAATGCGTCTTTCTGGGGATGCCTGTATCAACCGCCCGCTGTAAGCCCCTATACCATGCTACCAGCTCCTTTTCATGTTCTGTGTCCATAGCAAGCAGCGTGGACTGAGTCCTTTTATCTTGCTGGGACGCCCGCACATGCGCCGAAGCGCTGGGCGCACAGAGCGCGTCATCCGCAAGGCTCCGCCCCCTTTTTTGAAGCTAAATCTATAAAAAGAAAGCGTGTGTGCTCTTGGTGCCATGTAGGGAGAGGAGCCAGGGTCCCTGTTTCACCAGGACTCGGGGATGGAAGGAAACTACTTGGCAGCATGACAGAGGAATGCAGCTTCCCTGATAGAGAGCTCACTCATCTGCCTGGACTTTCACCATGGAAGGAATAGTCCCAAGAAAAAAAGACGTTCCACAGCGGCCTCTAGTGGACAAACACAGGTACCGCACTTTTGTCTTTTTTTTTTATTTTTTTAAAACCTCCTTTATGAAAAACATTTCTAGGTTTACAGTTTTTAAAACTTCCTTTATGAAAAGACATTTCTAGGATTTCTTAGGCATATACAGCTATTAGCGGGAATACCTTTAGGTAACAGGCAGAAAGACATATTAGGCTTGGGGGTCCCCTCAATAGAACCAAGTTCCTGAGGGGCCCCCACTTACCTTTTCCCCGCCGCAGGACTTTGTTTGGTCCACAGAAGCCCAAACTTCACCTCTCACGGCAGGCATTGTGCTAGACCTTCAGGGACCGGGTTCCCAAGGATTCCACTCCCCTGGACCTGTATAGCACCCTGCACAGATAGCCTCTTGGTTTTGGGTATGACCAGAGCTCTGGATCCCAGGGTCCAGCCCTCCTAAGAGAGGCATTACAGGCAAAACCTTGTTCTTCTCTGCAAGGCCCGGGTACTGACCGTTTAGCTATGAAGCTTTTTTGGTCGGATCCGGAATAGCTTGCTAAGGCCCAGAGAACCTGTACACAAGCCCAGATGAATACATGTTAACCTTGGCCAACACCTTAGACACTGGCAAAAAACTGAGGTGCTCCCGGATGGGAGGGGCTTATATAGGGGAGGGTACTTCCTGTTTTGGAAGTTGCCAGTGCCAGCACCTGAAGGTAATTCTATATAACCCACATAGTAATGACTATGCCGCTCTGTGTCCCGTGATGTATGAACAAGAAATGCATGTTGCAGTGTGAAAAAAGACATAGAAGTAGAAAAGCCAGATAGTGTGTGGAAATTGGAAAGAAAGGAAATACCTGTTGCAGAGTGAGGAGGGCAAGTTGTGCAGTGTGAATGCTAATCCAAACTGGGAGGTGATGTGCATAATCATGAGTGTAGGGCCCAACAGAGGGAGAGGCTTATATGGGAAGTGCTGCCATAGGCACGCCCCCAACATCACGCTGACACAGGCAAGTAGGGGAGAGAGGAGGGAAGGCGCCATCAACCAGGTCGTGGAACACCCGGTAAGATGCGCCCAGCCAGCCAATCGTTCCCCCATGCGCGTCAGCTGTGGAACACACTAACATCGGTAGTGCAGCGCCCAAAGGGCACCGCACGCCCGGTGTGCTGTGCGTGATGTCGACGCACAGTGGCTGTGCCCCCACTCACCCCAGGCCCAACCAAGGCGGAGGGAGAGGGGGGGACCCCAGTGTGCGTCGCAGCTCCCGGAAGTGACAGCTATGGTAAAGTCCAATGAGAGACATGCACAAAGCCACCCACATGCACACGCCTAGCATTGTAAGAAATTAAAGTAAAGCAGGGTAGGATGTTGGAAAAGCCATATGTCAGTTTTGGGGGAACTTGGAAAATTTAAAAGATATTTAAGTGCGACCGTGTGCCTCCATCCCTAATTGATTGATAAAAAGAAGGGTAGGGTTTTTTGGGACTTTAAATGAGGTTCAGGGGTCGTTCAGATCCCCTCCTGCATCCCAGATTTGGTATTCAAAAAAGAAAGAAGAAGGTAGAAGGCGGGACTTTATATGAGGCACACGGACACAAAGAAATAAGTTTGATGGGGGACAGCTTTTAATTGGTTCAAAATCGCAATACAATTTCATATTTAAATTTTATGCATTTTGCTATATATCAATACTTTTTTATATTTCATCCGAACCAAATATTGCACAGTAATAAATATTCCATCAAGGATATTTCATATATTTACAGATACAACAGTACACATCTATCAAACATTGCAGTCGCTACCTATGCAACTTGGTAGACCACTAAATTATTTTTTAAAAATGAATGGTGAAGGGAAATTTTGTGTATATTAGAAGGAACGTCCATAAAAAGTTGATGTGTATATGCACTTATCGGTAGATATTAGCTCTATGCATTTCGGGCCTTTCAGGCCGCTCATCAGGAGCAAAAACCGAAGTGGTCATCTGGGGATGAAAAATACAGATACATTTTAATGATCTAAAAAGGAATGCTAGAGAGCCAGTGGGCAAACATAGAATAGGAGAGAACTCCCCCACCCATGGAGGAGGGGATCTGAACGACCCCTAAACCTCATTTAAAGTCCCAAAAAACCCTACCCTTCTTTTTATAGTTCAGGACATGTTATATTATGTGGTGATATGAACTCCATATCTGATCTTCACCTAGATGTATCAGACACACATTATCAAACTTTATCAGTTCAAATAACCTCTATGATATTTGAAGGTGCCAACACTCCACTGAAAAGGATTTTACTTACTTTTCCCCAGTCCACCTGTCCTACTCGAGGATTGATATGTTTCGGACAAATTTTTGCTACAAAAAATCTCACATACAGATATTGGTCATATCACATGGTCTGACCATGCTCCTGTATCTATCACAGTGGGGAGAAAGGGGTTTACTACCCTTGCAAATAGATGGAAAAATTATGTCAATTTATTTTCAGACCCAATAATAGCTAAGGATATTGAGAAATCACTGTTAGAATTCTTTGCCAATAACAATATCACTGGGGTAGACCCGTTCACTTTGTGGTATACCCATAAAAGCATTTATAAGAGGTTTACTAATGAAACATAGCACTTTGCTAAGGAAAAAGAGGGGGCAGCACATGGACTCAACTCTAGAGACTATCACAAAGTTGGAAATTCAAAAAAAAATCTTCCCCTACCATGGACACTAGCACTAAATTAGCGGCAGCTAGAGATGACCTTAGAACCTTACTTCTTACACAGCATGTTCGTGCCACCCATAGATTTAGGTCCAATTTTTACACTCATGGTAATAAAGCTGGCAAGTTACTAGCAAGTCAAATTAAAGAGAAAGTGCTGAAACAAAAAATCCCACATTTAATCCACCCCAAGAGCGGTTCCAAATTGACCAATCCTAAAGATATAGCAGATGCATTTAGTAGCTATTATGGCAGTTTGTATAACCTACAGGAAGACTCAGAAACACCCCAACCTAACCCAGAATTAATAGAAAGCTTTCTAAAAGATATATCTCCAAAGAGGATTTGAATTCCTAAACTCTCCAATTTCTATTTTGGAAATTACAAGTACTATTTCAAACCTCCCAAACAATAAATCACCTGGCCCTGATGGGTATTCTTCAGAATACTACAAAAAAATTGCTGATACATTATCTGCCATACTGCTACGAGTGTTCCATGCTGCTGCCCCCTCTGCCTCATTTCCTACAGAAATGTTACAAGCTACAGTGGTTACATTGCCTAAACCAGGGAAGGAGCCGGACAGAGCACAGAATTTCATGCAAAAATTTTGGCCAATAGAATTGCGGGCTTGCTCCCCACGTTGATTAAACCTGACCAGGTTGGGTTTGTGGCGGGAAGGCAAGCTACGGATGCCACAAGACGAATTATAAATCTAATACACTCATCTTCTACCTCTAAGAGACCCTCAGTCCTTTGACAGGATCCACTGGGGTTATCTGTCAAAAGTTATTGGGAAGTTCGGATTCTCAGGGCACATATGCTCCGCCATTTCTGCTTTATATTTAAATCCCTCAGGTATGGTTTTTACAGAAGGCATATTCTCAGAGCAATTCCCTATCACGAACGGCACGAGACAGGGGTGCCCTTTGTCACCCTTGATCTTTGCTCTCGTGATGGAGCCTTTGGCTGAGAAAATTAGAACAAACCCCCAAATTCAGGGAATCCGGTTAGGTAAAGAGGAGCATACAATTACACTATTTGCAGACGATGTGATTCTGTCACTCTCCAATCCGGCTCAATACCTGAAAGTGATACATGAAATACTAGAGATGTTCAACGCGGTGTCATACTATAAAGTGAATGCTACCAAATCCAACATACTTAACTTAGGGGTTGACAACAAAACAAAATCTCTCATTCAAGAGAGGCTACCATATCCCTGGGCAAAGATACGATTCAATACTTAGGCATTACACTGACTCATTCGATCTCCCAACTCTACAGCTACAACTTCGAACCCCTGATAAACAAATTTATACAGGAAATGCTTAGATTTAAGAAGTTTTATCTCATCTGGTCTGGTAGACTAGCAGCATATAAAATGATTCTGCTTCCCAAATTATTGTACTTTTTTAGAGCTCTTCCACTTCAAATACCTAGCTCATTCTATGTAGCTATGCAACGAGCCTTGTCTCAATTCGTATGGGAAGGGAAGAGAGCCAGATGTTCTCATAATTTACTTATGAAACACAGAACATTAGGTGGAATGTGGGTGCCCAATGTTAAGAACTATCATATGGCAGCAATCTTGGACCAGGCTAAAGCGTGGTTTCATTCCTCAGACCCCATCCATTGGTGTAGAGCAGAACAAGCTCAGATAGGACACAGGGAAATTCAAAACCTCTTGTTGATCACACTCTCGGATAAAAAATCACCCTGTAGGAAACTCCCAACAGTAGCAGCCACACTATTAGCATGGGAATATTTCTTGGCAAATAAGAATCCCCATACTGCTCATAAAAAGATACCAATCCCAGTGACAGCACTTTCATTCCTATCTCCGAATCTAGATATACGACACTGGGGGAGATATGGTATAGTTAATATTTCAGATATGTTCGTCCAGGAACGTCTCAAAACTTTCTCAGAGCTACAAACTACTAAGTCTATCCATGAGAAAGAATTTATGGAGTATGCAAGGATTACTAACATCATAAATGCTATTAAGACACAACATTTAGACATCCCAGAAACCATTTATGACCTATGGCACTCTTTTCCCACACCTAAAAAAGGAATAACGATATTCTATAACCTACTGTAAAGTAAACTTGACTTTGTAACCCCGAAGCAATTCATGAAATGGGTGTCAGACCTGAATATAACCATATCTAAGATACAGTGGATACGAGCAAAAGAGGTGAACTATTCTCACACCAAATGTTCTAACTACAGAGAAATAGCACAGAAGATACAATTGAGGTGGTACAGAACCCCATACATATTGGCTAAATTTCAAGGCCACTCATCCAACCTATGCTGGAGGGAGTGCGGACATGTGGGCACCTTGGCTCATGTGCTTTGGTTCTGTGTATCTCTACGTAGCTTTTGGGCAGCAATAGCTCGGTTAATAGCTAAACTGTCAGGGATACTTAATAAATTAAGAGTGGAACCAGCTTTATTAAGTGATTGATGAAGAGCAAAAGGGTGGGACTTTATTTGTATTTATGTTCTTTTTTTTTTTTTCCATCACACTTTTTTCTTTTGTTCCCCAGATTCCCCCCCCCCCCGGGGTCTGTTTCACCAGCTTTCCCTCCACACCACTACCATGACTCTGTTTGGGTGTACGCCCTGTGGTCCGTCTGCCGCCCACCCCGCCTCCTCAGCTCCCATCCGTGGCTTTCCTTGTTTGGCTCATCATCATCACGGCCACGCGGCCATTGCTCAGACATACATGTAAGTTAGTGGGTTGAGTGTTTGTGTGATGGACGGGGGACCATCACTTCTTATACTTACCCACATTTCTTGTGACCAAACAATAACTCTCATTCTCTTTACTCGCATATATTGACTACGGTCTTTCTCCTGACGAGGGACTTTAAGGCCCTGAAACGCGTAGAGCTATGTGATACGGACGTTCCATTCAATACTGTACAATTTATTTAAAATTTCTTTGACAGTCACTTTGACAGTCACTTGATTTTTTCCCCAAAAAATTGTTTGATTGGCAAATCATGTTGAACATCCCATGTAATGTGATTCTCAAATTTTTCTTACCTTATAAATTCCTTGTTGGAATAATTTTTATCATGCCTTTCTTGGTTTGACCCAATGTTCATATGTATCTTTACGTATAGCAAAATGCATACAGTTTAGATATGACATGTATATGTACACGTATTGTCATCCTGACCAATTAAAGTTATTTTTGTTTCTTATATTTATATTCGCTTTCATGTGTCTCATATAAAGTCCCACCCTTTTGCTCTTCATCAATCATCTAATTTAGGGATGGAGGAGGGGATTGAATGGCCCCATTTATCCTCATTAAAAGTCCCACCATTGCTATTTCCTTTCTTTTCTCAAGCTTTATTAAGTGTTGACATGGATATCTACCCCAAGCCCTACCGCTCACTTGTAATGCACATTCTATATGCAGCCAGACTAGTACTAACCCGTAAATGGAAATCAACAGAACCCCCTTGGGTTGGGGAAGTACTAAAATTAGTTGATGACTCTTATTCCTACGGAAAATCCATTGCTGTTAAAGAGGGGAAATTAAAGGAATTCACAAGTAACTGGCAGTTATGGGGAAGTTACAGGCCTACTAGATAATGAGTTTTGCACAATAACTGTACTATTTGCAAATCAGTACTACACAGGTATTTCTGTTTATGTAAAGGAGTAAGGAGCAAGAAGTGGTCAATAGTTATTAAATGTTCTTTAGGCGAATACATTCTCTCGTTCTACCTTTTGTGATAAATAGTTAAGGGCTGTTTTCGAGTACATGATCAGATGGTTGTTTTATATACTTGTATGGATGAATGACATGGAAATATTTATTGCTATGTGAATTATATTGATGCAAAAGTTATTTGTCTGAGTGTGTACTCTAAAGCTCTGTATTTGTTATATTTTTATAAACTAAAAAAAAAAAAAAAAAAAAAAAAAAAAAAGAAATGCTAAAGAGACTGATATAAGCTGCCTTATTGGAATGGAGAAAGAGGTAGGACACATGGGCAGCTGGAGAGAATTAGAGAGTAGATGGTTTCTTCTATTGCAGTGTACTGGCATTTTTACACCTTTTTTAGACCTAACAGTGTCTCTTTAACCGGTTCCCGACCGACTCCTGCACATATACGTCTGCAAAATGGCACGGCTGTGCAGAGTAACGTATATATACGTCACTTTAACCACTTAACGACCGCCCACCGCCGATTTACGTCGGCAGAATGGCACGGACAGGCAGAATCACGTAGATCTACGTGATCGCCTTTGTGCAGTTGGGGGGTCCATCCGGACCCCCCTTCACTGCAGTGAGTGGCCGTTAAGTGTTCGGGAGCGATCAGGCATGAGGGGGCGGCCGCTCGATTCCGCCCCCCCCTCGCGATCGCTCCCGGCCAATGAAAATGCTTCCTCCGCCATGTGATGTAAACACAGGCTGGAGGAAGTGATGTCATCTCCCTCGCCGCGGTCTTTTCGTTCCCGGCGCCGAGGAGAGAAGACAGAGGTTAGTGCTCCAACAGTCCACTGACACGTAGGTACACATAGGCACACAAATCACCCCCCAGATCACCCCCCAGGTCACCCCAAAGCCCCCAATCACAGTGTCACTGATTGCAGTGATCATTTATTTTACTGATCACTGCATTTAGTGTCATCTGTGATTGTAAAAAGTTGCAGGGCAGTTAGGATTAGGCCCCTTTAGGTCCAGGGTAGCCCCCTAACCCCCCCTAATAAAGGTTTAACCCCTTGATCACCCCCCAGGTAACCCTTTCACCCCCTAACTTCAGCGTCACTAAGCGATTGTTTTTCCGATCGCTGTATTCGTGTCGCTGGTGTTTTAGATAGGCAGGTATTTTTTTTTAGGTTCGCCGCAGGTTTTTATTAGTGTCAGGTACCCCCATATATTATTTTAACCCCCTGATTGCCCCTAGAGTTAACCCTTTCACCAGTGATCGCCGTATAAGCGTCACTGGTGTCACTGGTTAGCCAGTAAGTTATCTAGTTATTTAGGTAACCCGTCAGGTTTTTATATAGCGTCGGGTACCCCCATATTTAACCTAATAAAGGTTTTAACCCCCTGATTGCCCCTAGTTAACCCTTTCACCAGTGATCACCATATAAAGGTTACAGGTGACGCTGGTTGATTAGTTTGCTTTTTATAGCATCAGGGCACCCGCCGTATATAACCCAATAAAGGTTTAACCCCCCTGATCGCCCGGCGGGTGAGATCAATTAGGTTTTAGCGCCAGAGAGGGTCTGCGTCGCCCCAGGCAGTGTTAGGTTAGTGCCAGTGACGCTAACACCCACGCGCAAAGCATACACCCCCATTAGTGGTATAGTATCTGATCAGATCTATACTAGCATCCCCAGCGGTTTAGGGTTCCCAAAAACGCAGTGTTAGCGGGATCAGCCCAGATACCTGCTAGCGCCTGCGTTTAGCCCCTCCGCCCAGCCCAGCCCAGCCCAGCCCACCCAAGTGCAGTATCGATCGATCACTGTCACTTACCAAACACAACACACATAACTGCAGCGTTCGCAGAGACAGGCCTGATCCCTGCGATCGCTAACAGTTTTTTTGTAGCGTTTGATATATTTGCTGACGACAGTCAGGTGCTTTTTTTCCTGTGAATCTTACTAGTGTACCCCTAAATTTAGAGCCCAAAATGGCAAGACGAAGGTACACTAGTAAAGAGGCCTACGAGATTCTGAGCATGACAGATAGTGAAGAGGAGGTCATGTATCTGTCAGATTCAGGCTCAGAATATCTTCCCGTAGAAGACAGTGACGTCAGCGGCCCCACGTCAGATAGCTCTGACGACGAAGTTGAGGTCCCTGCTAAGGTCAGGTGTACCCGATCCCGATCTTCTGAGGTTGTTGAGGAGCAAGAACCGCAGGTCTCTCGTATCATGGAGCAGAGGAGTACTAGCGCCGCTATTCCTTCTGGTGAACTGGCAAGCACCAGCGGCCTAGTACAGCCTGGACGTACATCCAGCACTGCAGTAACACTTGGTGACGTGGCGAGTCCCATAAGTGCAGTTCAAGCTGGCGAGGTGGCAAGCACAAGTAGTGTCCCGCTGCCACCAAGAAGACAAAGGCAGGCCCGTCGTGCCCATACTGCCCTTCCTGCAGAATTTGCCTATCCTGATTGGGTCCCCACCACTTCTGCAGAACCCGTACTTCCCCCATTCACTGCCCAACCCGGTATTCAGGTGGAAACAGCTGATTTTATTCCAATTGATTTTTATTCGCTGTTTTTCACGGAAGATCTCTATAGATCTATTGTGGACCAGAGTAATTTATATGCTGGTCAATTTATCGCCGCTAACCCCCAGTTGCCTAAAATTGCCAGAAATTGGAAACCAATTACGGTTTCCGAATTTAAGACCTTTCTGGGCCTTTCCCTCAACATGGGCACACATAAATTTCCGTCATTGCGTGCTTATTGGTCCACGCACCCAATTGACCACATGCCCGTGTTCTCTGCCTCCATGTCCAGGGCACGATACGAGCAGATTTTGCGGTTCATGCACTTCAACGACAATGAACTTTGTCGTCCACATGGGGACCCTGAATACGACCGGCTCTATAAAATTCGGCCCCTCATAAACCACTTCAACGAACGTTTTGCAGCCTTGTTTACTCCCGATCAAGTTGTCTGCGTTGATGAGTCCCTGATTAAATTTTCTGGCCGCTTGTCTTTCAAGCAGTACCTTCCCAGCAAGTGTGCCAGATACGGGGTCAAGCTCTACAAGTTCTGTGACAGGGCAACAGGCTATGTAGTGAACTTTACGGTTTATGAGGGAAAAGACAGTCAGATTGAGTCGGTCAACTGCCCGGATTACATAGGGAGCGCTGGCAAGATAGTGTGGAACTTGGTGTCACCCTTATTCGGAAAGGGGTACCACTTGTATGTGGACAATTATTACACGAGCGTGCCACTGTTTAGTCACTTGTTTGATCATAAGATTGGAGCATTTGGCACCGTGCGACCTAATCACCGGGGCTTTCCCCAGCGGCTTGTAGATGCCCGTCTTAGGCTGGGGGAGAGAGCCTGCTTGAAGTGTAATAACTTACTCGCTATGAAGTGGAGGGACAATAAGAATGTTTTCCTTCTTACCTCCCTTCATGCAGACACGACAGTCCAAATTCGTACGGCGACTGGTGTTGTGGAGAAACCCCTCTGTGTCCACGAATATAACCAAAATATGGGAGGGGTGGACCTCAACGACCAGTTGATGGCGCCGTATCTAATTGACCGTAAGGCGAGACGCTGGTACAAAAAAGTGTCTCTATCACTATTCCAATTGGCTTTGCTGAACGCTCATGTGCTATACAGAGCTTCAGGCGGGACGTTATCTCTTCTAAAATTCCAGAATGAGATAGTCACAGAACTCCTGTATCCAGGCGGTTCTGCACCTCACCATCCCCAACCAAATGCAGTAAGCCGGCTGCATGAGAGGCATTATTCGTATGTCCTCCCGAGTACCCCTACCCAAAGCCACCCCCAAAAAAGATGTCGTGTCTGTAGCAAGCGCGGATTTAGGCGTGACACCCGTAGTTTTTGTCCACTCTGTCCTGACAAGCCTGGTCTTTGCCAAGGTGAATGTTTTGAACGCTACCACTCAAAAGTGAAGTTTTAGCGTAGGGTACAGCATTTCACAGACAAGGACACACTTACACAGGGTCTCCCAAGATGCCATTACATTTTGAGAGACCCGAACCATTACAGTTGTAAAGTTACAAAAAAAAGTGTAAAAAAGAAAAAAAAAAACGTAAAAAACAAAACACAAAAAAATATATAAAATAAAAAAACCAAAAATAGTTGTCGTTTTATTGTTCTCTCTCTCTCTATTTTCTCTCTATTGTTCTGCTCTTTTTTACTGTATTCTATTCTGCAATGTTTTATTATGCTTGCTTTTCAGGTATGTAATTTTTTGTTTTCAGGTGCGCCATTCAACTGCAGCGCGGAATTATTTATCTTGACAGCAACAGCGTTTGCTCCCACGATACATAAAGCCGTGGCTCCAGTGCTGTAGGAGGTGATTTCACCACCACAGTTAAAAAAAAGAGCATATATGCCGAAGCATGGGGGCAGCAGGGGCGGAGGAGCGATTTTGCTCCTAATGCCGTGTACATACGGTCGAAATTCCGACGGAGGCCTGCCCGTGGAAAATTCCGACCGTGTGTACGCGGCATAACTTTTTTGCGGGAGGATGCCCCCATGCTTCGGCATATATATATTTTAGGCACAGGTTGCGTTAAAACATTTTTTTATTTTTTACTAGGTTTTGTTTTGGTATTTGCTTTGCAGGTATGGCATGGTAAGGTCTTACTGTTGTACTGTAATGTTACTTTGTTTTAATGTTAACCACCATTTGCTTAGCAGGTACGCCATTCAGTTGCAGCGCGGATCTATTTATCTTGACAGCAACAGCGTTTGCTCCCACGATACATAAAGCCGTGACTCCAACGCTGTAGGAGGTGATTTCACCACCACAGTTAAAAAAAGAGCATATATGCCGAAGCATGGGGGCAGCAGGGGCGGAGGAGCGATTTTGCTCCTAATGCCGCGTACATACGGTCGAAATTCCGACGGAGGCCTGCCCGTGGAAAATTCCGACCGTGTGTACGCGGCATAACTTTTTTGCGGGAGGATGCCCCCATGCTTCGGCATATATATATTTTAGGCACAGGTTGCGTTAAAACATTTTTTTATTTTTTACTAGGTTTTGTTTTGGTATTTGCTTTGCAGGTATGGCATGGTAAGGTCTTACTGTTGTACTGTAATGTTACTTTGTTTTAATGTTAACCACCATTTGCTTAGCAGGTACGCCATTCAGTTGCAGCGCGGATCTATTTATCTTGACAGCAACAGCGTTTGCTCCCACGATACATAAAGCCGTGACTCCAGCGCTGTAGGAGGTGATTTCACCACCACAGTTTAAAAAAAAGAGCATATATGCCGAAGCATGGGGGCAGCAGGGGCGGAGGAGCGATTTTGCTCCTAATGCCGCGTATATACGGTCGAAATTCCAACGGAGGCTTGCCCGTGGAAAAGTCCGACCGTGTGTACGCGGCATAACCTTTTATGCCGCGTACATACGGTCGAAATTCCGACGAAGGCTTGACCGTGTGTACGCGGCATAACTTTTTTGCGGGAGGATGCCCCCATGCTTCGGCATATATGCCCATCATTAGAAGTGGGTGGATGAAGGGAGGTATTCTAATGGTGGGCATACCCACCAATCAATCTCTTTTTTTCGTTCAGCCAATAGGCTGTATGAAAAAAAAGATTACAATACATGTCCAACAAGGACCAGCAACGTACTGGTATGTTGCTGGACTTTGAATGTTTATACCAGAATGATGCCTGCGGGTTTAGGTATCATCTTGGTATCATTCTTTTCAGCCAGCGGCCGGCTTTCATGTAAAAGCAATTCTAGCAGATAATTAGCCTCTAGACTGCTTTTACAAGCAGTGGGAGGGAATGTCCCCCCCCCGGATATAAAAAGCGCCATTGGGAAATTGGGAAAGCATTTTATCACACCGATCTTGGTGTGGTCAGATGCTTTGAGGGCAGAGGAAAGATCTAGGGTCTAACCCCCCAATTTTTTTCAAAAAAAGAGTACCTGTCACTACCTATTGCTATCATAGGGGATATTTACATTCCCTGAGATAACGATAAAAATGGTAAAAAAATAAAATATGGAAGGCACAGTTTAAAAATAAAATAAAAAAGCCAAATAAATAATTAAAAAAAAAAAAAAAAAGCACCGCTGTCCCCCCCTGCTCTTGCGCAAAGGCGAACGCAAGCGTCGGTCTAGCGTCATATGTAAACAGAAATTGCATCATGCATGTGAGGTATCACCGCGAAGGTCAGATCGAGGGCAGTCATTTTAGCAGTAGACCTCCTCTGTAAATCTAACGTGGTAACCTGTAAAGGCTTTTAAATGCTTTTAAAAATGAATGTAGTTTGTCGCCGCTGCGCGTTTGTGCGCAATTTTAAAGCATGTCGTGTTTGGTATCCATGTACTCGGCCTATGATCATCTTTTTTATTTCATCAAACATTTGGGCAATATAGTGTTTTTTAGTGCATTAAAAATAAAAAAAGTGTGTTTTTCCCCAAAAAAATTTGTTTGAAAAATCGCTGCGCAAATACTGTGTGGAAAAAAAAAATGCAACACCCACTATTTTAATCTGTAGGGCCTTTGCTTTAAAAAAATATATAATGTTTGGGGGTTCAACATAATTTTCTTGCAAAAAAAATTTTTTTTTCATGTAAACAAAAAGTGTCAGAAAGGGCTTTGTCTTCAAGTGGTTAGAAGAGTGGATGATGTGTGACATAAGCTTCCTAATGTTGTGCATAAAATGCCAGGACAATTCAAAACCCCCCCAAATGACCCCATTTTGTAAAGTAGACACCTCAAGCTATTTGCTGAGAGGCATGTTGAGCCCATTGAATATTTTTTTTTTGTCCCAAGTGATTGAATAATGACCAAAAAAAAAAAAAAATGTACAAAAAGTTGTCACTAAATTATATATTGCTCAAACATGCCATGGGCATATGTGGAATTACACCCCAAAATACATTCTGTTGCTTCTCCTGAGTACGGGGATACCACATGTGTGGGACTTTTTGGGAGCCTAGTCGCGTACGGGACCCCAAAAACCAAGCACCGCCTTCAGGATTTCTATGGGTGTAAATTTTTGATTTCACTCCTCACTGCCTATCACAGTTTCGGAGGCCATGGAATGCCCAGATGGCACAAAACTCCCCCAAATGACCCCATTTTGGAAAGTAGACACCCCAAGCTATTTGCTGAGAGGTATGTTGAGTATTTTGCAGATCTCGCTTTTTGTCACAAAGTTTTGAAAATGTAAAAAAAGAAAAAAAAAAGAAAAAAAAATGTCTTTCTTAATTTTCAAAAACAAATGAGAGCTGTAAAATACTCACCATGCCTCTCAGCAAATAGCTTGGGGTGTCTATTTTCCAAAATGGGGTCATTTGTGGGGGTTTTGGGCTATTTTGACATTTTATGGCCTTCAAAACTGTGATAGGTAGTGAGGAGTGAAATCAAAAATTTATGCCCTTAGAAACCTTGAAGGCGGTGCTTGGTTTTTGGGGTCCCGTACGCGGCTAGGCTCCCAAAAAGTCCCACACATGTGGTATCCCCGTACTCAGGAGAAGCAGCAGAATGTATTTTGGGGTGTAATTTCACATATAACCATGGCATGTGTGAGCAATATATCATTTAGTGACAACTTTTTGTACATTTGTTTTTCTTTTTGTCATTATTCAATCATTTGGGACAAAAAAAAAATATTCAATGGGCTCAACATGCCTCTCAGCAAATAGCTTGGGGTGTCTACTTTCCAAAATGGGGTCATTTGGGGGGGTTTTGTGCCATCTTGGCATTTTATGGCCTTCAAAACTGTGATAGGTAGTGAGGAGCGAAATCAAAAATTTATGCCCTTAGAAACCTTGAAGGCGGTGCTTGGTTTTTGGGGTCCCGTACGCGGCTAGGCTCCCAAAAAGTCCCACACATGTGGTATCCCCGTACTCAGGAGAAGCAGCAGAATGTATTTTGGGGTGTAATTTCACATATGCCCATGGCATGTGTGAGCAATATATCATTTAGTGACAACTTTGTGCAAAAAAAAAAAAGTTTGTCATATTCCCGCAACCTGTGGCAAAATATAAAATATTCCATGGACTCAACATGCCTCTCAGCAAATAGCTTGGGGTGTCTACTTTCCAAAATGGGGTAATTTGGGGGGGTTTTGTGCTATTTTGGCATTTTATGGCCTTCGAAACTGTGATAGGTAGTGAGGAGTGAAATCAAAAATTTACGCCCTTAGAAATCCTGAAGGCGGTGCTTGGTTTTTGGGGCCCTGTACGCGGCTAGGCTCCCAAAAAGTCCCACACATGTGGTATCCCCGTACTCAGGAAAAGCAGCAGAATGTATTTTGGGGTGCAATTCCACATATAACCATGGCATGTGTGAGCAATATATCATTTAGTGACAACTTTTTGTACATTTTTTTTTCTTTTTGTCATTATTCAATCATTTGGGACAAAAAAAAATATTCAATGGGGTCAACATGCCTCTCAGCAAATAGCTTGGGGTGTCTACTTTCCAAAATGGGGTCATTTGGGGGGGTTTTGTGCCATCTTGGCATTTTATGGCCTTCAAAACTGTGATAGGTAGTGAGGAGTGAAATCAAAAATTTATGCCCTTAGAAACCTTGAAGGCGGTGCTTGGTTTTTGGGGTCCCGTACGCGGCTAGGCTCCCAAAAAGTCCCACACATGTGGTATCCCCGTACTCAGGAGAAGCAGCAGAATGTATTTTGGGGTGTAATTTCACATATGCCCATGGCATGTGTGAGCAATATATCATTTAGTGACAACTTTGTGCAAAAAAAAAAAGTTTGTCATATTCCCGCAACTTGTGGCAAAATATAAAATATTCCATGGACTGAACATGCCTCTCAGTAAATAGCTTGGGGTGTCTACTTTCCAAAATGGGGTAATTTGGGGGGGTTTTGTGCTATTTTGGCATTTTATGGCCTTCGAAACTGTGATAGGTAGTGAGGAGTGAAATCAAAAATTTGCGCCCTTAGAAATCCTGAAGGCGGTGCTTGGTTTCCGGGGTCCCGTACGTGGCTAGGCTCCTAAAAAGTCCCACACATGTGGTATCCCCGTACTCAGGAGAAGCAGCAGAATGTATTTTGGGGTGCAATTCCACATATATCCATGGCATGTGTGAGCAATATATCATTTAGTGACAACTTTTTGTAATTTTTTTTTTTTTGTCATTATTCAATCACTTGGGACAAAAAAAAAATATTCAATGGGCTCAACATGCCTCTCAGCAATTTCCTTGGGGTGTCTACTTTCCAAAATGGGGTCATTTGGGGGGGTTTTGTACTGCCCTGCCATTTTAGCACCTCAAGAAATGAGATAGGCAGTCATAAATTTAAAGCTGTGTAAATTTCAGAAAATGTACCCTAGTTTGTAAACGCTATAACTTTTGCGCAAACCAATAAATATACGCTTATTGACATTTTTTTTACTAAAGAGATGTGGCTGAATACATTTTGGCCTAAATGTATGACTAAAATTGAGTTTATTCGATTTTTCTTATAACAAAAAGTAGAAAATATAATTTTTTTTCAAAATTTTCGGTCTTTTTCTGTTTATATCGCAAAAAATAAAAATCGCAGAGGCAATCAAATACCATTAAAAGAAAGCTCTATTTGTGGGAAGAAAAGGACGCAAATTTCATTTGGGTACAACATTGCATGTCCGCACAATTTACAGTTAAAGCAGCGCAGTGCCGAATCCCAAAAACAGGCCTGGTCCTAATGGCCCGAAATGGTCCGGGGCTTAAGTGGTTAAAAGTCGGGGCTCCGTGACCGTGCCCGCGGGACCTGCGGACTCGATGTCTGCCGTAGTCCTGCTATCGGGTCACAGAGCTGCACAACAGGGAGAGGCAAGTGTAAACAAGCATCTCTCCGTTCTGCCTAGTGACACTGTCACTGATCGTCTGCTCCCTCTCATCGGGAGCAGCGATCAGTGACGTGTCACTCGTAGCCACACTCCCTAACAGTTAGAATCACACCCTAGGACACATCTAACCCCTTCAGCGCCCCCTACAGGTTAACCCCTTCACTGCCAGTGTAATTTTTACAGTAATCAGTGCATTTTTATAGCACTGATCGCTGTAAAAATGACAATGGTCCCAAAATGGTGTCAAAAGTGTCCGATGTGTCCGCCATAATGTCACAGTCATGATAAAAATCGCTGATCGCCGCCATTACTAGTAAAAAAAAAATATTAATAAAAATGCCATAAAACTATCCCCGATTTTGTAGACCCTATAACTTTTGCGCAAACCAATCAATAAAAGCTTATTGCGATTTTTTTACCAAAAATATGTAGAAGAATACGTATCGGCCTAAACTGAGGAAAAAAAAAATATATATTTTTTGGGGATATTTATTATAGCAAAAAGTTAAAAATATTGCATTTTTTTCAAAATTGTCGCTCTATTTTTGTTTATAGCGCAAAAAATAAAAACCGCAGAGGTGATCAAATACCACCAAAAGAAAGCTCTATTTGTGGGGGAAATACATCAATTTTGTTTGGGAGCCACGTTGCACGACCGTGCAATTGTCAGTTAAAGCGACATAGTGCCGAATCGCAAAAAGTCCTCTGGTCTTTGGCCAGCCGAATGGTCCGGGGCTTAAGTGGTTAAGCAACCGCTCTTTGCATTACTTAAATAATATGATCTGTCTTTACAACTTTTCCCCTGATATAAGTGAATTATGTTATAAAAACACACATTTTACATTAAAGAGTTTGTGTTTACAGTAGCATAGGGTGATCTGTGGGTGTGAAGGGTAGAAGGTTTAAATCTAGATGTCAGCCGGGGCAACTTACGGGTCATTATACAACAAGAACATTGCATCATAAAGCCCTGGATCCTATGGCAACCAGATAGTGATGTCAGCATGTCAGTCTGTGCTAACATTCGTCTTAGTGGATATCAGCTGAATGTTCCATCTCCAACCATTGAATTAGAATGAGAGTTCACCAAAGAGAGTTCCATGATCTGTATGAAAGATTCTCATTGAAACCTTATACTTTATATTCATACATACGTTGTTAATGTTGCCACAGCAACTACTTGACTTCTATATTGCATTCCCCTTTTTTGATGAGAGAAAGAATCTGAATAGTTCCTACAAAGAATAGAAACAGTTCCTAACATGCTTAAAAGCTGAACAACATAAATTTAAAAAAACAAAAAAGAAAATGTAAAAATAAGTATATTGGATTTAAAAAAAAATGTAGGTTGAAGGGAGGGGGGACCTTTTGGTAGGGGGTAGAGAGATAGGGCAGACAGTAGGGCAAAAATGTCTTTAACCCATTATATAAATAAACCAATTTTTTTATAAATATTTTGATTTTCATGGTTTACAAGGCTATCTAAATGGTGGCCTATGAAAGCCAAGCAGCTCATGGGGCCCTAAATTTATTATGCACAGTGCAATATTTTGGGGATTCAGATCACTAGACAGTCCTCTTGCTTAAAGCAAAAGTTTTTATTTCTTCAAAAACAGGCAAAGTAAAGTAACTTTCTTCAGCACACACACACATACACACACAAAAAAAAAAAACAATCCATGCAAATGCAATGGTTTGGTTTACTGCCAGGATAAACTTGTCCCACAACAGGGTTTAAAGCTCCAACATGCTTCAGGGGTCCAGGAAAAAGGTGTACCACAGGTCAGCAGCATCTAAGTAGCCCAAGCAGTAAACAACTCGCTCTCACAATCGTGCCCTGCTCCACACAACAACTCATGGATATCTGCTGGCTGTTTCCTGCCCTTGTCAGCCCTCGTTCACAGGAGGGTTAACCATTTTAGGACCCGTAGTTGGAGGCTCTTTTCCACTCAAGATCTTTCTTAGCCTCTAAATTGTTGGACCCATATCAAGAAGACTTAACAATCCTTTAACAGATCACCCCGGAACCCCTGACCCTGGGTGAAAATCCCTTATTACTGTCTTGCCATCAACCATAAAAGGATCACAACCTGGATAGTGGAGACACCTCTCATCCAGGACCCATCCCTAGCGTTCTGTACAACAGTCAATGCAGAGTGGCAACAGGGTACAGGCCTGCCACTGCTTGTTGGATGGAGTGATCTCCTGAACAACAAACATAGAATAGTTCCAGCCAGAGGAGAAAGCAGCGCAAGAGGGTTACCCCAATGAAGTGGGGATAATTTTTGCTCCCACATAACACCAACAAATGGAAAATACCTGTCATAGACACCAGTGAAGGGGCGAGGAATTTCATATTGCTACCATTATGAAAAGAAGGGGCAGGGTTTATTAATGCTGCTACTGTCAACAACAGTAAAGTTTGGGGATTTATCATTGCTGCCACAGTCACCAATAAATGGGGTGGTTATTAACCAGTTCCTGACCGACTCCTGTACATATACGTCGCGCGCGCACCCCTGCCGCGAGCTTCGTGACCGTGCCCGCGGGACCCGTGGACTCGATGTCCGCCGGTGTCCCGCGATCGGGTCACAGAGCTGCAGAACGGGGAGAGACAAGTGTAAACAAGCATCTCCCCATTCTGCCTAGTGACACTGTCACTGATCGTCTGCTCCCTTTCATCGGGAGCAGCGATCAGTGATGTGTCACTCGTAGCCATGCCCCCTAATGCCTTGTACACACGGCCGGACTTTTGCCCATGCAAAAGTCTGCCGAGAGTCCGTCGGAAGTCCGACGGAAAGAAAGAGAACAGGTACTCTATCTAGGGTCTGTCGGACTTCCAGCAAAAAAAGTCAGATGGAGGCTACACACGGCCGGACTTGCTGAGAAAAAAAGCCTGTCGGACTTTTTTCTCGGAAAGCTCGGTCGTGTGTACAAGGCATTACAGTTAGGATCACTCCCTAGAACACACTTAACCCCTTCCTCATCCCCTAGTGGTTAACCCCTTCCCTGCCAGTCACATTTTTACAGTAATCAGTGCATATTTATAGCACTGATCGCTGTATAAATATAAATGGTCCAAAAATAGCTTCAAAAGTGTCCGATATGTCTACCATAATGTCGCAGTCATGATAAAAATCAATGATCGTCGCCATTACTAGTAAAAAAAAAAAAATATTAATAAAAATGCCATAAAACTTTCCCCTATTTTGTAGATGCTAGAACTTTTGCGCAAACCAATCAATAAACGCTTATTGTGATTTTTTTATCAAAAATATGTAGAAGATTACATATCGGCCTAAACTGAGGAAAAAAATTGTTTTTTATATAGCTTTTTGGAGGATATTTATTATAGCAAAAAGTAAAAAATATAGCATTTTTTTAAAAATTGTCAACCAGGGGCTAGACAGGTCCAGACTCCCTACAGCCCAGTTAACCCGCCCCACAAAGGCAAGTCTTAAAATAGCCAGATCCCATAACACACAAGGCCTTGTGAACATTCAGAGGGAATTGAACCCCTCTAAACGAGACTACACTCACTTTTCCTGCCCCCACCAATCGTATGCCATGATCGACCATATCTTAGTATCCCCAAGTCTCATCTCATCCGCCCAAATATCTACCATCAAAGATACTGCCTGGTCAGATCACTCAATGGTAACACTCTCCCTGCATAACACCCTCACAAGACCACCTTTATCGCACTGGTGACTAAATTAGTCGATTCTCAGTGACCCCATTAGAACTAAGGAAATAGTTAACTCTTTAAAGGAATATTTTCAATTGAATAATGTCAACGGTATCTCCTCAGAGACCCTGTGGGCAGCCCACAAGGTGACAATAAGAGGCAAAATTATCCAAATGGCAACTCAAATTAAGATAGAGTGGCAGATGGACATTGCCAAATTAGAATAGGCCTTTGCAACCTTAAAGACCAAACATAAGAAAAACCCAACAAACACCTTAATAGAACAGTTAGACGCAGCCAGGCTAGAGCTCAATCTAGCTCTCACGGCGAAAGCAGAGAAACACATTCGCTGGAGTGGGGCCAAATTCTACTCTCAGAAAGACAAAATCGGCTCCATGTTAGCCTCAAAACTTTCACCTTGGTATCACGCACACACCCTCCCCAAAATTAGGGTAGCAGGACAACCTCCTACAGCAAATCCAAACAAAATACTCAAGGGCTTTCCTGACTTCTACACAAAGCTCTACAGCACAACCTCCATAGACAAGGGTCCTTCCCTTATCTACCTTATCTACCGAACACAAAAATTTGTTAGTTGCAGCCTTCTCGGTAGAGGAGATACTAAAGGTCAAAAAAAAAAACAACTAAAAAAAGGATCAGCACCTGGACTTGATGGTCTGTCAGTATCCTATTATAAGGCTTTTTCCAGTACTCCCGCCCCCTATATGGTGAAATATTTCAACGCTAAAACCCAAGGCACCCCCCTAGATCCTCAACTCAACACTGCCTACTTAATGGTTATACCCAAACCCAATAAAAAACAGGAAGAAGTGGGGAATTATAGACTTATCTCCTTTATAAACCATGATCTAAAGATCCTAACAAAAATTCTTGCCAATCGCCTAGCATTCTTCATAAGCCGTTACGTCTAGACATGTGCATTCGTTTTCGTCCGAATGCATTTTCGTCCGAATTTCAGGTATTTTCATTATTGTTTTAACAAACGAAAACGAAAGCACAGAATCCGAAAACCGAAAGATCCGACATAAACAAATGCTTTATTTTCGTTTTTGTTGCAACAACAGTTCAATATAGATAGGAGATTCGACGTGACGCTGACAATAACAATCTGTGTCTATCGAACCTGTGGTCGAATGTGCCTAACCTTAACTCTGTTAGTCCAAGATTATTCTACATAGAGAGAAAAGATTCGACATAGAGAGAAAAGATTCGATATTATAGAGAGAAAAGATTTGACATTATAGAGAGAAAAGATTTGACATAGAGAGAAAAGATCGCTGCTGGAATTGGGTGGGGGAAGTAAAATAAAAAAAATGATGATGAATGTTATTGGCTGATTGTAACCAAAGAGGAGGAGCAGTAAAATAGCTAGAACTAACTTGACAATTCAACATGAACGATGAAGATTCGACAAAGCATCGAAAAACATACAAACGTCGAATCTGTCATTGAAGGCTTATGGTGTCTGTCGAAAGTTAGAAGATTAGACGGAGCAGCTAAACTGTACGACGCTGCAATCGTACATTTCCGGTCAAATGCATCCGCCCATAGGCTATAGAAGAATTCTAATGTTGGTTGACTAGTAATAGTAATTAATAAATATAATTATTACTAGTCATACAACATTAGAATTCTACTATAGCTTGTAGGTGGAACATTGGACCGGAAATGTATGATTGCAGCGTCGTACAGTTTCGCTGCTCCGTCGAATCTTCTTTGAACATTCGACAGACACCATAAACCTTCAATGACAGATTCGACCTTAATTAATTCAGATTTTCGAACGAATGCAATTTCTAAACGAAAAACAAAATAAATAAAAACGAATTTCGGGAGTAACTAAATAAATACATTTTTCGGACGAAAACAAAATTCTGAAACAAAATATTTCAGTGTGCACATGTCTAGTTACATCCACAAGGACCAAGTGGGATTTATCCCAGGTAAACAGGGGCCAGACAAAATCAGAATGGCAATTGACATCATCTCCCTACTACAGTCTAACTGGGATAAAGGCCCCAAACAAGAAGGAATGCTACTCTCTTTGGATTTGCAAAAGGCTTTTGACTCGGTTGCCTGTTCTTATATTTTTACCCTCATGGAGCGCTGGGGATTTGGCCAGCACCCAATGGGGATTCTCCATGCCCTCTACTCTTCCCCGGAAGGCCATCTGCATCTGATAATTTACTGTTGGCCACCTGTGCTGCTGCCAAAGAAAGCTCCTCAAGTGTAAAAGGTGCATTTAGCATGCCAAAGTCCTTACCGCTTAACCCGTGGGAGGGAGCACTGGTCCAGAAGATCACACCAATCTTGGATTAGATGCTTGTAAGAGAAGAGGAAAAATCTGGGGTCTAATAAACCATGGGCATTCCTTGGGAATACGCAACTTTAAATTGTGACATGTTAGGTATCTATTTACTCGGCAAAACATCATCTTTTATATTTTACTAAACAATTGGGTATTATATTGTGTCTTTGCACATTAAAACCCAGTCAATTAAATTTTTTTTACCCCAAAAAAATTTTGTTTGAAAAACCACTGTGCAAATATGTATGTGCCTGGCTTACATCCTGCCTGGCTTACATCCTCCTGGTTACATCCATCGGCCTTGCGGTTCTCACAACAGCCCCCCCCCTTGTCCGCCGCATGGCTCCATGATATAGATCCACCGCCCTGGAAACCAGTACTGAGGCTCACCACCCAGACACATCTTGGACCTTCTCTGTTGGATAACAGTAAGCAGGCTTAGCCAATGTGGATGTATACATCCGACAATTGTCCTGGGTGAAGCTTTTTAACATGTACACCATTGAATAAAGGTATGTTTTTATAGAATTTGATGTGTCATTAGACTATGCATTTATCACATTCTATCCATTCATAGACCACACAATTTGGATCCAAGCACTAATTGGAACACTTTATTGTAGCTTTGTTTGAGTACTCTTCCCCGGGAGTTTATTCCCAGCAGCTATGATCCACAAGATTGACACTTAAATCCACACTCTTATTAATTCCCTTCAACAGGCGCCTAATCAACTTTTTGCAGTTTTTATCAAGATGCAAGATTTTAGCTGTGCTGCCGTGCTCAAATGCAAACAAAAAACATGTTGATTGGATGAGAAATAAGATTGAGAATGAAAAGATGTGTAGAACACAATAAGGCCACTGGTGGCGGCTGGTGGGCTTTTCTCTTGGGGGGGGGGGCGTAAAACAACCAGCCCTACCACTCCCCACACCCCCTCCCCCACATGGCGTAGTGCAGTGCTGATGCACTCCCCCCGCATTAGGGGTGGCCGGGGGCTTGTGCCACTGACAGCTGCTAGCACCCCCCGGCACTTCCTGGTTCAGTGCAGGCATCGGCGATGTGCTCTCCTCCTCCTCCATGCAGGCAGCGGCGGTGTGCTCTCCTCTCCTCCTCCATGCAGGCAGTGGTGGTGTGCTCTCCTCCTCCTCCTCCATGCTGGTAGTGGTGGCACCGGCACTTACTGGTTCTGTGCGGGCTGCTGTGGTTTGGTGTGCAGCGGCGGCTCTGGGCTCCAGCGTGTTTACTCTTCCAAAGCGCTAGGCATCCAATAGGATCGCCTGGCACTTTGACCAATCGGGAAAAAGGTCTCACGGCCTGCCTCCTGATTGGTGGGGAGGAACTGTAGTGTGATCATAGCGAAAATTTATTCAATACACAATAGGGTGGGATCGGGATGCAGTGTTCTGCGCCCTGAGCCCACCCTATTTTGAAGCCTATTAGAGCCTCTGGCTCTAATCAGGTGCTTCAAAATACACCCCCCCACCTATCCCCACCATAGTAATTCATGCACCTGGCGTCCTGCAAGGGGCCGGGCGCATGGATAGGGAGGGCGGCAGAGGTGTTAGGGGGCGGCGCCCGTGCGCCCACAATGCACAGACCCCCACTGAAGGCCACCACACCAATACTGGCTGTCCAGAGTGAGCAATGTGTGAAACATGTTGGCTCATTTATTCTATTGATCTTCCAATATAAGGTTACTCTGGACCCTTATGGCTTTCTATTTGTCTTTCTATCTATCTTCAGGAATCCATTCCTATGCCTTGGGTGCCCTGTTGCATTGGGAAAGCTTCACTTAAAGTGGAGCTCCACCCTAAATAGCAACTTTTGCTATTTGGAACCCTCCCCCCCTCCGGTGTCAGAATTGACACCTTTCAGGGGGGAGGGGGGTGAAGATACCTGTCTAAGACAGGTATTTTCACCCACATCCGGGAGTCCTGTCTCCGGGAATCTGCGGGAGTTACGTCACTTCCCGCAGACTTCCCTTGGTGTTCTGGGAGACACTCGGCTCCCAGAACACAGGAGCACCAATCAGAACGGCGCAGCGCGACTCGCGCATGCGCCGTAGGGAACCGGGCATGAAGCCGCAGGGCTTCACTTCCTGGTTCCCTCAGCGAGGATGGCGGAGGGAGCAGCAGAGCGACGAGCGGTCGCTCGTCCTCTGCTGCGGACGTCGCTGGACTCCAGGACAGGTAAGTGTCCAAATATGAAAAGCCAGCAGCTGCTGTAGCTGTAGCTGCTGGCTTTTAATTTTTTTTTTTCCGGTGGAGCAACCCATTTAAGTAATTCAGCTTGATAAATGAGATGTACACTAGCACTGATAATTTGACAATTTGAGATCTGTTGATTTTTATGCATGTACCCACAAAAAAGAGCTCATCAGTGTCCTGCTTTACTATCCAGTCACAGGGCGGGGGAGGGGCAAGACCTGTAGGGCCCCTTTTACACTTGGGCATCGGCGGTAAAGCGCCGCTATTTTTAGCTGCGCTTTACCGTCGTATTTGCGGGGATATTTTAACCCCGTTTAACCCCCGCTAGTGGCAGAAAAAGGGTTAAAACCACCTGCAAAGTGCCGCTGCAGCAGCGCTTTGCCGGCGGTATAGCCACGGTGCCCATTCATTTCAATGGGCAGGAGTGGTATACACACCGCTCCTTCACTGCTCCAAAGATGCTGCTAGCAGGACTTTTTTTTACCGTCCTGCCAGCGCACCGCTCCAGTGTGAAAGCCCCCTGAGCTTTCACATTGTGGAGACAGCAGCGGCTCTTTCAGGGCGCTTTGCAGGCGTTATTTTTAGTGTTATAGCACCTGCAAAGTGCCTCAGTGTGAAAGGGGTCTTAGTGTCAAATGTAGGTCTTCTGTCTACCAGGCAAAGCTGTGCTGTGTGGCAGAGCTGTGGAAATCTCAGGAATGTATAGAGAACAATACAAATGTTTTGGCAGGCAGAGCAGGTCCCCTGCATGCATTTCATCTGCATATTTAGGTATTTGGCCAGAGTTCAGCTTGAACTCTGAATAGGTTGTCTGGAGCTATCCATGGTGCTTTAACTGTATTTTTCAGTCAGCACTCAGAGCTCTATCCGTGTGTATAGAAGTTGTGCAAAAAAAAAAAAAAAAGAAGACTGGGGTGCTGTTTAAAAAAAAAAAAAAAAAGTTAAATAAATTGAAAAAACTAAAAAGTTGCCTCTCAAATGTTACAAATTCAGGTTCAACCCCATAGTTTTCCACAGGCAATTTCTGAATAAAATAATAGAAATAAAATAATTACCCACCAATTTGTAAATTGAGGGCCAAATGTCCAGACAATGCAACATTGGCCTGCTTTAAATGAAAAAAAATATATTTACATCCACCCAGGAGCTGCTTAGATCTACAGTAACTGTTTTTTTCCCCAACAGTGCAGAGGCAGCCAGGCACATAGCAACAGTCCGGGTCATTAAAAAGTCTAGGGGTTCACTTTTTTCTATATTATTTTGCTTACACAAACTGGGGAGGGGACTTGGGGTGATGTGGAATATCCCAAACTCTTGCGCAAAATTCTGCAGAGGACAGCGCTCTCTTTCTCAAAGACAGCAGCAACACAGTCTTTCAGTCACAGCTGGGAACCATGAGATAGTTTGCAGAACAGGTGTAGCTAGACTTGAATAGTCTATAGGTTAATGGCTGGGGACCATGTTGTAGCTTTACCACAGGTGCAGCACCATACTCATGCCAGGTGTGCCTGGGCACACCCTAATACCCCATAATGGCCAACTGTCTTGAATGATATGCACATTATCTGGACAAATCTCCTTCCCTAGCAGTTTCAGGCACTCCCGACTCTCAGGAGGACTGCAGGAACATCCCCAAGATTGACACAGCCTCCTCCTTGCTTTCTTCTAGTATTGCAATTAAGTTTGAGTGGGCGGGATGAGGATGTGTCCGGCCTCGGAGATCACGCCCAGCCCACCTTTTTCTAGTGGTGTGTCACATGTGAACTGAGCAGAAGTCAGAGGGAGTGTGTGCTAAAATTATATATATATATATATATATATATATATATATATATATATATGTATGTAGCTGGGTGCTAAGTGTAAGGTTTTTGTGTAAGCTGCCAGCGCAGGTAAATTTAAGCAGGCGTATGCTGCGAGCTAGTCCTGTTTGTTTTGACCTGGGGGCAGGGGAGTAGTTTAGTATAGCAGTAGGTGACTGGCACGTACTTCAGCTCTTGACGCTTCCTCTTTTTCCAGGGAGAATGTTCTGGAAAAGGGGCAGGGCAGAGAGCTGGAGTGACATGGAGTACATGGAGGAGCTCTGACCAATCCCCAACTAGGATTGGCAGGGGGCAGGCCTCCTACATATACCCATGGTCAGCCTGCTGGGGGGTGGGGAGTTGTCGGCTGGGTGAACTGAATGATGGAATGTTAGTCTGTCGTGTCTGAGGGAACCTCCTTTCTGGGGGGGTATACCTCAGGCGGGGAACTCGGGAGCTGGGAGGGAGCCTCTCCTTACACGGTCATGGAACAGAAGCTGGAGGAGACAGTTGGTCCGCATGTCTGGAGTAAAGTCAATCAGGGAGGATACAGGGCAGATGTCATGAGTGGAAGGCACAGTGGAAAGATCAGGAAGAGACTGGAAGAGAGGGAGAGACTGTGGGAGTTTGTGTAAACACTAGGGATGAGCCGAACACCCCCCGGTTCGGTTTACATCCAGAACATGCGAACGGACCGAAAGATTGTGCGAACTTTCGAACACCGTTAAAGTCTATGGGACTCGAATGTGAGAAATCAAAAGTGCGAGTTTTAATATGCAAGTTATTGTCCTAAAAAGGGTTTGGGGACCCGTGTCCTGCCCCAGGGTACATGTATCAATGCAAAAATTTTTTTAAAAACTGACTGTTTTCCGGGAGCAGTGATTTTAATGATGCTTAAAGTGAAAAAATAAAAGTGAAATATTCCTTTAAATATCGTGCCTGGGGGTATCTATAGTATGCCTGTAAAGTGGCGAGTGTTTCCCGTGTTTAGAACTGTCCCTGCACAAAATTACATTTCTAAAGAAATAAAAGTCATTTAAAACTGCTTGCGCCTTCAATGTAATGTGTGGTCCTGGCAATATGGATGGAAATCATTGAGAAAACGTCATGGGTACCCCCCCCCAGCCCATTACCAGCCCATTTGGGTCTTGTATGGATATTAAGGGGAACCCCGCACCCATATTAAAAAAAGGAAAGGTGTGGGGCCCCCAGGCTCTATATACTCTGAACAGCAGTATACAGGCGGTGCAAACAAGACAGGGACTGTAGGTTTGTTCTGTTTGTAATTTTGAACTGGTAAATTTTTAAAGTGTAGCTCCAGCCCAAAAAATCTATTTTTAAGCTTTTTGGAAAACATAGGCACAATTGAATTTAGAAAATGTTGGGTTTTTAGGGAAACAAGGATTGGTGATAAAGCATCAGTGGAGAGGAGACACCGTTTTCCCATTTTAACTTTTACAGGAGAGAATTTCCCTTCCTAGGGGTAGATTTCCTCTCACTTCCTGTTGTCTCCTTCCGTTTGTAAGTAGGAGTCATTTGAAACTCGGATTTCTGAAAGTAGGGGCCTGCCCTATGTACTCTGCAGAAATTTGGGCCTTAGGTGTTGGTGTTGCCACAAAATTGTGAGGAGAGAGGTGTGTCAGAATCACCACTAGTAGCATTTTGGAGGCGTGGTGGCGGAACAACCTCCAACACTACTACACCCTGTCCTGCATCCTTCCTAGCTGCCAGCAGAGTCACCCAGTGCGCCATGAAAGATAGGTAACCTCCCTGTCCATGCCTGCTGGACCATGAGTCAGCAGTAATATGGACCTTAACGCTGACCTCCCAGTCCAGCAAGGCCAAGACATTGCCTTCCACATGCCGGTAGAGAGCCGGAATCGCCTTCTGTGAAAAAAATAGGATTTTTTACTCACCGTAAAATCCTTTTCTCTGAGTCCATGGACCGACACAGCTTCTCTATTGACAAAGTGGTATTATCCGTTAATTAGGAGTGACTAGGCAGAAAAACTTGTAAAAAGTGTTGCATCACACCTTCTACAGTACCGCCCAGGGGGCGGACCCTCTGGGTATACCCTCTCAGTCTGCACATCGCAGATCAGTTTGTCAAAAAGCAGTACAAACTTAAAAGGAGGGGTGGGTGCTGTGTCGGTCCATGGACTCAGAGAAAAGGATTTTACGGTGAGTAAAAAATCCTATTTACTCTTTCGTCCATGGACCGACACAGCTTCTCTATTGACAAAGTGGGACGTCCCAAAGCAGTGTCAGAGAAAAAAACGAGGGGTGGTAACAGCATAAAAACAAACTTCACCCCAAAACACAAAACAGCACTCCTCCAACGGAGGAGTTGCAACTCTAAACAGCCGCCTGCAAAACCTTGCGGCCGAAAGAGGCATCCGAAGATGCACCTACATCAACTTTGTAGAATTTTGTGAAAGTGTGAGCGGACGACCAAGTCGCCGCTTTACATAGTTGGGAAACAGACGCTTGATGTCGGAAAGCCCAAGAGGCACCTATTGCCCTGGTCGAATGCGCCGTGACAGGAAAGGGGGGCGCCTGACCCTTTAAGGCGTAAGCCTGGATTACTATCTGTCGGATCCACCTAGAGATGGTGGCCGATGAGACTGCTTTGCCCTTCTTGGGACCAGCCACCGAAACAAACAGTGAGTCTGACTTCCGGAACAGGGAAGTAGCAGATATGTATACTCTCAAAGCTCGGACAACGTCCAAGGAATGCAACGCCGACTCCTTAGGATTCGACGGCTGAGGACACAAGGATGGAAGTACAATGTCTTCGTTGAGATGAAAAGCCGAAACGACCTTCGGAAGAAAGGAAGGCTGCGGCCGCAGCACCACCTTATCCTTGTGGAAAATCAAATAGGGAGCCTTGCAGGACAAGGCTGCCAGCTCAGAGACTCGTCTAACTGACGTAACAGCCACCAAAAAGACCACCTTCTGAGAAAGTGTCAACAGGGGAATATCTCTAATATTCTCAAACGGTGCCTTCTGAAGCACCGAGAGGACCAGGTTCAAGTCCCACGGAGGTAACGGGGGGCGGACCGGAGGGGCCACATGTCGAACCCCCTGCACAAATGTACTCACGAGAGAGTGAGTCGCCAGGGGTCGCTGAAAAAAGACAGCCAGGGCAGATATCTGTCCCTTACTCGTACTTAGGGCAAGCCTTTGGTCTACCCCATGCTGTAAAAACAGCAGGATTCTGGAAACCAAATAGGTACGCGGATGCCATTTCATTTCCTCACACATGGAGATGTAGGCCCTCCAAGTGCGGTGATAGACCTTCCTAGAGGACGGTTTCCGAGCACTTCTCATAGTAGAAATTACTGAGTCTGACAGGCCCCGGTCTCTCAGTACCTGGTTCTCAACAGCCATGCCGTTAAAGCCAATGACTGTAAAGCAGGATGGAATATGGGACCTTGCGACAGCAGGTCCTTCCGTAGTGGTAGGCGCCAGGGGACGTCTGCTACCAGACGTACTAGATCGGCGTACCAAGGACGCTGAGGCCAATCTGGAGCGATTAGGATCATTGGAATTCCCTCTGCCTCCACTCTGCGGAGCAGAAGAGGAAGAAGCCTTAAGGGAGGGAAGGCATAGATTAGCCGATACTGGCCCCACGATGCTACCAACGCGTCCGTTGCGTCTGCCCATGGGTCTCTTGACCGGGCCACAAACCTCAATACCTTCCGATTGAGTCGGGAAGCCAGAAGATCTACGTCTGGTGTGCCCCATCTTTGGCAGAGGAGTTGGAACACCTCCGGGTGTAAGGACCATTCTCCCTGGTCCAGCATCTGGCGGCTCAGGTAGTCCGCCTGCCAGTTTTCCACACCTGGAATGTACACGGCCGACAGTGCCGGTACGCTCCTCTCTGCCCACTTCAGGATGCGAGCGATCTCCGATGCTGCAGCTGAGCTTCTTGTTCCTCCTTGATGATTGACATATGCCACTGCTGTGGCGTTGTCTGACTGGATCCTGACTGGACGCCCTTGCAGTCTCTGAGACCATTTGAAGAGGCACAGCTTGATCGCCCGGATCTCCAGGACATTGATCGGCAGGAGGGCTTCCTCTGGGGTCCAGCGACCTTGCGCCGACTGGACACCCCAGACTCCCCCCCAACCTGTAAGGCTGGCGTCCGTCGTGATCACTATCCAGTAAACCGGAAGAAATGACTTCCCGGCCATTAGAGCCGGTGCTGTCAGCCACCATACCAGGGATCTCCTGACTAGGTGGCTCACTCGGATTTGATAATCCAGAGATGAAGGGCATCTGTTCCATCTGGACAGAACTTCCCTCTGTAACACTCGAGTGTGGTATTGAGCATATGGGACCGCCTCGAAGGAGGCTACCATGAGGCCCAACACTCGCATGCAAAAACGGAGTGACGACCAATTCCTGGAAGTCAGCTGCCGTACTGCAGCCCGGAGGGTCTGCAACTTCTCCACAGGGAGGAATACCTTTGCCTCTGAGGAATCCAGAATCAACCCCAGGTACACTAGGCGTTGAGTGGGCACCAATACTGACTTTTGCGTGTTTAGTATCCAACCACAGTCTCGAAGAGTCTGACAGGTAATGGACACGCTTACCTCTAATTCTGAGCTTGAAGGGCCCTTCAGCAGAAGGTCGTCCAAGTAACCTGTGATAGCGATACCCCGCTGTCTTAGAAGTGCCAGAATCGGAGCGAGCACCTTGGTGAACGTCCTGGGTGCTGAGGCAAGGCCAAACGGGAGGGCCACAAACTGGTAGTGGTTCTTCCCGATAGCAAATCGCAGAAACCTCTGGTGTCTGGAGTATATGGGGACATGCAGGTATGCGTCCTTGATGTCCAAGGAGGCCAGAAAGTCCCCCGGATGGAGAGCCATGACTACAGATCGAACCGACTCCATCCGAAAACTTTGTACCTTCACAAAGCAATTGAGGGCTCTGAGATCCAAGCTTGGACGAACCCCCTCCTTCTTCGGCACAATGAACAGATTTGAGTAAAAACCCCGTTCCAGTTCTGGAACTGGAATAACTACCCCGCGTTCCAGTAGACCCTGGACCGCCCCATACAGGGCCTCCCGACGGGTCGGTAGTAGCTGGAGATTGGAGGTGTTGAATCTGTCCGGTGGACAAGAGAGAAACTATCTTGTAGCCTGAGGAGATTACTTCGCAAACACACCTGTCGGAGATTAGTGCTGTCCACTGAGTCGCGAATTTGCGAAGACGTCTCCCCACCCGAGAGCTGGGTGGGGGTGGACCTTCATGCGGACGCAAATTTGTCCGCAGGCTTATTGGGTATGCGGGACCAGGGACGCTTTTGTCCTTGGGCAGGCGCTTTATCGGCCTGGGGTCTTTTCCCTGTCGCCCTAGGGGGACGAAAAAACCACTTGTGTGCAGTAAAGGAGGGCCCTTGCCCTTGGCGTGGCCCCTTACCCTTGCTAATTTGGGGAAGCAAAGTGCTTTTACTTCCTGTGGCATCCTTGATGATGTCATCCAGAGAAGCCCCAAAAAGTCTGTCGCCCTTAAAAGGCAGATCCAACAGGGCTTTCTTGGAAGTCTGGTCCGCAGACCAGCCTTTTAGCCAGATCAGGTGGCGTATTGCTACTGCATAAACCGAAGTTTTAGACAGCAGGGGAATAGTATTCATGTCTGACTCGCAGACAAACCTAAGGCCCTGGACCAACAGGTCGGCCAATGTTATCTCATCAGGAGGAGCATCTCGCTCCTTAACCCCTGGAGTAGCAATCTTGCCCATTCAGTAAGTGTGTGAGACACTAGGGCCCCCGCCAATGGCGGGCGTACTGCCGAGCCTACCACTGAGTATAGGTAGCAAGCGAGTGCTTCAGCCTTCTTATCCACAGGGTCCTAGAAAACAGGAGCCCCTTCTACAGGAATTGTGGTGGCTCTATTAAGTCTGGACACCGGAGGGTCCACTATAGGGGGGAGAGGTCCATTTCTTCAGAAAACTCTCCTCAAAAGGGGTACCGTACCGCAAACCTCTTTGGGGCTGTAAAGACCCTCAGTGGGTTCTCCCATTCCTTGTATAAGAGTTTATCAAAAGACACACAAGGGAACACCTTAGCAGTGCGGGCAGGTCTATGAAACCCAAGTGGACCGGAGTCTCTGCTGCTTCTGCAGTATTTTCCAATTTTAGCATATCCCGCACTGCAGTAATAAGGTCAGATACCAAAGCCGTCTCGCGTACTGACCTGGACTTTGAGTCATTCTCACTGTCCGGTCACGGTCTGCAGTCTCTGGTGCGTCAGAATCTGGGCCCCGAGCCATAGCTGGACCTGGTTCTGCACCAGAATTATCCCCAGAAGCTTGCAGGGGATGGGGCGTTTACTACCCCCTGTATTCCCGTGTGCTGCTTC
This sequence comes from Rana muscosa, assembly GCA_029206835.1. Lineage (NCBI taxonomy): Eukaryota > Metazoa > Chordata > Amphibia > Anura > Ranidae > Rana > Rana muscosa. Next base: position 187,164,858 of record JARGYO010005626.1, on the reverse strand, counting down.
CACCCTGGCAGCAAACGCCTCTAGGATTGCCGACATAGCGTCCATAGACACCTCAGGGACACCAGCTGCTAAATCTGGTGTTTCAGGGGAGAAGACATCTGGCTCAGATGCCATGCTGACCACACGCTGACACTCACAGGGCTCCAGGCAAGATATCAATAGGCCACCCTCCTGCGCTGCAGAGATGCTGGGTCACCCAGAGGACTCACCACCCTGGATAGGTACTGCTATGCTGCGCCTATGATGCTGTCCCCTTGCTGCTGTGTCAGTCTGCTTCTTTTATCAGCACTTCCTGTGTGAATTTTCGCGCCAGTGTAATGCACCCTAGAGGCCGGAGGCTCTCGCAAAATGGTTGCCAAAACCGTCTGTATGGAAGATAATGTGGGCTCTAAGAAAATGGCCGCCGACAGAAGATAGAGGTCAGGCAGCCATAGCCCACAAAAAAGATGGCCGCCGAACGGCAATATCTGCATACAGGGTGGACAAACATGGCCGCCGATCACCTGATAGGGGCCAGTGGGTGTGGCCGAACTACAGGAAGATGGCCGCCAGGCAGTTACAAGAGGCCAAACTTGGCATGGACCACCTCAAAATGGCCGCCGACAGCATGGAGACACAGAAACACAGGTAAGCAAAAATGACATTTCTTTTAAATGTTAGTTACAGCCAGCCCCGCTCCAGTGGGACCCCCTAGGTGACCCCCAGCACCCAGCAACCTTTAGCTAGAAGCCCAGGGAGGAGGGAAAGGCAGGGAGAGAGGGAAGAAAGGGGCCACAACCACTTACTTGATCTCTCCAGGAATGTCCAGCTAAATCACCCAGCCGAGGCAGGGGAGTTTTACTTACCTATCCTGCATGTATTCTGCTGGAAGACATTCCAAACAGATCATCGTCCGCGCACGGAAGGTGACTGTTGGCCAGGCATGCTGTGATTGGACCCAGAAGGGACGATCATATGTATGCCCTGGAGCATGACGCTCACCGGACAGGCTGCTGCGACTCGGCCGTAAGGTCAGCCGAAGCTGAGCGGTCCGATGCAAGCCTTGGAGCGTAAGCTCACCGGCCAGGCTGCTGCGACTCGGCCGTAAGGTCAGCCGAAGCTGAGCGGTCCGATGCAGGCCCTGGAGCGTAGGCTCACCGGCCACCCGTGGAGCGACGGGCATGTCGTGGAAAACCCAGCGCGTAGCTAGGGTCGGCACACGCTCGATGGCCGAAACTGGGGAGACTACAAGGATCGAGGATCCAGCCTGTCACCCAGTCGGCAGTTGATCGAAGATCGCAGGAAACAACAAATGTAGCAAAAAAATAAAAATATATATATCTTTTTTCCCCGGACCAATGAGCCCGAAGGGAGCCATGTCCTACTCCTTGCTAGACAGAAAAAAACTGATCTGCGATGTGCAGACTGAGAGGGTATACCCAGAGGGTCCGCCCCCTGGGCGGTACTGTAGAAGGTGTGATGCAACACTTTTTACAAGTTTTTCTGCCTAGTCACTCCTAATTAACGGATAATACCACTTTGTCAATAGAGAAGCTGTGTCGGTCCATGGACGAAAGAGTAAAGTGCTGTTTGGGAACCTGCCACTGAGGTACCGCACATTGCACAAACTCACGGAAGGGGGCAGAGTCTACCAACTGAAAGGGCAGCAGTTGAAGTGCTCGCAATTTAGCCAAGCTAGCATTCAACCGCTGGGCATGTGGATGGCTGGGAGCGAATTTCTTTCGCCGGTGTAGCAACTGGGGCAGGGAAATTTGCCTGGTACAATCGGACGTTGGTGTACCGATAGCAGATTGCCTGCAAGTACTTGGCAGTGGCCACATCGCATGACCGCGCAATTGTCATTCAAAACGTGACAGTGCTGAAAGCTGAAATTTCGCCTGGGCAGGAAGGGAGTATATGTGCCCAGTAAGCAAGTGGTCAATATACTGCAGCTTAGCTCAATAAACTGCCTGCCTTTTTATTAGGAAGAGAACAGGGATGGTCTGCAGTCAGCTTTACCTGCACACTGTGCCCAGTATACAGCACACTGACTTAATATACTGCAGCAAGAATAACAGTGAGATCTAGCTAAACTGAATACAGTGTGTATATATATATATATATATATATATTGTAATGTTCGGGGAACCAGCTAGATCGCAGGACACAGGCTTTTCAATCCAAAAGAAGGTTTATTAAACTTAAATGCCTGTACAGCAGCAAAAACAAAAGAAATACCAGTCTCACCGACTTGTAGAGTTCAGAACTGCTACCGCAGTTTAACAGTCCTTTCTTTAGGTTGTAGGTAGCTTCCCCAGCTAGCAGGCTTCCAGGCAGGCCACTGCCATGTACATTCACAGCTTTTCACAGCTTTTCACAGCCTCCACAGCTTTGCAATGTCCACCATTCACCATGCACAGTCTTCACTATACTCCTTCACTCTCACCTACAACTTCCTGTCTGTCTTAAACCACTTCCTTGGACAGGTGTGTTAACCCTTTCTGTTCCCTTAAAGGAACCACAGCCCAAACAGAGGGGAAATATAGCGTCCTTCCAGGACCCAGCCACGGCATCCTGTACAATATATATATATATATATATATACAACGCCTGGGATGTATATATATATACTAAATACGCTGACTGCAGCTACCTGAATCGCCTGCCTGCTCTATCTAACTGAAATGAAATGTCACTGACTCTCTCTCTATCTCTCTCACAACGCCGCAAAACACTACTAGGGATGAGCTGAACACCCCCCAGTTCGATTTGCACCAGAACTTGCGAACAGGAAATAAATTAGTTTGAACATCCGAACACTGTTAAAGTCTATGGGACTCGAACATGAAAAATCTAAAGTGCTAATTTTAAAGGCTTATATGCAAGTTATTGTCATAAAAAATCTTTGGGGACCCGGGTCCTGCCCCAGGGGACATGTATCAATGCAAAAAAAAGTTTTAAAAACAGACGTTTTTTTGGGAGCAGTGATTTTAATAATGCTTAAAGTACAATGTACCTCTTACCAATTCACTGTACATATACGGCCGGGTGGGTGCTCTCTCCTTCTGAGTGGACGTTCCTGAACGTCCTTCAAAAGGAGGGGGATCGCGCGCGCGCCGCCGCGTTACCAAGGACCCGGCGCGCGTGCCCGGCGGCCGCGATTGCCGCTGGGCACCCGCGATTGCCCGGGAACCAAGCAGGAAAGTGGATCTGTGTGTGTAAACACACAGATCCACGTCCTGTGAGGGAGAGGAGGCTGATGGTGTGTCCCTTGTACATAGGGACAACCATCGGTCACCTCCCCCAGTCAGTCCCCTCCCCCCACAGTTAGAACACATTGAGGGAACATATTTAACCCCTTCCCGCCCCCTAGTGGTTAACCCCTTCCCTGACAGTCACATTTATACAGTAATCAATGCATTTTTATAGCAGGGATCGCTGTATAAATGTAAATGGTACCAAAAATGTGTCAAAAGTGTCCGATGTGTCCGCCACAATATCGCAGTCACAATAAAAATCGCAGATCGCCGCCATTACTAATAAAAAAATAAAAAAAAAATGCTATAAAACTATCCCCTATTTTGTAGACGCTATAACTTTTGCGCAAACCAATCAATACGCGCTTATTGCGATTTTTTTTTATACCAAAAATATGTAGAAGAATACGTATCGGCCTAAACTGGGGAAAATTTTAATTGAAAAAAAAAATGGGTATTTATTATAGCAAAAAGTAAAAAATATTGTGTTTTTTTTCCAAACTGGACGCTCTTCTTTTGTTTATAGCGCAAAAAATAAAAAACGCAGAGGTGATTAAATACCACCAAAAGAAAGCTCTATTTGTGGGAAAAAAAGGACGCAAATTTTGTTTGGTAGCCACGTCGCACGACCGCGCAATTGTCATTCAAAGTGTGACTGCGCTGAAGGCTGAAAAATGGCTTGGGCAGGAAGGGGGTTTTAGTGCCCAGTAGGGAGGTGGTTAAAGGGGTCTTCTAGATTCTGATAAGCCCCCCGCACGCAGACCCCCACAACCACCGGGCAAGGGTTGTGGGGATGAGGCCCTTGTCCCCATCAACATGGGGACAGACCCCCAAAGCATCCTCCCCATGTTGAGGGCATGTGGCCTGGTATGGTTCAGAAGGGGGGGACTCTCACATCCCCCCTCTTTTCCTGCGGCCTGCCAGGTTGCGTGCTCGGATAAAGGGTCTGGTATGGATATTTGGGGGGAACCCCACTTCAATTTTTTTTTATTTGACGCAGGGTTCCCCTTAATATTCATACCAGACCTGAAGGGCCTGGTAATTGAATTTGGAGGGACCCCCAAGCATTTTTTTTTTTTATCAATGACTTTTCTCTGTATTGCCGGGAGCCGACAATTCATTACAGCCGCGAGTACTTTTAAATGACTTTTTTTCCTTCAGAAATTACACTTTGTGCAGGGACAGTTCTAAGCACCGGGAACAAGCGCTGCTTTACAGGAATACTATACACACCCCCTAGGTACGAAATTTAAAGGAATATTTCACTTTTATTGTTTCACTTTAAGCATTATTAAAATCACTGCTCCCGAAAAAGGCCCGTTTTTAAAACTTTATTTTGCATTGATACATGTCCCCTGAGGCAGGACCCGGGTCCCCAAACACTTTTTATGACAATAACTTGCATATAAGCCTTTAACCACTTGCTTACTGGGCACATATACCCCCTTCCTGCCCAGACGAAATTATAGCTTTCGGCACTGTCACGCTTTGAATAAAAATTGCGCGGTCGTGCGACGTGGCTCCCAAACAAAATGAACGTCCTTTTTTTCCCACAAATAGAGCTTTATTTTGGTGGTATTTGATCATCTCTGCGTTTTTTATCTTTTGCGCTATAAACAAAAAAGTGCGACAATTTTGAAAAAAAAAAACAATATTTTTAGATTTTTGCTATAATAAATATCCCAATTTTTTTTTTAATAATATTTTTTTCCTCAGTTTAGTCCGATACGTATTCTTCTACATATTTTTGGTAAAAAAAAAACGCAATCGGCGTTTATTGATTGGTTTGCGCAAAAGTTATAGTGTTTACAAAATAGGGGGTAGTTTTATGGCATTTTTATTAATTTTTGTTTATTTATTTTTTACTAGTAATGGCGGCGATCAGTGATTTTTTTCATTACTGCAACATTATGGCAGACACATCGGACACTTTTGACACTATTTTGGGACCATTCACATTTATACAGCGAACAGTGCTATAAAAATGCACTGATTGCTGTATAAATGTGACTGGCAGGGAAGGGGTTAACACTAGGGGGCGAGGAAGGGGTTAAATGTGTGCCCTATTGGTGATTACTACTGTGGGGGGAGGGGACTGACTGGGGGAGGTGACCGATCTGTGTCCCTATGTACAAGGGACACAGCATCAGTCTCCTCTCCCTGACAGGACATGGATCTGTGTGTTTACACACACAGATCCATGTCCTTGTCTGTGTACCGGCCGATCGCGGGTACCTGGCGGACATCGCGGCCACCAGGCACGCGCATCGGCATGTCAGTGACACGCCGGGCACAGTGGCCGGAGGAGCGGAGGCCGTAAAAAGACGGCCTCCCGGATTTCTAGAGCCACCTTGGGGCCGTATTTTGTATATTGCCCGGGTCAGAAGAAGTTAAAATGAGCACTTTAGATTTCTCCCATAGACTTTTACAGGGTGTTCCGCGGCTTTTCGAATTTCCCGTGAACACCCCAAATTGTTCGCTGTTCGGCGAACGGGCAAACAGGCAATGTTCGAGTCGAACGTGAGTTCGACTCGAACTTGAAGCTCATCCCTACACACTACACAAGGCCGACGCGCAGGCGGCCTTATATAGTGTGGGGCGTGTACTTAGTCCCCCTGAGCCGTGATTGGCCAGAGGCACCCTGCCTTTGGCCAATAATGGCTCTCTGTGCTGACGGCGCTGTGATTGGCCAAAGCATGCGGGTCATAGTGCATGCTTGGCCAATCATCAGCCAGCAATGCACTGCGATGACGCAGTGAATTATGGGCCGTGACGTGCCACTCGAATTTGGCACGAACGGCCCATAATGTTCGAAATTCGGCGAACGATCGAACAGCCGATGTTCGACTCAAACTCGAAGCTCATCCCTAGTCAAGACGCTGCAGCCATGAGGGAAGGCAGCATTTGCAAGTTGGACTTGCTAGGATCAGTAGTCCATCTACATTTATTCTTATCAAGTAAATCGGTTGCTGCCACAAAGGGGTACTGCAGGCCCCGGCCTACAAAGGGCTATTAATTAAAGACACTGGGACTTATTCAGAGTGAGGCCTATTCATGCTGATGGTGTGACAGGTGTAGACATGTGCACACTGAAATATTTCATTTCGGAATTTCGTTTTTGTCCGAAAAATAAATTTATTTAGTTACTCCCGAAATTCGTTTTTATTTATTTCGTTTTTCGTTAGAAATTGCATTCGTCCGAAAATCTGAATTAATTAAGGTTGAATCTGTCATTGAAGGCTCATGGTGTCTGTCGAATGTTCAAAGAAGATTCGACGGAGCAGTGAAACTGTACGACGCTGCAATCGTACATTTCCGGACGAATGTTCCGACCACAAGCTATAGAAGAATTCTAATGTTGTATGACTAGTAATAATTATATTTATTCATTACTATTACTAGTCAACCAACATTAGAATTCTTCTATAGCCTATGGGCGGATGCATTTGACCGGAAATGTACGATTGCAGCGGCGTACAGTTTTGCTGCACCGTCGAATCTTCTAACTTTCAATGCTTTGTCGAATCTTCGTCATTCTAGCTATTTTACTGCTCCTCCTCTTTGGTTACAATCAGCCAATAAAATTCATCATCAACTTTATTTTTATTTTACTTCCCCCACCCAATTCCAGCAGTGATCTTTTCTCTCTATGTCGAATCTTTTCTCTCTATAATAACAAATCTTTTCTCTCCTATGTCGAATCTTTTCTCTCCTATGTCGAATCTTTCCTCTGCTATGTCGAATCTTTTCTCTCCTATGTCGAATCTTTTCTCTCCTATGTCGAATCTTTTCTCTCCTATGTCGAATCTTTTCTCTCCTATGTCGAATCTTTTCTCTCTATAATGTCGAATCTTTTCTCTCCTATGTAGAATAATCTTGGACTAATAGAGTTAAGGTTAGGCACATTCGACCACAGGTTCGATAGACACAGATTGTTATTGTCACGTCGAATCTCCTATCTATATCGAACTGTTGTAGCAACGAAAACGAAAATAAAGCATTTGTTTATGTTGGATCTTCCGGTTTTCGGATTCTGTGCTTTCGTTTTCGTTTGTTAAAACGATAACGAAAATAGCTGAAATTCGGACGAAAATGCATTCGGACGAAAACGAATGCACATGTCTAGACAGGAGTACTAAAGTTGGACAGTGAAGTAGTGTGCTGGAGGAAATGTGCTGGAAGAAGTGTTCTGAGGTAAAAGTCTGTCAAGTTTAGGGTCAGCCATCTTGTTCTTCTGAGAAGTGTGACACAGTTACTTTTATTCTACAAAGTACAATTTATCCTATGAGCATCCCCTATCCCTTTTCCTCAACAAAGTTCAATCCCGTAATAAAAACAACAAAAACAAGTAAGAGACTGTTCATTGACTGAGAAGTGTGTCTAATGGAAGTTTGGCAGCAGGGTGAAATGTGTGGATGCTGAAACATGTAGCAACCCCGCGGGGCCATCGCTACATAAATATTTATAGATACACACCAGTGGCGGCTGGTGCTCAAATTTTTTTGGGGGGCGCAAACAAACTGAAAAAAAAAATCATCAATCGCCGCCACTGTGCCCATTAAACGCAGCCACTGTGCCCAAACGCCACTAGTTTGTCCCCAAATGCAGCCAGTTTCTACCCCATAATACAGCCAGTTTCTCCCCCATAATACAGCCAGTTTCTCCCCCATAATGCAGCCAGTTTCTCCCCCATAATACAGCCAGTTTCTCCCCCATAATGCAGCCAGTTTCTCCCCCATAATGCAGCTAGTTTCTCCCCCATAATACAGCCAGTTTCTCCCCCATATGCAGCCAGTTTCTCCCCCATATGCAGCCAGTTTCTCCCCCATATGCAGCCAGTTTGTCCTCATAATACAGCCAGTTTGTCCCCCCCCAGCCCTGCACTTACCTTCCTTGAGTCAGCGCCGTCCTTCTTCCGTCCTCGATGTCTTCTCCCGCCCTCGATGTGACTTCAGCCAATCAGGTTACCGGTAACCAGACCCGGTGAACCTGATTGGCCAGGGAACGCACCCCTGTGCTTCCTCTCATTAGATATTTAGAAGCCGATTACAGCCCTCAGGCTGTAGTCGGGAAGCCTATCAGAGCCTGCTGGCTCTGATAGGCACTTGTAAAGGCCAATCAGACGCTGTGATTCAGATGGCCGGCGCTCAAGGGGCCGGCCATCTGAATAGTGGGCGGCAGCAATACATAGGTTCATGCAATGCATGAACCTATGTATTGTTGTGGTGAGTGACGGCCGGGCGCAGAAGCGAGCGGTAGCGGCGCTTCTGCGCCCACTATGGTCGCGCCGCCATGTGTAAAAAAAAGACATAAAAAAAAAACTCTTAAAGGGCCCGTTTTTTTTTGGTGACCACAGGAGGGGGGGCGGCGCCCGGGCGCCCCCTATGGACGGGCCACCACTGATACACACACACATGTACGTTTGAGCACACTGCTTTCAAAAATCTTCACACTGCTTTCCTAAAACACACCAAAACCATGGGACATAATAGAAGTCCATGGCAAAGTGCAACTAATGTGCACCAAACCGTGGGTCCACTGGACTGAGTCCAAAGCACAGTGGATCAGTGTGAAGCCGCCCATATTGTAATTTGTGTAGTGGGGCCTCACAGTTTGACAATACTTTCCTGCATAGAGTCTCACTGAGGAAGATCACCAGGTACACCAACAATTGACTCATGCTGCCATATGCAATGTAGGGTAAACTAAGAGAATTTAACTTTTTTTTTATTTTGGGGTTTGCATTCATTTTAAAATGTCCCTCTTGATTTTTCCATATACAGGTTCAATTTAAAGTAAATCCATGCCCCATTCCACCCAACTTTAAAGCATGACCACTGTAGCTGCAGGCACTGTTAAGTAGTTTATCCCAGACATTACAACAGAGACACTAAAGTTGGTGTCTAAGGTTGATGTCACATGGCAACTCTACTGTTGGTGACACATCACCAGTGGCAGAGCCACATTAGAGAGTTTTTCAATTACCGTATTTTTCGTTCCATGAGACACACCTGACCATAAGACGCACCTAGAGTTTAGAGGAGGAAAACAAGAAAAAAAAATTCTGAACCAAATGGTGTACTAAAATATTTACCAGTGCCCATAAAATGCAACCTGACCAGTGCCATGAAATGCAGCATGACCTGTGCCCATTAAGAATTCAGCCTGACCTGTTCCCATTAAGAATTCAGTCTGACCTGTGCCCATTAACAATGCAACCTGACCTTTGCCTATTAAGAATTCAGCCTGACCTGTGCCCATTAACAATGCAGCCTGACCTGTGCCCATTAACAATGCAGCCTGACCTGTGACCATTAAAAATGCAGCCTGAACTGTGCCCATAAAAAATGCAGCCTGACCTGTGCCCATAAAGAATGCATCCTGACATGTACCCATTAAGAATTCAGCCTGACCTGTGCCCATTAACAATGCAGCCTGACCTGTGCCCATTAACAATGCAGCCTGACCTGTGCCCATTAAGAACGCAGTCTGACCTGTTTCCATTAAGAATGCAGCCGGACCTGTGCCTGACGACTGGCGAGGATGTCATCATATCCGCCTGTCACTCATATAGAAGTCAGAGCAGCAGGAGCGGCAGTACTCCATTTGGCCACTGAGGCTGCTGTCTTCTGTGAGTGACAGGCTTAGCCAGGAGATCGGCAGGCTCGTGGGAGACGGCCACCCGCTATTGAGGCATTGCGGGGGGAGGCCTGGTCAGTATTTGCTCCATAAGACACAGGGACATTTCCCCCCATTTTTTGGGGGGGGGGAAAGTACGTCTTATGGAGTGAAAAATACGGTACCTCTGTTTGCTCCCCAAATGGCTCATAGTGCGGCAGAATCTTGCTTGCTAGCAACTGGGCAGCAATAGAGCATCATCTCACTGGCCTCACAAGTGATGGGGTGATTCCATGGAGACTGAGAGGCAGCCAATGTGACATCAGCCTAACAACTTACATTTCTTGCTGTCTACAGAAGAAGGCAGGTGCATGTGTGTGGTAGTGCTGAGCTAATAGAAGTGAAATACTGGTGCTTTTGGGTTTGACCCAGGCTGAGACCTCCTTCAAAGTATCTGGCAAAACAGTTGACCCTGTTCCGATCCTGGGCTGCAACCTCTCAATTCTCATCCCTAAACTGTTCCCACAAAGTTGGGAGCATGAAATTGTCCAAAATGTCTTGGTATGCTGACGCCTTAAGAGTTCTCTTCACTGGAACTGAGGGACTAAACCCAAACCCCGAAAAACAACCCCACACCATAACCCACCTCCCCCAAATGATTTGGACCAGTGCACAAAGTAAGGTCCATAAAGACATGGATTTCCCCCAAAACACGTATCTCTTGATACTGTGTCATGAACATTTATACTGGGCGTTCCTCAACACTTATCCCAAAGCTTTGATTTCTACAGTGGAAGCCTGAGAAAGTAGAGGCGGAGGAGCTGTGATTTCAGTGCTTCCATTGCAAATAATGAAGATTAATTAGCCTATAATGCCAATGATAAATGTAAATACAGTAAAACCATGGATTGAGAGTAATTTGGTATGAGAGTGTTTTGCAAGACATGCAAAATGTTTTGATAAATTTTGACTTGATAAACAAGCAATGTCTTGATATAAGTAGCTTCTCGTCATAACTGAGTATAAAAGAGAAGATAGGCGCTTCTAAGTGTAGCAATATGGTTACATTTAATGAAGGTACAACATTTAGCATCTCACATGGTTGATGATTAAAACAGGCACATCTAAGTATGCAGGCATCCGGGGTAAAGCTGTCCACATAGACCATCTTCCGCACCGCCATCAACGGCATCGCTTCCACGCTGCGCTCCACAAGTGCTTCAAGACTCGCTTTCAAATTGCTCTACTGCAGGGTAGTCTTCCCGGTCACGATTGCAGACTGGCATCGTTGAGTTACCACGTTCACACGTTTTCACGCGTTTACAAGCTGTTACAGGCGTTTGGCGATTCAAATGCCTCTGAACATCCGCCCTGAACACATTTTTTTGCTTTCTCCCTCTTGCCATGTCACAGTTCTCTCCTAGCTCCTCACCACCCTATATAACCTTTTATTTGGCTGCCAAGGGACTGGTGAAAGGGAAAATTATAGAATGCCAGTTGAGAGCTTTGAGTCTATTGGGGCTGCTGACATGACATCCATGTGAACCGGCAGCTGTCTCTAACCTATTGGATGTCTACACAAATTAGGTTTTAATAGGTAAATTATAAGCCTAAAATATGTTGCAAACACATATACCGTATATACTCGAGTATAAGCCAAGTTTTTCAGCAATTTTTTTTTGTGCTGAAAAAGCCCCCCTCGGCTTATACTCAAGTCTGTGTCCATCTTCAAATTTGTGCACCTGATCCCGGCCAGCCATAGGTCCTCTGGATCCCAAGCTTGGCACACATGTAGCCCCAATCTTCCTCTACAAGTGTGCAAAGTTTGTTGCCCGGGGGACCTACGGCCGGGGAACACCAATTTTCAAACCCTTCCATAGACTCCCATGTTAAATGGTAATTTCTCTGGTGATTTTGGGGACCCGCTATTGGTCGGCCCTAGGTCCCCTGGACCCCAAACTTTGCACACATGTAACCCCATAGACTCCCATGTTAAACGTCAGTCTAGTCACACAGCGCCGGAGATCAGGTAGGGAGATTGGGCACAGTGAGACATGGACACAGTGAGGCATGGGCACAGTGACAGTGAGGCATGGGCACAGTGAGGCATGAGCACAGTGAGGCATGGACACAGTGAGGCATGGGCACAGTGAGGCTTGGGCACAGTGAGGCATGGACACAGTAAGGTACAGTGAGGCATGGGCACATTAAGGCACAGTGAGGCATGGACACAGTGAGGCATGCAGATGGATACCCTAGGCTTATACTCGAGTCAATACGTTTTCCCAGTTTTTTGTCGTAAAATTAGGTGTCTCGGCTTATATCCGGGTTGGCTTATACTCGAGTATATACGGTAATTTTATGAAAATATTATTGTAGAAATTAACTGTCTGGCCATGGGGTTCCTTGCCTTGGAAGGGGTGCACTTTAAACAACAACAAGATCCAATTATTATTATTATTTTCATTTTGCCCTTTTAATTATTCATTCCTGTATTTATATGGGAAATACAGATCCTTGGATGAATATTAGTACTTGCAAAGGTTGACATGGTCTGGAGGCAGCCTGGGGAACATGTTGGGTTCATTATTGAAGCACTAATAACTGCTTTTGGTCTAGGCAAGAATTATAACAGTTCCAAAGAATTTGTACTTAACAGATTAGTTATACATACTGCTTTTCCTTATGAATCACTGAATAATTTAAATGGGGGATAATGATATATGCTTCAATAAAAATGCATTTGGTATAATTACAATTTTATTTACAGGCCACTTAACTCATGCTCAGTGAAGCTTCTTGTTCTAAATTGCCAGCAACTTCTCCTACTATAAAATGTTTAATTATTTTGTCTTCTGTAATGCTGAAGTTGTGTTTTTTTCCTAATAAAAAATAGAAAGACTCCTCTACTGATTAACCCCAGATTCCCCATGGAGCAATAGTGTGCTTTCCTAAAAGGAAATATTGTAGACATTCGGTATAAAAAGTGTGTGTGTGTGTGTGTGTGTGTGTCTACATATCCACTTCAATACTAGGCACTTACACCCCCTTCCTGCCCAAGCCAATTTTCAGCTTTTGTCGCTGTTTAAATGACAATTGTGCGGTCATGCTACAATGAACCCAGACAGAATTTTTATTATTTTGTTCCCACAAATAGAGCTTTCTTTTGGTGGTATTTGATCACCTCTGCGGTTTTTATTTTTTGCTAAACAAACAAAAAAAGACCAAAGATTTTGAAAAAAAAGCTTTTCTTTTGTTTCTGTTATAAAATGTTGTAAATAAGTATGTTTTCTCTGTCACTGATGGGCACTGATAAGGCAGGACTGACAGGCACTGACCAGGCGGCACCAATTAGGTGGCACCATTGAGGTGGCACTCATGGGCACTGACGATGGGCACTGGAATGCGGCACTGATGGGCACTAGTAGGCGGCACTGATATGCAGCACTGATGGGCATTGATAGGCAGCACTGATGGGCACTCATGGGTGGCACTGGTGGGCACTGATGGGCACTGATAGGCGACACTGATGGGCACTGAAAGGCTGCAATTATGGGTACTTATGGGTGGCACTGATAGACAGTACTGATGGGCACTGATGGGCACTGATGGTCATGGATACGTGGCACCGATGGGCACAGATATGCGAAACTGATAGATGGCACTGATAGGCATCCCTGGTGGCACTGGTAGGCATTGTGGATGGGCACTGATTGGCATCTACCTGGGCATTGATTGGCAGCTGTCTGGGCACAGATTGGCATTTACCTGGTGGTATAGGGGGCATAACTGCTGATCCAGTATGGTAGCCATCCCTGGTGGTCCCGACGGCATGCTTGTGGTCCTGGGCGGGCATCCAAGGGGGGGCTGTGCTGATAAACAATCAGCACAACCCCCCCCCCCCACTGTCAGGAGAGCAGCCAATCGTCTCTTCTCTACTCGTGTCTGTCAGAAGCGAGTAAGGAAAAGCCAATCAACGGCTCTTCCTGTGTCATGGATATGCAGTAATGGTGGTTGTCTGTCAGCTCACCTTTCTCTCCATGTGTTCACCTTAGAGGCCAGACACTCTCACCTAGCTGCTTTTATAATCTCTCCTCCCAGAATGTCTCCACCCCAGGCCCTATCTGAGAACTCTATATTAACCTGTGCACTGCAAGTCTGCCTTGCTGATCAACGTTGTTTGTTAAGCATTATGTGTTTGGGTTCCTGCTTGCCGTGTGCTACGTCTGTCTCTGTGTTAACGATCTTGGCTTGTTCTCGACTATCTCTGTCTGCTTGTGACCTTGACCTTTGGCTTGTCCTTTGTTTATCCTTCTCTGCTTGTCGCCCTGACCTTGGCTTATCTCCTCACTATCTCTTGTTTCCTGAGCTGCTGCTTCCCCTCTATCCTCTATACCCTACGGAGCGTGAGCTAGGGGACTCTGGGGGCCGCGACCTGGATCCAGCTGCAGCTTAGGCCATCCTCACCACTAGAGGCTCTGGTGAACACCTGCTGGATCTTAGACTCTGCGTCCTGGGGAATCTTGGGCTCTAGCTCCCTGTGGGATCCCTGTTGTGCTCCAGTGGATCGGCCTTCCTTAACCACCCAGTGTTCCATCTGCAGCAGTCAGCCCCAGGGTTCACTGACCTACGGTGTGCATCTGTCATCTGGCAACTCAGGTGACCTGACATCCTGTTTACACCGTAATCAGCCGTGATTGGACACGGCTAATCACGTGGTAAAGAGCCTCCGTCAGAGGCTCTTTACCGAGATCGGTGTAGCGGTGTGTCAGACTGACCCACTGCACCACCAATCACCGCAATGCGCTCCCCCACGGACGCGCGGTGGCTGTTATCCTGCTGGATGTCATATGACGTCCAGTCAGGATAACTGAACAACCGCCTGGCCGTCATTTTGCTATAGGTCGGGCAGGAAGTGTATATATATATATATATATATATATACAGTATATATAAAAGATTTTTTATTTATGTATTTATTTACTGTATCCAGTGGCATATCCAGGGTATGGCACTCCATGGCAAGTGCCATGGGCGCCCTGGGGGGGGGGGGGCGGCAAAATAAACTAAACAAAAAAAAAATTCCCACCCGCACCCGTCCTTCTGCGGGACGCCTCCCGCACTATAGCCCCCGGCGGTGGCATAGCACTTCACTTGTAAGTACTCTTACTTGGCTGGATGACAGTGTGTAGGTGAGTGAGAGGCGCAGGCGCCCCCATGCTTGTGGATGAGTGGGACCGTCCACTGCTGCGTCTCCAGACCGTCATTCGGCTAACTGGCGGAGCCGGAGCTTTCCTCCTCTGCGCTGATTCCATCTTCTCCCAGAGCGCGAGCGGGTCAGTGGCGTCACGTGAGGAGAGGTCGCCGTCGCTGAGGAGGAGAACTTCAACTGAACTGACAAGTTGTTTTTGGACAATTGGACTCAGGAACCCGAACCCCCAAGCCAGGCAGCAACTTTAAGCAGGTACTAGTCACAACAAGTCAGTGTACATTGTGAATAAAGCATTTTTTTATTAGAGAAAGTTTTCACTGTGTATATAATGACCCCATGTATGAATCTCTGTCTCTGACATAAATAAGATGAGTAATGTCTCCTTCATATGGGTAGCTTAACCCTTTATTAAAAGTAAACTGCAAGTCAGTCAGTGTTAATGATTAGGGATGAGCTTCGAGTTCGAGTCGAACTCATGTTGGACTCGAACATTGCCTGTTCGCCCGTTCGCCGAACAGCGAACAAATTGGGGTGTTCGCGGCAAATTCGAAAAGTCTATGGGAGAAATCTAAAGTGCTAATTATAAAGGCTTATATGCAAGTTATTGTTCTAAAAAGTGTTTGGGGACCCGGGTCCTGCCCCAGGGGACATGTATCAATGCAAAAAAAAGTTTTAAAAATGGCCGTTTTTTTTGGGAGCAGTGATTTTAATAATGCTTAAAGTGAAACAATAAAAGTGAAATATTCCTTTAAATTTCGTACCTGGGGTGTGTGTATGATATGCATGTAAAGTGGCGCATGTTCCCCGTTCTTAGAACTGTCCCTGCACAAAATGTAATTTTTGAAGGAAAAAAAGTAATTTAAAACTCACTTGCAGCTATAATGAATTGTCGGCTCCCGGCAATACATAGAAAAGTCATTGATAAAAAAAAAAAAAAGCCCTTCAGGTCTGGTATAGATATTAAGGCGAACCCCGCCGCAAATTAAAAAAAAAATGCGTGCGGTTCCCCCAAATATCCATACGGCGGGATCTGGGGGTCCCCTTTGTTAAAGGTGTCTTCCATATTCCGATAAGCCCCCCGCCCGCAGACCCCCACAACCACCGGGCAAGGGTTTTTAGGGATGAGGCCCTTGTCCCCATCAACATGGGGACATCCTCCCCATGTTGAGGGCATGTGGCCTGGTACGGTTCAGCAGGGGGGGGGCGCTCTCTCGTCCCCCCTCTTTTCCTGCGGCCGGCCAGGTTGCGTGCTTGGATAAGGGTCTGGTATGGATTTTTGGGGTGACTCCACGCCATTTTTTTTAAATTTGGGGTGGAGTTCCCCTTAAAATCCATGCCAGATCTGAAGGGCCTGGTATGGATATTTGGGGGAACCGCACGCATTTTTTTTTAATCTGCGGCGGGGTTCCCATTAATATCCATTCCAGACCTGAATTCTGGGGGACCCCCACGCTTTTTTTTAATTTTATCAATGACTTTTGTATGTATTGATAAAAGCCGACAATTCATTAATAGCCGCGAGTGAGTTTTAAATGACTTTTTTTCCTTCAAAAATGACATTTTGTGCAGGGACAGTTCTAAGCACGGGAAACAAGCGCGACTTTACGTGCATATTATACACACCCCCCCCCCCCCCCAGGTACGAAATTTAAGGGAATATTTCACTTTTATTTTTTCATTTTAAGCATTATTAAAATCACTGCTCCCAAAAAAACGGCCATTTTAAAACTTATTTTTGCATTGATACATGTCCCCTGGGGCAGGACCCGGGTCCCCAAACACTTTTTAGGACAATAACTTGCATATAAGCCTTTATAATTAGCACTTTCGAACGTACGAGTCCATTGTATTTAATAGGGTTCTAAAGTTCACGCAAAAATTCTGTCTGTCTTCTGATGCGAACCGAACAGGGGGGTGTTCGGCTCATCCCTGTTAATGATGTGTGCGAGGCCAGCCCAACTGCCAAGCAGCCAATCAAGTATACTGTAGTGCCTGCTTGCTCAATATGGATTAAATAAATTGTAATTATGCATAGCCATAGTTATCATAAATAAAGTGATTTGTGCAAGTAATACCTGCTGTCGCACAAATCACTTTATTTATGATATCTATGGCTATGCATAATTACAATTTATTTAATCCATATTGAGCAAGCACTATATTTGATTGGCTGCTTGCTTCTGTTTGGGCCTGTGCCTGGCACATGATGACTTAGGCTATTTTCACACTGGGGCGTTGCGCCATCGGCGGTAAAGCACTGTCGCTAGCGGGTCGCCTTAAAGATGCGTCTGCCAGGACTGTTTTGAGCATCTTGCCAGCGCACCGCTAGCGCCCCAAAAAGGGTTAAAACCACCTGCAAAGCGCCACTGCAGCGGCGCTTTGCTGGCGGGTTCGGCGGCGCTGCCCATTGATTTTAATGGGCAGGGGCGCTTTAGAAGCAGTGTGTACACCGTTCCTACAGCGCCTCAAAGATGCGGCTAGCAGGACTTTTTTGAGTGTCCTGCCAGCGCACCGCTCCAGTGTGAAAGCCATGGGGCTTTCACATTGGAGTGAGAAAAGAGGCTCTTTCAGGGCGCTTTGCAGGCGCAATTTTGTAGCGCTGTAGCACCTGCAAAGCACCTCAGTGTGAAAGCAGCCTAAGACCCCTTTCTCACTGAGGCGCTTTGCAGTCGCCATAACGCTAAAAATAGCGCCTGCAAAGCACCTTGAAAGAGCGGCTCCATTCACTCCAGTGTGAAAGCCCAGAGGGCTTTGACACTGGAGCGGTGCGCTAGCAGGACATTAAAAAATGTCCTGCAAGCAGCATCTTTGAGGCTCTGTACGAGTGGCTCCTAAAGCGCCCCTGCCCATTGAAATCAAAGCGGCGCTTTGCAGAGTTTTTTTTAACCTTTTCTCAGCCGCTAGCAGGGGTTAAAAGAGCTCCGCTAGCGGCTGAATAGCGCCGCGAAAACAACGGTAAACGACGCCCCCCCACCGCCCCAGTGTAAAAGAGGCCTTAAAGTCAACATCATGTGTGATTGTGCGTGTGTGCTAAGTAGACAGGGCCGCTGGTGATCCTACTCCCTCTCTCCCTCTGTACAGTGTCAGAGACGCTGGCACAGCAGTGGCGGAGGACTGTATCCATTATGAGGAAACATCCCCTGCAGCGCTGTGTGTCCCTGATCATCACAGTGCCACTGCCAGTGAGTGTGACCTGTCTGTGTACCACTGCGCACAGTCACTGTCTCTGATGTTCCGTTCCACTCTCTTTCTGCCCAGTGCTGTGCCCGTACATCTCATGATCCGCCCCCATGGAGGTCGCTCTCTGTCTTTCTCCCTCCTGCTAAGTGCCCATACATCGCACGATTCCTCCGCATTTATGGGTGCTGATGTTACTGCATTTATGGGTGCTGATGTAAGTGCATTTATGGGTGCTGGTAAGGCTGCATTTATGGGTGCTGGTAAGGCTGCATTTATGGGTGCTGGTAAGGCTGCATTTATGAGTGCTGGTAAGGCTGCTGCATTTATGGGTGCTGGTAAGACTGCATTTATGAGTGCTGGTAAGGCTGCTGAATTTATGGGTGCTGGTAAGGCTGCTGCATTTATGGGTGCTGGTAAGACTGCATTTATGAGTGCTGGTAAGGCTGCTGCATTTATGAGTGCTGGTAAGGCTGCTGCATTTATGGGTGCTGGTAAGGCTGCTGCATTTATGGGTGCTGGTAAGGCCGCAATTATGGGTGCTGGTGTTACTGCATTTATGGGTGCTGATGTTATTGCATTTATGGGTGCTTATATTACTGCATTTATGGGTGCTGCTAAGGCCGCATTTATGGGTGCTGCTAAGGCCGCATTTATGGGTGCTGATGTTACTACATTTATGGGTGCTGATATTACTGCATTTATGGGTGCTGGTAAGGCAGCTTTTATGGGTGCTGATATTACTGCATTTATGGGTGCTGTTACCGCTTTTATGGGTGCTGATATTACTGCAATTATGGGTGCTGATGTTACTGCATTTATGGGTGCTGGTAAGGCTGCATTTATGGGTGCTGGTAAGGCCGCAATTATGGGTGCTGGTAAGGCCGCAATTATGGGTGCTGATATTACTGCATTTCTAGGTGCTGGTAAGGCCGCATTTATGGGTGCTGATGTTATTGCATTTATGGGTGCTGCTAAGGCCGCATTTATGGGTGCTGCTAAGGCCGCATTTATGGGTGCTGCTAAGGCTGCATTTATGGGTGCTGATGTTACTGAATTTATGGGTGCTGATATTACTGCATCTATGGGTGCTGGTAAGGCCGCATTTATGGGTGCTTATATTACTGCATTTATGGGTGCTGCTAAGGCCGCATTTATGGGTGCTGCTAAGGCCGCATTTATGGGTGCTGATGTTACTGCATTTATGGGTGCTTATATTACTGCAATTATGGGTGCCGATGTTACTGCATTTATGGGTGCTGGTAAGGACGCATTTATGTTTTGACAAGGGCGCAGATTCAGTGCTTGCCATAGGCGCCATTTTCACTAGATACGCCTCTGACTGTATCCATATATATTGTGTGAGGATATGAAATGTGACTTTAATCATTTATTTGTCGGTTAAAACATAATATCAATTATTTTGTCATCTGTTATGCTGAAGTTGTGCTATTATTTTTTTCCTAATAAGAAATAAGAAGACTCCTCACTTATCCCCAGATTCTCCATAGAGCAATATTGTGCTTTAAAAGGTAATATTATAAAGACATACAAAACAAAAAAGTATACACACCAATCAGCCATAACTTTATAACCATCTGCCTAATATTGAGTAGGCCCCCCTTATGCCACCGAAACAGCCCTGACCCATCGAGGCATGGACTCCACTAGACATCTGAAGGTATGCTGTGGTATCTGGCACCAAGCTATCAGTAGAAGATCAGTAAGTCCTGTAGGTAGCGAGGTGGGACCTCCATGGATCGGACTTGTTTTTCCAGCACATCCCACAGATGCTTGATTGGATTGACAACAGGAGAATTGGGAGGCCAAATCAACCTCAAATTCATTGTTGTGTTCCTCAAACCATTATTGAATAATTTTTGCAGTGTGGCAGGGTGCATTATCATGCTGAAAGAGGCCACTGCCATCAGGGAATACCATTTTCATTAAGCGGTGTACTTGGTCTCCAACAATGTTTAGGTAGGTGGTACATGTCAAGTAACATCCACATGAATGATAAGACCCAAGGTTTCCAAACAAAACATTGCCCAGAGCATCACACTGCCTCTGCTGGCCTGCCTTCTTCCCATACTGTATCCTGGTGCCACTGCCATCTCTTCCCCAGGTAAGCAATGCACACACATGATGTAAAAGAAAACATGTTTCATCAGACCAGGCCGCCCTCTTCCATTGCTTCATGGTCAAGTTCTGATGCTCATGTGCCCACTGTAGGTGCTTCTGGCTGTGGACATAGGTCAGCATGGGCACCAAGACCCGTTTGCGGCTATACAGCCCCACACACAACAAAATGCGATGCTCAATTTTTTCTGTTTACAACACCTCCACTTTAAGGACATTCTATCTTCCTTTCTTCCCTCTCCCTCCCCCTTTCCTCTCCCTCCTCTTCTTAGACCACTTTCACACTGAGGCGCTTTTCAGGCGCTTTCACGCTAAAAACAGCACCTAAAAAGCTCATGAGAACTTTTTTCCATTAAAATCAATGAATGCTTTCACACTGGGGCAGTGTGCTGGCAGGGCTGTGAAAAACTCCCCTCTCCATTGAAATTAATGGAAAGCTCGTCAAAAGCACCTGAAAAGCACTCAGTGTTTTTACTGGCAGTTTAGAAGCGCCTCAGTGTGAAAGTGGCTTTAAGGTTTCTATTTTCTATACTATAGTGAGATACAATACCATTAAACATGTGTTAGTTATGAAATGCAATCATTCTTTACTTTGAATGATTTATAGATACATGGGCTTGTGGTTGTGTCCTATGTCTGCCGTGGGGGAGTACCCTCGGGTGCCCTTACCATTGCTGCTGTTACTGGCTGCTGATTACCCTAAGTAAGCAACATAATGACCTAAACCCTCTTCCCCTCATTAATGCTTAATATTGTGTAGCGGGTGGTTACATTTAGGGGAGGCATATGAGTGATAAATGGCTCAGATGCAGTAATTATTAGAGTTCATGGACAATTCATGCCAGTGGAGGACATCAGTTCCCTGCGGCCTATAGGTGGCGCTGTCGCCAGGGGCCGGGGTTGAACCACCACTGTAAGTCTGTACCCTTTTTGTCCTCTCGCAGCAGTGGTACAGCGGGGCGGGGAACCTGCTGTGCATGCTGGGAGAGGGTATAAAAGGGGCGGACATCTTCCGCTCGGGGTCCACGCCCAGACACCTTCAGCCTGGGTGTGCGTGCTGGTGGTCTCCGGGCGTCCTCGGCCCGGAGATGGAGCTGTGATTCCACCCCAGACACCTTAGGTCTGGGGTGAGGTACTCTCTGGAGGCCTGGGGCCCAGTACCTTCGACTGGGTCCCGCATGGGATGGAGGATTCCTAGGGTGTCCTCCGGTATTGGACACCCGAATCTTGGGCGAGGGGGACCAGGGAAGTGACCTCCCCGGGGATCCAGCGCAGCATTGGCTGGTGACGGCGGAGGCCTCTGGTGACCATCCGGGATGGATGACTCCCTTGACAGGGGCCATATCTCAAGAAGGTAGTTCACGTTCTCATGGTCGGTGGCAGCGATCCAACTAAAACCCAGGTCGGTGGCAGAGACCTCAAGTTCTAATTCACCCGGTCGGTGGCAGCGACCACCCTCACGGTCGGTGGCAGCGACCGTGCGCCAAGCCTGTTTGCGCATACCGGAACAGGAGAGTAACAAGTTTGTGTTTGTGCCTGGACCTTCCTCACCACCCTGTCTGTTCTATGTCTAACCAGTCTGCTCTCAAAGGGCTATTTATTGCTCAAACAGAATAAATAAGTGTTGGACTTTCAATGGTGTGGAACTTGGCTTTCTGGGAATGTAAGGATCATCCTCAAGGGGAGCTTTGGCTTCGGACAGGGGCACAGACCCGAAGGTAATTGGTTATAGCTCACACCTCTACACACTAGAGGACACAAGCTGGTGGTGCGTCACACTCTCCTCCCTGATCCCCCTAGACAGGAGCCATTGACATTGACAGAGAAGGAGGGAGTGAGAGGTGAGGTCGCTACAATTGCATTCCTTATAAGTCTGCTATTATGATTTATTGTCTTTACCCTAGATCAGTGATGGTGAAGCTTGGCACCCCAGATGTTTTGGAACTACATTTCCCATGGCGCTTATGCACTCTGCAGTGTAGTTGAGCATCATGGGAAATGTAGTTCCAAAACATCTGGGGTGCCAAGGTTTGCCATCACTGCCCTAGATCAAAGTAATGAACTCCTCCTGAAGAAGCAGTTGTCACCACGAAACATGTGGAGGATTGACTTTACATCAAGATAAATTACATCCTGTGCCCTCACGGTCATCTGATACCACATCACCAGCAAAAAAACAATTTGAAAAATATGCGTTTCTGTAACTATTGTTTGTACTCATATATATGGATATGTGTCCTTATTTTTTAACAAATTTTGTATAAATAAAATGTAAATTCTTTTGTTACGGTTATTGTTACTTTCTGGGTACCAAGTTAGTCCATTCTCTTTCTTGCTGGGGGCATAACAGTGGTAGCTCCTAGCTTTATAAATATCAACTTCAAAGACAGTATACGCATTTCGTCACGGCTGGACATCTTCAGGAGGCTTTAGGAAGATGCCCGGATGTGACGAAATGCATAAAGGTGGGGCTTCAGGGTTGCAATGTCATTTCTACAAAGTGGAACGCATGCTGGCTCCAGAGCACAGCCAAGCAGCAGCAGTATTTCACTTACGATTAGTCAGCTCGTCATTCCAGGTGCTGGAGAGGCACCAACATTGAGAGTGCAATTCTTTTTTGTATATGGGTTATTTCAATCAATAAATTCTACGTGGTGATTTTTCTTTTCTGTGTCTTCTATATTTAAAGCCATTATGTGGTGAACATTTCCCTTAAGTGACTGTTTAAGGGGGACTTACCGGTGGACGATTAACCTTGGAACTGGTTGGTATTGGAGATTATAGCCAGCTCATGTAGACCGACTGATTTATTGTAAGAGGTCAATAGGATATCGTGAGTGAGCACTTTTTAAGGGGGCACTCCGAGGCCTATAGGGGGAGAGTTACTAAAACGGGTGTACGTAGTATCTGGTGCAGCTGTGCATAATAACCAATCAGCTTTTAACTTCAGATTGTTCAATTAGGCTGGGTTCACACTTGTCCGACAAACGCTCCGACTTTGGGAGCTCATGTCGCATGACGTGTGAAAATCAATGTTTGCCTATGGGAGCCGTCTTAACTGGTCCGACACAAGTCGGCCCGACATTGAAAATGCTCCCTATACTACTTTGGTCCGACTTTGATCCTACTTCAGCCCATTGAATATCATTAAAGTCGGATCAAAGTCTGATCACCGTCTTGCCTGATCCGACTTTGGCATGAGAATTGTGCTCTGATGATCTTGAGGGGGAACTCCACGCCAAATAAAAAAAAAAATGGCATGGGTTCCCCCTCTAAGAGCATACTATGCCCTTCGGTCTGGTATGGATTTGAAGGGGAACCCCCTACGCCGAAAAAACTGTGTGGGGGTCCCCCCCCAAAGTCCATACCAGACCCTTATCTGAGCACGCTGATATTATGAATTGTAATCATTGAAAATCATAGAAATTGACTTGTCATGCGATTTTGCAGTCCAAAATCGTGGGACAAGTCGTATAAGTGTGAAAGGGGCCTTAAGCTTTGACAATAAAACCTAGAAGCTGATTGGTTACTAAGCTGCACCAGATTCTGTGTGTGCCACTTTTAGTAAATCTCTCCTATAGTGTTGATCTGCGGAAGTGGTGGAGATTTAGCACTGCATATTCACCAACATTGATACACACGATCGCACAACAAAACCGTGGATTTTTTTCCGATGGATGTTGGCTCAAACTTGTCTTGCATACACTCGGTCGCACAAATGTTGCTTGGAAATTCCGAACGTCAAGAACGCGGTGACGTACAACACTACTACGAACCGAGAAAAATGAAGTTCAATGATTCTGAGCATGCGTCAAATTGATTCCGAGCATGCGTAGAATTTTTGTGCGTCGGAATTGGATACACACGGTTGGAATTTTTGACAAGAACTTTTGATGTCGGAAAAATTGAGAACCAGCTCTCAATCATTTGTTGTCGGAAATTCCAACAGCAAATGTCCGATGGAGCCTACACACGGTGGGAATATCCGACCAAAAGCTCACATCGAACATTAGTTGTTGGAAATTCCGATCGTGTGTACGCGGCATAACAGTGGCACCTTTGTTTGTGTTTTTGGCACTAGTGAGCACTGAGCAGTTATATTATGCATCATTATATACAGTATGAACTTCTAGATAATGTATTGAAATGTAATCAGTTTGTGGCGCGATTGCACTTTTTCGTATATTTGCACATTGATCATTTTTGGCACTTTGTTTACACATATTGTCATTACCAAGATGTATTGTTTAGGTGTTGAATAGCACGGATTTATTTGGTTTACCATTTCAGTTAAAACATAAAATCAACTTTTTCAAATATTCAGTCCATCCACTTTAATTGCCACTCTTCCCTTAGCCGTTTACGTTCTATTACAGAAAGGATATTAATTAGGAAATGCAGCTCCAATCTTCCTTAGCTCCCTTTAGTTGTAATACGAGCGCTAAACCTTTCAGCATGGGTCAGTGGAACAGCTGCGGGACCGTTGCAGGACTTACGGAAATTAGATTGCAAAGGGAGTTTGTGTTATAATGGAGGATCATGAAGGTTTTGCGGGACTTTTTCACTGATTGGCAATTAATGTGAAGAAAAGTTGCGAACAGAAGAATCTTGTTAACGTTGTTTGTTTCCACTACTATAATAAGTGCAGTTTGAAGGATATTTGGGCTAATTTTTAAATGATTATTTAACCACTTAAGCCACGAGCCTCTTTCTGAGATTTAGTGTTTACAAGTTAAAAAAAAAATAATTTTGCTAGAAAATTACTTAGAACCCCCAAACATTATATAAATTTTTTCTAACACCCTAGAGAATAAAATGGCGGTCGTTGCAATACTTTTTGTCACACCGTATTTGCACAGCGGTCTTACAAGTGCACTTTTCGGGAAAAAAAACTTTTTTTTGAATTTAAAAATAAGACAACAATAAAGTTAGCCCAATTTTTTTTGTATTGTGAAAGATAATTTTACGACGAGTAAATTGATACCCAACATGTCACGCTTCAAAATTGCGCCCGCTCGTGGGATGGCGACAAACCTTTACCCTTAAAAATCTCCATAGGCAACATTTAAAAAATTCTACAGGCTGCATTTTTGAGTTACAGAGGAGGTCTAGAGCTAGAATTATTGCTCTTGCTCTACCGATCACGGGGATACCTCACATGTGTGGTTTGAACACCGTTTTCATATGTGGGCGCTGCTCACGTATGCATTCGCTTCTGCGCGCGAGTTCGTCGGGAGGGGGCGTTTTTAAAAAAAATTACATTTTTTATTAGTTATTTTACTTTCTTTTTTTTATTTTGACATGGTTTTAAAAAATAAATACATTACATAAATTTCGATCACTTTTATTTCTTATTACAAGGAATGTAAACATCCCTTGTAATAGAAAAAAGCATGGCAGGTCCTCTTATGCCGCGTACACACGATCGTTTTTTTCGACGGTGAAAACACCGTCGAGAAAATCGGCGTTAAAAACGAGGAACAGCTTGTTCCCCCCACACACGGCCGTTTTAAATTACATTTTTTTTTTTGGTCGAAAAAAACGACCGTGTGTGGGCTCCGCGGCAGTGTTTCACTATGGGAAAACTGCCGCGGAAAACATGTCGAAAAAAACGACGAGAAAAATTAGAACATGTTCTAATTTTTCTCGTCGTTTTAGTGCCGTTTTTCGAGCCCACAGACGATCGTTTTTCTCGTTGAAAGGAAAAAATGTTGTTTTTCTCGACGAGAAAAACGGGCGTGTGTACGCGGCATTAAATATGAGATCTGGGGTAAAAAAAACCCTCATATCTCATATTTAGACTAAAATGCAATAAAAAAATAAAATACATTTTTATGTTATTCTAAAAAATAAATAAAAAAATGGCCCTTTAAGAGTATTGGGCGTTTCAATACGCATCAGTGTGCTCTCTGTATATCCGCATGTCCTTTTCTCTTAAATAAAGAATTTACAAAAAAAGAGTATTGGGCGGAAGTGACTTTTTGACGTCGCTTCCGCCCTGCAGTGGTATGGAGACGGGTTGGGGCCATCTTCCCCTCACTCGTCTCCAGGCCACTGACTGAGAAGGATCCGATTGCTTCCACCGCTGCCGACGGCTCCGGTAAGCGACGGAGGGCACCGGAGAGCGGCGGGAGATGGGCCTCTCCCGCCGCCAATAAAAGTGATCTTGCAGCGTATCCACAACAGAGACCACTTTTATCTGAAAGAGGACCGCCCGCTGAAGAAGAGGATACCGAGGTTATGGTAGCTAGCTGCTACCATAACAACAGTATTCCTCTTCAAAGTAGCGATGTATAACGACGGCGGGCGGTCCGTAAGTGGTTAACCACTTTAATTTACCCGACACTTTTACCCCCTTCCTGCCCAGGCTAATTTTCAGCTTTCAGTGTTGTTGCACTTTGAATGACAATTGCGCGGTCATGCAACACTGTACCCATCTAAAGGGATGCAGACCCTGACACTTTCCCCATTAGAACCCTGCAACTTAATTATAAAATCACTCCAATTCACATTCCTTTTGCCCATGGACACAGACAAACAAACATCTATTTCTTCAGAATAACAAAAGGTAGGAATCTGCAACAAGTTTGCAATCCTTGCAATGTACGCAGATCATCCAGAGGGTGTTGTTTTCTTCTCAACAAAAGAGGAGTTGTGCTTTAACCACTTCAGCTCTGGAAGATTTACCCCCCTTGCTGACCAGGCCATTTTTTGCTATATGGCACTGCGTTACTTTAACTGACAATTGCGCGGTCGTGCGACGCTGTACCCAAAAAAAATGTTTGTCCATTTTTTCCCACAAATAGAGATTTCTTTTGGTGGTACTTTATCACCTCTGCATTTTTTATTTCTTGCACCATAAACCAAAAATGATTAAGCACCAAATTTTACTACCAATAAAGGTGTTGCATCGGAGTGCGGCCATCCAGGTCTATTCTTTTGTATGGTGGTGGGAGAGTCATGGTCTGTGGCTGCATGAGTGCTGCCGCCACTGGGGAGCTACAGTTCATTGAGGGCCGCTGATCGGCTCCCGCTGTGTAGAACCACAGTGAAAGCGAGGAGCCAGCTGAGTGCACTCATGCCCTATACCCAGAAGTGCAGGAGCAGGTATATATATGTGATCCTGCGCAGCGCGCCCGGCCGGTAACAGTCAGCAAGTTGTTAAAGTTCCAGCAACTGTTGCCATTTTTATTCTGATTAATACATAGAATGTTGGTGCCAATATTTCTATCATTGCCAAAGGTTCCGCAGGCTTTGATACATAATAGATAGAGTTTTCATTGGCTCACAAAGCTGGCCATTCCTCTCCCAAAAAATTATGCCATGCTATGGTTTATGGCAAGCTAACATAGGGACAGATTTTAAATACATTTACTTGCAGGATTAAAAAAATTATTTAATATATATATTTTTTTAATAAATACAGTATATAGTCAGGGGCGGACAAACAACTCATGGGGCCCCTGGGCAATAGAAGATAATGGGGCCCCCTGTGTCCCTGCCCACACTCAAGCCACACCTGCACAGGGAGACAAGTGGGGAGCACACTGCAGGAAACACTGGGGGGTGGAGCACACAGGGGGACACTGGGGGGGAGAGCACACAGGGGGACACTGGGGGGGAGAGCACACAGGGGGACACTTGGGGGAGCACACAGGGGGACTCTGGGGGGGAGCATAACAGGGGACATTGGAGGGGGGGTACACACAGGGGGACACTAGAGGGAGCACACAGGGGACACTGGAGGGAGAGCACACAGGGGGACACTGTGGTGGGACCAGAAGAATATCATGGGCCTTCCTGCAGTCATGTTGGGGCCCGGGCCGCATACATCTGTACTCGCCACCCTCCATCCCTCCGATGACGGCCCTGGTGTCTCAGCTTCACTTACCCGATGCCTCTAATAATACCGGCGTCCTGCTCCCCGCTGGCCCCTCCTCTCTTCTCGTCCGTCCCAGGTGATATCACGACGCATACAGTACAAGCACCTGGGACGGACGGGAGGGAAGGAGGGGCCGGCGGGGAACAGCAGTATTTTTATCTGCATTATTACAGCCACTTCAAGTGGCCTCTCATGGGGCCGGGTCCAGGCCCCTAATGACGGTGTCCAAGAGCCCGATGGGTCAGTCCACCCCTCTTATAGTTGTGGTAGAGCATTATTTAATGATTGCCTGGAGTTCAGAATTAATTTATGGCCGGGAGTCACTCTTTAAGAAAAATATTTTGCTGCCTTAGCATAATGACTGAACGCAATTAGACGAGCAGCCTGCCTCCATATATATACTTATCTGATATATCTGACCTTTGGGGTTCTTTGCAAACACTTGGCAGTATCTTACTCAATCAATCATTCTCTTTAGTATATATTTGGAAAACTAGCATAAGACATTCTCGTCGAGCTTGCAAAACGTTCCTTCAGTTTGTTGAATATTATTCCGCGTAGGATTTAGGTCAAGAGGGGTAACACTAACTCCAAAGCACACAGAATGTGTCTGCAATAAAATCCCGTTCTTGAATTATTCATACATAACAGCATAGGTGACTCTTCAAGCATTTTGAATTAAGCAGAATTGATTTCTCACTTTTTTTTATGCTCAGCCTTTACAGCCTTTTTTTTTTCCTTTTACTTTTACTTCTCCTTAACAAATAAAATATTGATCGGCCTTCATTGAACATATGTTTTATTTAAACTTTGACCTTTATCAACTTGTTATGCCTCCACCTGAAAATGCTACAATATTCTTTGACTCTGGTTAAATTGTCTTCTAATCTTGAAGGTGAGGCGAAATTGAATGTTGTTGGTGCCATGGCTGTTGGGAGGAACATATTCTTTCAATGCCTAAAATAAAATATTGTGAGAAAAAGCAAGAAAATATATATATTTTTTTCTCTTTACTTCTGAAGGAGGTAAAATGTTCAGTTTGGTGGTGGTAACGATTGATGGAGTTCAAAAGGATGGAAAAAAGTCAACAAAGAAAATACAAACTATTAAAGAGTAACCTACATTTGGTAAAAAAAAAAAACAATGTACCGTATATACTCGAGTATAAGCCGAGTTTTTCAGCACATTTTTTGTGCTGAAAATGCCCCCCTCGGCTTATACTCGAGTCACCTTTTTGCGCCTGATCTCCCGGACTTTGGGGACCCAGTAGCAGCCAGCCTTAGGTCCACTGGACCCCAAACTTGGCACACATGTAGCCCCACTCTTCCTCTACTAGTGTGCAAAGTTTGTTGTGCGGGGGACCTACGGCCGGGGAGCACCGATTTTTCAAAGCCGGGCACCCCTTCTATAGACTCCCATGTTAAACGTCAGTCTAGTCATGGACACAGTGAGGCATGGACACAGTAATGCCAAGTGAGGCACAGTGAGGCATGCAGATGGACACCCTAGGCTTATACTCGAGTCAATACGTTTTCCCAGTTTTTTGTGGTAAAGCTAGGTGCCTCGGCTTATATTCCTGTCGGCTTATACTCGAGTATATACGGTACATTGCAAGGACTTTAAAAACCTTTGTTGCAGATCCCAACCTGGTTCTGCTCTGAAGAAATATCTGTTTGTTCCCCTTATTTGTCTTTGGATAGTTGAAGGTAGGGCCCATCGTATGGTACCCCAACACAGAGCAATGCCGCGTACACACGGTCGGAATTTCCACCAACAAATGTTCGATGGGAGCTTTTTGTCGGAAATTCCGATCGTGTAGGCACCATCGGACATTTGCTGTCGGAATTTCCGACAACAAAAATTTGAGAGCTTGTTCTCAAATTTTCCGACAACAAAATCCGTTCTTGTAAATTCCGATCGCGCGTGGACAATTCGACGCACAAAATTCCACGCATGCTCTGAATGAAGTATGAGACAGAAGAGCTCGGTCTGGTAAAACTAGCGTTCGTAATGGAGATAACACATTCGTCACGCTGTTACGGACTGAAAAGCACAAGGCTGAAAAGCACGAATCGTCTCTCACCAAACGTCTACTAACACGACTGGTATTGAACTTCCCTCTAATAGTGCCGTTGTACGTCTTGTACATCACCGCGTTCTTGGCGTTCGGAATTTCGAGCAACATTTGTGTGACCGTCTGTATGCAAGGCAAGTTTGAGCCAACATCCGTCAGAAAAATTATCAACGGTTTTGTTGTCGGAATGTCCTATCGTGTGTACGCGGCATTAGTGTGTAGACAGAAGCTTGTACGGTACCACTGAGTGTATTTCTGCTGTTGTATTAATTGCACAGCTCGGCTACGGTGCCTTGAAAAAGTATTCATACCCCTTTGAAAGTTTCCACATTTTGTCATGTTACAACCAAAAATGTAAATGTATTTTTTTGGGATTTTATGTGATAGACCAACACAAAGTAGTACATAATTGTGAAGTGGAAGGAAAATGATAAATGGTTTTCAATTTTTTTTACAAATAAATATGTGAAAAGTGTGGCGTGCGTTTGTATTCAGCCCCCCTGAGTCAATACTTTGTAGAACCCCCTTTCGCATCAATTACAGCTGCAAGTCTTTTTGGGGATGTCTCTACCAGCTTTGCACATCTAGAGAGGGACATTTTTGCCCATTCTTCTTAGCAAAATAGCTCAAGCTCTGTCAGATTGGATGGAGAGCGTCTGTGAATAGCAATTTTCAAGTCTTGCCACAGATTCTCAATTGGATTTAGGTCTGGACTTTCTAACACATGAATATGCTTTGATCTAAACCATTCCATTGTAGCTCTGGCTGTATGTTTTGGGTCGTTGTCCTGCTGGAAGGTGAACCTCCGCCCAAGTCTTAAGTCTTTTGCAGACTCTAACAGGTTTTATTCTAAGATTGCCCTGTTATTTGGCTCCATTCATCTTCCCATCAACTCTGACCAGCTTCCCTGTCCCTGCCGAAGAAAAGCAACCACAACATGATGCGGCCACCACCATGTTTCACGGTGGGGATGGTGTGTTCAGGGTGATGTGCGGTATTAGTTTTCCGCCACACATAGCGTTTTGCTTTTAGGTCAAAAAGTTCAATTTTGGTCTCATCTGACCAGAGCACCTTCTTCCACATGTTTGCTGTGTCCCCCACATGACTTCTTGCAAAATGCAAATGGGACTTCTTATGGATTTCTTTCAACAATGACTTTCTTCTTGTCACTCTTCCATAAAGGGCAGATTTGTGGAGAAGCACGACTAATAGTTGTCCTGTGGACAGATTCTCCCACCTAAGCTGTGGATTTCTGCAGCTCCTCCAGAGTTACCATGGGCCTCTTGGCTGCTTCTCTGATTAATGTTCTTCTTGCCCGGCCTGTCAGTTTAGGTGGACGGCCATGTCTTGGTAGGTTTGCAGTTGTGCCATACTCTTTCCATTTTCGGATGATGGATTGAACAGAGCTTCGTCAGATGTTCAAAGCTTGGGATATTTTTTTGTAACCTAACTCTGGTTTAAACTTCTCCACAACTTTATCCCCGACCTGTCTGGTGTGTTCTTTGGCCTTCATGATGCTGTTTGTTCACTAAGGTTCTCTAACAAACCTCTGAGGGCTTCACAGAACAGCTGTATTTATCCTGAGATTAAATTACACACAGGGGGACTATTACCTAATTAGGTGACTTCTGAAGGCAATTGGTTCCACTAGATTTTAGGGGTATCAGAGTAAAGGGGGCTGAATACAAATGCACTCTACACTTTTCAGATATTTATTTGTAAAATTGAAAACCATTTATCATTTTCCTTCCACTTCACAATTATGTGCCACTTTGTGTTGGTTTGTCACATAAAATCCCAATAAAATACATTTACGTTTTTGGTCGTTACATGACAAAATGTGAAAAATTTCAAGGGGTATGAAAACTTTTTCAAGACACTGTATGTTGTGAGTTTAGGCTGTCCAGGATGGGAAGGGGTTAAACCGATCTTTACAGTTTCTCTGGTTTTCTGCCCACGTAAATGTATTTGAAATTTCTTTTTTAAAGGGACATAAAAAAAAAAAAAAAAGAAGAAAAAAAAAAAAGCGCCCCATCCTTCAGTGCTCGCGCACAGAAGCGAACGCATATGTAAGTTGCGCCCGCAAAGGTAAACAGTGTTCAAACCACACCTGTGAGGTATCTTGGTGATCGTTGGAGCGAGAGCAATCATTTTAGCACTAGACCTCCCCTGTAACTTTAAACTAGTAACCGTTTGCAAATTTTAAAGTGTTTTTTTTCCATGAAAATTGCTGCACGGGTCCCAACAGACTTCTCTTGGTGGATAGACAATAACCTTACATCCCTTTCCAATTTTATAGATGGTACAAATTTCATTTCCCTCCCCTCTCTTATCTCTAAATCCCAAATTCCTGAAACTGAATGGAATAGATTTTCTCAGATCAAACATTTTTTTGACACATATTTTCAAACCTCGAATATACAACCCCCATCCTTTTTCGAGACCCTCTGTCTTAAATCCCCCAGAAAGAGAGGTTTCATCTCGGAAGTATACGTCAACCTACTTATCAACACAGACACGAACAAACTTCCATACATGATGAAATGGGAACAGGAGGTAGGCTTCACATATTCTTCTGTGAACTGGGACAACTGCATCAACAATTTGCACAAAAGTACCAAGTCTATAGCCATTAAAGAGACAGCGTTGAAGCTATTCACTAGATGGTACTATACCCCTATTAAACTTCACACCATTTTTCCTACCGTCTCCCCTTTGTGCTTCAGAGGATGCAACTCCACCGGCTCTTTTACACACATCTTTTGGAGCTGTGAAAAAATCACTCATATCTGGAAGCAGTTGGAGAATTTTGCCTCTAAAATTGCAGATAAGAACATCACCTTGACCTTACATAATTGCGTTCTATTCTCACCCATTATAGGACTCTCTACTCAAGGTATTAGACTAATACATACTATATGCGTAGCAGTCCACTGGTTAATTGCTTTCCATTGGAAATCCCCATCAGTTCCTTTAACACAACTCAAAACTAGAATCAATAATATTATTTTGATGGAAAAAATCTATCATACTGTTCGGAACACAAATCAGGTTTATAAACAAAAATGGGACCCCTGGGTCGCACATAGCAAGGAGTTCCTTAACCCAGATCAACATGCCTCTCCTTAATTTATGGTTCAAATATATATGCACATCACTGTAACTTCGTTTATAGAGCCAGTCTTCCTTCTTACATGTACATATATGATGCAAATTGTATTTCTACGTTTCTACTTTATACAGTCCATATGTATATCTGACGCTATGGAATTGATTTTTTACTTTTGTTATGTCGGTTTTGTACCACCTTTTAACCCAAATAAAAAACGTTTGTAAACAAAGAAAATTGCATTTGGAAGACCACTGCGCAAATACAATGTGACATAGAATATTGCAATGACCGCCATTATATATATATATATATATATATATATATATATATATATATATATATACTGTGTGTGTGTATATATATATATATATATATATATATATATAATGTTTGGGGGTTCAGAAAAAGGCCTGGTCTTCAAGTGGTTGTAGAAGAAATTTAATCTCCCCCTCTCTCTCTCTCCCCCCTCTCTCTCAATCTTTCTCTCCCCTCTCTTCCCCCTCTCTCTCTCCCTCTTTCACTCTTTCCCCCCTCTCTCTCCCTCTCTCTCTCTTTCTCGCCCCCTCTCTCTCCCCCTCTCGCTCCCTCTCTCTCTCACTCTTTCTCGCCCCCTCTCTCTCCCCCTCTCTCTCTCTCCCCCTCTCCCCCTCTCTCTCTCTCCCTCTTTCACTCTCTCTCTCTCCCCATCTCTCTCTCCTTCTCTCTC
Organism: Rana muscosa; assembly: GCA_029206835.1. Classification (NCBI taxonomy): domain Eukaryota; kingdom Metazoa; phylum Chordata; class Amphibia; order Anura; family Ranidae; genus Rana; species Rana muscosa. Next base: position 187,130,702 of record JARGYO010005626.1, on the reverse strand, counting down.
CCGCTCTCTATCCCCCCTCTCTCTCTCTCTCACTCTCTCTCGCCCCCTCTCACCCCCCTCTCTCTCTCTCACCCTCTCTCCCCTCTCTAAATATCTCTCTCTCCCTCCCTCTCCCCCTCTCTCTCTCCCTTTCTCTCTCTCCCTTTCTCTATATCCCTCTCTCCCCCTCTCTCTCTCCCCCTCTCCCTCTCTCCCCCCCTTTCTCCCTCTCACCCTCCCCCTCTACCATCTCTCCCTCCCCCTTTTTCCCTCCCTCTTTCTCCCTCTCACTCTCCCTCCCCCTCTCTCTCCCCCCTTTCTCCCTTTCTCTCTCTCTCTCTCCCTCCCCCTTTCTCCCTCCCTCTCTCTCCCCTCTCTCTCTCCCTCTCTCTCTCCCTCTCTCTCTCCCCTTTCCCCCTCTCCCCCTCCCCCTCTCTCTCTCCCTCCCCCTTTCTCCCTTTCTCTCTCCCCCCTCTCTCTTTAGATAGATTGATATATAGATAGATATATATCTATTTAAAAATATATATATATATATATATATATATATAATATTGTTTTGCTCCCTCTTTAAAATTCATTTTGTTTGCTGGAATGATATTCTCATCTTACTCCCTGCACAAATATCACCACGGTACAAGCATAACGCCACATAGACAGATATAGAAAGCAAGTCTATTGTTTGCTTGATACAATAACCACCCTAAACAGTTGTCATTTGGTTCTGCTACCGATGTAAAACTGTGTTGACACTAAGTAGATGCAGCGAATCCCTCTTATTATCACCACTGCTGGATCATCGCTGTTGCTGAATAATGTGCATTAGATGGTGTCTATTGAAATTATTTGTAAGGAAATATGATAGCTGAATTATTTTTATCTCGGCGCTTGTTTATAGAAACACAATTCTTCTGAATTTATGTGCATTGACACAGTAATGTGAATTATGGAGGAGCAGATTATTATTATTTATTTATTTTTTCTGCTTTGGAATATTGAACCAGAATATCCCCGTTTAGAAAATATAAATGCATGTAATGTTTCATATTTTTAATAAATCACTTTAATATTCATTTTGCACATTATTGCTGAAATAAGGGTCTTTTTAAAGACTGAATTCTAAACAAACAGCTAAATACACAGATGCAATAAATACATGGAAGCTCTTTTACCTGCCAAAGGATCCGTATTTTTCTTCATCCAGTCCTGAGACAGATTTGTCTGGCAGGGGAGGAGACCTGAAATTTCTGTACTGCAGTTTCACTTTCACTTACAGGTTTCTTCCCCCAAGCCCCCCCCCCCATATCCTGTGATTACACAGCAAAAGAAGTAGCAGACTGATCAGCTTGTTTCTCTGTCACTCTGCATTCTCCTCCTATCAGCTTGTTGCTTGCACTATGACACACATGACTGGTCCTTGTGCTACTTCTTCCTTGCCCAGTCTGAGCTCCGCTGTACAAGGACTGTAAGAGGCAGGTATTAAAAACACTTCCTTTAAAAATGCATTGTATGCAAACATGGAATGGGACTTTGTATATGTAGCGCTACCCCGTAAAGGCCACTGGTGAAGTGGTGCATCTCCCACCCTGCACAGCCAGGCACATGAATTTCTAATCACACAGAGTCAAGAAGCAGTACTTGCAACTTTTTTTTTATTTTTTATTAGGGAAATAGAACTTGGATGGGGATGGAGACTATCACTCCCAGGGTCAGCTGGCACTGATATGGGCATCTGACCCTGGCTCTGTCAGACTTAAAGCAAATATCCTTTGCATGCAGGGCCCCTATGGTGTAGCAAAAATTGAAGTCTTTAGTGCTAGCTGTCCTATATGTCTACTGTTCCCAGTACCACCTCTTTGGGCACTGCCAGCCCTCCTGGCTGCAGCTGCTTCTTTGCATTGCCCGTGTCACCTCAGTCCTCCTGATTGGCTCTGCAACCCTCCCAGACTGTTCCATTCCAGTCCTCTCAGGAGTGCCTCCCAGTCCTTCTGACTGTGTGTCACTCACTAGCCCTCTTGGCTGTTCCTGTTGCTCCTGGAGACTTGCTTGGCAGTGTTCTCCTACTATCATCTCCTTGCTCCCAGTGCCTCCTGGCCAGGACACCACCATAGTTTTGGGAAGGTCCCATCTGCATCGGAGCCAAGGCCCAAGGTCACCCCCCCAGACTGGGGAGCTCCCTCAAAGACCACGACAGCCTAACACTCCATCTCCAGCTTCCACCCAAACTCTCCTCCCCAGCTGGGCTGACCTAGAGTATTTGAGGGGATTGGTCAGGGCCTTCAGAATACTCCAGGCAGCTACACCTTACTTCCCCTCCCATGTTTCTAGAACGTTCCAGTACATTCTAGAAATGGGGGGAGGTCTCATTAATGCTGCCTGTGAGTCATCCAGCTCTCCCTGGATCTCTGTCCAACCCTGGAAAAAAAACACAGACAGGCTTGGCTACCAGCCAAGCCTGCACAAATGTACTTACTCTAAACAAAAATCTCACCTCTAACACTCTAGCAACGCTAGGGGGTGCTACATATAGGTACCAAGCAGACAATATGAAGGTCATTGTTGCATGTGTTGGGCCTAAGTTCTGAGCTTGTGGTGATCCCATTCTTTCTCTTTTCATCCAAATCAGGGGTCAATTATCTCACTTACTTTACCATCCAAGGTCTCTCCCTTTTCTGTTTTTACATCAGACTTTTTTCTAGGTCCACCATTCCTTGCATTGCATTTGACTTGCCCTTTTCTTCAGTTTTCCTTGGATTTACATACTTTCTATTTCATGTATACATCATTGGGTTCTGTAATATAATTTTTACTCCTGATGAAGACTCCTATATGAGTTGAAACACGTTGAGGTGTTGGTAGCGACTGATATTGAAGATATCTGCATATGATGGAATGTATACATGTCATATAAAAACCCAGAATGTAATTGTTTGCAATCCATTTGTTTCATGATTTAAATTTTTAATTGTCAATTATTAAAGTTATATTTTAGAAAATACCTTCATATTGTCTGCTTCGTACCTATACAAAGTCCCATTCCGTGTTTGCATACGATATATACACATTCAGGATTATATACCTTGGATCAGGGGCGTTGCTAGGTCTGCAAAAGATCTTGGGCTATAGCAATTTTTCACGGGCAATGGCTGGTGTTGGCTCTTCAATCATCACGGCACCATGGTTGATATGGCGTCAGGGTGATTGAAGCGCATTATTTCTATTGTTACATTGTAATATATAATGTGTTTCAACTCACCATAATGCAGAATCAGTGGGAGCCCTGGGCATGTCACTTGCCACACCTCCTGCCACCAGATGCTTCTTGTTACTTGCCACCATCACCTGGCACCAGATGCGGATTGCCACGTGCCACTGTCGCCTGGCACCAGATGCGGATTGTCACTTGCCACCGTTGCCTGCCACCTGATGTGGATTGTGACTTGCCACGTCACCTGCCACCATTTGCGAATTGTCACCTGCCACATCGCCTGTAACCAGATGTGGATTGTCACTTGCCGTGTTGCCTGCTACCAGATGTGGATTGTCACTTGCCACTGTCATCTGGCACCAGATGTGCATTGTCACTTGCCACGTCTCCTGCCACCATTTGCGGATTGTCACCTGCCACTGTCGCCTGCCACCAGATGTGCATTGTCACCTGCCATGTCACCTGCCATCAGATGTGGATTGTCACTTGCCACTGGTCCATTTAGTACAGATGCAGGTGCAGTTGTTGGTTCTGAATGAGGGCAGGAGTGCAGTGATGCGGGGCAGCCAGTGAGAGATGATGTCATCTCGCTGATCCCCGCCGCACCTCCAATGTCATCTCTGCTCGTCCGCCCGCTGGCTTCTCTAATCTGCCTGCCCGGCTCTCTCATGCAGCCCGCCCATTTCCCGCACTCGCGGCTCGACTGCAGAGAGGCCACAACCCCCTGGTTAGGCAGGGACCCCTGTGGTAAGAGACTCGGGGCTATGGGCCCCAGTTTCGGGGGTATAGCCCCAATAGCCACCCTCTAGCGATGTCACTGCCTTCGATTATAATGGTCAGGTGAAAGCAATAAGAGTTTATTTTTATTTTTTTTAATACATTTAATGATAGAATAATGATTACAGAGTTGCATTACCTTGTGCCCTTACAGTATTAGCGGAATCTGTTCTAAGACTTTTGTCACACGCCTAAAGAATTACAGGTATTGATATTATTACATAGTTACTGTTCTGGAACACATATTAGGGTTGATTTACTAAAACTGGAGTGTGGAAAATATTTTAGAATCAAAGCTTAATTGAACAAGCTCAAGTTTGAAGCCAATTGGCTACCATGCACCCGATTTTGCACTCTCCAGTTTTCTTAAATGGACAAACATTTGTATCCATTACTGTTGCATTGGATTTCATTATACATATGTATTAATACACTGAGCAAAATTATAAACGCAACACTTTTGTGTTTCCCCCTATTTATCATGAGCTGAACGCAAAGATCTACGAGAACACCTCTCCAAATAATATAATTTTGCTCAGTGTATAATGGTGCTGACATCTAGTGGCAATTTAGGGTTATTACAACTTGTTAGCTCTGCATTTATTAATGGTATAAACCCTGCATGTTGGGGCTAGTTACTTTAGTCCTTAGATAGACCCCTCCCTTCTTCTTTGTTTTTCTTAATAAGCTACAAGCATTCATAGTAGGCATAAGGCTGAGAAGATTAATGTCTCTTTACACTTTAAATTACCGGTAAATATTCCATGTACTGCATTTTAAGAAGTAAAACTACTTTATATTAACCACTTGCCGACCATATAACTTATACGGCAGCATGGTGGCTCTACTGTACTGGATCATGTACCTAGTACGTGATCCAACACTTCCGGGTAGGGGCACGCATGCTCCCGCTGTGATTAGACACAGTGGGAGCTGATCTGCGTGTACCGCAAACTGTCCGTCTGCACCCGCTGATTGTTCGGTACAGAGGCAGAATGGCAGTCTGCTTATGTAAACAAGGCAGATTGCCCTTCTGTCAGTAGGGAAGGCATGGATCCTGTTTCTCTGCAAAGCAGGGACATGGATCAGAGCCTTCCCCTAGTAAAAGTACCTCCCCCACAGTACACAAACACTGGCTAGGAACACATTGAACCCTTTGATTGCCCCTGATGTTAACCCCTTCCCAGCCAGGAAAAGGAGCTGCTAAGACTAAAAATAAAGTTGGGACTTTAAGTGAGGAAATAGCTATATAAACCTCCATACCTAATATGGTTGATAAACATATGCTAAAAGGTGGGACTTTATATGAAGCACTTTGCTAATTGAAAAGAGCCAATTAATATATCCATTGTTTTATTGATACAGACAAAGGACATACATACACATGTAAAATAGTAGCATTTTATAGTAATAGTAGGTCATAGTAAAAAAGTTTAAACAATAAATGGGGGTACACAACTGTCCAAACATAATACATCATAGCAGACCAAGGGTAAGTAGGGGCGGGCAGGTGCGGTGGGGCGGGCAGGTGCGGTGGCGGTACAGCAGCGCGATTTTCAGCGCTGCTATACCGTCGTTCTTACCGCGGTATGCGGCCGCTAGGGGGGTGAATTTAACCCCCGCTAGTGGCCGAAAAAGGGTTAATACCGCTGTGTCCCATTGATTTCAATGGGCAGCCACGGTAAAGGAGCGGTGAAAACACCGCTCCTTTACCGCTGTAAAGAAGCGGCTAGCAGGACTTTTGAAGCGGTCCTGCTAGCGCACCGCTTCAGTGTGAAAGCCTTCGGGCTTTCACATTGAAGGCTACAGGCACAAAATTTTCATGCGGTATAATAGCGCTAATATTAGCGCTAAACCGCATGAAAAACGCCCCAGTGTGAAAGGGGCCATAGGCATAATAACAATGGCAAATTGTCTCAATACAATAGAATAATAAAATACTGATGTAGAACATAGAAACTGTGACATATCATTGTGTGAAGGCTCTACACATTTCGTGGTTGTAAACACTCGTCAGGAGCAGAATCACAGTAAAGGGGTATCTATAAAAAGGTAAATATGCCAAAATGGTAAGATGGTAGGTAAAGAAAAGTTTATACTTAGAAATACAGAAAAGGAGAGGGGGACAAAAAAATCCCAGACTATTCTCACCTATCTGTATTATCTGGGTACATCAGTAGGATGATATCAATGGTAACAGGCAAGCATAGAAAGCATTATCCCCAAGAACTGAGACGGTAGTGCCCGAGGTATGGCGGTAGCATCAGCAGCCAGTGGTAGATATAGAGAGAGAAGCCAGCTAACAGCTGGGGTAATAATGGGTGATATAATTCGTAAAATATACACATTCCCAGTGGTATCTGTGGAATCGATAAGGAGACAGTGAACTCGTTAGGCAGCTAAAAGGCTGGAGGGGTATAAAGGTAAGTTGTAGTGAAAGTAACAAATGAGTGGGAACATAAAATGACCATCGTGAACAATATTATATGAGTGAGGCCAGGAAAACCAAGAAATGGTGTAAGGTGGATGCATAAGTACCTGTAAGGGTAGGTGGGGGGGATATTCCAAAGTACAAGCGTGTCGGCCAGGGAGCAGGACTGAGGAAATGGTGCTGTGCATGGATGGTAGATATACCTGCCATAAACCGAGGGCAGCCGTCAACGTCACGCTGCGTCATAGAGGGGGCGCAGCCACCGCCCAAGCAAATAGACGCGCTTGGCGTGTGACATCCAAGCCTCCCTCGTGGAGGACGCGAGAAGGAAAATCATGTCCCAGCCAGTGCCATTGCCATGGCATTGCCAGTGCCATGTCCCAGCCAGTGCCATTGCCATTGCCAGTGCCTCTATTACAGTGACAGTGCATATTTTTAGCACTGATCACTGTATTAGTGTCACTGGTCCCCAAAAAAGTGTCACTTAGTGTCCAATTTGTCTGCCGCAATATTGCACTCCCACTATAAGTCGCTGATCGCCGCCATTACTAGTAAAAAATAAAATAAAAAATGAATTCCATAAATACATCACATATTTTGTAGACGTTATAACTTTAGTGCAAACCAATCAATATACGCTTATTGGGATTTTTTTTTTGTACCAAAAATATGTAGCAGAATACATATTGGCCTAAATTTATGAAGAAATATTTTTTTTTATTGGATGTGTTTTATAGCAGAAAGTAAAAAATATATATATTTTTTTCAAAACTGTTGGCATTTTTTTGTTTATAGCGCAAAAAATAAAAACCGCAGATCAAATAGCACCAAAAGAAATCTCTATTTGTGGGGAAAAAAGGACATAATTTTATTTGGGTACAGTGTTGCATGACTGCGCAATTGTCAGTTAAAGTAACGCAGTGCCGTATCGCAAAAAATGGCTTGGTCATGAAGGGGGTAAATCTTCCGGAGGGCAAGTGGTTATTAACCTATGTCTTAATGGAGAATGAAGCTGTCTGTGGAGGGTGCTTATTCAGCAGGACCAAGCAGCTTTCTAGATGGACCAAGGTCTAAAGGAGGTATATAAATGTATAAAGTGGTGCTTGAAATAAAACAGGTACTGTATATGGTCTAGCTTTGACAAATATAATTATACATACAGTATACCATAAATTTGGGATCCCTGTGGAAACTGGAAATCACTGTAGTGACCCTCCTACTACAGTGATCTCTACTAGCTTCTGGTACTGTGCCAAGTGGACGACCTCCTGTATTTACAATGCAGCAGGGCAGCTGGTCAGCACGGGATCCGGAAGTTAGTGGAGATACTAAAGTGGTAAACGCGCCTAGTGTGTTTGGCATTTTTTTCTGCCCAAAAGTTCCACTCTTGAACATGAATCTTCTGCATTCAGGAGATGAGCATTGACTGCCTCCAAACTCTGCTGCTCCTAAACTGTAGGAGATGCCTATTTGTGCATGGACACATAGTGTTCTGTCTCAACTACAAAGCGATAAAGTTCATCTCCAGGTTGAAGTAGGCCTTACACAAGCTGGTTTGCTATTATCCCTTGCATCGATACAGGCAGTTTAACTCAATGAATAAACTCACAGTTAGGACGACAGACGATGAATCCTTTCGAATGTTCCGTTTAATGATGGATATTCATAGGTAGAAAAACGCTGCAGTTGTAAGCCACATGTAAGATGTTAGCATGGAAGAAATACAGGAGTAATGACCAGAATAAGGAAGTGGAGGAGACATATAAAGAACTACGGTGAGAGAGAGAGTTCAGCTAGAAAGAAGGGGACAGATATTAAAGACACAGAGCAAGAATAATCACATAGTGTAACACAACACTCCCCGTCTGAAATCTTTAGATTTCATAACCTTAAACTAATATATATATATTCAATAAGTCCAATACTGATAAATGTCCTGGAACCTGTAATGAAAAACATGCAACAAGCAAATAATAAAAGTAAGTTCAACAGGATGAAGAACATAAAGTCACAGTATGATGTCTTCAAAGAATTCCAAAGTTCTGAGTAGAACCTGTAGATGGCAGCAATGTACTCCCCGCCGTGCCAACAGCATGGCTAGTCCTTGCACAAGTCACTCACCTGGCAAAAGGAGTACTAACTCTGTAATTGGTCGACTAAAGGTTCGTGTCGATCCTCCCTTGGTTACCTTGACTTCTACCTTCCGGACTTTGTTATCGTCGCTGGGCATAACTTTAGTAATAAGACCCATAGGCCACTCATTCCGACAAACTTCCTTGTCTTTTAGAAGGATGAGGTCTCCAACCTTAAGATTCGGCTTAGATGCTTGCCATTTGTTACGACCTTGAAGGTGGTGAAGATACTTTTTCTTCCAGCGATGCCAGAACACATTGGCTAGATGCTGCACCAGCTTCCATTGATGCCTGTAATGGTGTGACCGCAGCTTCTGTTTTGTACTTACAGAAGTGTGGAGTGAGGTGTTCACAGTTCTTATTTCCTTATCATCTTCAGGGCTTACTAGCCCATAGGTGGTGTCAATAGGGAGTAAGTAAGAGTCCTCACACAGAAACCTTGGAGGTGACAGCCATAAGCTGTCCTGAAGAGCGGCAGGTGACACGGCTCTGGTCCCACAGTCAGCTGGGTTGAGTTCAGTGGGAACGTGATGCCATTGACTTGGTAGAGAGAATCTCTTGATACGTTCAACCCTGTTGCTGACGTACACATAAAATTTTTTGTTTGGTTGTTTATGTAACCAAGTACTACCTTACTGTCTGTATAGAAGGTGAAAGAATCAATTGTAGTGTCCATTTCACTTCGTATGACCTCTGCAATTTCTACTGCTAGCACGGCTGCACAAAGTTCAAGTCTTGGTATGGTATGTGCAGGCTTGGGAGTGAGTTTTGCCTTGCCTAGGACAAAACTACAGTGTGATTCTCCATTCAGTTCAGAGGTCTTCAAATAGGCTACTGCAGCAATAGCTTCAACTGATGCATCAGAGAAAATATGAATCTCTCTCCGGTTAGCGGTTGAAGTGGATCCTGGAACATAGCAACGGGGAATCTGAAGTTTTTCTAGTGACTTCAAAGAATATCTCCACCTTTCCCACTTGTGTTGATTCTCACTAGGCAAAGGAGTATCCCAGTCTATGTTCTCAGTAGACAACTGTCTTAGTAAAATCTTACCTTGAATGGTAACTGGAGCAAGGAAACCCAGTGGGTCATAGATGCTATTCACCACGGACAGGACTCCTCTCTTAGTGAAGAGTTTGTCACAAGTTGACACTTGGAAGGTGAATTTGTCTTGCTTGATGTTCCATAACAAACCCAGACTTCGCTGTACAGGAGGCACATCTGTACCTAAGTCAAGGTTTTTTAGACTAGTGGCATAGTCCTCAGAGTGAAAGGCATTCATAAGTTCCTGGCTGTTGGATATAATCTTGTGCAGTCTAAGGTTTGCTAAAGACAGCATCTCCTTTCTTCTGGTGAGAAGATCAATTGCTTCTTTAGCAGTTGGAAAGGACTTAAGTGCGTCGTCAACGTAGAAGTTTCTTTCAACAAATTGACGGGCATCAGATCCATATTCAACTTCTCCAGTCTGAGCTGTTTTCCTTAGCCCATAAGTTGCCACTGCTGGGGAAGGACTGTTACCGAAGACATGTACCTTCATGTGATAATCTATAACTTCCTTATTGAGGTCATTGTCCTTGTGCCATAGAAACCTGAGGTAGTTTCTGTTGTCTTTTCTGACGATGAAGCAGTGAAACATCTGTTGAATGTCGGCCATTACTGCTACAGGCTCTTGTCTGAAACGAATCAAGACTCCTATTAGACTGTTGTTCAAGTTGGGTCCCGTAAGGAGCATGTTGTTAAGAGAAGCACCTTCGTGCCGAGCACTGGAATCAAAGACAACTCTGATTTGGTCTGGTTTGCATGGGTGATACACGCCAAAGGATGGAAGGTACCAGCATTCTTCTCTCTCCTTTAGTGGGGGAGCAGGCTCTGCATGATCTCTGTCAAATACATTTTGCATAAAGTCCACAAAGTGCTTTTGCATCTCTGGTTTCCTGCTTAAGTTTCGCTTTAAGGAGGAGAATCTACTGATGGCCTGCTGTAAGTTGTTGGGCAATCTCTCTCTTGGGAGACGAAAGGGTAGGGGTGCTACCCAGTTATTGGAGTCATCTTGAAAGAACTCATTGTCCATTACCTTGATGAATTCTTTGTCTTCCATTGAAGGAGCCAGTATGTCATCTTCACTGGTTGCATTAAACACTGTAGAGCCGAAGTCGCCATCATGGCAGGAGAAAGGGCTTGTGTCACCTGAGATACCATGTTGCCATTCGTGGCTGGCTATCTTCTCTTTCACCCAGTAGTGATGTGGGCATGGCTCAAAGTAAGTGTTTCGGCCGTTTGGCAGAACATTTGTCTTGAATGACGAAATGTTGGTAGGTCTTTTCATTTTACCTATGCAGACATTGTCTATGATGACCCACCCTAGATCCGTGCGCTAGGCAAATGGGGCATCTGGGGGTCAACTGACTTGTCTGTGTACCTTGTGAACTCTTAGAATGTCTCTTACTAACAGAAGAAGGATCTGAGCATCTTTGTCAAGCGGCGGTATCTCATTTGCTATTACCTTGAGGTGAGGGTGATGGAAAGCAGCAGCTGGAGTAGGGATTTCTTCCCTGTTAGCAGGTATCTGATTGCACTCAACAAGTGTAGGTAAGGGTAATTGCAAGTTACCTTTGAGAGAAGATACCATGAGTCCATGAGCCCTTCTTCCAGAAACCTCTATAGTACCACTACAGGTACCCAAGGTGTAAGGATGAGCTTCGCCTTTTATTTCAAATAGATTGAACAATTCCGATTTTGCAAGTGATCGATTGCTCTGATCGTCTAAGATAGCATATGCCTTTAGAGACTTTTCTGGTTGATCCTTGTGGTATATGTTCACCAAGCATATCTTAGCACAGGACTTACCACAAACTTCAGTGCAGGATGAAGAAATGATGGTAGAATTAAGCACTTGGTCTGTATTCTCCCCGCCATGCATTAACCTGGGAGGAGCGTTGGCAGGTTGTGCAGAGCTGGGCTCAAGAGGATGGAGGGCTTGCACATGTTCTTCAGAGCCACACTCTATGCACTTAATGGACACATTACAGTCCCTTGCAAAATGTTCTGTAGAAGCACAGCACCTGAAACATACCCTAAATGTCTTTAAAAGCTCCTTGCACTCTTCCAGAGGCTTTTTCCTAAAGCCGATACATTTATTGAGGGGGTGTGGCTTCTTGTGTATGGGACACTCTCTGTTAGGGTTTTCAATCTTCCTACTCTGTTCGTGGCTAGAACTGTGGTAGGAGTGGGAAGGATGTCAGTCTTTTTCACGGAAACTGGGCCTCTATGGTTTCTGTAGTTGCCCTGAAGACTGGTACTCTTAGGAAAGGGTGAGAAGAGACTGTACTCACCGTAGGAAAAACTTGGATCGTTCTTGGTCTCTGCAATTTCCCTGATGAATTCACAGAAGAAAGAGAATAGAGGGAAGGAAACCTTGTTCTCTCTTTTGTATGATGACCCTAGTGCAGTCCATTTCTCTTGCAAACCATACGGAAGCTTGGAGACAATAGGGTTTACCCCTCTTGGAGTGTCAAGGTAACTGAGTCCAGGTAGTTTTGGGTCTGTCTTGGCTAGCTGAAGCTCAAGGAGAAGGTCACTCAGTCTCTGGAACTCCTTGTTGTCCTTACCGGATATCTTTGGGAAAGTTTCCAGACGCATAAACAAAGCATTTTCTATAGCTTCTGGACTGCCATAACTTTGCTCTAGTCGCTCCCATGCAGCTGTGAGGCCTGCAGTAGGATTGTCCATGAAAACCAATCTTAATGGCTTAACACGTGCAGCAGATAGAGGACCAAGCCATTTGATCAGCCATTTGATTTGCTGATTGTAGTTCTGAAGGCACATTTCCAACTTCTGTAGTTCTCAGGTTGGTCATCAAAACTTGTAAGACCAGTCTTTGTGAGCTCTCTGAGAAGCATGTACCTCACAAACTCTTCTGTCTCAGTTGTCTCCGCCTTTATGTGAGATGCTGTTGGCTGTATGGTGCTGATTGCGTTATCTTTGACATTGTTGTTAAAGGACACAGGGAAATATGGTGCAGCAGATGCATCCAGGTGAGTTGCTTGCTTAAGTCAGTTGTTCCAATGGTACGTTGATTCAAGGCTGTACCGATGACTGGAGATTGATGACTTGCTTGAAGCTTGCGCTGATGCTCTGTGACGTATGAAGGCAGGCAAGGTAGGCAGGTAGGAAATGCAGAGGAGTGATTTTGAGTGCAGGAAGTTGCTGGAACCTCTTAAACTTGAAGCTGTGAAGGAGTCTCTATGTAGTCGGGAGCATTGGAGACAATGGAGTGTGCACTGCAGTGGCTTAGGATATAGTCTTTAGTGCGTTTGAGGGGGTCTTCCATATCTGCTATGTTTAGGTTAATGCTGTCTTTCTCACTTGCACCTTCGTCTGCACTGATAGCTTGCTGTAGGACCCTTAGCTTTGCCATAGCTGCGTCATGTTTACACTGTTCATTTAAGGTTTCCATTGTTGCTCTTTGACGTGCTGACTGAGCTTCCGACTCTGCTCTCTGAGCTTCCAACTCTGCTCTTTGACGTGCTGACTGCGCTTCCAACTCTGCTCTCTGAGCTTCCAACTCTGCTCTTTGACGTGCTGACTGCGCTTCCAACTCTGCCCTTTGAGCTTCCAACTCTGCTCTTTTTTCTGCATATGCCACCTGCACTTTGCTGGCTTTCACTTCAGCGCGGGCATTAATAAGTCGCTCACTGAGTGTTGAGTATCTTGAACTATGGGATCTTGACGAGTTTTTAGAACGTCTGGTGGAAACAGATCTGTGAGATGCAGTGTCCTGTAACAGCTTTATTTTTGCTTCTGCCTTTAATCTGGTTTGCTGGATAAAACTGTCTCTTTCAATATTGAGAGCATTGACGCGCTTTAATTGCATCATCGCATTTTCTGACTTCATGTTTTGTAAGACATTAGTGAATTTGATGCTGGTAAGCTGATAAAGCTAATATGAGGCAGAAAGTTGTTTAATGGCGCCCTCTAGTGTCAGTAGTTCACGTTCAACAGACACTGTATTGGCTTCAGCAAGGATTTTCTCCCAGACTAATTCCAAGCTATTTGACAATTCAGTCCTTGAAGCTTCATAATTCTCCATTACTTTCCAAGTGGGTTTAACTGAGCGTTTGGGTAACTCAGTTTCTTCAGGAACTTGTGAGGAAGGAGATGTGAGTTCACATGCAGAAGCTTGGTCACTCATGATAGCAGACTGACTGTGAAAGCAGGCAGGATCTGTGTGCTGAAATATGACACTGTGCAGATTGTCTCAGGCTATAAGGCTGTCATGTGCTGCTCTGTCCCTTCTGTCTTGCTATGAGGGCAGTAAATATTGTCTGTTTCAGTACTGACATGCAGAAATCTTGTAATTAGGCTGTGAAACTCCGTTTTTCTACTGTTCTGTCTCAACTACAAAGCGATAAAGTTCATCTCCAGGTTGAAGTAGGCCTTACACAAGCTGGTTTGCTATTATCCCTTGCATCGATACAGGCAGTTTAACTCAATGAATAAACTCACAGTTAGGACGACAGACGATGAATCCTTTCGAATGTTCCGTTTAATGATGGATATTCATAGGTAGAAAAACGTTGCAGTTGTAAGCCACATGTAAGATGTTAGCATGGAAGAAATACAGGAGTAATGACCAGAATAAGGAAGTGGAGGAGACATATAAAGAACTACGGTGAGAGAGAGAGTTCAGCTAGAAAGAAGGGGACAGATCTTAACCACTTAACGACCGCTCACTGTATATACACGTCGGCAGAATGGCACCGACAGGCACAATCACGTAGAGTGTACGTGATCGCCTTTGTACAGTTGGGGGGTCCGATCGGAGCCCACTCCTATACAGTGAGCGGCCGTTAATCGTTGGGGAGCGATCAGAGATGAGGGGGTGACCATTCGATTTCGGCCACCCCCTCGCGATCGCTCCCGGCCAATGAAAATGCTTCCTCCGCCATGTGATGTAAACACAGGCAGGAGGAAGTGATGTCATCTCCCTCGCGGCGGTCTTTTCGATTCCGGCGCCGAGGAGAGAGGAAGCAAGTTAGTGCACCAACAGTCCACTGACACGTAGGTACACATAGGCACACATTTCACCCCCCAGTCACCCCCAGATCACCCCCCAGGTCACCCCAAAGCCCCCAATCACAGTGTCAATGATTGCAGTGATCATTTATTTTACTGATCACTGCTTTTAGTGTCATCTGTGATAGTAAAAAGTTGCAGGGCAGTTAGGTTTAGGCCCCTTTAGGTCCAGGGTAGCCCCCTAACCCCCCCTAATAAAGGTTTAACCCCTTGATCGCCCCCCAGGTAACCCTTTCACCCCCTAACGCCAGCGTCACTAAGCGATCGTATTTTCGATCGCTGTATTTAGTGCCGGTGGTGCCCTAGATAGCCAGTTATTTATTTTTAGTTTCGCCGCAGGTTTTTAGAGCGTCAGGTACCCCCATATATTATTTTAACCCCCTGATTGCCCCTAGAGTTAACCCTTTCACCAGTGATCACCGTATAAGCGTCACTGGTGACACTGGTTACCCAGTTAATTATTTAGTTATTTAGGTAACCCGTCAGGTTTTTATATAGCGTCGGGTACCCCCATATTTAACCTAATAAAGGTTTTAACCCCCTGATTGCCCCTAGTTAACCCTTTCACCAGTGATCACCATATAAAGGTTACGGGTGACACTGGTTGGTTAGTTTGCTTTTTATAGCATCAGGGCACCCGCCGTATATAACCCAATAAAGGTTTAACCCCCTGATCGCCCGGCGGGTGAGATCAATTAGGTTTTAGCGCCAGAGAGGGTCTGCGTCGCCCCAGGCAGCGTTAGGTTAGTGCCAGTAACGCTAACACCCATGCGCAAAGCATACACCTCCCTTAGTGGTATAGTATCTGATCAGATCTATACTAGCGTCCCCAGCAGTTTAGGGTTCCCAAAAACGCAGTGTTAGCGTAATCAGCCCAGATACCTGCTAGCACCTGCGTTTAGTCCCTCCGCCCAGCCCAGCCCAGCCCACCCAAGTGCAGTATCGATCGATCACTGTCACTTACCAAACACAAAACACATAACTGCAGCGTTCGCAGAGACAGTCCTGATCCCTGCGACCGCTAACAGTTTTTTTTGTAGCGTTTGATATATTTGCTGACGACAGTCGGGTGCTTTTTTTCCTGTGAATCTTACTAGTGTACCCCTAAATTTAGAGCCCAAAATGGCAAGTCGAAGGTACACTAGTAAAGAGGCCTACAAGATTCTGAGCATGACAGATAGTGAAGAGGAGGTCACGTATCTGTCAGATTCAGGCTCAGAATATCTTCCAGTAGAAGACAGTGACGTCAGCGGCCCCACGTCAGATAGCTCTGACGACGAAGTTGAGGTCCCTGCTAAGGTCAGGCGTACCCGATCCCGATCTTCTGAGGTTGTTGAGGAGCAAGAACCGCAGGGCTCTCGTATCATGGAGCAGAGGAGTACTAGCGCCGCTATTCCTTCTGGTGAATTGGCAAGCACCAGCGGCCTAGTACAGCCTGGGCGTACATCCAGCACTGCAGTATCACGTGGTGACATGGCGAGTCCCATAAGTGCAGTTCAAGCTGGCGAGGTGGCAAGCACAAGTAGTGTCCCGCTGCCACCAAGAAGACAAAGGCAGGCCCGTCGTACCCATAGTGCTCTTCCTGCAGAATTCGCCTATCCTGATTGGGTCCCCACCACTTCTGCAGAACCCGTACTTCCCCCATTCACTGCCCAACCCAGTATTCAGGTGGAAACAGCTGATTTTATGCCAATCGATTATTATTCGCTGTTTTTCACGGAAGATCTCTATAGATCTATTGTGGACCAGAGTAATTTATATGCTGGTCAATTCATCGCCGCTAATCCCCAGTTGCCTTCCATTGCCAAAGATTGGAAACCAATTACGGTTTCCGAATTTAAGACCTTTCTGGGCCTTTCCCTCAACATGGGCACACATAAATTCCCGTCATTGCGTGCTTATTGGTCCACGCACCCAATTGACCACATGCCCGTGTTCTCTGCCTCCATGCCCAGGAAACGATACAAGCAGATTTTGCGGTTCATGCACTTCAACGACAATGAACTTTGTCGTCCACGTGGGGACCCTGAATACGACCGGCTCTATAAAATTCGGCCCCTCATAAACCACTTCAACGAACGTTTTGCAGCCTTGTTTATTCCCGATCAAGCTGTCTGCGTTGATGAGTCCCTGATTAAATTTTCTGGCCGCTTGGCTTTCAAGCAGTACCTTCCCAGCAAGCATGCCAGATACGGGGTCAAGCTCTATAAGTGCTGTGACAGGGCAACAGGCTATGTATGGAGCTTTATGGTTTATGAGGGAAAAGATAGTCAGGTTGAGCCGGTCAACTGCCCGGATTACATAGGGAGCGCTGGCAAGATAGTGTGGAACTTGGTGTCACCCTTATACGGAAAGGGGTACCACTTGTATGTGGACAATTATTACACGAGCGTGCCACTGTTTAGTCACTTGTTTGATCATCAGATTGGAGCATGTGGCACCGTGCGACCTAATCGCCGGGGCTTTCCCCAGCGGCTTGTAGATGCCCGTCTTAGGCTGGGGGAGAGAGCCTGCGTAAAGTGTAATAACTTGCTCGCTATGAAGTGGAGGGACAATAAGAATGTTTTCCTTCTTACCTCCCTTCATGCAGACACGACAGTCCAAATTCCTACGGCGACTGGTGTTGTGGAGAAACCCCTCTGTGTCCACGAATATAACAAAAATATGGGAGGGGTGGACCTCAACGACCAGTTGATGGTGCCGTATCTAATTGACCGTAAGGCGAGACGCTGGTACAAAAAAGTGTCTCTATCCTTATTCCAATTGGCTTTGCTGAACGCTCATGTGCTATACAGAGCTTCAGGCGGGACTTTATCTCTTCTAAAATTCCAGAATGAGATAGTCACAGAACTCCTGTATCCAGGCGGTTCTGCACCTCACCATCCCCTACCAAATGCAGTAAGCCGGCTGCATGAGAGGCATTATACGCATCTCCTCCCGAGTACCCCTACCCAACGAGCCCCCCAAAAAAGATGTCGTGTCTGTAGCAAGCGCGGATTTAGGCGTGACACCCGTTATTATTGTCCACTCTATCCTGACAAACCTGGTCTTTGCCTTGGTGAATGTTTTGAACGCTACCACTCAAAAGTGAAGTTTTAGCGTAGGGTACAGCATTTCACAGACTAGGACACACTTACACAGGGTCTCCCAAGATGCCATTACATTTTGAGAGACCCGAACCATTACAGTTGTTAAAGTTTAAAAAAAAAAGTGTAAAAAAGAAAAAAAAAAAACGTAAAAAACAAAACACAAAAAAAATATAAAATAAAAAAACCAAAAATAGTTGTCGTTTTATTGTTCTCTCTCTCTCTCTCTATTTTCTCTCTATTGTTCTGCTCTTTTTTACTGTATTCCATTCTGCAATGTTTTATCATGCTTGCTTTTCAGGTATGTAATTTTTTGTTTTCAGGTGCGCCATTCAACTGCTGCGCGGAATTATTTATCTTGACAGCAACAGCGTTTGCTCCCACGATACATAAAGCCGTGACTCCAGTGCTGTAGGAGGTGATTTCACCACCACAGTTAAAAAAAAGAGCATATATGCCGAAGCATGGGGGCAGCAGGGGCGGAGGAGCGATTTTGCTCCTAATGCCGCGTATATACGGTCGAAATTCCGACGGAGGCTTGCCCGTGAAAAAGTCCGACCGTGTGTACGCGGCATAACTTTTTTGCGGGAGGATGCCCCCATGCTTCGGCATATATATATTTTAGGCACAGGTTGCGTTAAAAAAATGTTTTATTTTTTACTAGGTTTTGTTTTGGTATTTGCTTTGCAGGTATGGTATGGTAAGGTCTTACTGTTGTACTGTAATGTTACTTTGTTTTAATGTTAACCATCATTTGCTTAGCAGGTACGCCATTCAGTTGCATCGCGGATTTATTTATCTTGACAGCAACAGCGTTTGCTCCCACGATATATAAGGCCGTGACTCCAACGCTGTAGGAGGTGATTTCACCACCACAGTTAAAAAAAGAGCATATATGCCGAAGCATGGGGGCAGCAGGGGCGGAGGAGCGATTTTGCTCCTAATGCCGCGTATATACGGTCGAAATTCCGACGGAGGCTTGCCCGTGGAAAAGTTTGACCGTGTGTACGCGGCATAACCTTTTATGCCGCGTACATACGGTCGAAATTCCGACGAAGGCTTGCCCGTGGAAAAGTCCGACCGTGTGTATGCGGCATAACTTTTTTGCGGGAGGATGCCCCCATGCTTCGGCATATATATATATTTTAGCCACAGGTTGCGTTAAAAAAATGTTCTATTTTTTACTAGGTTTTGTTTTGGTATTTGCTTTGCAGGTATGGTATGGTAAGGTCTTACTGTTGTACTGTAATGTTACTTTGTTTTAATGTTAACCATCATTTGCTTAGCAGGTACGCCATTCAGTTGCATTGCGGATTTATTTATCTTGACAGCAACAGCGTTTGCTCCCACGATACAAAAAGCCGTGACTCCAACGCTGTAGGAGGTGATTTCACCACCACAGTTAAAAAAAGAGCATATATGCCGAAGCATGGGGGCAGCAGGGGCGGAGGAGCGATTTTGCTCCTAATGCCGCGTATATACGGTCGAAATTCCGACGGAGGCTCGCCCGTGGAAAAGTTCGACTGTGTGTACGCGGCATAACCTTTTATGCCGCGTACATACGGTCGAAATTCCGACGAAGGCTTGCCCGTGGAAAAGTCCGACCGTGTGTACGCGGCATAACTTTTTTGCGGGAGGATGCCCCCATGCTTCGGCATATATGCCCATCATTAGAAGTGGGTGGATGAAGGGAGGTATTCTAATGGTGGGCATACCCACCGATCAATCTCTTTTTTTCGTTCAGCCAACAGGCTGCATGAAAAAAAAGATTACAATACATGTCCAACAAGGACCAGCAACGTACTGGTATGTTGCTGGACTTTGAATGTTTATACCAGAATGATGCCTCCAGGTTTAGGTATCATCTTGGTATCATTCTTTTCAGCCAGTGGCCGGCTTTCATGTAAAAGCAATTCTAGCAGATAATTAGCCTCTAGACTGCTTTTACAAGCAGTGGGAGGGAATGCCCCCCCCGGATATAAACAGCGCCATTGGGAAATTGGGAAAGCATTTTATCACACCGATCTTGGTGTGGTCAGATGCTTTGAGGGCAGAGGAAAGATCTAGGGTCTAACCCCCATTTTTTTTTTTTAAAAGAGTACCTGTCACTACTTATTGCTATCATAGGGGATATTTACATTCCCTGAGATAACAATAAAAATGATAAAAATAAATAAATATGGAAGGAACAGTTTAAAAATAAAATAAAAAAGCAAAATAAATAATAAATAAATAATAAAAAAAGCACCGCTGTCCCCCCCTGCTCTTGCGCAAAGGCGAACGCAAGCGTCAGTCTAGCGTCATATGTAAACAGCAATTGCATCATGCGTGTGAGGTATCACCGCGAAGGTCAGATCGAGGGCAGTAATTTTAGCAGTAGACCTCCTCTGTAAATCTAACGTGGTAACCTGTAAAGGCTTTTAAATGCTTTTAAAAATGAATGTAGTTTCTCACCGCTGCGCGTTTGTGCGCAATTTTAAAGCATGTCGTGTTTGGTATCCATGTACTCGGCCTAAGATCATCTTTTTTATTTCATCAAACATTTGGGCAATATAGTGTTTTTTAGTGCATTAAAAATAAAAAAAGTGTGTTTTTCCCCCAAAAAATGCGTTTGAAAAATCGCTGCGGAAATACTGTGTTGGAAAAAAAAATGCAACACCCACTATTTTAATCTGTAGGGCCTTTGCTTTAAAAAAATATATAATGTTTGGGGGTTCAACATAATTTTCTTGCAAAAAAAAATGTTTTCATGTAAACAAAAAGTGTCAGAAAGGGCTTTGTCTTCAAGTGGTTAGAAGAGTGGATGATGTGTGACATAAGCTTCCTAATGTTGTGCATAAAATGCCAGGACAGTTCAAAACCCCCCCAAATGACCCCATTTTGGAAAGTAGACACCTCAAGCTATTTGCTGAGAGGCATGTTGAGCCCATTGAATATTTTTTTTTTTGTCCCAAGTGATTGAATAAT
This sequence comes from Rana muscosa, assembly GCA_029206835.1. NCBI lineage: Eukaryota > Metazoa > Chordata > Amphibia > Anura > Ranidae > Rana > Rana muscosa. The sequence continues at coordinate 187,110,050 of JARGYO010005626.1, read as the reverse complement.
GACAAAAAGAAGAAAAAAAAATGTACAAAAAGTTGTCACTAAATGATATGTTGCTCAAATATGCCATGGTTATATGTGGAATTGCACCCCAAAATACATTCTGTTGCTTCTCCTGAGTACGGGGATACCACATGTGTGAGACATTTTGGGAGCCTAGCCGCGTACAGGACCCCGAAAACCAAGCACCGCCTTCAGGATTTCTATGGGTGTAAATTTTTGATTTCACTCTTCACTGCCTATCACAGTTTCGGAGGCCATGGAATGCCCAGATGGCACAAAACCCCCCAAATGACCCCATTTTGGAAAGTAGACACCCCAAGCTATTTGCTGAGAGGTATGTTGAGTATTTTGCAGATCTCACTTTTTGTCACAATGTTTTAAAAATTGAAAAAAGAAAAAAAAATGTCTTTCTTCATTTTCAAAAACAAATGAGAGCTGTAAAATGCTCACCATGCCTCTCGGCAAATAGCTTGGGGTGTCTACTTTCCAAAATGGGGTCATTTGTGGGGGTTTTGGGCTATCTTGGCATTTTATGGCCTTCAAAACTGTGATAGGTAGTGAGGAGTGAAATCAAAAATTTGTGCCCTTAGAAATCCTGAAGGCGGTGCTTGGTTTTCGGGGGCCCGTACGCGGCTAGGCTCTCAAAAAGTCCCACACATGTGGTATCCCCGTACTCAGGAGAAGCAGCAGAATGTATTTTGGGGTGCAACTCCGCATATAACCATGGCATGTTTGAGCAGTATATCATTTAGTGACAACTTTTTGTACATTTTTTTTTCTTTTTGTCATTATTCAATCACTTGGGACAAAAAAAAAAATATTCAATGGGCTCAACATGCCTCTCAGCAATTTCCTCGGGGTGTCTACTTTCCAAAATGGGGTCATTTTGGGGGGTTTTGCGCTATCTTGGCATTTTATGGCCTTCAAAACTGTGATAGGTAGTGAGGAGTGAAATCAAAAATTTATGCCCTTAGAAACCTTGAAGGCGGTGCTTGATTTTTGGGGTCCCGTACGCGGCTAGGCTCCCAAATAGTCCCACACATGTGGTATCCCCGTACTCAGGAGAAGCAGCAGAATGTATTTTGGGGTGTAATTTCACATATGCCCATGGCATGTGTGAGCAATATATCATTTAGTGACAACTTTGTGCAAAAAAAACAAAGTTTGTCATATTCCCGCAACTTGTGGCAAAATATAAAATATTCCATGGACTGAACATGCCTCTCAGTAAATAGCTTGGGGTGTCTACTTTCCAAAATGGGGTCATTTGGGGGGGGGGTTGTGCTATTTTGGCATTTTATGGCCTTCGAAACTGTGATAGGTAGTGAGGAGTGAAATCAAAAATTTACGCCCTTAGAAATCCTGAAGGCGGTGCTTGGTTTTTGGGGCCCCGTACGCGGCTAGGCTCCCAAAAAGTCCCACACATGTGGTATCCCCGTACTCAGGAGAAGCATCAGAATGTATTTTGGTGTGCAATTCCACATATAACCATGGCATGTGTGAGCAATATATCATTTAGTGACAATTTTTTGTACATTTTTTCTTTTTTTTTTCTTTTTATCATTATTCAATCATTTGGGACAAAAAAAAATATTCAATGGGCTCAACATGCCTCTCAGCAAATAGCTTGGGGTGTCTACTTTCCAAAATGGGGTCATTTGGGGGGGTTTTGTGCCATCTTGGCATTTTATGGCCTTCAAAACTGTGATAGGTAGTGATAGGTAGGGATGAGCTTCGAGTTCGAGTCGAACTCATGTTCGACTCGAACATTGCCTGTTCGCCCGTTCGCCGAACAGCGAACAAATTGGGGTGTTCGCGGCAAATTCGAAAAATCTATGGGAGAAATCTAAAGTGCTAATTATAAAGGCTTATATGCAAGTTATTGTCCTAAAAAGTGTTTGGGGACCCGGGTCCTGCCCCAGGGGACATGTATCAATGCAAAAAGAAGTTTTAAAAACGGCCGTTTTTTCGGGAGCAGTGATTTTAATAATGCTTAAAATGAAAAAATAAAAGTGAAATATTCCTTTAAATTTCGTACCTGGGGGGTGTGTATGATATGCATGTAAAGTGGCGCATGTTTCCCGTGCTTAGAACTGTCCCTGCAAAAAGTGTCATTTTTGAAAGAAAAAAATGCATTTAAAACTCACTCGCGGCTATTAATGAATTGTCGGCTCCCGGCAATACATACAAAAGTCATTGATAAAAAAATTAAAAAAAGCGTGGGGGTTCCCCAGAATTCAATTACCAGGCCCTTCAGGTCTGGAATGGATATTAAGGGGAACCCCGCCGCAAATAAAAAAAAAAAATTGACGTGGGGTTCCCCCAAATATCCATTCCAGGCCCTTCAGATCTGGTATGGATTTTAAGGGGAACTCCACCCCAAATTAAAAAAAAAATGGCGTGGAGTCCCCCTAAAAATCCATACCAGACCCCTTATCCGAGCACGCAACCTGGCCGGCCGCAGGGGAAAAGGGGGGGACGAGAGAGCGGCCCCCCCTCCCTCCTGAACCGTACCAAGCCACATGCCCTCAACATGGGGAGGATGTCCCCATGTTGATGGGGACAAGGGCCTCATCCCCACAACCCTTGTCCGGTGGTTGTGGGGGTCTGCGGGTGGGGGGCTTATCGGAATCTGGAAGACCCCTTTAACAAAGGGGACCCCCAGATCCCGCCCCCCCCTATGTGAATTGGTAACGGGTACATTGTACCCCTACCATTTCACGAAGAAAGCGTAAAAAAATGTTTAAAAAAACACACAAACACCTTGGAAAAGTCCTTTATTTAAAAAAAAAAAAAAAAACATTCCAGCGGTGAAATCCAGTGTCCCGCGGCGATCCCGATGTCCAGCGCTGTCCTTCATTGGTTGTGCCTGAGCGGACCTGATGGGGAACTCCCTCTCAGTATATTTTAAATGTATAGACCCGCCCCTTCTAAAGTTCCCCATCAGGTCCGCTCAGCGGACCAGATGCGGAACATGAGAAGGGGCGGGTCTATACATGTATTACCAAAGTGAGAGCAGTTCCCCATCAGGTCCGCCTCCTCGGTATGTCAGACCCGCCTACGTCATTGGCTTGAGCGGGGAACTTCCTTCAATGTGTAATTTAAATTTACATAGTGAAGGAAGTTCCCCGCTCAAGCCAATGACGTAGGCGGGTCTGACATACCGAGGGGGCGGACCTGATGGGGAACTGCTCTCACTTTGGTAATACATGTATAGACCCGCCCCTTCTCATGTTCCGCATCTCGTCCGCTGAGCGGACCTGATGGGGAACTTTAGAAGGGGCGGGTCTATACATTTAAAATACTGAGAGGGAGTTCCCCATCAGGTCGGCTCAGGCACAACCAATGAAGGACAGCGCTGGACATCGGGATCGCCGCGGGACACTGGATTTCACCGCTGGAATGTTTATTTATTTATTTATTTAAATAAAGGACTTTTTCAAGGTGTTTGTGTGTTTTTTTAAACATTTTTTTTACGCTTTCTTCGTGAAATGGTAGGGGTACAATGTACCCCTTACCAATTCACATAGGGGGGGCCGGGATCTGGGGGTCCCCTTTGTTAAAGGGGTCTTCCAGATTCCGATAAGCCCCCCGCCCGCAGACCCCCACAACCACCGGGCAAGGGTTGTGGGGATGAGGCCCTTGTCCCCATCAACATGGGGACATCCTCCCCATGTTGAGGGCATGTGGCTTGGTACGGTTCAGGAGGGAGGGGGGGCCGCTCTCTCGTCCCCCCCTTTTCCCCTGCGGCCGGCCAGGTTGCGTGCTTGGATAAGGGGTCTGGTATGGATTTTTAGGGGGACTCCACGCCATTTTTTTTTTAAACTTGGGGTGGAGTTCCCCTTAAAATCCATGCCAGATCTGAAGGGCCTGGTAATTGAATTCTGGGGAACCCCCACGCTTTTTTTTTTTTTTTCTCAATGACTTTTGTATGTATTGCCGGGAGCCGACAATTCATTAATAGCCGCGAGTCAGTTTTAAATGCATTTTTTTCTTTCAAAAATGACATTTTTTGCAGGGACAGTTCTAAGCACGGGAAACATGCGCCACTTCACATGCATATCATACACATCTCCCAGGTACGAAATTTAAAGGAATATTTCACTTTTATTTTTTCATTTTAAGCATTATTAAAATCACTGCTCCCGAAAAAACGGCCGTTTTTAAAACTTCTTTTTGCATTGATACATGTCCCCTGGGGCAGGACCCAGGTCCCCAAACACTTTTTAGGACAATAACTTGCATATTAGCCTTTATAATTAACACTTTAGATTTCGAACGTTCGAGTCCATTGTATTTAATAGGGTTCTAAAGTTTACACGAACATTTTGTCTGTTCGCAGGTTCTGGTGCGAACCGAACAGGGGGGTGTTCGGCTCATCCCTGGTGATAGGTAGTGAGGAGTGAAATCAAAAATTTATGCCCTTAGAAATCCTGAAGGCGGTGCTTGGTTTTTGGGGTCCTGTATGCGACTAGGCTCCCAAAAAGTCCCACACATGTGGTATCCCCGTACTCAGGAGAAGCAGCAGAATGTATTTTGGGGTGTAATTTCACATATGCCCATGGCATGTGTGAGCAATATATCATTTAGTGACAACTTTGTGCAAAAAAAATAAAGTTTGTCATATTCCCGCAACTTGTGGCAAAATATAAAATATTCCATGGACTAATAATGCCTCTCAGTAAATAGCTTGGGGTGTCTACTTTCCAAAATGGGGTCATTTGGGGGGGGGTTTGTGCTATTTTGGCATTTTATGGCCTTCGAAACTGTGATAGGTAGTGAGGAGTGAAATCAAAAATTTGCGCCCTTAGAAATCCTGAAGGCGGTGCTTGGTTTCCGGGGTCCCGTGCGTGGCTAGGCTCCTAAAAAGTCCCACACATGTGGTATCCCCGTACTCAGGAGAAGCAGCAGAATGTATTTTGGGGTGCAATTCCACATATAACCATGGCATGTGTAAGCAATATATCATTTAGTGACAACTTTTTGTAATTTTTTTTTTTTTTGTCATTATTCAATCACTTGGGACAAAAAAAAAATATTCAATGGGCTCAACATGCCTCTCAGCAATTTCCTTGGGGTGTCTGCTTTCCAAAATGGGGTCATTTTGGGGGGTTTTGTACTGCCCTGCCATTTTAGCACCTCAAGAAATGAGATCGGCAGTCATAAATTAAAAGCTGTGTAAATTCCAGAAAATGTACCCTAGTTTGTAGACGCTATAACTTTTGCGCAAACCAATAAATATACGCTTATTGTCATTTTTTTTACTAAAGACATGTGGCTGAATACATTTTGGCCTAAATGTATGACTACAATTGAGTTTATTTGATTTTTCTTATAACAAAAAGTAGAAAATATCATTTTTTTCAAAATTTTCGCTCTTTTTCCGTTTATATCGCAAAAAATAAAAATCGCAGAGGCAATCAAATACCATTAAAAGAAAGCTCTATTTGTGGGAAGAAAAGGACGCAAATTTCGTTTGGGTACAACATTGCATGTCCGCACAATTTACAGTTAAAGCAGCGCAGTGCAAAATTCTGAATTCACCTCTGGTCCTTTAGCTACCAAATGGTCCGGGGCTTAAGTGGTTAAAGACACAGAGCAAGAATAATCACATAGTGTAACACAACACATAGGCTTTTATTGAGTTGAGTTTAGGGGCTTTGGCAAAAAAATTCTAAAGCCCTGTACACACGATCGGATTTCCTATGGATTCTAATCCAATGGATTTTTCCATCGGAAATCCAATGAAGCTGACTTCCATCAGTCTTGCCTACACACCATCAGTCAAAAATCTGACTGTCCCAAACGCTGTGACGTAAAACACTCTGACAAAAATGAAGTTCAATGCTTTTGAGCATGCGTCGACTTGATTCTGAACATGCGTGGGTTTTTGTCCGATGGAGATCGGAATTTGCTATAGTTTTTTTTCCCATCAGATAAATTTAAAACATGTTCTATTTTTTCTCACCGATGGAAAAAAGACCGATGGGGCCCATACACGATCGGTTTGTCCGATGAGAAAAGTCAATCGGACTGTTTTCATTGGTGAAACTGATCGTGTGTACACGGCATAAAAGCTCCTAAATGCGAGTTTAGGAGCAGCAGTGTGCATGAGGCCTTATTAAGGACTTCCTGTGATGCTATATCTCGAACCAAAGTTATTTCCCAGCATATTTAGGTATCATCAGCAAACACTGAAGTTGAGCTCTTGATTCCAGCCCGTATATCAGGGGTCTCCAACTTTCTAAACAAAGGGCCAGTTTACTGTCTTTCAGACTTTAGGGGGGCCAGACTGTGCCCAGCGGGAATAGAGATGATGTCTGGCATCGGTGAGAGTAAACAATGTCCCATCTTTGGTCTCAGTGGGAGAAATACAGTAGTGCTCCGATGTTGATGTCAGTGGCAAGAATTATGCCTCCATTGTTGCTGTTAGTGGGCAGAATAGTGCCCTGTATCATTGAGATGAATAGTGTACCAAGGGCCGGATAAAGACAAGCAAAGGGCCACATCTGGTCCCTGGGCCGCAATTTGGACACCACTGCTCTATATCATTAATAAACAAATATATTGAACATCATTGGCCCCAAGGTAGAACTCTGGGACCCACCACACACAACTTTAGACCATTCAGAGTCATGTATCACTGCACTCTGGGCCCGTTCATGTAACCAGTTTCCTATCCATATACATACTATTTCACATGGCCTTTTTTCAGCTGGAACTTGGTGGAACTCAGTTCCACCACCTCTGGCTCTGGCCCTCTGTAAAGTCTGGCTTCTGTGTTTACAAGTGACAGCTTGACTTTCAACGGCTCCCGTAGATCTAATCTCCTGAATGGCTCCCACTGAGTACAGGATGTGGACAAGGGATATGCATGTCCCTGGGGTGAAATGAGGATGCTGACACCCCCAATGGATGATCTCCCTGCAAGCGAGAGAGGTGGAGCCACCTACAGTGTGTAGGAAGGTACTAGATCCGACTGGGTGCTTCAAATTAATACAGCAACAAAAGTAAAGTGGAAGATGGTGGAGCTTATGGGGGTTGTGGAGAGGGTTGCATGCAGAGGTCAGAGCTGAAGAGGAGTGAAAGTGAAATGTGGAATGCAGAGGTTAGGAGCTGTGTAAGAAGGCTGAATCCTGCACTCTGTGTGTGGCGCACCCCTGAACTCTGCACTTTGTATGCAGCGCAACCTTGAACTCTGCAACTCTGCACTCTGTGTTACCCCCCCATCTCTGCACATAATGCACTCCTGGTATTACCCCTTTAAGACCCTCCCACTGTTAATGAAATTTGACCACACCCTCTATTTTATGCAGTTTGAAGTGTGTGTGTGTGTGTGTGTGTGGAGGGGGGGGGTTGTGGGGAGTGGCTCGTAGTTGAGTTCCAGTACCTGTTTTCCGAGAAAAAAAGCCCTGCTATTTCATCAAGTGGTTCTAAAGTCAGAAGGTTTTTAATACTACTGCAAACTATGCATTAGGGTAAAAAACCTTATGCATGCAGTTCCCCTGCCCCCCCCCCTTATACATTCCAGGGGTGCTCAGGGGATCACTCAGGGGTGGAATTATTCTTTTATTTAACAGTAGGTTTGTAGTATTGCCAGCAAGCCCAAATCATGGAGTACTTAGACAACCAGTCCTGTCTTATATGTATCCGCTCCTCCATAACCACTACAATACTGATTTGTGTGAACCTTTCCTGAAAAGTAGGAGTCTGTTTAGAACGCCAGTACATTGGAATGCACATTCTAGCCGCATTAATCATGTGCATGGCTAACTATGTGAAATAATGTTGCCTGGGGGCGGTTGTATGGTGTAGTAGATATTGTGTGGGTGTTAAATCAAGAGCATATCTAGACACTACCAAAGTAATGCAGTGAACATCTTGCCAGAAGCAGAATTTTTATATTTTTCATTTTCTTTCAAGGCTTTGCCCGAAAATCAAATACATTTAACCCTGAAGTACTATCTGCAGTGCATATTCATTATCTTGGCCAATATTTTTTAAGTCTTTGCTTTTATGGTTTATGGATTAATAAAGTATTGTTTTTATATCATCTGACAAGTCCAACTCGATGTGCCTTGTTTGGAATTTTGTAAGTAATTTTGAAACAGTCCATAGGGGTTGCAGTCAAAACTAGGAGTTTTTATTGCAGTTTGTGTTCTGAAAATTTTCCTGTGACTCCTTCATAGTACTGAAAATTGTTTAGGTTGCATGTACTTGAACCCTTGAGGATTCTCAATTTTCTAGTGATTGAAGTGCCTCGAAACACTTTGATCATTACATTTCCCTTCAATATTTCTTCCAACCACTCCAAGCAGGCCCAGACAAAAATAAGCCCGGGCATTTTAGACTGAGCAGCGTTTGCAGAGGCGGTTGATGATGGGATATTCAAAGAGGTGGTCCTCCGCACTGTGATATAAAGGGGACTGCACTCTAAAGGTCCACTGTAATGATTGCAATGCCCCTTTACAGTGCAGTCCTCTTTATACAGTGGGGCAAAAAAGTATTTAGTCAGCCACTAATTGTGCAAGTTCTCCCACTTAAAAAGATGAGAGAGGCCTGTAATTGTCATCATAGGTATACCTCAACTATGAGAGACAAAATGTGGAAACAAATCCAGACAATCACATTGTCTGATTTGGAGAGATTTTTTTTTGCAAATTATGGTGGAAAATAAGTATTTGGTCACCTACAAACAAGCAAGATTTCTGTCTCTCACAGGCCTGTATCTTCTTCTTTAAGAGGCTCCTCTGTCCTCCACTCATTACCTGTATTAATGGCACCTGTTTGAACTTGTTATCAGTATAAAAGACACCTGTCCACAACCTCAAACAGTCACACTCCAAACTCCACTATGGTGAAGACCAAAGAGCTGTTGAAGGATACCAGAAACAAAATTGTAGACCTGCACCAGCCTGGGAAGACTGAATTTGCAATAGGCAAGCAGCTTGGTGTGAAGAAATCAACTGTGGGAGCAATAATTAGAAAATGGAAGACATACAAGACCACTGATAATCTCCCTCCATCTGGGGCTCCACGCAAGATCTCACCCTGTGGGGTCAAAATGATCACAAGAATGGTGAGCAAATATCCCAGAACCACACGGGGGGACCTAGTGAATGACCTGCAGAGAGCTGGGACCAACGTAACAAAGGCTACCATCAGTACCAAACTACGCCGCCAGGGACTCAGATCCTGCAGTGCCAGAGGTGTCCCCCTGCTTAAGCCATTACATGTCTGGGCCCATCTGAGGTTTGCTAGAGAGCATTTGGATGATCCAGAAGAGGATTGGGAGAATGTCATATGGTCAGATGAAACCAAAGTAGAACTGTTTGGTAGAAACACAACTCGTCATGTTTGGAGGAGAGAGAATGCTGAATTGCAACCAAAGAACACCATACCTACTGTGAAGCATGGGGGTGGCAGCATCATACTTTGGGGCTGTTTCTCTGCAAAAGGAACAGGATGACTGATCCGTGTACATGAAAGAATGAATGGGGCCATGTATCGTGAGCATCAGCAAGGACATTGAAGATGAAACGTTACTGGGTCTTTCAGCATGAAAATTATCCCAAACACACCACCCGAGCAATGAAGGAGTGGCTTCGTAAGAAGCATTTCAAGGTCCTGGAGTGGCCTAGCCAGTCTCCAGATCTCAACCCCAAAGAAAACCTTTGGAGGGAGTTGAAAGTTCGTGTTGCCCAGCGACAGCCCCAAAACATCACTGCTCTAGAGGAGATCTGCATGGAGGAATGGGCCAACATACCAGCAACAGTGTGTGACAACCTTGTGAAGAGACTTACAGAAAACGTTTGACCTCTGTCATTGCCAACAAAGGATATATAACAAAGTATTGAGATGAACTTTTGATATTGACCAAATACTTATTTTCCACCATAATTTGCAAAAAAAAATATTTCCAAATCAGACAATGTGATTGTCTGGATTTGTTTCCACATTTTGTCTCTCATAGTTGAGGTATACCTATGATGACAATTATAGGCCTCTCATCTTTTTAAGTGGGAGAACTTGCACAATTGGTGGCTGACTAAATACTTTTTTGCCCCACTGTATCACAGTACCCCTTTACATTACAATGCCCCTAACAATCCCATCCCCCCCATCACAGTGCCCCTTACAGTCATGCCCACCCTTTTATCTCTAATCACAGCGCCCCCCTTTTACTCTCTGCCTTCCCTGTACAATCCTACCTAAGATGTCATCCTATCAGCAGGGCAGGGGGCGGGAGGAGCTGCAGATCTGGATCATATTAAGAAGTGGGTTGTAGGCAGCAGGCGTTGCTGTCACTGGACACCACAAAGGTCTTTGATAGAATTGACTGGGGGTATATTTGGGCAATACTAGAATGATTTGGCTTTGGCCCACAGTATATTTCCTGGGTGCGCCTGCTCTATGCTCAACCAAGAGCCATGATCAGGGCATTCAGGAAACTATCTCAAACCTTTGCTTTGAGGAGGGGTACTAGGCAGGGGTGCCCCTTATCACCCCTTCTGTTTGCCTTGGCAATAGAACAGTTGGCAATAAGGATCAGGTTGCATCCTAGTATTGTTGGCTTCAGCTATGGGTGAAGCAGGTAATACCGCCACCCAGGTGTACTTCAGGTAATGCAGGATAACTTTCAGTGACCCCCGGATCCGTGAAAAATCAAATGTGACACTGAAACAGATTTGAGTGTGTTCATAAGATCTCCAACCTTTACTGAATACCACAGTGGCTTATATGCAAAAGAAAGAAGGGAGGAGCTATGTTTTATTGCATCCGTCTCTAAAAGTTATACAAACTCAGTATTTTCTTATCATGATTAAAACTGCTGAATTTAGTTTAACAAGAACTAGCTGATTTTGCTTACACAACAGGCTGCTCCATAAATCAGCTTTAACCGCAATGACTTGCAGCAGGGTGTGTTTCTATGCAAACTGTTAGTTAAGCTAATTATGTCAAAACACATATTGAAAAGTTCATTTCTACTTAAATAAAATGGAGTCAGTTATTTATACATTCTATTACAACGAGAACATACAGGAAACGGTGAGGTTATATGCCTATGACACGCTCCTTCTGCTAGGTGACACTAATACCTCCTTATGGGAAGCCATGGCCACTATTATATAATTTGGGGGCTTCTCAGGCCTTAATATAAATTGATCAAAATTTGCGCTGATGTTATTAGATGGAACTGACACACAAACGGTAACTATGTAAATTAATACACCCACGCCAAAATAAACAAATATAATTAAAATAGATGGCAGCTGCTGTTCCCAAACCCTTTGAATGAAGTGCTAAACGTGCACAAAACCTATTGTGCAAACACTGCTTGCCAATATCACATTAATAAGTTAAAAAGCGTACAATGTGAACTGCATAAACTTAGTGCAAACAAATAAATGGCAAATATATATATATATATATATAAATATAGAAACAAAAGTACCTTGAACAGTGAAAAAGCACCCCAAAATAAATAAATATATATCTATCTATTTATATAGATAGATATAGATCTATCTATCTATCTATCTATATGTATAGATAGATAGATAGATAGATAGATAGATAGATAGATAGATAGATAGATAGATAGAAATATATATATATATATATATATATATATATATATATATATATATATATATATATATAATGTATCAAAAAATTAAGAACAGAGTCTATTTGATAAAACAGCGCTTAGTATTGGATAATGTCCAACTTCAAAAAATATGCGGTATGGTGGAAAAGAAATAAAATCACAAAGGATGCAGTAAAGTCACAGTTCTTAGTGTGGTAGGTGTTTCTAAAAGATGGATGAATCGTGCACCCTACACCAGCTCCCAATCTTCACCACAGATGTGATATAAGGTCCCCCGCTGGGGTTCAAACTCACCAGAACAGTAAATCAAATGAGCCTTGCAAGATAAATTCCTCCTAATTCAAACTTCCGTCACCACCTCAGGAATCGGTATGGGTTAAAACTCCATTCGAGGTACATATAAAACACAAATTCACTGACATAGTGTAATCCTGCTTTATTTTAAATTAACCCATATAAAACATATCCCCGCTTCCAATACACGTACAATAGTTCAACTTGTAAATGACATATAGAAATGAAACATAATCACCGCTCTCCTCCGAACACAGGGGCCGCACTCGTGCTGCAAGCGCAAAACTACAGACACTTCCTGGTTACGTTCTGGTTAGCGGTGGAACGCACACTCCTCACTTCCTGGATACGCCATTGTAGCCACGCCCTGACGCGTTTCGTCACTTCCGACTTCAACAGAGGGCGTGGCTACTCGGCGTAAACACGGACCTTATATTATCCCTCCTCCACGGCCATTGGATAGGACAGCCCTACTCGTCCGCTCCTATTGGTACAGAGCCCGAGCGGAAGACGAGACGGACGTCGGCCGTGTTGAGTCACAGGGAATGCATAAATGCATAAACAAGCTCCGTGACATAAAGACTGCACTTTTTCAAAAAATAATAATAATAATAACCGGTAAAATGCGGTTTGTTTAAACTATGAAAAATATTTGGTTTTCACCTAACAGTTTATTTTCAATATAATAAATGTGCCACATTTCGAACACTACTAATCACTCTATTACAAACAGGGGGGTTGCGATGCCACAGCCCCATATGTATAATATATTAAAAAGTGTGCCTTAATGATCATTAAAATGAATGTCTGACTGTCGGTCACAGAGGGCCAATTAGGTTTCCGTGATTTCAGTGGGTTAATGAGAAATGGACACCCAAGTTTTTTATATATGTCCATATCCCCAGTGTTTAACCCACTAATCACTGACAGTAGAATTAATACATAAAACAACAATGGGAATATAATCAAAACTGGAGGATCTGCTACTATATAAATATAGCAGATAAAATACATACAATGTTAAATCTCAATAAGCATTACATGTATGAAAAGTAATGGAGAATAAAAAAGCATAAATTAAATAAAATAAAATAAAATAAAATAGACAAGGCTTGGAGTAAAATGAACCGTATATATAAGACTGGATTTTGATAAAATCGTTCAAAGGTGATATTCCAAAATTAAAATCCTTAATAAAAATACGATGAGAAAAAAAATGAAAACAGAGAACCTCAAATATCTAAAAAATTACATCACTTTAAAAATAAAATAAAATAATAATAGATATTTGTATATTCGTGGATAGGGATGAGCTTCGTGTTCGAGTCGAACATACGTTCGACTCGAACATCGGCTGTTCGATCGTTCGACGAAGATCGAACGATTTGGGCCGTTCGCGCCAAATTCGAGTGACGCGAACGGCCCACAATGCACTATGCCATCGCAGTGTCATCCAGGCGCTGTGATTGGCCAAGCATGCACTGTGACCCCGCATGCTTGGCCAATCACAGCGCCGGCAGCGAGGAGAGCAATGATTGGCCACAGGCAGGATGCCTGTGGCCAATTATTGCTGAGGGTGTTTAGTACACGCCCCACACTATAAAAGGCCGCCAGCACGGCGGCCTAGTGTAGTGTGTTCCGGAGCAGGGATAGAGCAGCATAGGCAGGGACAGTGACTGTTATTTCTTTCTTGCTTAACCTGGATTCCTTTAGTTTAGGGAAAGAGAAGGATAGGTAGGGAGAGTGTCAGTGTGTTTTGTGCTTGTGCTATAGTGTGCTTAAAAAAAACATTTATTCTAGGGACAGAAAACTGTAGGTAGGGACAGTGTCAGTTTCTTTCACTCTGCAAGTCCTTGTTTCCAGGGACCTGGAAGGACAGTGAGTGAATTGTCCTTGTGCTATATTGTGCTTAAAAAAACATTTATTCTAGGGACAGAAAACTGTAGGTAGGGAGAGTGTCAGTTTCTTTCACTCTGCAAGTCCTTGTTTCCAGGGACCTGTAAGGACAGTGAGTGAATTGTCCTTGTGCTATATTGTGATTAAAAAAACATTTTTTCTAGGGACAGAAAACTGTAGGTAGGGAGAGTGTTTTTTTTCTTTCACTCTGCAAGTCCTTGTTTCCAGGGACCTGGAAGGACAGTGAGTGAATTGTCCTTGTGCTATATTGTGCTTTAAAAAAAACATTTTTTCTAGGGACAGAAAACTGTAGGTAGGGAGAGTGTTTATTTTCTTTCACTCTGCAAGTCCTTGTTTCCAGGGACCTCTAAGGACAGTGAGTGAATTGTCCTTGTGCTATATTGTGCTTAAAAAAAACATTTATTCTAGGGACAGAAAACTGTAGGTAGGGAGAGTGTCAGTTTATTTCACTCTGCAAGTCCTTGTTTCCAGGGACCTGGAAGGACAGTGAGTGAATTGTCCTTGTGCTATATTGTGATTAAAAAAAACATTTTTTCTAGGGACAGAAAACTGTAGGTAGGGAGAGTGTTTTTTTTCTTTCACTCTGCAAGTCCTTGTTTCCAGGGACCTGTAAGGACAGTGAGTGAATTGTCCTTGTGCTATATTGTGCTTAAAAAAAACATTTATTCTAGGGACAGAAAACTGTAGGTAGGGAGAGTGTCAGTTTATTTCACTCTGCAAGTCCTTGTTTCCAGGGACCTGGAAGGACAGTGAGTGAATTGTCCTTGTGCTATATTGTGATTAAAAAAAACATTTTTTCTAGGGACAGAAAACTGTAGGTAGGGAGAGTGTTTTTTTTCTTTCACTCTGCAAGTCCTTGTTTCCAGGGACCTGGAAGGACAGTGAGTGAATTCTCCTTGTGCTATATTGTGCTTAAAAAAAACATTTATTCTAGGGACAGAAAACTGTAGGTAGGGAGAGTGTCAGTTTATTTCACTCTGCAAGTCCTTGTTTCCAGGGACCTGTAAGGACAGTGAGTGAATTGTCCTTGTGCTATATTGTGATTAAAAAAAACATTTTTTCTAGGGACAGAAAACTGTAGGTAGGGAGAGTGTTTTTTTTCTTTCACTCTGCAAGTCCTTGTTTCCAGGGACCTGTAAGGACAGTGAGTGAATTGTCCTTGTGCTATAGTGTGCTTAAAAAAAACATTTATTCTAGGGACAGAAAACTGTAGGTAGGGACAGTGTCAGTTTCTTTCACTCTGCAAGTCCTTGTTTCCAGGGACCTGGAAGGACAGTGAGTGAATTGTCCTTGTGCTATATTGTGATTAAAAAAAACATTTTTTCTAGGGACAGAAAACTGTAGGTAGGGAGAGTGTTTTTTTTCTTTCACTCTGCAAGTCCTTGTTTCCAGGGACCTGTAAGGACAGTGAGTGAATTGTCCTTGTGCTATATTGTGCTTAAAAAAAACATTTATTCTAGGGACAGAAAACTGTAGGTAGGGAGAGTGTCAGTTTATTTCACTCTGCAAGTCCTTGTTTCCAGGGACCTGGAAGGACAGTGAGTGAATTGTCCTTGTGCTATATTGTGATTAAAAAAAACATTTTTTCTAGGGACAGAAAACTGTAGGTAGGGAGAGTGTTTTTTTTCTTTCACTCTGCAAGTCCTTGTTTCCAGGGACCTGTAAGGACAGTGAGTGAATTGTCCTTGTGCTATATTGTGCTTAAAAAAAACATTTATTCTAGGGACAGAAAACTGTAGGTAGGGAGAGTGTCAGTTTATTTCACTCTGCAAGTCCTTGTTTCCAGGGACCTGTAAGGACAGTGAGTGAATTGTCCTTGTGCTATATTGTGATTAAAAAAAACATTTTTTCTAGGGACAGAAAACTGTAGGTAGGGAGAGTGTTTTTTTTCTTTCACTCTGCAAGTCCTTGTTTCCAGGGACCTGTAAGGACAGTGAGTGAATTGTCCTTGTGCTATATTGTGATTAAAAAAAACATTTTTTCTAGGGACAGAAAACTGTAGGTAGGGAGAGTGTTTTTTTTCTTTCACTCTGCAAGTCCTTGTTTCCAGGGACCTGTAAGGACAGTGAGTGAATTGTCCTTGTGCTATAGTGTGCTTAAAAAAAACATTTATTCTAGGGACAGAAAACTGTAGGTAGGGACAGTGTCAGTTTCTTTCACTCTGCAAGTCCTTGTTTCCAGGGACCTGGAAGGACAGTGAGTGAATTGTCCTTGTGCTATATTGTGCTTAAAAAAAACATTTATTCTAGGGACAGAAAACTGTAGGTAGGGAGAGTGTCAGTTTATTTCACTCTGCAAGTCCTTGTTTCCAGGGACCTGGAAGGACAGTGAGTGAATTCTCCTTGTGCTATATTGTGCTTAAAAAAAACATTTATTCTAGGGACAGAAAACTGTAGGTAGGGAGAGTGTCAGTTTATTTCACTCTGCAAGTCCTTGTTTCCAGGGACCTGGAAGGACAGTGAGTGAATTGTCCTTGTGCTATATTGTGATTAAAAAAAACATTTTTTCTAGGGACAGAAAACTGTAGGTAGGGAGAGTGTTTTTTTTCTTTCACTCTGCAAGTCCTTGTTTCCAGGGACCTGGAAGGACAGTGAGTGAATTCTCCTTGTGCTATATTGTGCTTAAAAAAACATTTATTCTAGGGACAGAAAACTGTAGGTAGGGAGAGTGTCAGTTTATTTCACTCTGCAAGTCCTTTTTTCCAGGGACCTGTAAGGACAGTGAGTGAATTGTCCTTGTGCTATATTGTGATTAAAAAAAACATTTTTTCTAGGGACAGAAAACTGTAGGTAGGGAGAGTGTTTTTTTTCTTTCACTCTGCAAGTCCTTGTTTCCAGGGACCTGTAAGGACAGTGAGTGAATTGTCCTTGTGCTATATTGTGCTTAAAAAAAATATTTTTTCTAGGGACAGAAAACTGTAGGTAGGGAGAGTGTCAGTTTCTTTCACTGTGAAAGTCCTTGCTTCAAGGGACAGAGAAGGACACCTGAAGGTAGCCCTTATTGCTTTTTTCCCATCTCCCTGCAGGCCATCTATTAGAATGTCTGGAAGGCAAACAAGGAGAGGCAGACAGTCAGGAGGCAATAAAAGAGGGCAAGCAGGCTCTGTGTCTGGGGGCAACAGTGCTGGTCGTGGACGCGGTGCATTGTCATCAGCACATGGCCATGGGACACGCTTGTCCTTCTTTTCGGCAGCTGGACATGTTGAGCCACATCATGCCGAAGACTTGGTAGAGTGGATGACCAAGCCCTCCTCCTCCTCCTCATCCTCTCTCACCCAGGCTCAGGGTACTGGAAAAGCAGCTGCCAAAGCGTCGTCTTCCCTGGTATCAATGTCAGACAAATCATCAGTCACTCCTTCCCTAGACCCACCATGTCCTCCTCCTGAGGAGTCCCCCGAACTGTTTCAGCACAGTGTTGGGTACATGCTCCAGGAGGATGCCCAGCGTTTCGAAGGGTCTGATGATGAAACCCAGCTAGAGGAAGGCAGTAGCGTGAGAGCAGACAGAGGGGATGCTCAAGAAGGACACCAATCTGGCAGTCATGTTCCAGCAGCTGCAGCATACTGCCAGATTGGCTCCAGTGATGAGGAGGGAGGGGATGATGAGGTCACTGACTCCACGTGGGTGCCTAATAGGAGAGAGGAGGAGGAGGAGGATGAGGAGGAGGCACATCTCCAACGAGGCAGGATGCCCTTTGGTGGCCAGCGTAAGGGCAGTACACCGACGGAATCACACCGCAGAGCTCCGCCTGTGCAGGGCGCTGCCTCTGCCCGTCATTCAAAAAGTTCTTTGGTGTGGGCCTTTTTTGAGGCTAGTGCATCAGATCGCACAGCTGCTGTTTGCAACATATGTCTCAAGCGTATATCGCGTGGCCAAAACATCAGCCGCTTGGGTACCACATGCCTGACCAGACATATGTTGACCTGCCATGCAGCTCGTTGGCAAGCCTACCTCAAAGACCCACACCAAAGAACAAAGCGGACCTCTCCTTGCACCGCATCAGCTGGGATCTCCAACCCCACTATAACTTCAGTCCTCTCTGAAACATGCACTGAGAGGAATGAAGGTGTAGAATTAGGTGTGTCACAGCCAAGTACTTGCGCCCACTCTGCTAGCAGTACACCGACGTCCGATTCTAGCAGGCAAATTTCCCTGCCCCAGCTGCTGGACCGTCGAAAGAAGTTCACTCCCAGCCATCCACATGCCCAGCGGTTGAATGCTAGCTTGGCTAAATTGCTAGCGCTTCAACTGCTGCCTTTTCAGTTGGTAGACTCGGCCCCCTTCCGTGAGTTTGTGCAATGTGCGGTTCCTCAGTGGCAGGTTCCCAAACGCCACTTTTTCTCACGGAAGGCTATTCCGGCTCTCTACCGGCATGTGGAAGGCAATGTCTTGGCCTCGCTGGACAGGGCGGTCAGCGGTAAGGTGCATATTACCGCTGACTCATGGTCCAGCAGGCATGGACAGGGACGTTACCTTTATTTCACGGCCCATTGGGTCACTCTTTTGGCAGCTGGGAAGGATTCAGGACAAGGTGCAGTAGTGTTGGAGGTTGTCCCACCGCCACGCCTCCAAAATGCTACTACTGGTTGTGACACACCTCTCTCCTCCACCCCCTCCTCTTCTTCTTCCTCCATGGCCTCTTCCTGTGGTTTGTCCTATGAACCAGCGGTGCTCCGTAGCCGTTCACGGGGCTACGCAAGTACGCAGGCAAAAAGATGCCATGCCGTGCTTGCGCTGGTGTGTTTGGGGGACAGAAGCCACACTGGTGCAGAGGTCCTGTCTGCTCTGCAGGGCCAGGCCGAGAGGTGGTTGACGCCACGCCAGCTTAAGCCAGGAATGGTGGTTTGCGACAATGGCACCAACCTCCTCTCCGCCCTCCGACAGGGACAACTGACCCATGTGCCCTGTGTGGCTCACGTCCTTAACCTGGTGGTGCAGCGCTTCTTGGGCAGGTACCCGGGCTTACAGGATGTCCTGAGGCAGGCCAGGAAAGTCTGTGTGCATTTCTGCAGATCTTATAATGCCAGTGCTCGCCTGGCTGAGCTGCAAAAGGAGTTGAACCTGCCCAAGAACCGCCTTATATGTGACATGCCCACCAGGTGGAACTCAACGTTGGCCATGCTGCAGCGGCTGCACACGCAGCAGAGGGCCATCAATGAGTACCTGTGCGACTACGGCACCAGGACAGGGTCAGGGGAGCTTGGTTTTTTTTCTCCACGCCAGTGGGGCATGATCAGGGATGCATGCACTGTCCTGGCACCATTTGAGGAGGCCACGAGGATGGTGAGCAGTGACAGTGCATGCATCAGTGACACTGTACCTCTTGTCCACCTGTTGGAGCACACGCTGCGTGGAATAATGGACAGGGCACTTGAGGCAGATCAGAGGCAGGAAGAGGAGGACTTCCTTGCCTCTCAAGGCCCCCTTTACCCAGACAGTGTTCCTTCTGTCCCACCCATCGCACAGGAAGAGGAGGAGGAGGAGGAGGAGGAGGATTGTGTCAGCATGGAGGTGGAGGCTGGCACTCAGCATCATCAGCAGCAGTCTTTTAGGGATGATTTACAGTCCCAAGAAACCAGTGGACTTGTACGTGGCTGGGAGGAGGTGGCTGCGGATCATGTCGTCCTTAGTGACCCAGAGGACTCCGGAGCGAATGCCTCAGCAAACCTACGCTGCATGGCCTCCCTGATCCTGCAAAGTCTGCGGAAGGATCCTCGTATTCTTCGGATCAAGGAGAGGGACCATTACTGGCTGGCCACTCTCCTTGATCCACGGTACAAGGGTAAGGTTGCGGACCTTATGTTACCGTCGCAGAGGGAGCAGAGGATGAGACAACTCCGGGAGGCCTTGCAGAAAGGTCTGTGCAACGCGTTCCCAGAGACTGGGAGGTTGCAAACTCCTGGTCCTGGACAACGAGTTGCTGAGGCTTCGGCCAGTCAAAGAAGGAGCGGTGGGGAAGGTGGCCGTCTGACCGATGCGTTCAGACAATTCTTTAGTCCGCAACCCCAAAGTATGATCGGTTCCAGCAACCATCGCCAGCGTCTGATAAACATGGTGCAGGAATATCTAGGGGCAAGGTCAGACTTGGACACCTTCCCCACCGAAAATCCTCTGGCTTACTGGGTCTTGAGGATGGATCACTGGCCAGAGCTTGCACAGTATGCAATTGAGCTACTGGCCTGTCCTGCATCCAGCGTTCTTTCGGAACGCACATTCAGTGCTGCTGGAGGATTTGTCACGGATCACAGGGTGCGCCTGTCCACCGACTCGGTTGATCGACTGACTTTCATCAAGATGAACCAGTCTTGGATCACCACCAGCTACCACACACCTGATGCTGATATAACAGACTAATTGATTTTAACATATCACATCCCTTCAAGACTGATGCTGATGCTGAGTGCCTGTGCTGTTATGTTGACTGGCTATCCTCCTCCTCCGAGTCCTCAATGATACGATTGATGATGATAGCTTGTAAGATCATTTTTGTTTATGGGTGCCGCCACCAGTGCCTAACGCCCAATTTTTCAGCCCCTGTTTAACAGGGGCGTGTAATTACAATTTTTGAAGCAATACTTTGCAACAGGGCTCATTGCTGTGCTCCAAGTACAGTATCTGTGAGGAGTTGCAGTGTTGTGCCACCAGTGCCTAAGGCCCAATTTTTCAGCCCCTGTTTAACAGGGGCGTGTCATTACAATTTTTGAAGCAATACTTTGCAACAGGGCTCATTGCTGTGCTCCAAGTACAGTATCTGTGAGGAGTTGCAGTGTTGTGCCACCAGTGCCTAAGGCCCAATTTTTCAGCCCCTGTTTAACAGGGGCGTGTCATTACAATTTTTGAAGCAATACTTTGCAACAGGGCTCATTGCTGTGCTCCAAGTACAGTATCTGTGAGGGGTTGCAGTGTTGTGCCACCAGTGCCTAAGGCCCAATTTTTCAGCCCCTGTTCAACAGGGGCATGCAATTACAATTCTTGATCTAATAATTCACAGCAGGGCCCATTGCTGCACCCACCAAGAGTAACTGTCAGGGCTTACAGTGTTGTGGCACCAGCACCACCATCAAAGGCCCAATTTTTACTACCACTGTTCAACAATTATATGTAATTAAAATTCCTGATATAATAGTTGACAGCAGGGCGTTCCAGCACCAACCAAGAGTAACTGTGAGTGCTTACAGTGTTGTGCCAACACCAACAACTAAGGGGCCTATTTCTGCAGAGTATATACGGCAGGTCCCTACTTTCAAACATCCAACTTACAAACGACTCCTACTTGCAAACGCAAGAAGACAACAGGAAGTGAGAGGAAATCTACCACTAGGAAGGAAAATTCTCTCCTGTAAGAATAAATATGGGAGAAAGGTGTCTCCTCTGTACTGATGCTTTATCAGCAATCCTTGTTTCAAGAAAAACACCACATTTCAAAAACAGTTGTCATTGGGACGGAAAGTGAGGTGAAATGTTCTGAACAGGGGCACAGACAGCAAAACAAATGTTACAGGGGTGATAACCCTTACCTATGTTTTCCAAAAAGTTTAAAAATAGATTTTTGGTCTGGAGCTACACTTCAACAATGTACCTGTTCAAAATTACAAACAGACTCTACATAAGAACAAACCTACAGTCCCTGTCTTGTATGCACCGCCTGTATAGGGCTGTTCAGAGTATATAGGGCCTTTTTTATTTTATGTGCGGGGTTCCCCTTAATATCCATACAAGACCCAAAGGGGCTGGTAATGGGCTGGGGTAGGGGGGGGGTCATGGGGTAGCTATGCCATTTTTCTTAAAGAATTTCATCCATATTACCGGGACCAGACATTACATTAAAGCCGCAAGCAGTTTTAAATGGCTTTTTTTTCCTTTAGAAGTGTCATTTTGTGCAGGGACAGTTATAAACACGGGAAACACGTGGCACTTCACAGGCATACTTTAGACACCCCCCAGGTACGATATTTAAAGGAATATTTGACTTTTTTTTTTTCACTTTATGCATCATTAAAATGACTGCTCCCGAAAAACGACCGTTTTTAAAACTTCTTTTTGCATTGATACATGTCCCCTGGTGCAGAACCCGGGTTCCCAAACCCTTTTTAGGACAATAACATGCATAATAGTTGTTATAATTAGCACTTTAGAATTCGAACGTTCGCATCCATTGTATTTAATAGGGTTCTAATGTTCGTTCGAACTTTCGGTCCGTTCGCGGGTTCTGGTGCGAACCGAACCCGGGGGTGTTCGGCTCATCACTATTCGTGGATAACAGTTGATAATATAAGAGGGGGCACAAATGCTTTAATAATCACTGATAAAGCAGTTGATATCTAAATCAACGTTTAACCCCCTCGGTGCCAATGTATCAACTGAAAATATCCATTGAGTTTCTAGTTTGGAAAGTTCTCTTACAAGATTTGCCCCCCTCCATGGAGGTTTAAGGTGATCAACCCCCCAAAATTTTAGGCCTGCTGGATTTTGATCATGAAAGAGCTTGAAGTGTAAGGACACGTTATGGTCTTTATAACCTAGTTTGATATTTGCTACGTGTTCAGCTATCCTTATTTTGAGTGCTCTTTTAGTGCGACCTACATACATAAGTTTGCATGGGCATTCCAGGATGTAGACCACATAGGTTGTGTTACATGTAATAAAATCATTTATTTGGAACTCAGAATTATTAGAGGTAGAGACAAAGGTCTCAATAGCTCTTAGAGGTCTTTCAACTTCTCTACATGGGCGACATTTCCGACAAGAGAAGAACCCATCTCTATCCCAGAAAGATGGAGGTTTTTTTGGGGGGTCTAATACCTTTTTAACTATTCTGTCTCCATAATTTGGAGCTTTTCTGTAGATAAAACCTGGTTTTAGTGGAATAACATTCCTGAGTATTTTATCAAGTAAAAGGATGTGCCAGTGAGAGGAAAAGATCTTTTCAACTTCTTTATATTGTGAGTGATATCCAGAAATGAAGCTCCACTCATGTATATTTTTGTTATGCAGAGGTGCGGTATCCGTTA
This sequence comes from Rana muscosa, assembly GCA_029206835.1. Taxonomy (NCBI): domain Eukaryota; kingdom Metazoa; phylum Chordata; class Amphibia; order Anura; family Ranidae; genus Rana; species Rana muscosa. Next base: position 187,087,218 of record JARGYO010005626.1, on the reverse strand, counting down.
GACAAACTCTTCTAGGTATTTTTAGGAGGTCACTTATAATTGTATCAATGCATATTTCTTTGTAGCCCTTTTCTATGAATTTTCCTTTTAGGGTCAGTGCTTGGGACTTGTAATCTTCATCGTTAGTGCAATTTCGACGAACTCGCATTAGTTGACCTTTCGGTATGTTCTTAAGCCACATCGGGTGGTGTCCACTTTGTGTTGGGAGGTAGCTGTTAGAGTCAGTTGGCTTAAAGTAGACTTTTGTTCCCAATTTATTAACAGTCCGAAAAATATTCAAATCCAAAAAGTGGATACTTTGTTGGTTGTATTCACTAGTGAGTCTAATATTGCACTTATTGTCTGTTAGTTCTTCTAAAAACATTTCCAATGAAGATAAAGTACCCGCCCAGATAAAAAATAAATCATCGATATATCTTCGATATAAAATCAGCTGATCTCTCCTGTGATTAAAAATGGTCTTATCCTCCCATTCCGCCATAAATAAATTAGCTATACTCGGGGCAAATTTAGCCCCCATAGCTACCCCTTTTTTCTGGGAGTAAAAATGGCCATCATACCAGAAATAGTTACTTGCAAGACAAAAAACCCAAGCAGTTCCGTAAAAAGATTTTTTGAGCGAATGTGATATCGTCTCTTTTGCATAATGCCCAATTGAGGGCTAAGAGAGCGTCATCGTGCTGAATCACAGTGTACAAAGATGACACATCAGCTGTTACCAGAAAAACTTCTTCTTTCCCAGTTAAATCAATCTCTTCAAGTAATATGAGTAAATCCTTAGTGTCCTTTAAATATGCACGTGTCTGGGTAACGCTTTTTTGAAGAAAGTGGTCAAGATATTGGCCCACTCGAGCGGTAACAGACCCAATTCCATTTACTATGGGTCTTGCTGGAGGGCGGTTGAGATCTTTATGAATCTTGGGCAAAGTGTAGATGGTGGGTATTCTGCTATAGCTTGGTGTCAAATATTTGCGTTCTTTCATAGAGAGAGCTCTTTTCTGAAAACCAGCTTCTACAAGTGTCCCAAGATTTTCTTCATTCGAGGTACATATAAAACACAAATTCACTGACATAGTGTAATCCTGCTTTATTTTAAATTAACCCATATAAAACATATCCCCGCTTCCAATACACGTACAATAGTTCAACTTGTAAATGACATATAGGAATGAAACATAATCACCGCTCTCCTCCGAACACAGGGGCCGCACTCGTGCTGCAAGCGCAAAACTACAGACACTTCCTGGTTACGTTCTGGTTAGCGGTGGAACGCACACTCCTCACTTCCTGGATACGCCGTTGTAGCCACGCCCTGACGCGTTTCGTCACTTCCGACTTCAACAGAGGGCGTGGCTACTCGGCGTAAACACGGACCTTATATTATCCCTCCTCCACGGCCATTGGATAGGACAGCCCTACTCGTCCGCTCCTATTGGTACAGAGCCCGAGCGGAAGACGAGACGGACGTCGGCCATGTTGAGTCACAGGGAATGCATAAATGCATAAACAACGAAAGAATTTTATCATGAACAGATGATGGAAATGTTGTTAGATAAAGAGACTTACCGTATGCTAAATAATGATCCCACGTCACAATATGAAGAAAATCTTGGGACACTTGTAGAAGCTGGTTTTCAGAAAAGAGCTCTCTCTATGAAAGAACGCAAATATTTGACACCAAGCTATAGCAGAATACCCACCATCTACACTTTGCCCAAGATTCATAAAGATCTCAACCGCCCTCCAGCAAGACCCATAGTAAATGGAATTGGGTCTGTTACCGCTCGAGTGGGCCAATATCTTGACCACTTTCTTCAAAAAAGCGTTACCCAGACACGTGCATATTTAAAGGACACTAAGGATTTACTCATATTACTTGAAGAGATTGATTTAACTGGGAAAGAAGAAGTTTTTCTGGTAACAGCTGATGTGTCATCTTTGTACACTGTGATTCAGCACGATGACGCTCTCTTAGCCCTCAATTGGGCATTATGCAAAAGAGACAATATCACATTCGCTCAAAAAATCTTTTTACGGAACTGCTTGGGTTTTTTGTCTTGCAAGTAACTATTTCTGGTATGATGGCCATTTTTACTCCCAGAAAAAAGGGGTAGCTATGGGGGCTAAATTTGCCCCGAGTATAGCTAATTTATTTATGGCGGAATGGGAGGATAAGACCATTTTTAATCACAGGAGAGATCAGCTGATTTTATATCGAAGATATATCGATGATTTATTTTTTATCTGGGCGGGTACTTTATCTTCATTGGAAATGTTTTTAGAAGAACTAACAGACAATAAGTGCAATATTAGACTCACTAGTGAATACAACCAACAAAGTATCCACTTTTTGGATTTGAATATTTTTCGGACTGTTAATAAATTGGGAACAAAAGTCTACTTTAAGCCAACTGACTCTAACAGCTACCTCCCAACACAAAGTGGACACCACCCGATGTGGCTTAAGAACATACCGAAAGGTCAACTAATGCGAGTTCGTCGAAATTGCACTAACGATGAAGATTACAAGTCCCAAGCACTGACCCTAAAAGGAAAATTCATAGAAAAGGGCTACAAAGAAATATGCATTGATACAATTATAAGTGACCTCCTAAAAATACCTAGAAGAGTTTGTCTAACGGATACCGCACCTCTGCATAACAAAAATATACATGAGTGGAGCTTCATTTCTGGATATCACTCACAATATAAAGAAGTTGAAAAGATCTTTTCCTCTCACTGGCACATCCTTTTACTTGATAAAATACTCAGGAATGTTATTCCACTAAAACCAGGTTTTATCTACAGAAAAGCTCCAAATTATGGAGACAGAATAGTTAAAAAGGTATTAGACCCCCCAAAAAAACCTCCATCTTTCTGGGATAGAGATGGGTTCTTCTCTTGTCGGAAATGTCGCCCATGTAGAGAAGTTGAAAGACCTCTAAGAGCTATTGAGACCTTTGTCTCTACCTCTAATAATTCTGAGTTCCAAATAAATGATTTTATTACATGTAACACAACCTATGTGGTCTACATCCTGGAATGCCCATGCAAACTTATGTATGTGGGTCGCACTAAAAGAGCACTCAAAATAAGGATAGCTGAACACGTAGCAAATATCAAACTAGGTTATAAAGACCATAACGTGTCCTTACACTTCAAGCTCTTTCATGATCAAAATCCAGCAGGCCTAAAATTTTGGGGGGTTGATCACCTTAAACCTCCATGGAGGGGGGCAAATCTTGTAAGAGAACTTTCCAAACTAGAAACTCAATGGATATTTTCAGTTGATACATTGGCACCGAGGGGGTTAAACGTTGATTTAGATATCAACTGCTTTATCAGTGATTATTAAAGCATTTGTGCCCCCTCTTATATTATCAACTGTTATCCACGAATATACAAATATCTATTATTATTTTATTTTATTTTTAAAGTGATGTAATTTTTTAGATATTTGAGGTTCTCTGTTTTCATTTTTTTTCTCATCGTATTTTTATTAAGGATTTTAATTTTGGAATATCACCTTTGAACGATTTTATCAAAATCCAGTCTTATATATACGGTTCATTTTACTCCAAGCCTTGTCTATTTTATTTTATTTTATTTTATTTAATTTATGCTTTTTTATTCTCCATTACTTTTCATACATGTAATGCTTATTGAGATTTAACATTGTATGTATTTTATCTGCTATATTTATATAGTAGCAGATCCTCCAGTTTTGATTATATTCCCATTGTTGTTTTATGTATTAATTCTACTGTCAGTGATTAGTGGGTTAAACACTGGGGATATGGACATATATAAAAAACTTGGGTGTCCATTTCTCATTAACCCACTGAAATCACGGAAACCTAATTGGCCCTCTGTGACCGACAGTCAGACATTCATTTTAATGATCATTAAAGCACACTTTTTAATATATTATACATATGGGGCTGTGGCATCGCAACCCCCCTGTTTGTAATAGAGTGATTAGTAGTGTTCGAAATGTGGCACATTTATTATATTGAAAATAAACTGTTAGGTGAAAACCAAATATTTTTCATAGTTTAAACAAACCGCATTTTACCGGTTATTATTATTATTATTTTTTGAAAAAGTGCAGTCTTTATGTCACGGAGCTTGTTTATGCATTTATGCATTCCCTGTGACTCAACACGGCCGACGTCCGTCTCGTCTTCCGCTCGGGCTCTGTACCAATAGGAGCGGACGAGTAGGGCTGTCCTATCCAATGGCCGTGGAGGAGGGATAATATAAGGTCCGTGTTTACGCCGAGTAGCCACGCCCTCTGTTGAAGTCGGAAGTGACGAAACGCGTCAGGGCGTGGCTACAACGGCGTATCCAGGAAGTGAGGAGTGTGCGTTCCACCGCTAACCAGAACGTAACCAGGAAGTGTCTGTAGTTTTGCGCTTGCAGCACGAGTGCGGCCCCTGTGTTCGGAGGAGAGCGGTGATTATGTTTCATTCCTATATGTCATTTACAAGTTGAACTATTGTACGTGTATTGGAAGCGGGGATATGTTTTATATGGGTTAATTTAAAATAAAGCAGGATTACACTATGTCAGTGAATTTGTGTTTTATATGTACCTCGAATGGAGTTTTAACCCATACCGATTCCTGAGGTGGTGACGGAAGTTTGAATTAGGAGGAATTTATCTTGCAAGGCTCATTTGATTTACTGTTCTGGTGAGTTTGAACCCCAGCGGGGGACCTTATATCACATCTGTGGTGAAGATTGGGAGCTGGTGTAGGGTGCACGATTCATCCATCTTTTAGAAACACCTACCACACTAAGAACTGTGACTTTACTGCATCCTTCGTGATTTTATTTCTTTTCCACCATACCGCATATTTTTTGAAGTTGGACATTATCCAATACTAAGCGCTGTTTTATCAAATAGACTCTGTTCTTAATTTTTTGATACATTTTATATATTTACTGTTTTATGGGTGTCAGTTTCTTTCATCTATAATTTTAAACAGCTGCTGCTATTTCTTATAAGAACACCTTTTATCATTAATGTGATATTGGTTATATCTAATTTTATATATATATATATATCTGTATGATATCTTTTCACTCTATTATTATTCTGATCTCAGAATAAGTTAACTGGTAAACCGTTCCCCTTGGCGCCGAGAAGTGCACTTGTGGGCCCCTATAGTTTATGTGCACCTTTTTTAGATATATATATATATATATATATATATATAGATAGAAATATATATATCTCTATCTCTGATTGTATAATGTCCAAACAAGTGCATAAATGTGATTAAAATTGTAATTCAAAAATATGTAAAAAAAACAACTATGGTTTCACACTATGAGTCCGTCCTCTCTTTTTTCTTTTACCCTTTACCGCTGGTGACATCCCGTTTGAGGTTACGTCCTACCTGGACGAGGAGGATATTGGAGGATTTGCTTAAAAGACCCAAGGAGGTCGGGGAGACCCCATAAGCCCTATATGATCCTTACTGTTAAAAGGCAGGGGGATCTACAACATCTGGTGAGAGTTAATCCACACTTCATTTTTCATCATACGATCCGCGTAGAAGGAATTTATTTTTTTATTTTTTATTGGATTATTCAAACAAATTTTTTTGGGACTTAGTTTCTTTTAAACATTTTTTAATTACAAGTTAATCACATTTATGCACTTGTTTGGACATTATACAATCATATATATATACACATTTTTGGGGGGGCACTTAATGTTTTCACTGTTCAAGGGCCTTTTTGTTCTATATTTACTGTATATGGAACAATCATCAACTCCCAACTCGAACAATCATCAACTCCCGACTCGACTACGCAAACTCCCTCTACATAGGACTACCTAAATATCAGATTTCGCGCCTACAAGTCGTCCAGAACACGGCAGCCAGACTGGTAACGGGGAAAAAACCTTGGGAATCCATCACCCCTTCACTGAGGACCCTGCATTGGCTAACCGTAATGAATCCGGTCACATTTAAGACCCTTTCAATATTTATGCAAGAAGATAAAACACTACACCCCCAAACGCATTCTCCGATCAACCAACCAAAACCTCCTCCACATCCCCAAGTCCCGCTACAAATCGAAGGGAGAACAAAGATTTGCAGTCCAAGGACCATGGCTATGGAACGCTCTACCCACGGGCATCCGTATGGAAGAAAACCATCGGGCCTTCAGGAAAAAACGTAAGACCCACCTCTTGGGAGGTTTAGGACGTCACTGGATGCAAAGCGCCTTGAGGCGATTTAGTTTGCATTTGTAGCGCTATACAAGTTATTCACTCACTCATATATATATTTTTTGCCATCTATTTGTTTGCACTAAGTTTATTCAGTTCACATTGTACACTTTTTTACTTATTAATGTGATATTGGCAAGCGGTGTTTGCACAAACGATAACGTTGGTATGTCCCATACCCATTGCATCCTCATTTAAGTACGTGGGGGTTCAAGTAACACCACATCCCCAAGACTTTTGTCACTTATATATTTCTACCCTTGACATACCCTGATGTCTTGGAGCCTGGCTGCTAGTAAAGACCCCATGCCAGCTGAGTCCTGGTCTGGTAAAAAAAATTGGGCAATAAAAGACAAGGCATTTAGTTATTACCTTAAAGCTCAATTCCAGATTGGGCCACATGCCAAAGCATGGATGGTCTATGTGGACAGCATTACCCCGGATCCCTGCATACCTAGATGTGCCTCTTTTAATCATCAACCATGTGAGTTGCTAAATGTTGTACCTTCATTAAATGTAACCATATTGCTACACTTAGAGGCGCCTCTCTTCTCTTTTATACTCAGTTGACATCGCTTGTATATCAAGTAAAAATTTATTAAAATTTTTGCTGATGTTGCAAAACGCTCTCAAACCAAGTTACTCTAAAACCAAGGTTTTACTGTAGTTCTAGTCCTCCTCTAGTCCTCCAGCTCCTGACCAGCACTGTATGTACAGTATATATAGAAGAGTAGAGAAATACCACCTTAGGTCTGTAGAAGGAGCAGTGAGCTCCGAGTGCATAGCCTGATGTTTAACACCAATCCTTCCATCCCGTGACATCACATTCGCCCACATGTGTGCTCCATGCTGGCCCTGGAGACTTCCTGGTTTCTACCCAGCTTCCTGGCTGACATCTGACCATCTACAGTGATAGGAGTCCACTGGCAGGTCCTGCAGGATTAGGCTGAATGGCGGTGTTCCTTATGTTTGATGAGTGAGTACTTTTATCCCTCCTGTGAGTTTTTCTGACAACTTGTGAATAAATTGCTTTTGTAATAATGCAATTATGTTGCGCTTCCCCTCTTTTCTTCTTTTCTGCTCCTAATCTAATAGAACACTGTCAGGTTTTATTATTGACTGTACCCCTGTTAGGAAATTTCACCCTCCCTATCTGTCCTGGTGACCATTTTTACCAAGAGAGAAAGTGAGGGAGAATCCCAAATTTTGGTGTTGTTGGGTTGAATGGGAATAGAATGGAAATCTTCCAATAGGGGCACTAGTTCTGATCACAATCAGGGACTCCCTAATTTTACTTCCTGTTACGGCTATGGAACAGGAAATGAAGGAAAATCCCCCCCAATAGAACACAAATAAAAAGAACATCCCAAAGTGTTATCTATCTCTAGAACAAGAATATAGGGAAAACATTTTCCAATGGAGACACTGGTTTAATGACCATTTTGACAACCAGAGATCCCCTCACTTTTCAGGGATTTACCCATGTTTTGGCTATGGGACAAATAGGGAAATCCTCAAGATGACAGAGATAGCAAAAAAAAAAAAAAGCAGATGCTATAACTCTTCCTTTCTCTAAAGTGAGGGAAATCACGTGAAAAAGGCAAACAGAGAGGGCAACTAATAAGTTTTGGACTTGAATTAAAACTTGGGACAGAAACAATGGCTCTACAGCCCCCTGATCACGTTTACAGTAGAAAAAGGGCTGCCCTTGTTATCCCCCTTGTGATAGCGGCAAAGTTAAGTACCGTATATACTCGAGTATAAGCCGACCCGAATATAAGCCGAGGCACCTAATTTTACCACAAAAAAATGGGAAAACTTATTGACTCGAGGATAAGCCTAGGGTGTCCATGTGCATGCCTCACTGTGCCCATGCCTCACTGTTCCCATGCCTCTCTGTGTCCATGCCTCACTGTGTTCATGTGCATGCCTCACTTTGTCCATGCCTCACTGTGCCCATACCTCACTGTGCCCATGCCTCACTGTGTCCATGACTAGACTGACGTTTAACATGGGAGTCTATAGAAGGGGTGCCCTGCTTTGAAAAATCGGTGCTACGACCGGCTGGTAACGGTTCCCCAAAGTCACCAGAGAAATTACCGTTTAACATGGGAGTCTATGGAAGGGGTGACCGGAATTGAAAAATCGGTCCACCCCGGACAACAAACTTTGCACACTTGTAGAGGAAGAGTGGGGCTACATGTGTGCCAAGTTTGGGGTCCAGGGGACCTACGGCCAGGCCAGTACTAGGTTCCCAAAATCCGGGAGATCAGGCGCAAAAAGGTGACTCGAGTATAAGCAGAGGGGGCATTTTCAGCACAAAAAAATGTGCTGAAAAACTCGGCTTATATTCGAGTATATACAGTAAATAAAAAATTGTAATAAAATAAATAAAAATTGTTTCAAAAATGTAAAAGCACGCCTCTTGCAAATGCAAGTGTATGTAAACAGTTATTATGCTACATGTGTGAGATATCACTTTGAACATCAGAGTGAGAGCAATAATTCTAGGGCCATAATTTCGGATTAAACTGATAACTTGTGAAGGCTGTTAAGTGTCACCTATCAACCCTAGGTACCCTACTTTTTTACTATTTCACGGGCGCACACATTTTTGAGTCTTGGCATGTTTGGTATCTATTTACTCTACACATACTTATCTTTTCTTTTTACCAAAAATTGGGTGTAATAATGCAGAAGAACCTGGTCAGGATGGCATTGTTCCTCCATCAAATCTCAGCCTAGATGACCCTTTGGGTGGATGTTCTGGAGTGATAAGAATTCCTCTGGCTACCACATGACTCATATGGAAATGTTTGCTTTAATTGGGAGGTAAAAAGAGATTTACTACACTGAAATCCTCTTCTGGACCATGCTTTCATCTGTCTATCTTTAACCACTGCATGAAATTCACACTTTCTGTGTCAAGGTATTCAGTCAACTGCTGGGGCGCGTGTGAATGCACATGGTCCTTTAACAGTAGGCGAGGTAGGTGGAAATAAACCCATGTGGCTTTTCAATATTAAGTCCTCCTCTGGACCACACTGCATTAAGAACAGTAATTTTCATCTTGCATACCAGGCTAGCGACATACAGTATGTCTTGCTGGATGGGATTTACAGTACAGTCCACTTGAGAATTCCAGAGTAATACATTGGATCCAATATGGATTAGACTTGTGCAATTTGTTTCGTTTCAAATTAGTTTTTTAACATATTTAGACAAATCCGTTAATTTCGGAAATATCCAAATTAACGAAAACCTTTTCAACAAATTTTTCCAAATATTCATAAATTCGAATATTCGTAAATTTGAATATTCGGAAATTCAAATATTCGAATATTCGGACATTCTAAATTTGAAAATCCGGAATTTCAGAAATTCGGAAATCTAAATAAAAGAACGAAAACTAAAAAGAACGAAAATCCAAAAATAAGAACGAAAATCCCCAAAAATTGAAAACCCGAAAATTCTAAAATCTGAAATAACTAACTAATAATAACGTAACTATTAAATTATGGGTATTGGAATTTCCTTTAAAATTTGGCTGTTAGTGAACGTAACGAATACAAATGCATCGGAAGTTACGAATGCCGTATCTAAACTAATGGAATGTAACAAATTAATAATAATAAATAATAATAACAAAAACGGAATATTATTATTATTAATTCATTCCGTTACATTTGTTTAGATGCAGCATTCGTTATTTTGGATAAATTTGTATTCATTACGTTGACTAACAGCCATTTTTGAAAGGAAATTCCAATACCTATAATTTAATAGTTAGTTATTAGTAGTTCGTTATTATTTAGAATTTTCGGATTTTCTTACTTAATTTCAAATTTACAAATTTGCAAATTTACGAATTTCGATCCAAATAAATGCCCCGAAAAAATAAAATAAAAAAATGAATGAAATTAAAACAAACACATTTTTTGGCAGTGCACATGTCTAATATGGATTTACAGCTTATATGGAGCATACACGTCTAGTACCAAAGAGGAACTATAAGGCCCCAGGCACACTGGATGTTATAAAAAATACCAGTAGCATTAGCTCTAGAAAGCTGTAGCTGTGAGTTTTGCAGTGTTTTTGCAGTAGCGTTTTTAGCGTTTGTCTTTTTTAGGTTTTTATAGCAAAACTCCCATAAAAGCTTATGACTCAATAACGCTCATGAACACAGAATAGCCAAATTTTTCAGCATTTTTACTTTATAGAAGTGTGGCTTAACGACAATGTCTCTGGAGAGGCCATCTTGGCGGGGTGGTTGCAGGGCTCTATGGGCCCGGTCCATCTCTAGGTGGTGGTCTGGGGTGTTGGGGATGTGTTCCTTTATAAAAGAGCGTACTATTTGATCAGTGTCCTTGAATGATTTGGGGATTCCCCTAATCCTGAAATTTTATATTGCCGCAATCTATTTTCGAGATAATCAATTTTGGAAAAAGCACTTTCAAGCTGGTCATGCAGATCCTGAATTCAGGCAGTATTCTGGTTCACTCTGTTTACAGTCTGGTCCGCTTTAGTTTTGATTGCTTTAATTCTTGCACCTAAATGCTGTAAATCCGCCTGGATGGCAGTGGTGATTTGGGTAGCGGTTTGAGACAGACCTCCGGAAAGCATTGTGGAAAACATTGCCATCATGGAGAAAAAGTCCTGGGGCAAAGAAAAGGGAGGCCCCGTGTGGAAGTTTTAAATCCCTCTGGGCTCACAGTGATATCCTCCATAGGGGAGAGGGGCATGTCCTCCAGGGTTCTGCTTATGAGGGATTCTGTGGAGGTGGGAGACAGGCTGTTGTGGTAGTGTGTACTCACTGTGGGGCCCGGCGGCCCGAATAAACAGACATCCTGGTCTGCTATAGAGTCCTCTGTCCCCAGCTCTCCTCCTTGTGTGCTAGCAGCAGGGGCCATCTTGGACGAGCCCACTGGTTCTAGTCCGGCATCTAGAATGTGGGAAAGGTCCCTCCTCGCTGTTCCTCCCGCTATCCCGGGGATCCCTGCTGTGTCCCCTATCCTCGGGCAATGTCGGTAGCCGGGGCTCTGCCTTGGAAGCGGCTGTAGAGAGGCTATATGGCCGGACTGGTGCGGAGCTCTCAGATTAGGCGTCCATCCGACAAGCTGCCGCGCATGCGCCTCTGCGTTTTTCAGCATTTGTTTGCGTTTTTCAGAGTTAGAGCATTTTTACAGCTGAAAAACTCCTCTTCCCCATTAGTTCTGGGGGTTTTTTCCAGCCAGAAAACACCCCTGAAAAAAACGATGATTAAGCCTATGTGTGCATGGACATATAGGATAAAATGCTGAGGAGTTTACTGGCTGCAGAAAAAAAACACCTGAAGCCAAAAACAGCAGCAATAAAAACACCCAGTGTGCATGAGGCCTACATGTCATAAAGGATATAATTTTACAACTAATGGATGATCCATTATTTGAAGTAATGCTTGTTTTTGCACAGTTGATAAGATATGATCAAGCATCCACAAGGGTATCTTTACAAGTCTGGTCTGAGTATGATGGACATGGTTTTATTCATATATGTGTACCGTATATACTCGAGTATAAGCCGACCCGAATATAAGCCGAGGCACCTAATTTTACCACAAAAAACTGGGAAAACGTATTGACTCGAGTATAAGCCTAGGGTGTCCATCTGCATGCCTCACTGTGTCCATCTGCATGCCTCACTGTGTCCATCTGCATGCCTCACTGTGTCCATGTGCATGCCTCACTGTGTCCATGCCTCAGTGTACATGTGCATGCCTCACTGTGCCCATGCCTCACTGTGTCCATGACTAGACTGACATTTAACATGGGAGTCTATAGAAGGGGTGCCCTGCTTTGAAAAATCGGTGCTCCCCGGTTGTATGTCCCCCAGACAACAAACATTTCACACTTATAGAGGAGAAATTGGGCTACATGTGTGCCAAGTTTCGGATCCAGGGGACCTACGACTGACCGGTAACGGTTCCCCAAATTCACCAGAGAAATTACTGTTTAACATGGGAGTCTATGGAAGGGGTGACCGGCTTTGAAAAATCGGTCCTCCCCGGCCGTAGGTTCCCCGGACAACAAACTTTGCACACTTGTGGGGCTACAATGACCTATGGCCGGCCAGTACTAGGTCCCCAAAATCCGGGAGATCAGGCGCAAAAAGGTGACTTGAGTATAAGTCGAGGGGGCATTTTCAGTACAAAAAAATGTGTTGAAAAACTCGGTTTAGGGGGGCGTGTCCAAGATGGCGACCGGGACAGACGCCTAGGTGCAGAGCTCCACAGCCACGGGGTGCATTAATCCGTTTTATTTATCCTGAGCACCTCTAATCCTTTTGGGGAGCCTACTACTCTGCTTCGGCAGATGATGACGAGGCGGAGGTGTCAATCCGGACTCCAGACACCTAAATCTGTGCCCGTTAAGACCGGAGGTGCCGTGCACGTGTCTGAGGCATGGCGTCGCAGGCCTCCACCGCTGTCCCGGACCCGGCTCCGGCCCTCACAGCACAGGCCAACTTTGAAGCCCTGATGCATGCGATCACGGCTTGCCAGGCTACCCTTACCTCCAAGATCGATTAGCTGAAGCTGGAGATGAGCCTCATGCGGAAGGACTCTGATAAGCTCCGCGGCCGTATGGATGAGGTGGAACGCCGGACGGGCGACACGGAGGACACGGTCAGGGATCACTCGGCCACCCTGCACACGGTACAACTGAGGCTGAAACACCTCGAATCCCGCGCAGAGGATGCAGAGAACCATAATCGGCGCAATAATCTACGGATTGTCGGACTACCGGAGGGTAGAGAAGGCCCAGACACCACGGCCTATACAGAGCGCCTCCTCCGCACCCTCTTCCCGCAGGCAGCCTTTTCGCCCCAGTTTGTGGTGGAGAGGACCCACAGAATGCCAGCTACTCGTGGGCCTCCGGGGACGCCTCCTCGTACCTTTATCTTCAAGCTGCTGAATTTTCGGGACCGCGACCTGATCCTTAGAGAAGCCAGGAAGATGGATGCCATCCAACATGAAGAAGCACGCCTGATGTTCTTCCCGGACTTCTCCGTGGACACACAGAGGCGTCGCAAATCCTTCGATGCGGTCAAGCAGTCCTTGCGTTCCCGCAACATCAAATACAGCATGCTCTTCCCTGCCCGCCTGAGAGTGGTTGACGGGGAATCGGCCCACTTCTTTACATCGCCAGAGGAGGCTGCTCTCTGGGTGAATACCTTGCCCCGAGCCTAATTTTCTGCATACAGGCTTCTGTAATGATGGCATGTGAGTACTGGCTTATGGAGTCCCTTTTCACTGTTTCTCCCCCTAGTGGTGTCCTGGGTGGGGTTGTCTGCCCCTGTTGGGTTGACCGGGAGAGACCGCTGCGTTCGGTGTTTGTGGGGTGGCTGCTGCAGGGGGGTGAGCCGCTGGGGGACTCGGAGGGACTGGATGCTTCGATCCTTGGGATGTGTTGGGTCCCCTGTTCACTCCGGGACCTGTCTGTTCCTCTCACATGTCTGTCATCCCCCATGTTCGCCTGCCGTTGGGAAGCCTTCCCCTAGTGGAACTGTTTCCCCCATTGACTCCCCTGCTTTCCTCTGCTGGCGGCCTCTCCCCCCCCCTCTCCTGCTCTGCGGATAGACTACCTACAGGACGAATGGATAGGACTTCATGTTATCCTGGCTCTGGGATGGCTGCCTGTGGACAATGATTGGCTCACCGGGTACCCCCTGGGGCCCGCCTATGTCCGTCGAGTTGTCCCTTATGAGGAGGACCCCGGGGGATTACATGGTTGACTATTGACTGACTCACTCATGCCTAAGTTTGTGCCCCCGACACATTTGTCGGGTGAACTTGTTTCTATACGTTCTGCCCCAGTGGCAGCGTCTCTGCATAGTGCCTCTGCGCCTTGTGCCTGGGGTCTATTCGCCTACTTGTCTGTTGATCATGACCCTCTGTGGTTGTTAACCATGTTTGTTGTAGGGATCCAAATGCATCACGGTTGGGGTGGTGACATGGGGTGCGGGGGGGTTGGGGCTTTTATGTTATTGATGTTTTGTTTTTTTGTTCTAGTTATACAGGTATACAGTGAAGGAATGTTTAAATATTCTTTGAATCAAGATCTATGTGTGGGAGGGCAGACACTGTTTAATCCTTCTAGGGGGCCGTACCCCACTGCTGACCCTCTTCTGGGGCTCGGCTCGGGGGATGGGCCCCCCATACTATGTTTCATCCCACTGACATGGCTCCATTGACGCTAATTTCATGGAATGTCAGGGGGATGAACTCCCCCATTAAGAGGACCCTGGTCTTTAAGTTTCTTAAGGATTACAGCCCAGATATTTGCCTATTCCAGGAGACCCATTTGGTAGGGAGCAGAGTCCTTGGCCTCAGGAAGCCATGGGTGGGGCATTATTACCATTCTACACACACCTCCCGGGCCAGGGGGGTTAGTATACTCATACGCAAGTCCCTGCCATTTGTTTTATTAGACTTGAAGTTGGACCCTGAAGGCAGATATGTCCTACTACATGCCATAGTTGATAGTCTCCCTATGGTGCTGGTGGGCCTGTATATCCCTCCCCCTGCCACGGTTGGACTCCTAGCCAGGATAGCACAGCTAGTGGCTGAATTTCCGACAGCTGCGGTTGTCTTGGCTGGGGACTTCAACATGGTCCCTTGTCCGAATCTGGACAAACTGACTCAGGATCCAGCTTTAGACTCTCCACTTTCTCGATGGGCCTCAATTTTAGGCCTTACAGATGTGTGGCGATGGAAACACCCTCGTACTAGGGGATACACGTGCAACTCTGCCACGTACTTAGCAATGTCCCGTATTGATCTCATTTATCTCAGCGGCCCAGTCCTGGCCAAGGTACGGGAGGTGACTACCCTTCCCAGAGGTATCTCAGACCATACCCCTGTTCTCTTGCGGCTCCAGACAAATACAACTCCGGCTAATTGCCTCTGGCGGCTTTCCAGATACTGGGTTACGGATGAACGGGTAGAGCCACAGGTAGATTCGGCCATAGTGTCTTTCTGGTCTTCTGACCCCCCCCGCGTAAATCCCCCACTAGTTGGAAGTGTTTTAAAACTTATGTTAGGGGGCAATATCAGGATCTCATTGGCTCTGCCCGCAGGTCCTCCCGAGACTCTTTGTTGCAGGCGGAATCTCACGCCCAGGCACAGGAGGCTAGGTATGCAGAGACTGGGGGGGAGAGCCTCCGTTTGGCCCTCTCTGCGGCGCTACGCGAGGTTCAGTTGCTTAGGGTTTCGGCTGCAAAAAACAAATGTTGTATAAGTCCCAGAGAATCTTTGAGCAGGGAGAGAAGACCGGACGCATGCTGGCTTGGCTCTCTAGAGAGCAGGCGGTATCCACTCCGGTGGCTAATGTTAGAGACGTGACGGGGAGCCTTCTGACGGATCCAACTGAGATTAACTTGTGTTTCGCTTCCTACTATGCTGATCTTTATTCTTCCAGGGCCGACTACACCGTAACTGAACTCCGGTCCTACCTTGACTCTGTAGACCTCCCCATGCTTACGGAGGAGACCCGGTCGAGACTGGATGCCCCGTTTACTCTGAAAGAGATTCGGAGGGCCGTGACATCTATGCAAACAGGGAAAACCCCGGGCGAGGATGGCCTTCCAGCCGAATTTTTCAAGACGCATAGTGAAGTGTTGACCCCTGCGCTGAGGGAGGTCCTCCGGACCTCGATCGGAGAATCCCAGTTGCCGCCCTCAATGCTGAGAGCGATTATTGTGGTTATCCCTAAACCGGGGAATGACCCCAAGCTCTGCTCCTCGTACATACCCATCTCCTTGCTCAATGTCGATGCTAAGATCCTTACTAAGATACTGGCTAATCGACTTAATGGAGTGATATTGTCCCTTGTCAGACAGGCTTTATGCCTGGGAAAGGCACAGATATTAATCTTAGACTGCTTTTTACAGTAATAGATCGAGTGGCTGGGGGAGGGGGGGCAGAGGTGGTTGCCTCCCTGGATGCTGAAAAAGCCTTTGACTCGGTGGAGTGGGAATACCTGTGGGCAGTGCTGCAAAAGTTTGGGTTCGGACCGGTCTTTATCTCGTGGGTACAGCTATTGTATTCTCGCCCAACGGCTAGGGTCCATACCGGTGGTATTTTGTCTGCGGCCTTCCCACTCTGCCGAGGCACCAGACAGGGCTGCCCCCTTTCTCCCACCCTCTTTGCCCTGGCAGTTGAGCCGTTGGCTGCGCTGATACGTTCTTCCGATAGGGTGTCTGGCATTCAGGTGCCACCCCTGGTGGAAAAGATATCCATGTACGCGGATGACACCCTCCTGTATTTGGGTGACCCTCATGCTTCCTTGGCGGCGGCCCTTGAGATTTTCGAGCGGTTTGGCAGGTTCTCGTGCATTAAAATAAATTGGGACAAATCAGTGCTTTTTCCTTTACGCCCGATGACCCCTCCTCCTGACCTACCGGCCCCCCTTCACTGGGTCGACAGATTTAAGTACCTGGGCATATATGTTCAGAGGAACCTACCGGACTACTTGGAAGCCAATGTCCGCCCGATCATGCAAAATTTTACCCTCAAATGTAACACTTGGAAGACCCTGCCGCTGACCCCAGTAGGTAGGATTAATCTGATAAAGATGTCCTTCCTCCCTAAATTCCTTTATGCATTCCGGAACACTCCTGTTAGCATACCTAATTCCTTTTTTACCAAACTGGACCAGGCGATTGGAACATTTGTGTGGCAGGGTAGGGTCCCCAGAGTGGCTAGATCCACGCTCCAGCTCCCTTTGTTGGGGGGGGGGCCTGGCACTACCCAACTTTAAAAAATATTACTGGGCTGCGGTCCTGGTTTCAGTGAGGTGGTGGTTCATGCAGGACCGGTCCAACCCTGCAGTGAATCTTGAGGCGGCAATATTGGGTTCCTATGCTGAACTTAGCAATTTGGTGTACCGAGGGCCTCGCTCTAGCATACATATCACTACCCCTATGAGAACAACCATTGGAGTGTGGAGGCGAGTTTCGGGGTCCCTGGTGAAGCCCCGGACCTGTTCTCCATATACTCCCCTATGGGGAAACCCGGAGTTGCCCCATCTGCGGACTGTGCCGGACCCGCGGGTGTGGGCCAGGCACGGGGTTAGGACCCTCCGGGATGTTATGCCGGGGGGCTGTCTCCTCTCCTTTCGGGACCTGAAGGACAAATTCTCGCTTCCTTCCTGGATGTATTTTAGATTTATGCAGCTTCGACATGCACTTAGGGCTCAGTTCCCGGAACCGATCACCTTAGCCCCACACTCGGTTGAGAGACTTCTTGCGGCCAGTAACATAGCTGGAGCGTTGTCCTCCATATACTTTAGGCTCACCTGTGCTGGGGGCACTGGTGCTGACAGAGCATTCAGTGCCTGGCAAAGGGATATACCAAACCTGACGGAGGAGGATTGGTCCGAGGGCCTGCAGCAGTACATCCCCCTTATGATAGCTGCCAGGGACCGATTCGTTCAAATCAAGTTTCTTCACAGGGTGTACTACACGCCACAGCGGCTCTCGGTCATCTATCGCCTGGCGGACGATCGGTGTCCGCGCTGCCAGGAGGGTGCAGGTAACTTTATCCATATGGTCTGGAGTTGCTCTCGGATACAGATGTTTTGGCAGGAGGTGACTGCTGACATCAGATCACTTAGTGGTGTTTCCGTCGGACTGGACCCCCTGATCCTTCGTTTGGGTATAACTGACAACCTCCCCACTAACACACATACAAAACTTTTTATTTTTTATTGTGTGTATTATGCTAGGAAAACCATTCTGATTAATTGGAAAATGCCTGAGCCACCCCGAATCTCGGCATGGAAGAAACTGGTGAATGACACGCTCCCAATGTACAAGCTGACGTACATGGGTCGCAACTGTCCTAAAAAGTTTCTGAAAATATGGTCAAGTTGGGTTGAGGCCAGACACCTCACGGTGTAGATCGTGGTTTGTGGATATGACACTGATTCCTCCCCTCCCTCCCCCTGGGTTGGTACTAATTGGTATTACATTTCTGTTCCCCCCCCTAGAAGCTGAATAGGTAGATGGATGGTCCTGTTGGCGGGGTGTATAAGTGCCCTATGACTAGGTGTAGCAACACTATATTATATAACTGATATGTTTGATTATATGCCTCCTGTTCAAGTGCTGACCTAGTTGTACTCTGTTAGATGCCATTCTTTTTCTGTGTATTGTCCACAGCTTTCTCACATGTACAACAATATTTTTCTTCTAATAAAATTCCTTCTGTTAAAAAAAAAAAAGAAAAACTCGGTTTATACTCGAGTATATACGGTATGCGTTTTGTGTAAATAAAGTGGATTGATATAATGCTTTGGCTAAATATAGATATATACAATATATCGCAAAAGTGAGTACACCCCTCAAATTTTTGTAAATATTTTCTTCTATCTTTTCATGTGACAACACTGAAGAAATTACACTTTTCTACAATGTAAAGTAGTGAGTGTACAGCTTGTATAACAGTCTAAATTTGCTGTTCCCTCAAAATAACTCAACAGACAGCCATTAATGTCTAAACCGCTGGCAACAAAAGTGAGTACACCCCTAAGTGAAAATGTCCAAATTGGGTCAAAAGTGTCAATATTTTGTGTGGCCACCATTATTTTCCAGTACTGCCTTAACCCTCTTGGGCATGGAGTTCACCAGAGCTTTACAGGTTGTCACTGGAGTCCTCTTCCCCTCCTCCATGACGACATCACCGAGATGGTGGATGTTAGAGAACTTGCGCTCCTCCACCTTCTGTTTGAGGATGCCCGACAGATACTCAATAGAGTTTAGGTCTGGAGACATGCTTGGCCAGTCCATCACCTTTACCCTCAGCTTCTTTAGCAAGGCAGTGGTCGTTGTGGAGGTGTGTTTGGGGTCGTTATCATGTTGGAATACTGCCCTGCGGGGAGGGCATCATGCTCTGCTTCAGTATGTCACAGTACGTGTTGGCATTCATATGTATGGTCTTGCCCTCCATGCGGCAGCTCAGTTTCAGGGTCTTGGCAATCTTCTTATAGCCTAGGCCATCTTTATGTAGAGCAACAATTCTTTTTTTCAGATCCTCAGAGTTCTTTGCCATGAGGTGCCATGTTGAAATTCCAATGACCAATATGAGAGAGTGAGAGCGATAACACCAAATTTAACACACCTGCTCCCCATTCACATCTGAGACCTTGTAACACTAACGAGTCACATGGGAGGGAAAATGGCTAATTGGGCCCAATTTGGACATTTTCTTTTAGGGGTGTACTCACTTTTGTTGCCAGCGGTTTAGACATTAATGGCTGTGTGTTGAGTTATTTTGAGGGGACAGCAAATTTACACTGTTATACACTACTTTACATTGTAGCAAAGTGTAATTTCTTTAGTGTTGTCACATGAAAGATATAATAAAATATTTACAAAATGTAAGGGGTGTACTCACATTTGTGAGATGCTGTATATCTATATACTGTATATATTTATATTACATGTATATGTAGATTTAGGACTAGACATGTGCAATTCGTTTTTTTCCGAATTAGTTTTTTAACAAATTCGTTTATTTGGAAATATCAGAACTAATGAAAACTCATTTAACAAATGTTTCCCAATATTTGTGAATTTGAATATATTGAAAATTCGTAAGTTTGTAAATTCGTAAGTTCAAAAATTCATAAATTCAAACTGTGAAATTCCAAGAATTCGAAAATCTGAAATAATAACTACCGTATTTATCGGCGTATAACACGCACCCTAACTTTAAGAGGGAAGTTTCAGGAAAAAAACTTTCCACAGCCCCCTGCGTATAACACGCAGACACAGTTTACCCTCTATTTTCAGGGTAAAAAAGTGAGTGTTATACGCCAATAAATACAGTAACTAATAATAACTTAACTATTACTAATTATTAAATTATAGTTATTGGAATTTCTTTTCAAATTTGTCTGTTGGTGAACGTAAAGAATACGAATTTATCCAAAGTTATGACTTATCCAAAATAACGAATGCCGTATCTAAACGAATGGAATGTAGCAAATTCATAATAATAAATAACAATCAAAACATTTTACTCATATTATTATTATTATTATTATTATTTATTATTAATTTGTTCCATTCCATTTGTTTAGATGCGGAATTCGTTATTTTGGATAATTAGGAACTTCGGATAAATTCATATTCACTAACAGGCAAACTTGAAAGAAAACTCCAATCCCTATAATTTAATAGTTAGTTATTATTAGTTAGATAGTTATTCTTTCAAATTTTCAGGTTTTCTTTCTTATTTTCAGATTGTCAAATTTACGAATTTTTGATTTTATGAATTTACGAATTATTAAATTGCGACAATAACAAATGTCCGGAAAAACGAAAAAAAACAAAAACGAATGGAATGAAAACAAACACATTTTTGGGCAGTGCACAGGTCTATTGAGGAATCTGAGTGAATTTGTAGCGCTATGTATTAATGTAATGTGAAAAGACACCAAATAATGTATACAGGGTATAACCATAAAATAATAATGTACATGAAAACAATCAGTCCATATAAAAATTCAACGTGATGAATTGTCTATCGTGGGTAAATAACATAGTGAAGATGTCATGAGATTGAATGAACCATCCCAACGAGAATCTTCAGATGAGAGATGTAATTATGAATGTCCTTACTGGAACCGTTGGACCCGACTGTCGTACGACAACAGGTCAATCGAGCTTAGGGTATCCAACCAGCTGGTCAATGGGACTGTCAGCGAGGATCCAAGAAGAAGTGTAATGCACCTCCCTGGTGTCCAGAAGACGTCAACCCGAGGTGAGGTCAATGAGCCCGATATTCCTCAGCCGAAGGTGACTCCAATGAAGGTATCTCAACCATGGAGTAGGTAGAGAAATCGTGAGATCCACCAAACATATGAAAACAGCTCGGTTCAGGCAAGCAACAACCCTTAGTAGGGTAATGGGGACCAGCTGGCGACACTCAAAAAATGTTTCCTCCACAGAGCATGCAAAGAAAAAAAGAGATTAAGGAAATTGAGGAGTCCACATCTACTAAGTCAATGTTTGGTTTTGTACAATAATGTGTTTGTACTAAAATGTATTATTTTTTTTATTTTTTTAAATATGCTTTTAATAAACAGCTGTGAAAATATTGTTTGCCATAAAAAAATCGCAACTGCCACCATTTCCTTCTCCAGGGCCTCTGCTTTCAAAAATATATACACTTTAGGAATGCTAAGTAATTTTTTTGCAAATAAATGCTGATTTTTACATGTGTGTGAAAAATGTAAAAATTGCCCCAGAGCCGAAGTGGTTAAAACCCAAGCACCAGGAAGAATGACTTGCAGGGAAGGTTGGGTGAAAGTCATATTCCCTGTATTATAAATATATTGGGTATTTAAAATGCAAATCTCGCTACAGGTCCTAATGTGCTCTAGGTAAGAGCATTGACTTTTTATCAAAGGCATCAAATAGACAACAGAAAATTGTCCTTCACTTCAAAATTTCTAAAGCAAATCTTGTGTTGAAGTGTGGAAGAACTGGTATAATATATCTATATAATAGAATATCTTTCTTTCTGGAAGAATTCTTCCACAGATGTATTCCTTGCTACTCATAAAAGTTCAATCTTGCGCATTGTAATAGGCGCGGTACAACAGACTGTAAACAAAAAGTCTGACTGCCAAGCATTGTCAGTCCCTCGGTGACACGCACCGAAATGTCATGTCTGTTCTATAAGTGGATGGCGGTTTCTCAGGAAATTCCATTATCAAGTAAAGCATGTGTTGTGAAAAAATGCAACTGCCAAAAAACATATTTATTAAAGGGGCATTCCAGAATACATAGAAAAGCCTGACTTCGGGGATAGTGTAAAGGAGAATTATGTAACTTATATAAGGTTTTTATTTTTGTCAGCAATAAAATATATTTTCTTTAGAAGAGTGGAGAAGGCTTAAATATAACCACATTTTTTTTTAATCGTTCCCCTGCCCTACACACACACACACGTAATTAAAAACATAAAAAAAAATGAATAATTTAAATCAGTTACTAATGATTAAAAATCATGTGTATCTTTCCTCAGCTCTTCTGGTGATCAGTGATGTCACAGGTCATACTTCTTCACCAGTGGCAACAATGCTTACTGCAAGAGTGGCACTGTCTGGTGGCCCCCATGCAGGGTGGGCAGAAGACAAGGTGGGAACCAGGTCTCATCAGGGAAGCAGCTGTCTGATTGGATGCTGCTGCCCTGACTGACCTAGAGGCCATCTTTGATGTGGGCAGTGCTTATAAAAAGCACTGTCCCCTTCAGGTTGGTGGTTGGTTTCCTATTCTGCATGGTGGGTAGGACAGGGACAGATCTCCTGCTAGCTAGGGACAGTTTGATTAGCATAAGGTTAGTTTCCTGTGGAGGAGGGCAGGATAGGGACTGTCGCTGTGTGTCAAGCAGTAGCCCTTCTGTTAAAGGACCTGGCTTCCTATCTGCTTCCGAGTCGCCTCCCCTATCAGATGCTGTTGTGTGTCTACAGTGTGAACTACTACTCCTTGTCTTGTTCATTGTTGAGTGTTCCAATCTGCCATGGCCATGTCTGCATATTTGCTGTTTCTCTCAAATTTAATAAGTTAGCACACCTTTCTGCAGCAAGCAGTTTCAGGTGAGTTCACTTCCCCTGTGAGCCATGAGCCTGGGCCACACCTACATGCAAGCAAAGTTCAGTGCAGTAGTACCCTGAGCTAAGACTGGCAGGATGAAGCACCTTCTTGGGGTGGATCTCTAACAACCTGGAATCAGAGGAAGTGGGCTGAATGACACTGGAAGTCTTATATTTACCCTTTGAACAACAATAACCTACCCCATGTGTCATAGCAATCAAGAGCTTGCTTTAGCTATTTTCTCTGTAAAATTTTGCGGGCGCGGTGGAGTGTCGCAGGGTTTTTTGGCTGGGCAGTGGGGTTGTGTGACCTACCTGACACACATACCCTGACCTACATACACTGACCTACATGTCAGTGTGTGTGTATGTATGTATGTCAGTGTGTGTATGTATGTCAGAGTGTGTGTGTGTATGTATGTCAGTGTGTGTGTTTATGTATGTCAGTGTGTGTGTGTATGTGTGTGTGTGTGTGTATGTAGGTGTGTGTGTGTGTGTGTGTGTATGTCAGTATGTGTGTGTGTATGTCAGTATGTGTGTGTGTATGTATGTCAGTGTGTGTGTGTATGTATGTCAGTGTGTGTGTGTGTGTATGTAGGTGTGTTTGTGTGTATGTCAGTGTGTGTGTGTGTATGTATGTCAGTGTGTGTGTGTATGTAAGTGTGTGTGTGTGTATGTATGTCAGTCTGTGTGTGTACGTAGGTGTGTGTGTATGTCAGTGTGTGTGTGTATGTATGTCAGTGTGTGTGTGTGTATATGTCAGTGTGTGTGTATGTATGTCAGTACACACACTGACACACTGACATACACACACTGACACACTGACATACACACACTGACACACACACACACACTGACACACACTGACGTGTAAGTCAGTGTGTGTAAGTCAGTGTGTGTATGTATGTCAGTTACACATGCCATGAGATCAGCATGTAAGGAAGCTCTTAGCATGTCTTTCAGGGTTGTTTCTGACACATGACCTACATACAGTGACCTGACCTACATACACTGACCTGACCTACATACACTGACCTTGACCTACATACACTGACATGACCTACATACACTGACATGACATACATACACAGTCACTCACTGACCTACCTCAGCCGTGGTGTGCGGCGCTGGGGCGCCCAATGTGCCCATCATAGTCAAAATGCAGCCAGATGAGGAGCCGAGGAGGAGAGGAGAGCTGCCGAACTGAGCGCTGAGCAGGGAGCGGGGATGTGGCGTGGCACATTGTAATTCCTGCCTTCTGAGCTTGCAGCGCCTATGATGGATGTCACACGTCCCACTGTCCCGGCATTGGACCAGGGGGACATCCATCATAGGCGCTGCAGGCTCCAGAAGGCGGGACCTGCTATGTTTCTCGGCCACACTCAGCCACACTCAGCGGCGCTCGGCGGCTGTCAGAATAAGAATGGTCACTGCTCAGCGACACTCGGGGCTAATAATAATAAAAAACGCATGCCTGAGACTCTGGGCTTTTCGGGTACCCATTCGGGGCTCCAGCCTCCCCAGCCCACCCCTAACGACGCCCCTGCCAATAAGAACACTGCTGACAGGTATTGCTTACTCTATCCAAAAAAAAAAAAAAGTTTTGCCTTTAGTTCCACTTTAATTCTAAATTGATTAGCTATAAAGGCTTTTAAAATTGTCACCTATTGCCAATTTTGGGTATTGTGTTTGTTTCATGGGCGAACCTTTTGCTGGCTTGACATGTTTGGTATCTGTCTATTCGACAAAGTCTCATCTTTTAAATGTTACAAAAAAATGTGTAATTACATTTGTTTTACTGAACTAAACTTACATTAGGTGTATTTTTTACTGAAAACATAGATCAGAAATATTGCAACTATCATGTTTTTATTTTACGGCTTTTATTTTAAAGCTGCTTTCAGAAATGTATAAACTTGTGGGGGGTTTAGGGGTAAATCATCAGACCTTCAGTCCTTTTGTTTCATTTTTTTTCTTTCTTTTTCCTTCAGTAGCAATAGTCTTCAGAACTAAATTGTGCAATGGTGGAAGGTTATCTGAAGGGTTAGGCAGACAAGGTATCATTGTCCTTCTGCACCTATAGAATGCAACAATTACAAAAGTGCTGTGAAGGAGAACATCTCTAAATACAAAGCACATCAAACCTTGACAAGGAGGCTACTGCAGTAGAATAACAAGCTTTGTTCCCTTCCTGTCAAATAAGAACAGGAAAATGAGGCTACACTAGATACTGGCTCATAAAAACTGACAGATTAGAGATCGGATAAACTCACCTGTCCCTCTAATGTAATTTTCGGATGGCAGGGTCAGGATTTGGTGTATGCATCATCCATGGATCTCTCCTGTCTTATCAATGATTCAGGTGGTTGTGCTGTAATGGTGGGGCTGTCAAGTCAACATGGAACAAAATTTCAACAGAATATATTCAGCACCTTGCTAAATCCTTGTTGGGAAGATTTAAGTATAACTAAAGGTAAAACTTTGTGTTTCGTTTTGGATAGAGTGGAGAGGGATTCGAACACCAGTCAGTTTTTATTGCTATCTGTGCCCCACGTTGGGGAGATTCACCCTCTCTTCATCGGTCCTCTTATCTTCAAAAGTGAAAGTAAAAAGAAAATCCTAAATTTTTGGTTGTCCCCAGAACAGTAATGCCGCGTACACACGGCCGTTTTTAATGTCATTGAAAAAAACGAAGTTTTTCTCGACGTGATTCTTCTCAAGCCTGCCTTGCCTACACACTATCGTGAAAAAAAATGCTTGAGCAAAGCGCGGTGACTTACAACACGTACGACGGCACTATAAAGGGGAAGTTCCATTCGGATGGTGCCACCCTTTGGGCTGCTTTTACTGATCCTCGTGTTAGTAAAGTTTGGTGAGAGCCGATTCGCGTTTTTTAGCCTTGCGCTCTTCAGACCGTTACAGCGCGACGAATGTGCTATCTCCATTATGAACGCTAATTTTACCAGAACGAGCGCTCCTATCTCATAACTTGCTTCTGAGCATGCGCATTTTTTTCACGTCGTTAAAGCCTACACACGGACGTTTTTCATGATGAGAAAAACGACAACGTGAAAAACGATGTGAAAAAATAGAGCAGGTTCTAATTTTTTTCAGGCCATTTTTCACGTCGTTAAAAATGCTCTGGAGCCTACACACGATCGTTTTTAATGACCAATTTAAAAAATGGCATTTTTCATGTCATGAAAAACGGTCGTGTGTACGCGGCATAATAGATATGACATCTTCTAATGAGGACACTAGTTCTGGTGGCAATCACAGATTCCTTCACTTTGAATACCTTTAGCCTCACTTCCCGTTTTGGCTATGGGACAGGAAATCCCTTTGTCAGGTCACCTGTGGCCAGATGACAGGTGCACACCATAGGGGGACAGGAGTGCACCACAAGATAGTGAACCCTATATCTGACTGCTGCGGATAGGAAACTGGGTGGTTGTGGAAAGCAGGACCAGAGGAGAACAACCGGGATCCTACAGGAAGCTAGAGCCAAGATTCCCCAGGGCGCGGAGTCTAAGACCCAGCAGGTCTTCTCCAGAGCCTCTAGTGGTGAGGATGTTACGCTGCAGGCTAGGTCCAGGTCGCGGCCCCTAGAGTCTCCTAGCTCACGCCCCGTAGGGTAAGGGGAAAAGAGGGGAAGCAGCAGCACAAGATACAAGAATAACGAATAACAAGCCAAAGGTCAAGGGTCACAAGCAAACAAGGATAACAAAGAACAAGCCGAAGGTCAAGGGTCACAAGCAGACAGGGATAGTCGGGGACAAGCCAATAACGCAACAGAGAGACAGACGTAGCACACGGCAGGCAGGAACCCAAACACACAATGCTTAACAAACACGTTGATCAGCAATGCAGACTTGCAGTGCACAAGTTAATATAGTGTTCTGTGATAGGGCCTGGGGTGGAGTCAGGCTGGGAGGAGATTATAAAGGAAGCCAGGTGAAAGGGTTCTGGCCTCTAAGAACAACACATGAGGAGGAAAGGTAAGATGGCAGACAGACATTAATGCATATCCATGACAGTACCCTCCCTCTTATGGGCCCTCCCCCTCCCCCACCTGGGCCCAGGCTTAAAGGGAAATCTCAGATGAAACCTCCTCAACAGATGAGGTGCAACAACCTCAGATGCAGCGATCCAAGACACCTCCTCAGGACCAAAACCTCTCCAATGCACAAGGTACTGAAGAATGCCTCTGCAGAGCCGAGAATCCAGATCTTGTCTAACCTCGTACTTAAGATTATCCTCAGAGACCAAAAACGAGGTAGGGAGATGACGAGAAGATTTACTGAGGACCAAAGGCTCTCTAGGAATAAGCAAGGGCATGAGAGGATCAACAGGAATCTGAGGAGGGTCCCCCAGACCCTTAAAGATGAACTGGGCATCTAGCACAGGACCATCAGACTGGGCAGATGTCAGTGGAACCCTGAAGTCAGGTTGGTTAGAAGGTGACATGTCACAGGAGTCAAGCTGAAAAGCTGAAAGACAAGCAGAGCGTCCCGAATAAGAAAAAGTAGGAGGCTCACTGGGCATAGGCTGGACTGGCATAACTAGTACAGAGGCCGAGTGAATAGCAGATTCAGGTGTAGCGACTACCTGAATCGCATCGCAAGACGTAGCGACTGCAGAACTTGTAGACAAGCTAGCCTGGCTGCGCGTCCAAGGGTGATTAGGGACAGACAAATGTAAATGGTTATGCAACCTGGTATGAATGACGGGCTCAGGTTCACAGGGGGCAACCTTGGGTAGGCAGGACGAGGAACAGGAGGAACCCCAAGCCAGGATCTGTCCAGTAGTCCAGTCAATGTGAGGAGAATGGAGCCATAACCATGGGAGACCCAAAATGATAGGAGTTGAGGCCTTGGGTAAGATAAGGAAGGATATCCACTCCTGGTGGAGTGTCCCTACCGACATCTTAACAGGGAGGGTCTGGAAGCGGATAGGTCCCCCTGGGAGAACAGTACCATCAATCGCCAAGACCACCAATGGCGTGGTGAGGGGCAAAAGAGAAAGTCTCATGGACGATGCAATTTCCCAGTCCATGAAATTACCAGCAGCTCCGGAATCCAGATAGGCTGAGACCGAATGAGAAGAAGCACCAACATGAAGGGACACAGAAAGCAGAAGACGAGAAGGGGAAGGTAATATTTCTTAGTCCAATACTCCACTTTCCAGATGTATTATACCCGATTGTTTTTCCGGACAAAGAGAGCAAGTGTCACGAAAATGACCTTTGCCCCCACAGTAGAGACACAGGCCTAGAGTTCTGCGCCTAGCATGTTCCTCTGGGGATAGCCTGGTCCGGCCAAGCTGCATGGGTTCCTCAGCTGGCAGGAGATGCTCCACGGGTCGAGGGGAGGGGAGCTCAGGCTGACTAAGGACCAAGGAGTGCTGGTGTCGCTTTTCTAGGGTCCTTTCCTGAAAGCGAATATCGATCTGGTTACACAAGGAGATAACTCCGTCCAGATCAGTGGGGATGGTTCTTCCTGCTAATTCATCCTTCACTCTATCAGAAAGGCCATGCAAAAAGGTTGCGACTAAGGCCTCATTGTTCCAGCTCAACTCAGCCGACAGTATGCGGAAATGAAGGGCATACTGTCCCACTGAAGCAGACTCTTGGCGGAGACGTAGAAGGGCGCTGGCCGCTGAAGAGACACGAGCCGGTTCTTCAAAGATATTCCGAAAAAGTTTCAAGAAGCCAGACAGGCTAGAAACCACTGGATCATTCAGTTCCCACAGAGGGGCTGCCCAGGCTAAAGCTTCACCGGAGAGGAGGGAAATGATATAGGCTACCTTTGCCCTATCAGACAGAAAGTTTTGAGGCTGAAGCTCAAAATGAATCGTGCATTGGCTAAGGAACCCCCTGCAGGCCTTGGAGTCCCCAGAGAAATGGGACGGAGCTGGCAGTTGTAGTGAATGTGTGGCTGCGACTGGTGCGATAGGTACAGCCGCTGGTTGTACTTGAGGTTGCGGATTCGGGGTTCCCAAGGAGGCCTGAAGCTGCTCGAATCGAGAAGCCAGATCCTGGAGGAATCGCATCACCTGAGTCTGATTAGATTCCTGGGTTTCAAGTCTGCGGACTATGCCCCGCAATGGATCATCCGCGGGGAGCCGGATGTCAGCCGGGTCCATGGCTGATCAAACTGTCAGGTCACCTGTGGCCAGATGACAGGTGCACACCGTAGGGGGACAGGAGTTCACCACAAGATAGTGAACCCTATGGCTGACTGCTGCGGATAGGAAACTGGGTGGTTGTGGAAAGCGGGACCAGAGGAGCACAACCGGGATCCTACAGGAAGCTAGAGCCAAGATTCCCCAGGGCGCGGAGTCTAAGACCCAGCAGGTCTTCTCCAGAGCCTCTAGTGGTGAGGATGTTACGCTGCAGGCTAGGTCCAGGTCGCGGCCCCTAGAGTCTCCTAGCTCACGCCCCGTAGGGTAAGGGGAAAAGAGGGGAAGCAGCAGCACAAGATACAAGAATAACGAATAACAAGCCCAAGGTCAAGGGTCACAAGCAAACAAGGATAACAAAGGACAAGCCGAAGGCCAAGGGTCACAAGCAGACAGGGATAGTCGGGGACAAGCCAATAACGCAACAGAGAGACAGATGTAGCACGCGGCAGGCAGGAACCCAAACACACAATGCTTAACAAACACGTTGATCAGCAATGCAGACTTGCAGTGCACAAGTTAATATAGTGTTCTGTGATAGGGCCTGGGGTGGAGTCAGGCTGGGAGGAGATTATAAAGGAAGCCAGGTGAAAGGGTTCTGGCCTCTAAGAACAACACATGAGGAGGAAAGGTAAGATGGCAGACAGACATTAATGCATATCCATGACACCCTTCAATGGGACAGAAATGGCAAAAAAAAACAAAAACTTACAGGTGTTCTAACTCTTCCCTTACTCTATCCAAAATTAATAAAAAGTTTAGCCTTTTAGTTCTATCTTTTATTATTATAGCAAAACAGTGTCCAATCTACTGGAAGATCAGCGACTCTGTCACCAACTTGCAAATGTAGGTAAAGCAAAGAATGATCTAGCATAGAAAAATCATGCATTTTCTTGCATTGTTGTTTTTCTGTTCCATAAAAAAATAGTATTTGATTTGCAATGTGTCTTTGTACTGGCTAGAGATGGTTACTAGTCAATTCTCTAGCACATCCCCCTCTTCTCTTACATATCATAGTCTTCTCCTTTTCTGGGAATGTCTACATACTTTCTGTGCTGGTCCAGCTCTTTGTATAGCTTTTTTTTTAGGGCTGATGGGGGAGAAGCAAAGGGGACTATTATTGAACATTGTCGCCAAGACAGTAAATGAGAGGAAATCCAAAAATTCTTAGTAGCCGTGAGTACCAGGAAAAATATACTATAGAGACATGTTCTTATACCCAAAAATAGGAATTATGTTTCCCCCATATATCCTGCATGTTAAATGCTTACCTCCTTTCTACAGAGGTTCTGCTGGACCAGTTGTTCTACTCACATGTGCTGCTGGCTTCACCTATGAGTATTGCCTGCCCTACTGTGGATTTATATCCTTTTCCCTTCTATCTGGTTCATGTACCAGTCTTCTCTATATATAGACATGCTCAGTGCAGCTCATGTTGCTTAAGCAACTTCCTAGATTCTCTCTGCTCCTGCTTTCCTGCATATTACTTGTATTCTGTGTCTGACTTCCCATGTACTGATCCCACTCCATCTACCGTTATTACCTGCTGGCCTCATCCCCTAACCCCGGCTTGTTTCCCAGATCCTCTTCTGTCTCCTTCCAACTGTATTCTGCACCTGCGAGTGGTCTCCATATCTTCAGCTGGGCATACTGTAGGGCCACAACCTGGTTCCAGTCCGCTGTAAGTCTATCCTCACCATTAGAGGCCCTGGTGAAGAAGCAGGCTTGGTTTTAGACACTCCACCCTAAGTTGGCCTTCTACAAGGGCTCACCACCATAGAAGCCTAACAGCGGACTGCACACCAACTACCCATATGCTTAAGTTTGAGGAAACAAGCCCCAAAAATAGTTATCAATCACAAAAGCTGTCAGTAATCTTGTGCAGCAAATGCTAATTCCTGTGTGGCAAGAGCTCTTTTTCATGCGCATGTTTAGGGTTGTGAGCGTAGAAGCCTAATTAGACATGCATACATGGGCATAACCACAGATCCTGGTACCTAATGGCCAATTTAAACCAAGGGTCCGTATAGCCTCAGTGCTGAATTGTCTTCTCATGAAAGTGGTCTGAGTGGCTCATTAGCCGCTGGATCGCTTTCCGAATCCCCCCCGCCGCTCGCTGGTGTTTCACAGGCTTACCGGTTTACCCCGCGCACCTGAGAAACAATCCTATGGTGTGGCCGGCTTGTCACAGAGGCAATGAGAGACTAGTTTGTCACTCATTGCCTCTATGGCCTTGGAGGACCGTAGCGATATGTCACTTCCGGTCAAGGGTGGAAGTAAACAAGTGTTTTTCTTTTAAAGCAAATGATTTAAAAAAATATGTTTTTGATCTTTTGCTTTTAAAAGGTAAAGGAGAGATTTGGGGGTCTTTTTGACACCAGATTTCTCCATTAAAAAAGACCTGACATCCTTATTTCTATTACAAGGGATATTTACATTCCTTATAATAGGAATAAAAGTGATAAAAAAAAAATTTAAGGGATAGTGTAAAAATAAAAATATATATAAAAAAAAATGCATGTTCTGCGTGCTTGCACGCAGAATATGCATATATATATAAGTCGAGCACACATATGTAAACAGTGTTCACACCACACATGTAAGGTATCACCATGGACATTAGAGCAAGAGCAATAATCCTAGCAACAAACCTCCTCTGTAACTCCAAACAGATAACCTGTAAAAAATGTAAATCATTGCCTATGGAGATTTTTAAATACCATAGTTTGTCGTCATTCCACGAGCGTGCGCAGTTTTAAAGCATGACCGGTTAGGTATCTATTTACTCAGTGTAATATAATTTTTTGCAAATAAAATTGGGATATATATTGTTTCCCAAAAAAATGCGTTTGAAAAATCGCTGCACAAATACCGTGTGACATAAAAATTACAACATTCGTCATTTTATTCCCTATGGTCTCTGCTAAAAAAATATATAATGTTTGGAGGTGTTGGGGATTTCAGAACCGGACGGCTTGGGAACTTCCTACGAAGCCTCGGGAACACACAGAGACATCTCACACAAGGTAGAGTCAAAGCATGTTCGGTTTATTCAGGGTATTTCCAGAGGTTATATACAGTTT
Organism: Rana muscosa; assembly: GCA_029206835.1. Lineage (NCBI taxonomy): Eukaryota > Metazoa > Chordata > Amphibia > Anura > Ranidae > Rana > Rana muscosa. The sequence goes on along the minus strand of JARGYO010005626.1, from coordinate 187,055,069 downwards.
GATACAGTTTGATCAATAGGGGGATTGGCTTCAGGTTAGTTTCAATATGACTCAAAGTCTCATGATACTTTTGACAAACAACACAAGTCAGGCTGTTCTCACGAGAAACTTATTTCTTCAGAGTCAGGCATATCTAAGCATGTCTGAACAAACAAGATATTATGACTAAAAGTCACACACAGTTACATGAAAAACAAGGAAAAATATACAGCATAAAAACACCATTAACCCTTCAGGGGGTTATAAGTAATTTTCTAGCAAAAAATACTGATTTAAACTTGTAAACAGAAAGTGCTAGAGAACACCTGGTCTTCAAGTGGATAAAGCAGCAATCTCCAGGCCAAAAGAAAACAATTGGTACTTGGCTTTTTGAATGTTGATGGCAAAATTGTCATATTTTTACAAAAAACTAAATTGCAATGCAATGATTACATCTTCCAGAGCCAAAACAATGGACACAAACTGACAACCTAAATAGGTTTACATACATAAGTAAAACTACAAAATGAGGAAAAACATTTTAAAATAGGCCATCTATACTGTAAATACACAAAAGTTTTTTTTTTTTTTTTAAACAATTAAAATAAAAGCTTCCACTTCCAACTGCTTATATTTCCTCCTTTTTACAAAGATTCTCCATTGTTATTCCGTGGAAAATTATTTTCAGACAGGGAAGGGAATCAGTCGACTCGATTGTGATTCACATGTCTAAAGCATCCTAACATTGCAGATGGAAATATTATGAAAGAAACAATCAAGTTGGAATTGATGGTTGTTTCCTTTCTGAATGCTTAGAAATTTGCGAGGTTTTTCCTCCCCGCTCTCTTTTTGTTTTGCAGGTTGTCAGTAAAATAGCACAGGTGCTAAATAATGGAAACAAACGTAATCCTGAAAAAAGCCTCTGGCTAACGCCGGTTATTACCAGCCGAGGAATTGTTCTACGGTTAAAGTGACAGTACCTTGAATAACGAAAAACAAACAAAAACTCCTGCGCACAAGTACAAAACCGGACAGTCTGAACAGATTGATGACACTTGGCTTTGCTGCCTTCACGGATAGGGGTATCCTAGCAGTAAAAAACAAGAAGAAAAAAGAAAGGTCAGCCCTGAGCTCTGAGGAAGAGGACTTGTCCTCGAAACGCGTCAGTCGGCAGTGATCTTTGTCAATCCCTCCATGACCGATCTGAGTGGGTTCGTTTCTGGACGCATTGCTGTGACCTTGTGGCTTTTTGAAACGCATGTTTTTAATGTTTGTTTGTAAGTAGGATTCTTTTATTTCATTTTAATAAATTTATCCAACGGTAATGCACGAGGCTGGTGCGCCTTTCTTTTTTCTTCTTGTTTTTTAAAGTGACAGTACACCTGGGAAGGTAAGCTTTTTGCTCCAGCTTGAGATAACATCCTGTAAGTTGGAATGGGTGCCAGTGTAGGATGGATGAAATTTTAACCACTTCCATACCGGGTGTCAGGGAAATTCCCCGTCTGTTGTCACCAATCTGCGCTCAGTGCGCATGCGCGGCAAAACGGCGCATCGGCGCATGCGCGTGCGTGGCGGGATGGCGCTTTGGCGTGCTCGGGTGCGCGCACCGGCGCAACGACGAATGCGCGTGCGCAATAGCTCGCCAATGGGACTACAGGCGGGCCTATTTAAACAGACGCAGTAACACTATCTGGTTGCTGGTTTGTCAGCTTTACTGTGTTTCTTGTGCCTGAAAGAAGTTAAAGTTCTCCTGCTGTGACCCGGACCGGATTTGACTACGCTTCTGCTTCTCCTGAACCTGACCCCTTGGCTTGCTAAACGGACTTCTACCTCTCTCCTTGTGCTTGACCCTCGGCCTGTGACCCGGATCTGCTGCCTGTCTCCAGCCCTCTACCTTCTGCCTGTACCCTGGACTTCTTGCCTAACCCGACTATACTGGTGCTTCCTGCTAAACTCCTAAACGGACTTGTGCCTTGCTACTGGTTGCTGTTTGACCCTGTCTACCATTGGTGTTTGACTCCTGGCCTGTTCTTCAGACTCATCCCTGCTAGATTCTTCAGCAAGACACCTCTACCTGCTGGTGGCCAGTGCTCCCTCGTGCTGTCCTCTCCCTGTCTCACCTCCAGGGGGCGGAGTGCGCTTGGGTGCAAGGGTGAACCACTCTCGGCATCTCGGCCTCGGTAAGTACGTAGCCTGATACCGGGTCATTGTAAAATGACGCCGGCAGGAACCCTCTCTCCCTCCGGGTGGACGCCATATGACGTCCTGGGTTTGAGGGGGGATATCTGAATGATGCCTGCAGCTAGAGGCATCATTCAGGTATCCTTGTTTTCAGCCGGCGATTCTGCGCACCATAAGAACGCCATCCGGTGCTTCTCCGGGCTCTCCTGTGCCATCGGGGACCTGGAGAGAATCGTCCGGTGCCGGTGGTGGGTCACGTGACGAGCATAGAGATGACTAGTGACATCTCTATGACCGTCGGTGGCCCGGGCGCGATGTGATGATGTCACGCCCGGGTCCTCAGATGTAAACAAAGCCGCCATTGCGGCTAGTAAGTATGAGATCGGTGAAAAAAAAATCACGATCTCATGCTTTCCAGCCTGGAGGAGAGATGTGGGGTCTTATTGACCCATAAAGAGGACCTGTCACACACATTCCTATTACAAGGGATGTTTACATTCCTTGTAATAGGAATAAAAGTGTAAAAAAAAAAAAAAAGTGTAAAAAAAACTAAGTAAAAAAAAAAAAAAAATGTTAAAACGCCCCTGTCCCCAATAGCTCGCACTCAGAAGTGAACGCACACGTAAGTCCCGCCCACATATGTAAACACAGTTCAAACCACATATGTGAGGTATCGCCGCGTGCGTTAGAGCGCGTGCAACAATTCTAGCGCTAGACCTCCTCTGTAACTCTAACCTGGTAACCTGTAAAAATTTTCAAAGCGTCGCCTATGGAGATTTTTAAGTACCGAAGTTTGGCACCATTCCATGAGCGTGCGCAATTTTAAAACGTGACATGTTAGGTATCTTTTTACTTGGCGTAACATAAGCTTTCATATTTTACAAAAAAATTGGGCTAACTTTGCTGTTTTGTTATTTTTCAATTCATGAAGCCATTTTTTTTTTCCAAAAAAAAAGGCGTTTGAAAAATTATTGCGCAAATACCGTGCAAGATAAAAAGTTGCAACAACCGTCATTTTATTCCCTAGGGTGTCTGCTAAAAAAACATATATAATGTTTGGGGGTTCTGAGTAATTTTCTAGCAAAAGAATGATGATTTGTACATGTAGGAGAGAAGTGCCAGAATAGGCCCGGTATGGAAGTGGTATAAAAAGCCCTGTATGGAAAGGGTTAATTAAAGTCAAAGTTAAGATATAGACTGGTGATTAGGTTTTTTCCCATAAAAAGAGGCTATGTTATTCTTTTTTTGCTTGTGCAGTACCAAAAAGCAAACATTTTAATATTAATGTATTACTAGAATGTGAACACAAAATGTATTATGTCTCCCTTGGAAATATATTACCAAAAGTATTGGGACGCCTGCATGTGAACTTTATATTCAATATGTCTTTATTAAGTTTTAACAAGTTGACATAGAGGAAACAAAAGGTCATTTGGTCCCAATAAGACTAGAACGAGTGAACTTTATTGGCACCCCAGCCTTAGTCCAGAGGATTTAATATTGAGTTGGCCTACCCATTGCAGCTATAACAGCTTCAACTTTTCGGTAAAGGTTGTCCACAAGGTTTAGGAGTGTCTATGGGAATGTTTGACCATTCTCCAAGAAGCGCATTTGTGAGGTCAGGCACTGATGTTGGACAAGAAAGCCTGGCTCGCAGTCTCCGCTCTAATTCACCCCAAAAGGTGTTCTATCGGGTTGCATTTAGGTCTCTGTGCAGGCCAGTGAAGTTCCTCTACCCCAAACTCGCTCATCCGTGTCATTATGGACCTTGCTTTGTGCACTGGTCCAAATCCTTTGGTGAAGGGGGGATTATGGTGTGGGGTTGTTTTTCAGGAGTTGGGCTTGGCCCCTTAGTTCCAGCTGCCCTCAGACCACAGAGCTAGTTGCATGGATGCATTCTAAGTTTTACAGTTTCTGGAGATATGACCCTGGGTTTCTTCCCTCTCCATTGACTTGACTGCTCACACAGTGACCTACATGTCAGTGGACAATCATACCATGATGATTTTTTCATGATGTCCAAGTATATGGAAATAATACACAGCTAATGCAACAATTTTTGGATGCTATACAATCAAGCATCTTTCCACCCCTGATGATTATACAATAGAATGACTTTTAATACTGCTAGTTTCTCCATCTTCCACCCGACTGACCTGCTGGCATGGCCTATGTCTATTAATGGAGTTATCTCAGCCCCCAACCTTCTAGACCAGGGGGAGGCACCAGAGAGCTGACAGAATGAGTCACCCAGCCCAGAACTCTAATGAACCTTGACCCAATTCAGTCTCACCAGCTTAAAATGTGAGTCAGAGTATGGTTTTCCTACACTAATTCTAGCACACACTAGATGGTGCTACAAATATATTTGTACATATTGTATAAACTGTAGTTAGTTTTCTAGGTTTCTGTTACTTAGGCATTTTTGGTTGTGGGTCACTTGCGCTCTCAGCTAATGGCTGAGAGCGCTGGCCAGAGTGTTCTGGCAGAAGGCCATCCTCCTGTCAGATCACAATAGCTCAGAAGAGGGGAGATTGCTGTACTAATATCACCATAGGTGTGCGCAGCCTATTGCATTAGGGTGTGCACCCCAAAGCTCAAACACATACTACCGATCACTCACGATGAAAGGGAAGGGGCCGGTAAGTTACATATTTACCAGACCCTTCCCCCACTCATCCTAAATCTTCCTTGCAGCAACAGCCGGAGGGAGAGGAGAGTAGGGAAGCCAGCAGCGCTGCGAGGGGAAGGAGGGAGGAGCCTAGGCAGTAGGGGGAATCTTTGCTTCCCAGGGTGATTAGGGTGTGCCTGGGCACACCTGGCACACCCTGTGCGCACGCCTATGAATATCACATAGTTAATACAGCGGCTCCTCCCGAGCTGTTCTGCTTTTTAAACTAATTGTGTGTACCAGGCTATAGGCTTTCTTTCCTTTATTTCCCCCTGGTGATCCTGGTGTTTACTATTTAAGTTTAGTTCCTCTTTAATCAAAATGTTACAAACTATTTAATTCGATTTTCTGTAAATCAAGCGTTGGGTAATTTTTGTTTTGTTCGGTGTATCGCCCCATTAATAGGCAGCCTTGCTTTACCTTGCCGGATGTAAATTGAGTTGAACAGCTGACATATTTTGCTTTGCTACACCAGAGATACCCACAATAAAAATGAATCTCTGTATTGCTTAAGTTTAATGTGTTACCACCCTATGCCATTCCCACCCTCTACAAAATTTCCTTCATGTTTTCATGTCAACATGCTTGCTGATCTCAGTTTAGATCATGTTGGCTAATAATAATTCTGGAATAAGCCACCTGCTGAAAATCGCCAGAGGTTACATACGCATCAAAGCCATGCTGTGCTAACGTGGGATAGAGGTTCCGAAATGCAATCCAGAAGAGGTCTCTGTTGAGATAAGTGATGGCTGTTAACCACTTAAGCCCCGGACCAATATGCAGCTAAAGGACCAGGCCCCTTTTTGTGATTCGGCACTGCGTCGCTTTAACTGACAATTGCGCGGTCATGCGACGTGGCTTCCAAACAAAATTGGCGTCCTTTTTTTCCCACAAATGGAGCTTTCTTTTGGTGGTACCGTATTTATCGGCGTATAACACGCACTTTTTTCCCCTTAAAATCAGGGGAAAATCGTGGGTGCGTGTTATACGCCGATACTCCGAATTCCCCTGCTGAAAATGAGCGAGAGGAGCGAGCGGAGCCGAAGCCGAAGTACAATCGGCTTTACTCGGCTCCTCTCGCAGTCCCGCCCATCTCTGACTGCGCCGCTGACGGAGAAAGCCGAGTGTACTTCGCCTAGTCTCGGCTCCTCTCGCAGTCCTGCCTGTGACTGTGAGCAGACACGAGTCTAGGCGAAGTACACTCGGCTTTCTCCGTCAGCGGCGCAGTCAGTGGAGATGGGCGGAACTGCGAGAGGAGCCGAGTCCAGCCGAAGTACACTCGGCCCCGCTCGCTCCTCTCCACAGAAATCGGCGCCAAATTTTAAAAACCGCCGCGACTGACACGATCGCAAAGGCACTGGGCACGGCTGCAGATGGACAGATGAACACTGGGCACGGCTGCAGATGGACAGATGGACACTGGGCACGGCTGCAGATGGACACTGGGCAAGGCTACAGATGGACACTGGGCACGGCTGCAGATGGACAGATGGACACTGGGCAAGGCTGCAGATGGACAGATGGACACTGGGCACGGCTGCAGATGGACAGATGGACACTGGGCACGGCTGCAGATGGACAGATGGACACTGGGCAAGGCTGCAGATGGACACTGGGCAAGGCTGCATGCTGCATTTAAATGTAAGTTTTTTTTCCTTGAATTTCCCTCCTAAAAGTTTTTTTCCTTAAAATTCCCTCCTAAACTTGGGGTGCGTGTTATACGCCGGTGCGTGTTATACGCCGATAAATACGGTATTTTATCACCTCTGCAGTTTTTATTTTTTGCGCTATAAACAAAAATAGAGCGACAGTTTTGAAAAAAATTCAATATTATTTACTTTTTGCTATAATAAATATCCCCCAAAAATGCATAAAAAAATCATTTTTTTCCTCAGTTTAGGCCGATACGTATTATTCTACATATTTTTGGTAAAAAAAACGTAATCGGCATTTATTGATTGGTTTGCGCAAAAGTTAAAGCGTTTACAAAATAGGGGGTAGTTTTATGGCATTTTTTTTTTTTTTTTTACTAGTAATGGCGGCGATCAGTGATTTTTTTTTCATGACTGCGACATTAGGGCGGACACATCGGACACTTTTGACACATTTTTGGGACGATTGTCATTTTCACAGCGATCAGTGCTATAAAAATGCACTGGTTACTGTGAAAATGACACTGGCAGTGAAGGGGTTAACCTCTAGGTGGCGCTGTAGGGGTTAAGTGTACCTTAAGAAGTGATTCTTACTGTAGGGGGCGTGGCTACACGTTACATGTCACTGATCGTCTGTTCCGATGACAGGGAACAGACGATCAGTGACATGCCACGGAGAAGAATGGGAAAAGGTTTGTTTACACTCACCTCTCCCCGTCCTTCAGCTCTGTGACCCGATCGCGGGACACCGGCGGCAATCGGGTCCGCGGGTCCCACGGGCGCGGTCACGGAGCTCAGGACCGGGTCGCGAGCGCGCCAACGGCGGCGCACGCGACCCACGGCTGGGCTCTTAAAGGGCAACGTACCTGTACGTTGATGTGCCCAGCTGTGCCATTCTGCCGACGTATATCGGCGTGAGGCAGTCCTTAAGTGGTTAAAGAACTAAAAGTCCACCATCATTAGAAGAAAATTACATGCAATAAAGGTTTCCAAGTGTTAAATCTTTTAGCTTAAGTGCAACTCAAAGTGCTCCCCATTTAGGAATCATTTATAAAGTTGAAACAAACCAATTTTTAACTTTCCTCTATTAAATATATTTTTGATCAGCTAAGTACATAATGTTGAGTGAAGCCAATAAATGCATAAGAGGTGACAATTGCTAGTCTTTAGTAAGATTGTCAGGCATATGTATGAAGCCATGGATAAAGTGATTTTAAAAAGAACCTGTACTTTTTCCTTGCAGGGAAAAGCAACAAGTTGACTGAAAGGGATTATAAAGTTCATAAAGACTGTTCATTTAATATGGTAAAAAAATAAATAAAATACAGGATGGGTCATTTGCTGAATGATCTGACAGGGAGTAACCGTAACTTGCAGTTTACTAAGGCTCCATTCACACTTGTCTGACTTGTAATGCAACTTTGGAAGTTGCATGACAGGTTGTTCCGTGTTTTCCAATGATAACCATTCAGATATGTGCAACTTAAAGTTGCAGAAACTTCAAAGTACTTCATGCACTACTTTCGTCCGACTTTCAACTTGAGGGCCATTGACTTCAGTGTTACATGAAGGTCGTACCAATGCAGCTTCTGTGCAATAGTTGTCCAACCATTATCACTGGTCAAAGCCAAAGTTGCAGCCATCCAAAATTGCTTCAAATTTGAGTCAAATTTGCACTCCAAAGTCGCCGCAAACTTTGGAGTCGTACAAGTGTAAGTGCAGTCCATACAGATGCAAAGTTGGAAGTGATAACAGGTACCTGTACCTTAATGTGAAAAACAGGTTCAGGATGGCAAAACCATGCACTGCAGAAAATTGCTAGCTTCACAAACATGAAAGCTGCACAAACTCACGCAAGCTGCACAAACATGAACTCGTCAAAGCAATGTGATTCAATCGTGGTAATAAATCTGCACAGTGTAGTCTCTATATGATTCTTTTTTTTTTTTTTTTTCCAAAAACAGTTTATTGAGATGTAAAAAGCATTTACAGATATCTTGAACAATAGTAGTACAATAAGGTATTAATACAACCACAAAACATGGATGAATAACATGTGTCACATACAATTCAACTTGCGGGTAGTGAAAATGAAATGGCTATGTGCATCCTTCATGAACTAGGCCATGTTGGGGTGGGCTACCTTAATTCAAGGTAGTTGTGGGGTCTAGTCAAAGTCCACTACCATTGACGGGGATAGATCTTGTTGGTAGGTTAGAGCTAGGTAGGTTCACGGATGCCGTTATGGACTTTTGGTCTGTGTGGGAGGGAAAGGCCAACAGGTGCAATATGGCAGAAAGGGAGGGAAGGAGCTATAAACAGGTTTATTTCGTTGAGAGTGTATGAATGCGGGAGTGTAGGCTGGAGCTAAGTTAGTGGTTGTATTGTACAGAAGCTTGTGGATGAGAAAGTAGGAGGGGGTAAGTGGTGGAAGGAGAAGGGGTGGGGTGGGGATCGAGGGGAGGGGAGTGAGGCAGGAAGGGATGGCGTTGGCAGGGGGTCCGTCTCTGACTTCCCCGACCCCTTGGGGTGTTCAAGGGGCGTGTTATGAGAAACTAGGGGCGGATCTGTATAGGGGGAGATATAGGAGGAGAGAGGTGTCTTTGTAAGGTTTAGGGTTAAGGGGAGATCCTGGCACGTCGTAGATTTTTAATGACAATTCTCAGAGGAGTAATTTATCCTTTGTCAGGGTTCAGGGAGTTTGCAAATTCTGGGGTCGTTTTATAGTGTAACCAGCAGGCCCATTTTTTACTAAATGATGACGGAGTCTCTCTTGCAATATGTATAAGATTTTCCATTTCCTCAATTTTGCATATTCTGTTAAACCATTCTTTTATGGTTGGTTGGTGAGTCGATTTCCAGTGTATAGGGATACACTGCTTTGCCGCATTGATCATGTGCATTGCTAGGGATTTGTGATAGGAATTGTGCGACAGGGGTGAATGGTGTAGAAGGAATTGAGAAGGGGAAAGGTCCAAATGATATGAGGTGACTCGAGAGGTTATATGGCATACCTTTTCCCAGAAGTCTTTTAGAGATGGACAGGACCACCAGATATGGAGAAGGGTTCCCCTTTCCCGGAGACATCTCCAGCAAACCTCTGGGATTGTGGGATTATATTTATGCAGAAGGGTGGGCGTGCGGTACCATCTAGATTGGATCTTAAAGCCGTTTTCCTGGGTCGACACATTCGTCGACCCTTTATGTATGTTGAGGAAAATTAGTTCCCATTGTTCCGCTGAAAGAGATACCGAGAGGTCTGACTCCCATTTCTTACAGGCTAAGGTCTCGTTAGCTTTCATCTCGGCGAAGAGGAGTTCATGTGTGGTAGAAACTAGATGAGATTGGGGTGTCGTTTGGATACATAGCTTTTCGAAAGGGGTGAGTTCTCTGGAGCATTGTATATTCTTGTTAAGGGATTTTAGAAAATGAGCAATTAAAATATATGTCCAAGGGGGAATGGGTGCTTGTTTAGTTGGGAGGAGAGTTGGGATGTAGACAATAGTTTGCCCCGGAGGAAGAACTGATGTGATCTAATTGGGCTCTGTGTCCAGTTATCGGTAAGAAACTTTGCGTGCATACCTGGTGGGAACCCAGGGTTCATTTTTACAGGTGTCAGTGGGCCGGGAATCGAAGATATGGGTGATCGGTAGCAAAGCTTTTTGAAGCATTGCAAGGTTGGGCCTATAAGTGGGTGTACGTGTAATTCAGAGGGGACGTGGGGTGAGAGTAACCATGGGAGAGACTCCAAAGGGAGAGCAGAAAAAGATGCTTCTAGGGAAACCCAATCTTTGTGGAGAGATTGAGTATTCCAGTCCACTATCCTGGTAAGGTGTGTAGCAGTGTAATAATTGAGAAGGTTGGGGAGGCCTATGCCCCCAAGTCTTTTAGGTCGGGTGAGCTGCCTAAAGCTGATTCTGGGTCTACGGTTCCCCCATAAGAATTTAGTGCATATGTTTCTATAAGATTTAAAAAAGGCCGGAGGTATATGTATAGGGATCGCCTGCAATATATAGAGTATTCTCGGGAGGGCATTCATTTTGAGGATCGCCGCTCTGCCAAACCAAGAGAAAAGCGGTTTGTTCCATGTTTCAAGATCAGAGGATATTCTGTGTAGGATAGGAACATGGTTTTTAGCGTAGAGGTTTGAGAGTTTGGAAGGGAGTTGTATCCCTAGGTATGTGATGGAATCATGTTTCCATTGGAACGGGAAGTTAGCCTTACATTGATCAACTATGTGTTGAGGTAATGTTATATTAAGGGCAAAGGATTTCGAGAAATTAATTTTAAGGTGGGAGAGGAACTGAAATTGTTTAAATTCAGAAAGAAGGTTTGGTAGGGAGATCAGTGGGTTCGACAGGAACAACAAAATATCGTCTGCGAAAGCAGCGTATTTATATTCTCTTTTGGAGGAACTTATACCTTGGATATCTGGGTTGTATGTCAGTTTACGGAGGAATGGTTCAAGTGTGAGTACAAAGAGGATGGGGGACAGGGGGCAGCCCTGTCTTGTGCCATTTCCGATGGGAAAGGCGTCCGACAGAGTATTGTTGACCCGTACCTTAGCAGATGGTCCCGTGTATAGTGACAGGATTAGGCCTAACATATATGGGCCCAATCCTATGGCCCTCAGAACCGCTGTCATATAGTCCCAAGCTACTCTGTCGAACGCCTTCTCCGCATCGAGTGACAAAAACAGGCCTTTTTGGGTTGTCTGTGTCATAAGGTGGTGTAAGTTTATTGCTTTAACAGTGTTGTCCCTGGCTTCACGTCCAGGGATAAAGCCGGTCTGGTCATGAGAGATTAAGGAAGGGAGAAGCGGTAAGAGTCTGTTTGCCAAAATCTTAGAAAAGATTTTGACATCTACATTCAATAATGAGATTGGTCTATAATTTCCCGTTTGGGTGGGGTCCTTATCTTCTTTGGGGATAACAACGATATGTGCTTCTAACATTTCGCTTTTGAAAGGATTTGTGGGAGAGAGTGTATTGAAGGCGTCAAGGAAGGGTTGTTGAAGAAGGTCTGAGAATGTCTTGAAATATACGGCGGAAAGACCATCAGGTCCCGGGCTCTTACCAGGCTTAAGTTGTTTTAAAGCTTTTTTCCATTCCTGAATAGAGATCGGGGATTCCAGAATCGTGGTGGTGTCAGTGGGGAGCTTTCCTGGAGCAAATTGGTCTAAGAACGAGTTAATATCATTGGGTCTGTCATTCGATAAGGTAGTAGGGGGTTCGGATTTATCTAGATTATATAGGGACGAGTAGTACTTCTCAAACTCTCTGGCTATGTCATTGTTATTCGTGAGAGTCTTACCCGTGGGGGATTGTATGTGGTGTATCGTATTAGCAGCCCTTTTCTTGCGTAAGGCTTGAGCAAGAAGATGGCCACTTTTGTTGCCGAATTCGTAAAAAAGTTTCTGAGATAGAGTGTATTTCTTCCTGAGGTGATGGCCCAATTCTTCCTGAATGAGTGTACGAGTCTCTAGTAGTTCTACGAGGGTTTGCTGGGCCAGGTTTCGTTTGTGTAGTGCTTCTAGTTTATTAAGTTTGGAAAAGAGATCAGCCAGTTTGGCCCGTTTTTCCTTTCTAATTGCGGCCCCCAGGGAAATCAATTTCCCTCGGACAACACATTTGTGAGCCGCCCACTGAGTAAGTTTAGAAATGTCCGGGGTGTTGTTCTCAGTGAAATAATTGCTTAGGCAAGTTTGAATCTCTAATTCTTTGGTTTTGTCTGTCAGGATGGAAGGGTCTAGTCTCCAAATTTGCGAGCGGTATACTTTTTCAGGGAAAGTGAGGGTCATTGAGATAGGGTGGTGGTCCGAGAAGGTCATCGGTTCGACGGTTGCTGCTTTCAGGGACGGGAGATCCTGTTGGGTAAGAAATATGTAGTCTAGTCGTGAATATTTGTTATGTGGGGCGGAGAAGAATGTAAAATCCTTTACGTTCGGGTGTAAGGTGCGCCATGTGTCGTGGAGCAAGAGTTCTTGGAAACATTTTCTGATTTGTCGGAGCGCCCTGTATGGTAGGTGGGATTTCCCCGACGAGGTGTCTAAAAGGGGGTTCAGGGGTACATTGAGATCCCCTCCCAGTATAAGAATACCCTCTTGGAAATTGGTTAGGTGTCTTGTTACAGCCCTAAAAAAGGGAACTTGGGACGAGTTGGGGCTGTATATGTTAGCCAAAGTGATTGGTTTGTTCCTGAGTGTCCCTTTTAGGAAGATATACCTGCCTAGTTCGTCAAGGTGAGTGTCTGTAATTTGGATGGGAAGGTTTTTGGAAATGATTATGGAGACTCCTTTGGATTTCGAGATAGGTGAGGTGGCATGGAAACTATGGGGGAAGAGGCGATTAGTCATGTTGGGAACTGATTTCTTACAAAAGTGGGTTTCTTGTAAGAAGATTATGTCAGCTTTCATGCTGCGCATGAGGGAAAAGAGTTGTGTTCGCTTTTCAGGTATGTTCAGTCCTTTGGCGTTAAGGGAGACTACCTTTAGGGACAGGTTGGCGCCTCGGACATTATCGGGGCTCATGTTGGTAGTAGAGGTTTAAGCGAGTGGGGGGCGGGAGGATATGGGGAAGTCAGAGACGGGAGGAAAAGAAAGGGGGGGGGTTATGCGGATGGGGAGAAGGGAAGATGTGGGGTAGGTGAGGTTAGGACGTTGAGGAGGAAGATAACCAGGGAGGAAGGAGGGGACAGGTAGGGGGATGGGGTATTATACCGGGTGTGGGACTTGACCTGCAAGCCCACCAATTAGGAGTGGGGGTACCGGTGAGGTTCAGCGGTGTCTACCAGAGTCCGCTGTGTGTGAGAGCGGTAGGTGGAGTTCAACTAGAGAGAGGTGAGGTCTGCGTCTCTCTATGAGGTCTTAAGGATAACAGACGCTGCTGATTGTTAGCGTCATCTATGGCTCATTTTGGTGTCAGAGGAGTAATCTTGTTGTGTAGATGACGGACAGGTCATCCTATAAGGACATGGTGAGAGGGGGATTCGTAGGTGACTTCAGGGCTGTGTGTAACGGCTTATTCTCATAAAGCATGAAGGCTGTGGAGTTGTAAGGGCATTTATTCGGCAATTAGAGGAGGATGTTTAGCATTGTGTAATCTGGGGGTTTGTGTGGAAGAGGGGGATAAGAAATTAAGTGTATTGCTCAAATTTCAGATGTCACATGACAGAGAATAGGGGGCATATACTTTGGTTTAGAGGAATATGCAGGGAACAGAGTCAGTAACATGGTGAATTAGTTAAAACAGAACAGAACAGAACGTACAGCTTGCGTTACCGTGAACAAGTATGCATCTGCAGTTATGGCTGACATCAAAAATCCAAATATGGATAACATAGCAAACAAAACATAGTAAACAAAAACATAGTAAACAAAATCATACCCAGGGGTTAAGGGCAGGCTGTCTAAATCCGAGGGGGGCACGCCCATTCCCAAACCTGAGAATGGATTCTACCCGACATCCACGTAGGCCACACACCTGTGCATGTCCCCCTCGGATCCCCGACCACTCTCAGTGCTGTAAAGCAGAAAATTCAGGAGCTAGGAGCTAGTAGGGCCTGTGGGGAGAAAGACAGCACATAATGCAATCGGGGGATTATATATCGACATGTCATTAGCTGCATTGGAGTAGATAGGAGAATGTAGGAAGAAGGCTTCAATAGAAAAAGGGTACAGCCGATGAGTAAGAATGAATACAGTGTGAGGAGAAGGAGGAAAAGACAATCAGTGCGGGAGAAGGTAGTCTCTGACCCGACATAAGGAAGTTAGGGCGACCGGGGAAACCTTCGGGAGTTGTCCAAGAGGGAAAGAGGGTACCAACCGTTCTGCCAGTGTTCCCTAGGGATTGCTGTATAAAGTTACCTGCGAATTGGAGTGGTCCAGAGTCCAGCTGTGAGGTGGAAACAGAAGGACGGTATTCATGTTTCTTGTTAGGCGATGCGTGCTTTGCGGGGCACTGGAGAAGCCGTCGGGCTACCATTACGCGGGGCTCTTTGATCCTTTGAAGGAGTGTGGGGAGGAGGTGGGTGAGAGCGTCGGCGGCCGATACTAAAGTTGCCTGCTTCTGCGATACCTTCCATGGAGGTGACTCTTCTGAATGGCGGCATACGGAAGTCGCTGTACCAGTCTGGTACTTCCACATACGGTATCTCCATGGCCGTGCAGAAGTGGTCTAAATCCTCCGGGACTTTTAGATTGGCTGTGCGGCCTTGGTGAGTTGCTGTCAGGCAGAAGGGGAACTTCCATCGGTAGATTATGGATCTGGCCCTCAGTGTTTCCAGGAGGGGACGTAGCTCGCGTCTGCGCTGCAGGGTGATGTTAGATAGGTCCTGGTAGATTCTGATATCCGTTCCCTGGAAAGACAGTTGGTTGCGGTGTCTGGCCTTGCGTAATATTTCCTCCTTCAAGGGAAAGTCTGTGAGGCAGCAGACTGCATCCCGTGGGGGATCTGTGTCCCTTCCCCGCGGGCGCAGTGCCCTGTGGAGCCGTTCGAACGCGATCGGGGTATCAGGGGCTCTTTCAAGTAGATCGTTAAAGATGGTAGTTACTGCCACTGGGAGCTGGCTGGCATCGATCATTTCTGGAATACCCCTCACTCTAAGGTTGTGACGCCTTCCGCGATTATCTAAATCTTCCATGTGGCGATTGATCTCCCTGAGGTGGATCGCATGCGACTCTGTTACCTGTTGAACGTGACAAATCGCTGTGTCTTGGCGGGCTTGAGCGTATTCCACCTCTTCCACCCTAAGCGTCATGGCGTGTATGTCCGACCTCATGTCCAAGATGGCCGCCATGAGGGTGTTTTTAATATCCGTAGCGACGCTGTGCAGGTCATTAAGGCTCACTGCCGGGGGGTGAGTCATCCCCGTTGCCAGACCTGGGGATCTCTGCTCCTCGGGTCGCTGCGGGCTGGAGCTCTGGGCGCGTGGCGCTTGGGAGGAGGCTGCTTGCGAGGCCTGCATCCTGGCCGTAGGCCGTGACCGGAATATCTCGGGGATTTGCTGACTCAGCGAGGTGTCGGTGTTCAGCGGGGATCGGGAACGGGTTGCCGAGGCACTGCGAGCGGTTCTCACCATGTCCGGTGGAGCAGGTAAGCTGATAAGCTGAAGTTGCTGGACCTCGGGACGGGAGCTCGCACACTACACGTCCATCCTGGAACGGCACCAGACCACGCCCCCCCTATATGATTCTATAACAACAGACGGTGAGGCTGAGAATCCTCACTTCAATAACTCAAATAAGAACAGAACAGTTACAGCATCCCTCTCAGTGAAGGACCAAGGCTCTAGGACTCAGGGAGGTAGGTGCTCTCTGGTAGTAATTTGAGAGGTGCTTAAGTTGGTCTTCCAGAGAAGCTACATGCTAGACATGTGCAATTCGTTCTGTTCCGAATATTCGAAAATTCGTAGATTCGTACATTCGTAAATTTGTACATTTGCACATTCGTAAATTTGTACATTCGTAAATGCTTAAATTAGTACATTCGTAAATTTGTAAATTCGTAAATTAGTAAATTCGGAAATCTGAAATAATAATGAACTAATAATAACTTAACTATTAAATTAGGTATTGGAATTTCCTTTCAAATTTGGCTGTTAGTGAACTTAACGAATTTACGAATTGTTTTCCGAAATAATGAATGCCGTATCTAAACGAATGGAACGTAATGAATTAATAACAATAATAATAATAAAAGCTTTTTATTATTATTATTATTTATTATTAATTTGTTCCGTTCCATTTGTTTAGATGTGGCATTTGTTATTTCAGGTTATGCGTAACTTCGGATAAATTTGTATCCGTTACGTTTGCTAACAGCCAAATTTGAAAGGAAATTACAATACCTATAATTTAATAGTTTTTTTTTCAGATTTTCGAATTTTTGGGTTTTCTGATTTTCCGAATTTCCAAATTTACGAATGTACGAATTTACAAATTTACGAATGTACGAATTTACGAATGTATATATTTACGAATTTACGAATGTATAAATTTACGAATGTACAAATTTACGAATTGCGATCATAACGAATGACCCGAAAAACAAAAAAACAAACAAATTTTTTGGCAGTGCACATGTCTACTGCATGCTATTAGATTCCTACTAGCTGCCCACATGCTGGTTCTGACAGTGCAGAGCATCTCACCTGGCTGCAGATCACTTACTCAGCTAACTCTATGGCTGGTTTCACACTGGGGCGGTGGGTGCGGTGGCCGTATAGCGCCGCTATTTTTAGTGGCGCTATACCGTCGGGATTGCTGAGGTATTCGGCCGCTAGCGGTGCGGTTTTAACCCCCGCTAGCGGCCGAAAAAGGGTAAATACCACGGTTTGCGGGCGGTATTACCGCGGTGTCCCATTCATTTCAATGGGAAGGAGAGGTGTAGGAGCGATAAACACACCAGTCCTCTCACCGCTCCAAAGATACTTTTTTTCATGTCCTGTTAGCGCACCGCTCCAGTGTGAAAGCCCTCTGGGCTTTCACATTGGAGAGACAGCAGCCGCTGTTTAGGCTCGGTTTGCAGGTGCTATTTTTAGCACAATAGCACTCGGCATAGCCAGAAACCCAGGGAGTCTTGGGAAAAGAAGTTGAATGGGCCTGAGTACATGGAAAACATTGCAAATGAATGTTATGAGGTCTTTAGTCCAGTCAGTGAGGAAGACTATCCTTCTCCAAGAAGCCTATTGTTTACAGAGCTCAATAGTGAAAGTCACATTAGTCACATATGATGTATCAGTCCCAGGACAGACACATTCTGCTTCAAAGCAGGTGGTATCTGTTGTGATGACTCTTTAGCTGACCCACAGTGTTCTTGGAAATTTGTCATTTATGAAAGTGTTTATGTGTAGGACAAAATTTTTATAAAAAACAGTAATTACATCCCAGTCACCCCGATTACGACATTGAAATCATGCTACTTCACTTGAAGTAGCACGATTTCAAATTAGCATTTCAGTGCTACTTCATATGCAGCTTGGAAGACATCTGCACAGATGTCTATGTAAGGCGTACCTGACCTTGCAAAAAGTAGTACAGTAACTACTTTCAAAATCAGTGTGACTCTGACAGAGTTGGAGTCACACCGATTTAACCGCTTCCAATGCGGACAATAGGGTGTGACTTGTCATGCGATTTGAAACTGTCAAATCACATGAGAAGTTGCACTGGTGTGATCAAGAGCAAATAAGATGCAAATAAGATGCAAAACTTATAAACTCAAAAAGCCTCAAACAGAAGTAGCCAACGAGTATGCAGAGAGTTCTGTAAACTGAGCGTCATGAATGCAACCTCTAAACATGGGTGTAACATGAAACATGGTCCCAAATGTGAAATATGCCTTTAACCACTTCAATACCAGGCACTTACACACCTTCCTGCCCAAGCCAATTTTCAGCTTTCAGCGCTGTTGCAATTTGAATGACAATTGCGCGGTCTTGCTACATTGTACCCAATCAAATTTTTAATAATTTTGTTCCCACAAATAGAGTTTTCTTTTGGTGGTATTTGATCACATCTGCATTTTTTTTTTTCGGGCAACAAATAAAAAAAGACAGAAAATTTTGAAAAAAAAAAAGTTTTTCTTTGTTTCTGTTAATTGTTTTTGTAAATAAGTAAGTCTTCTTCTTCAATGAAAGGCACTGATATGGCTGCATTGATGGGCACTGATAAGGCGGCACCAATGGGCACAGATGAGGTGGCACTGATGAGGTGGCACTGATGGGCACTCATAGGTGGCACTGATGGGCACTCATAGGCGGCACTGATGGGCACTTATAGGCGGCACTGATGGGTACTTATGGGTGGCACTGATGGGTACTTATGGGTGGCACTGATAGGTGGCACAGATGGGCACTGATAGGTGGGAACTGATGGGCACTAAGAGGTGGCACTGATGGAAACTGATGGGTGGCACTGATGACACTGATGGGTGGCATTGCTGGGCATCACTTATTTGATCTGGACCATAATGTTGCCAGTCAGTGCCCATTTGTGGGCACTGATTGGCATCTATTGTGCATATTTTTTTCATATGTGGATGGCCATGGGGTACATACCTGGCCATCCACATATTGCCCCTTCCCTGGTGGTCCTGGCAGCTTCCCTGGTGGTCCAGTGTGGGCATCCATGTTGTAGGCTCTTTACCGAGATCGGTGTAGCGGTGTGTCAGACAGACACACTGCACCACCGATCACCGCAATGCGCGCCCGCACGAGCAAGCAGCGGCTGTTATCCTGCTGGACGTCATATGACATCCGGTCAGGATAACGCAACCACCGCCCGGCCTACAGCAACATGAGATAGTTAAGGTACATCTATTTTTCATTTCATTTTTTTTTAGCATAGGGTGTGGTTAAAACCTCTGTAAGGGTCTGTTTTTTTCTGTCAAGTTGGGGAGATTTCTCCTTTTTTTCTAGCCTGGACAGACAACAAGAAGAGAGGTAATCTCTCAAAAATAGGGGAAATTCCTATCTTAGGCAGTGGCTTATAGAACAGATGAATCCTTTGGAAGATTTCCCTCACTTATTGACAACTATAGTTTTGGATTTTCCATTCATTTCTGTCCAGGAAAAATGGAAAGAGATAATCATGCCAACGGAGACAGAGATTTCATCCCAGGGGAAAACAGCAATAAAATCCTGACAGTAGTTCTAATCCCTTCCCCATTCTGTCCAAAGAAGAATTTACTTAAAGCGGAAATTTACTATGTCAATCAACGTGTACTATTTGTAATCCTTATGCTGCTATTATTAGTAAATAGATAGGAGAGTGTATCATATTTACTTGTTTTAACCTTTTTTTTGTTTTACATTTCATTAGTTACCTTCCGGTTTTCAGGCCTAGGCAAATTATGTCATACATCCCAGGAGTCTTCAGGAGGGGAGGAAGGGCTTTTTCAGCTAAGCAAACCCTCCTTCCTGCATGCCTGAGCCAAGGGCAAATTGATTCTAGGAAGGAAATGCTACATGAATCATCTGCCCTTACTCAAGATGGCCCCAGACAGAAATGCTAGGGGATGTTTTTAAAAGTCAGTTCTCAGCAAAATAAAGTATGTAGACATGGATGGATGTGGGAGTTTAGTTTGAATCCTAGTCCGCTGCCTACAGATAAAGTTTATCTCTTTGAATTTTCATGGGATGGATTAATCTATGGTGGTCATTGCTGGACTATCGGGAGAAGGAAAGCTGAGACCGGGGTAGTTATACCTGTGTTCCTGTTTGCTGGCCCTGACTGAGATGTATGGAGATTGAAGGTCCCCCATTAAATGACCCACGCTTGTGTGACCTTTGTGATGAGCATCCACTAAGGAGGGTAAGCGGCAGTGTTATCTGGTGCTGGTGATGGTTTCCTCCTTTTTCACCTTCTGTTAACCACTTTTGATGTGAAGTGTAATGAACACCATCTTTGGATTGACTTCTTATGGACTCATTGATTTTATAAGCGCTGCACCACATCTCTATAATTTACCGTATTTTTCGGACCATAAGACGCACTTTTTCCCCCCAAAAATATGAGGAAAAATGTCTCTGCGTCTTATGGTCCAAATGTACATCAGGCTCCGCCCCCCGCCGCCGCTGTCAACGCCCCCTCGCCACTGCTGGCAAAAAAAAGCCACCCCCCGCACGAACCCCCCCCCCCCCGACCTGTACTCCGGAGTCCTGGTTCCCACGGCCTCCTCCCGCACAGATGCCCAGCTTATTGCTTCAGCCACCGCTGCAGCCACGGAGGTGATCTGCTGCCTTGTGTGCTGCAGGTAGGAGAATTACGGTGTACAGAACACCGGGGTCTGGGAGCCGGGACATGTCTTGAGAGAAGGGAAAATCGTGTCCACTGCCCCACAATGCAGCGCGACATGCCGCCTAGACTCAGGTAGGAAACTATTGTAAGGGGAGAGTGGGGAGGAGTGGATGGAAGGCTGTGCAGTCTCCTAATGCTGTGTTTGGAGGAGTGGTGACAGCCTGCTCTGCTGGGACTTGTAGTGCCTCTGTGGGG
This sequence comes from Rana muscosa, assembly GCA_029206835.1. Lineage (NCBI taxonomy): Eukaryota > Metazoa > Chordata > Amphibia > Anura > Ranidae > Rana > Rana muscosa. The sequence goes on along the minus strand of JARGYO010005626.1, from coordinate 187,034,593 downwards.
GGGGGGCTGAAATATGGCAATCTGCTCTGCTGGGACTTGTTGTGCCTCTGTGGGGGGCTGAAATATGGCAATCTGCTCTGCTGGGACTTGTAGTGCCTCTGTGGGGGGGCTGAAATATGGCAATCTGCTCTGCTGGGTCTTGTAGTGCCTCTGTGGGGGGGCTGAAATATGGCAATCTGCTCTGCTGGGACTTGTTGTGCCTCTGTTGGGGGGCTGAAATATGGCAATCTGCTCTGCTGGGACTTGTAGTGCCTCTGTGGGGGGGCTGAAATATGGCAATCTGCTTTGCTGGGTCTTGTAGTGCCTCTGTGGGGGGGCTGAAATATGGCAATCTGCTCTGCTGGGACTTGTGCCTCTGTGGGGGGGGGGGGCTGAAATATGGCAATCTGATTTGCTGGGACTTGTAGTGGCACAGGTCGGGCTGCAATAATGGCAATGGTCAGGCTGCATTATTGGCAATGGTCAGGCTGCATTTCTTTGGCACAGGTCAGGCTGCATTTCATGGGCACTAGTAAATATTTTAGTAGACCATTTGGTTCAGACTATATATTTTTTCTTGTTTTCCTACTCTAAAACCTAGGTGCGTCTTATGGTGAGGTGAGTCTTATAGAGCGAAAAATACGGTAGTTTAAATATTAAAAATTTATTTGTGTTTTTAGTTTGTGGTGCTGAGATGGAGTGTAGTTCCGCTTTGAGATTAACTTTAAATCTGAAATTTGAAACAAAAATGTTAAATGCCCTTGAAAAAAAATGCTATTCAACCATTTTATTACATTTTAATCTGTGCTTCTCTTAAACAGTTATACAGAAGTCAAGTGTCTGCACATCTGGGTGCAAGAAAGCCACGTTGCAGTTCATTGTACCGCTGCATACGAAAAAAAAGATTATGATCTTCTGCTACAGGATAAAGAAAATTACTGTAAAAAAACAGACACAGTACACTTCAAATTTCAAATACTCTTCAATTTGCATTAAGATTGCCGTATATATTCGAGTATATGCTGACCCGAATATAAGCGGAGGCACCTAATTTTACCACAAATAACTGGGAAAACGTATTGACTCGAGTATAAGCCTCACTGTGCCTCACTTTGCCTCACTGTGTCCATGTGCATACCTCACTGTGCCCATGACAAGACTGACGTTTAACACGAGAGTCTATGGAAGGGGTTCCCGGCTTTGAAAAATCGGTGCTCCCCGGCTGTAGGTCTCCCAGACAACAAACTTTGCACACTTAAGCCGTGTACACACGATAGGTTTTACCGATGAAAACAGTCCGATGGACTTTTTTCATCGGACAAACCGATCGTGTATGGGCCCCATTGGTCTTTTTTCCATCAGTGTTTAAAAATAGAACATGTTTTAAATTTATTAGATGGTTAAAAAAATGATAGCAAATTACTATCGTCTGTGGGAAACTCCATCGGATAAAAAACCCACGCATGCTCAGAATCAAGTCGACGCATGCTCAGAAGCATTGAACTTCATTTTTCTCGGCTCATCAGAGTGTTTTACGTCACCGCGTTTGGAATGGTCGGTTTTTTGACTGATGGTGTGTAGGCAAGACTGATGGAAGTCAGCTTCATCGGTTTTCCCGATGGAAAAATCCATCGGTTTAAAAACCATAGGAAATCCGATCGTGTGTACAGGGCTTAACACACTTGTAGAGGAGAAATGGGGCTACATGTGTGCCAAGTTTCGGGTCCAGGGACCTACGACCGGTCGGTACCGGGTCCCCAAGTCACCGGATAAATGACCGTTTAACATGGGAGTCTATGGAAGTGGTGCCCAGCTTTGAAAAATCGGTGCTCCCCGGCCGTAGGTCCCCTGAACTACAAACTTTGCACACTTGTAGAGGAAGAGTGGGGATACATGTGGGCTGGTACTGAGTCCCCAAAGTCCGGGAGATCAGGTGAAAAGGTGACTCGAGTATAAGCCGAGGGGGGCATTTTCAGCACAAAAAAATGTGCTGAAAAACTCGGCTTATACTCGAGTATATACGGTATATATTTTTCCAACACTTTTCATATGTTACAGAGCAATAAAGCCATCCCCCCCCTAATTATCTAGTACCAGGGATCCAATTAGGGTCACAACTACCCAAAATGTCCTTTAAGAGGCTCCATGTCTGGTCAGAGGCTGGACATGGTTGCCTTAAATACCTTTGCTGGAATATTTGCTATTAAATACCAAATATCTCTGCGAAATTATTTATCATTTCTGCTAAATTGACTCCTTACATCTTGAGCTCATTCAGCAACCATGCGTGGCGTAAATGCATATATTAAAATGGCTAGTTTCTCACACAATTTATTTAATTGCTGCAATAAATCAGATTTGTGATGCTTCCCTTCCAATTACAATTTTAATTTTCTTGTTCATTTTTTAAAATAAAAATATTCTTTCTTCTGATAAATACAACTTCAAACAAGGCTTCCGCCAGAAGAGCCAGCTGTAAAAGTTAAAGGGGAAAATGATAATAAAGGTGTATTAAAGCCCAACTCCTGGCTTACCACTCCCATAGGGACTATTGACCTCTTGCCCTCTACGCTGCTTTTTCTTTTTAAATAACCTTTTTCTGAGGTCTTCATGATGGTTACATGACATCTTTATAGATGTAAAGAGCAGAGCCGATGTGATGCAGGACTGTTCACTGGCTACTGCATTCACCTGGACCTAGGGGCAGGTCTTTTTTCCACAAATAGGTGAAGGTACTCCGATGCAGCCAGCATCAATAGACCCTCAAGCATCCAGCAACAATAGATACCTCCCTCAACAGTAAAACCCTCCCAGCAACAATTGACCCCCAGCAACATATGACTCCCCCATGCAGCAACATTAGATCTCCCTCCGGAAACAATAGACCTCCCCAGTGGCAATAGGTCCCCAGCAGCCAGCATCAGTATACCCTCCAGCACCCCAGCACCCCTTGCCATTACATACATTCAGTGTTTGAGGTGCAGGAACTGATTTCCCCCTTGTTCCCACTGAAAAAAAAGCCCTGTATAAGGAAATGACAGGCAAATGTCATTGAATCTCACTTTGGCAAAGGCCAGTAAATGTTTAATTTTTAAAGAATTTACTGGGAAATTCCCACAGTAAATCCTTAATAAATAGGAACTACAAGGAAAAGAAATGTAAAGAATAAATACATTTAACCCAATGTAATTTTAATTTCCTTTCTTGATTGCTTAATAGCAGTGTCTTTTCGGCAATGCTGGGACAGTCTTGAATCTGCAGTAATGTTTCATACCTTGTCTGACTGCTTACCTCTCTGGTCTGTGTATCAGCTTAGGGGCCATGCTCTCACAACTGTGTGTTTAAGTAATCTTCTCTCATCATGGCCCCACATCAGCCTCTAACAGAAAACACTAATTAACCTTGCGCACTGCAAGCCAGCCTTGCCCGAGCAACAGTTGTATTTAGGCTTCTGTGTGGCGTCCTGCTGTATGTTTATCTCTGATTTCTGTGTACTGACCTTGGTGTGTCCTTCTGGCCATTCCTGTCTGCTGGTTACCCCAACCTTGGCATGCCTTCCTGACCATCCAATGTTCTCCTGATTATCCTGTGTTTAACCCTGAACTGCTGCTTCTGCTCTCCAGAGCCAGTCCGTGAGCATGAGCTGAGGGACCCCAGGGGCCGCGACCTGGAGTCAGCTGCAGCCAAATCCATCCTCATCACCAGAGGCTCTGGTGAAAACCTGATGGCTCTTAGATTCCGTGCCCTGGGGAATCTTATGCTCTACCTCCCTGTTTGGTCTGTGTCGATGTTCAGGTGGAGCGGCTGTCCTGAATCACCCAGAGCTCCATCTGCAGCAGCCAGCCGAAGGGGGAACAACCTTAGCGGGGTGCTCCTAACCCCAGCGGTGTGCATCTGTCACCTGGCCTCGGGTGACCGGACAGGGACAAGGTCATCCAGTGCCCAGGGCAAAGATGCCAAACTGCACCCCCCTTCCCTTAGGGTTAGGGTTAGCAGTGATGTTGCTGTCACTACTCCTATCAGCCTTGCAACAGAAGCTTCTGGCACAGGACACCAACAACCCTGCGATAAATGATTGTACCCAAGGCAGCCCCCCTTCTGCCCACCTCTTGTCCCAGCCCTACATTCTGGGTATGTGAATTTGCCTAGGAACTCTTGCACCTATCAGTCTTATAGCTGCTTATCTGCAGTGAGAGATCATATAAGGCACTGCTGCCTCTGATTGCTAGTCTCACCAAATTTGGAGTGAGATTTGGTGATGTCACTACTGTGTTGCTTATTGGAGGGGAATCCACGTTGCACCCATCTTTGCTTCATTCACTCTATGTTCTTCCTCAACCTTTCCTGCTACTTTATCATTATTCTGCAAAGCTCTGCTCTTCTACCAAAGTTGCTACCTCCACACCGAGACACAGTGCAGAAGAAGGCATGGCAAGTCAGAAATGGTGAAGGATCAGGTGAAGGAAGACCATAGGCAATACCGATGACTAGTACAAGTTCTCTTTAATACACTTAAAAGCAGGTAATCTCAAAAAAGGTAAAAACCAGCACAGTGCCTAAGTGTTTAGCACTTCCGCCTAGCAGCACTAGGGTCATCAGTTCAAATCCCAACCATGGCGCTACCTGCATGGGGTTTGCATGTTCTCCATGTGCCTTTTGAGTTTCCTCCCACACTCCAAAGACACGCTGGTAGGTTGACTCCTGTCTAAATTGCCCGTAGTATGTGTATGTATGAATGTGAGTTATTGACCTTAGATTATCAACTCCTTGAGGGCAGGGACTGATACGAATATGCAATATATATGTAAACATTGTTTTTTAGAAAGGCTGAGCTGTAAATGCAATGCTACGGGGGCTTTTTAGATTTTTAATAGCTAGTTCCTCTAGGTGGTGTAGTAGGCAGAAACTTGCTTGAAACTTTCAATTGACCTTTGAAAGCATAAAAACTCGAAACAGGATTTAAATGTTTCTTTTTTGTCATTGGTGCTTTCATATTCCAAATAAGGATTTTTCTTGTAATAGAGGACACGCTCTTTAAAGCTCATGAGATACACCAAGATGGGTTGCTTTAGAGCTCTGACCCTAATTGGCAAATCAAAATATCCTGCAAAACCTTGTTACAGTCCATTAGTGAGCCATATTTCCTGAGATGGGGATGAGAGAAGGAAAAAAAAATGACATTGTAATGTATTTCTAGCGAGACGGCACATCTAATAAAAAACATTGGCACGAGAAGTATAATTGTATAATATATCTTGCCATTAAGATAAATGTTCATGCTGTTTAAATAAAAACATTTAAATTTAGGGGAAATAAAATGCCCCATTCATTTTACGGCACATTTACTTTTTTGAGATGATTTGTCACATCAAATTCTACTGTACGTCTGTTGGCTGACAGAAGAGAATGACTGGGGGAAAGATGACTGCGGTGGAAGTTAAACGTTGGCCCAACCTTGAGCTAGTAAGACTTATGTGGTTCTTGACTACATTTACAGGAAAATAAATTCCAGTTTCATTAAAATGTTAATTTTTATAATTCAAGTCAATTTTGTAATTTAATATTATTAAAGCTGAACTCTAAGCAGATATAAAAAACACAAATTAAAGCCCAGGTAAAATCCAAAATTACCCTTTGGGGTCTCCCCCATGGGCAAGAGTAAAGACTAATTTTTGTCTAGGGCCACATTATAAAGCAGTTTTTCTTACCTTACCCTCAGTCCTGCAGTCTTCCTCCCAGTTGTACGGCAGGTACCTTGAAGCTGCTTCTTTTTGCCGTTCCATTGATCATAGGTATTTGCATAAAGTATTTGCATTATCCTGCACACCCGTGCTCGCAGCACATCACGCTGTGGATACTATCAACACTTTATCACATACTAACACAAGACCTGGTTGTCATGCACCTATACTCAGTACCCTTGGAGGTTTCTACCTTCTGGGATATTCTGCGCGCGCGTGCGCTACCCGCAGGCTACCCACCTCAGCTCCCGGGACAGACCACTATACGGGCCCTTGGTTGAAATATACCCCACATCCTGCTTACTAGCTCCACATATGTTGACGCATTCGCCCCTGATGAGTGGTTTTTACCATGAAACGCGTCGGACCTGTCCAGGATGCAGTCATGACCTCAATCTATTATGTTTTTATATATCCTCATAGTTTTTATCATTACCATTTCTTACTTACCCTATGGAGCTTTTCACACTGGCTACCAGCATGTGCTTTGACACCAATGTAACACATATGTGTATATATAATCATGTATCCATGTTTTGTATATTTATTGACCGTGCATGTATGCATTATGTGGTAAATATACTCTTTGTTAATAAATATTTTTATACTTAAAATATTTGTATATATTTCATGGTCTGTCATATGCTTCATATAAAGTCCCAAACTTTTCCTCTTTGTAACCAATATAGGGATGGAGACACATCTTTTGTGCCTCATTTAAAGTCCCGCCCATTTCGTTCTTTCATGCATATTTATAATTGCTACACAAGTAAATTTGTAATTTAATATTATTAAAGCTGAACTCTAGGCAGATATAAAAGGCAGATATAAAAGACAAAAATTAAAGCCCAGGTAACATCATAAGTTACCCTTTGGGGTCTCCCCCATGGGCAAGAGTAAAGACTCATTTTTGTCTAGGGCCACATTATAAAGCAGTTTTTCTTACCTTATCCCTCACTCCTGCAGGCTTCCTCCCAGTTGTACAGCAGGTACCTTGAATCTGCTTCTCTTTGCCAGTCCGTTCATCATAGGTACTTGCATAACGTACAACCCAGGACCAGCACCTTATGAGAGCACAGAGGGCCCACAAATGATCTGGAACATTATTTCTGTTGAACTACTGCAGTCCTTCATGAGCTAAACCAATCTTTCTCAACATTTTGACCCCAGAGAAACCCTTGAAATAATTTAGGCGTCAGTGAACTGCTCCTTAAAATTTATTAGTCAGTAGGAAGAATGCACTACTTACAGTGGTGGTTAGGATGCCACCCTTACTTTTTTTTTAATCAAGTAATTTTTATTTGTATAAAAAGATAAAGGCCAAATACACATCTATACATCCTTCACTTTATCTTTTGACCCACCACCCCAACATTTAACATACATAACTTTATTTGAATAATGCACTGCAGTTCATTTTACCCTTTTTATCAAAAATAGTATGTCACTTCTATTTAAGCACTATGCGTAATTCCAAAAAGCAGAAAAGAAAAGGCAGAAACAAATTCTTGGTATCCGCAAGAGGGAGGACCTCTTTATCCTTAGCTCTACATCTAATCCTTCCCTTAAAGAGGAAGTAAACCCTCAGAAGAAAAAAAAAAATACACCCTGGAAGACAAAGGCATAATGAGCTAGTATGCATAGCATACTAGCTCTTTATGAGGTAGATTGAAGCCCATGCAGCGGCCCTCGTTCGCCTCCTCCGTCGCCGCCATTACTCCCGGTGCTGTGACTGCCCAGATCCGCAATGACGTCACTCCCAGCGCGTGCGCGTGGGAGCCGCCGGTGACAGCTCGATTGCCTTCACTCGCGGCACGCTCAGTGCGCCTGCGCCGTTGTCTACGGCGCACATGCGCCGTAGACATCGGTGCAGTCTTTTCTGCAAATATCTTCTTAACCGTGTAGGTTAAGGAGATATTTCTTGCACCTACAGGTAAGCCTTAATCTAGGCTTACCTGTAGGTCAAAGTGGTCTGTAAGGGTTTACAACCACTTTAACTATTAATCCAGCATTTCCATGTTTTTTTAAACATTTTGGCATTTCCCCTTTTATTATACACAAATCTTTCCTTTCTTATTGTTTTTTAACCTCATCCTCCCATTCTACCCGAGTTGGTGGGTTCAATGCCAGCCACCTCCTTGCTATCAGTTTCTGTGCAAGGAAGAGGCATCTAACGATTGATGTTTGTCTCCCCCACATATTGTGATCCTTCTCCATACAACCCAGTAAGCATATTTTGGGGCCTAGGTCGACAGTTATTCCAAATACTTTATTTTCCCCACAACTTCACTCCAGTACCTATTTAACTTGGGGCAACTCCACATCATATGAATTAGGTCTCCCTTTGGATCCTTGCATCTTGGGCATTTAGCATCCATCCTCTACTCATATAAAAATTATTTCTAAAGGTGTCTTATATGCTCTATGTAGTAACATCAAATGTGACACTGATTGTGATGGTGACAGGGTGCTTAAGAGACCTATTTCCAGTATATGTTTCCATTGTTCGTTTGATATATCCCCCAGGTCTTCCTCCCATCCCCTCCTGCAGGGAAGCTCCTCATTGCCCCTTATCACCCTGTCACATATACCATCATATATAAGTGATATCAACCCCTTAGATATACCAGCATTAATTATTTTTTGAAGAATGTTTACCTCAATCCACTTTGGTGGCCTCCCTTAAAGACAGCAAAAAAAGTAATTGGTGTTATGGTGCTGGCTCTGCCAGGTGGTGTTGGACCCAGAACTATTGAGGCATTATATGATAGGTCAATTGGCCACAGCTCATAGACCCCCCCAATAACCTCTGGAGAAACCCTAGGGTTCCACAAAACCCTAATTGAGAATGACTGAATTAAACTATACAAATTGTTGTCCCAGCAGATATATTTGACTTTTATAGGGACCAGTTGGGAAGAGCTATTATTAAAAGGAAGCTGAATTGCTGGAAATGGTTTCAGAATTGTATGTTTTGCTTGAAATAACAAGACATTCCTTGAAGGTCAAGAATTGTAAGCATTTTAGTCAATGAATTGCAACCGTTTACTGTCTTCTGTTCTGTACATACTGAGCTAGGCCAAGCTAGTGCACTTGCTAAAAGTGAGTGGAAGGGTCTGCCAAGTTGATTCACCAGATCAATCCTCGTTAGCACATCCTTCTCAGAATCCCATCAAACATTTAATTATCAGTCTAGGAAAATGTTGAGGATGTCCGCAATCTGACCTCCGGGTCTTTAAAGACATTTACTCAAAACAGTAATCTAAGTATAGATGAGTGAATAATAAATATGGACCAGTATTTGCTTCGTCTGTGAATATTCACTTTGCCTGGCCTAAAAGTGTAGTGGTATACTGATTAATGGACCTCTTATTAGTACACTGTGGAGCAGTATGGCAGTAGGCTACCCCAACTTTAAGCCTTTGTTCCAGGAGAACAAGGGTATTCTTGCCCTGCACCACCCTCCTGGCGAGGGGATTTATTTGCTCCAGCCACATCGTACATGCTTGTATGCTGCTTTATGCTGTAGAATATTTAATATTTTGTTAAACATTTTAAACTGTATTATGCTATGGTTGGTTTCTCTGTTTTATTACGTTGGTTTCTCCGTTTATGTGTGATGAGCCATCTTTTTGACTGGGCTGGAGATCGGGCTGAGGAGGCACATCACCTGTGGCAGGCTGGAGTGCCTGGAGGATCTTCCGCTAACCACATTTATAATATGGATGCAATTGATGTCCCATTATATCCACTAAGGCTCATATTGAACACCTTAATCAGGTTCATAACCATCTGGTAAACCCCCCCCTCCACTTTATCGAACGTGGTGGAGTGATCTCTCTTTGAGCGTTTTCATGGATATTCACGCACTCTATTTTCGGGGTGATATTCCAACATATGTATGGACTGTGTTTGTTATTGTATACCAGCTATTTTGCAACCACCTTTTTTCACATATCCAAAGGACTGGTTTTGGTATATTCTCTTTTTAGGACTTTTTTGATTTTTTGGCAATTATAACTGTATATGCTGTGACGGTGGGACCGTGTGCGTCCTTAAATTGTGTTGGTTTACACCAGATTTGGTAGAGAAAGACATGCTGATTGAACAGCTGTGTGTTCGGCTATTTAGTTCTGACATGACTATGGATCAGGGCCCCACCCAACAGACAGGAAGTCTGTGTGCCTGGGAGTCAGGTGGACTCCCATCCCTCTGGGGAGTCAGAGGCTATCTATGCTGCATGGGTGCAGCCAGAGTATGCATGTCTGCAGGAAGCAGACATCATTGCTGAAGTAAGCAAGAAGGTGCTGACCGGGAGTAAGCGAGGAGTGAGCTTATCTCTAGTAAACTCTGTTTGTTCTGAGGAGCAGACTTTAGACCTAGGCTAAAGGCCTGAGACAGCCGGATCGCTAGAATGAAAGCCAGAAGGTTAAATTGTTGAGTATGCAAGATACAGTAATGGTGGAACCCCCTGTGAGGGCTACTGATGTATTTGTGAACTTTTTGTGCTTTTAAATAAAAGTGGGCTACCATGCCCTTAAATAGAGTTCCTGACTTTCTTGAATCACTGGAAAAACGCATCTACTACGAGAGCTAATGGTCCCCAAACCTCACAATGCAAAACCTTTACTGATTATTGCATATGTTTTTTTCAAGTGATTTTGGCACTAGATGCATTTCTCACTGTATTGCACAGCCCTTTATTACTTTTGTACTTGTATGCCCTTTATTATGTATACATTTTTTTCTATACATTCTAAACTAGTTGATTGTCATTTGAATGATTATTTAATACAACATAGGTTTACATTGCTCACTATGAATCATCAAAGGACCCTGCATAGGTGTCCACTTTCTAGAACGGGGGTCAGCAACCAGTAGATCTCGGACAGGTGACTGGTAGATCACAGTCTGGGCTTGCTGACCTGCCATTCCAGAGCATAAATTCCCCTTCATCCCAGTAAAAATCTGCCCCTGTGTTGAAATCCCCCTTGCCAGCACACATTTTTGCCCCCCTGCCCACTCCTCCTCCAAGCTTAAATCTTTCCTCTCAGCACAAATCCCCCGCCCCCAAAAAAATCACCTCTCTGAGCATAAAACCATTACCCCTCAAATGTCCCCCCCAAGCACAAATCCTCTCCCCTCACTCAAAATCCCCCCCCTATTCCTAACACAAACTCTCCACCCTCCTAGCACAAATTCCCCCCCCCCCCATCCCCCCATTCTAGCACAAATCCTCCCACCTCAAAATGTCCTCTTCTAGCAAAAATACCTCCAATCATCCCTACTAGCATGAATACCCCCCCCCCCCCCCCCCAGAAGAAGGTACTCTCCTAGCACAAATTCCCTCCCTCCTCTATCATATCACCTTTTCTAGCACAAGTCCCCCCTCCTAGCACAAATCCTCTTCCCCCATTCAACTAAGGGCTCATTCAGAAGTGTAACAGGCACTGCTGCTCCCCTGAAAAGCGTTCCGTGCATGTTTGAAAGGCGATATGTTGCGTCCTCACCACGTGATGTAAACACATGATTGCCGTGCAATTGCAATATGGTAGTACGGCAATTAGACATTTAAATCAGGTGTAAGGAGACGACACTGTGCCCATTGATCTTTGACTTCTCCCATGTTGTGCAGGTAGATCTCCACCTTTTTAAGGTTGTCCTACCTCTGCTCTAGAAGATACTAGTATAAAAATTGTGTTGGCTGTGCGGCGTGGCTCGGGACTTTAAAGGTTAACTCAACTTTTGTGGGGGGAAAAAATAGCAAATAAAGCAAAAATAATATAGTGTATACAATTGCGACACAAGTCATATTGTAATTGAATGTTATTAAAAATTACCTTTCCTTTTCAATCTGCAGCCGCTGTAATTTTCTGTAAATGCAATGTAATATGGCTACATGGAGGTGTTCTGTACACAGAATGTGTACTGACCACTCCCCAGAAACATAATTTCCTGCTTGTGTGATTGGCTCACCAATGTTCCCAGAAGTCTGCCTAAGATACAAGTCGGATTTCAGGCATTCCCAGCAACAAAAATGTCATTTTTGGTGAGATACTCCCAATAGGAACATATCTAAAGGGATGCAGGCCCAGCATATTTCCTCATTAGTGCTGTGCAGGTGCCACAGCTGATAGATAATTATGAAACCACTCCCATTAGACTAACTCGGCAGTCGGCATAGAGGGACACACAGTAATTTCTTCTGAATAACAAAAGGTAGGAATCTGCATCAAAAGTTGTTATAATCCTTGGAATGTACATAGATCCAAAGGGGAATTTTTTTTTTTTCTCAACAAAAGTGGAGTTAAGCTTTAAATAAAGGAAGGTAAGGGATAGCATTAACTTTTTTTTGCAGAGTCAGCTGAATCTATTGCATTCCTGCAGCTTTTTATAAAACTTTCCTTACCCTTTAAATAATGACATCAACATGACTGAACTCAAGCCTGAATGTAAAAATGCTAAAGGAACAGGATTTTATTCTTTTTTAACCTCACAGCTGGAGCAAAGTCACGTCTTATAATTTTCTGCATGGTTAAGACACTCCAGACTCAGGAAATAGCTATAGGGAAATGTATCTCTAGCTAAATTCTTTTCCTTTTTCGCACATTAATGGCTGGAGACATATGTTTATCCCTTGTGAAGTCAGGAGTGCAGTGTACATATTATTTTGCCCCCAAACTACAATTACTGTCATTAGCAGAAACAGCATTATTCTACGTAGTGGACGTATACATTTTATAAATTTTTCTGTGCGTATGGAAGAAGTTGGATCTCTAGAGATAGGCAGTATTCTGAGATTTAATTGCTCCATTAATTATTTAATCTCTATTTGCTACATGCTTGCAGGCTGTTTATAAAAAAAGTCTCATTTGAATTTTGGAGGAAACCTTCTGTGGTTTAGTATTTGAAATTGTTTTAACAGCTGTTTTTCTTTCTTATGTAGCCATGCCCCTATAGGGGGTTGCTGAATATAGTGGTTCACCTGTCACCCTGCCCAGCCAGACATCCATCTCTCAGTCAATCAGAGACATAGAACAGTCCATAAGCTTTGCTTTGTTTTTTTTATTGAGGGTATTTAACTTGGATGAGTATAAGGAAATTATGGGATGCCCCGGAATATTCAGTGCAACTTGTTTGGGACTTCTATATAAAGTACACTTCAGTATATACACCCCAGTCTTCTCTCCAGCACATACTCTTGCTTAAGACTATTTATCCTCCAGCACTTCACTTGCTGCAGACTGTTACTCCTCCAGACTATCGTGCACTTCATGGAAGGTCTGAAAGTCATTCAGCCAGGCCTCAATGAACTGCCTTTTGTGGGCAGGGACCTCTGGCCCCTGTGGTGTAGAGACAGTTCAGGTGCTAGCTGTTCTCTGGAGAAACACTAATTAAACTAGGAAGTGGACTTTAGACAGCACATAGGTAAATATTGTAAAAAATCTTGTTTTTTTTTATTTATAGAAAAAGATATCTTAATAAGAGTACATTAATACATTTTTAGAAAAAATGACATTTATAGTGAACATTGGTATAGGATCCAGAATAAAGTTCTAATCACACTTCCCAGGAGTTATAATAAACATGTAAAACTCAGATAAAACAATGCATAACCAGCAAACACAAAACCGGGTTGAACGATGTACACAGGGAGTGGATGGCCTTATTCATAGATCCAGTAAATTCAGAAATGTAAATCTTGCTTTGCTCTACAAGTTTCGCGTTTGGAGACGCTTTATCAGGAGCACAATAGTAAAGAGGCCGTGTTGAATAATAGCACGAACCTGGGTATTTTTGAACTCGCACAGTCTGTGGAGAGGTTCAATCCAGGTTCCATCCAGGGTCGCCATTAAATTTTCTGCCTGAAGTTCCAAGCCGGGTTATTTTACCCTCTGGGACCATTTTTGTCAGACTACCGCTGTTTGACCCTAGCTACAGGCTCTTACTGATATATATTGCTTGGCGTTTTTGGCTAAACATACCTGGAGGAACGCTCTTGTTCTGCTTACCAGCAGACTGTGCTTGTTACCCATCTATTTGTTACTTTGCTGTGGTCTATCACAACCGTGTCTACACATCACTGGCTTTCTGTTACACACGGATTGCCAGTTCAAAAATACCCAGGTTCGTGCCATTATTTAACATGGCCTCTTTACTATTGTGCTCCTGATGAAGCGTCTCCAAACGCGAAACTTGTAGAGCAAAGCAAGATTTACATTTCTGAATTTACTGGATCTATGAATAAGGCCATCCACTCCCTGTGTACATCGTTCAACCCGGTTTTGTGTTTGTTGGATATGCATTGTTTTATCTGAGTTTTACATGTTTATTGTAACTCCTGGGAAGTGCGATTAGAACTTTATTCTGGATCCTATACCAATGTTCACTATAAATGTAATTTTTTCTAAAAATGTATTAATGTACTTTTATTAAGATATCTTTTTCTATAAATAAAAAACCCCTAGTTTTTTTACAGTATTTACCTATGTGCTGTCTAAAGTCCATTTCCTAGTTTCATTCGTGTTTCTCCATGATTATCGGGACGTTGGCACATTTATACTAGTGCATCCACAGTGTCACCCTGTGGGGATACACATTTAAGCAATTTCTTTTCAAGCTAGCTGTTCTCTAACTCAGCTACCAATCCCAGATAGCTCTCCTCAGGGCTTGCCAGCCAAACTGGCTGCAATAACCCCTTTCCACTGCCCTTCTCACAGTCCACGCTTCTGGTTCTGCACCCATCTCAAATTGCAATCTTCCAGTTCTCTCAGGCGTGCTTCCTCAGTCCATCTGACTGTACCTCACTCACCAGCACATCACTTGCTGCGACCTGTTGTCCTCCCTGGAGACTCTTAGCAGTGTTCTCTCCCGCTGTCCACTGCTTGCTCTCTCATGTGCCTCTCTTCCAGGATCTCTTCACACCTCCTGGATACACCCAAGCACTGGCCCAAGGTCACCCCCACTCCAGACTGGGGAGCCTCCAAACTCTCTCACTCCAGCTCTTCCACCTGACAACTCCTCCCCAGCTGGGCTGATCCTAGGTATTTAAGGGGGCCTGCCCCCTGCCAATCCAAGTTGGGGATTGGTCAAGGCTCCGTAAGATACCCCAGGCAGCTCCACCTCTCCTCCTCTCCTTTCAGTACCTTCTAGAAAGAAGAGGGAGGTAAAAGTGATGCTACCTGTGAGTCACCAGTGCTACCCTGAGCCACTCCCAGCAACCAGCTAAAATTTCCTACTCTCCAGAAAATACTTTTTTTCCTAGCACCTACCTGACTAGAGGTTGCTACACTTATAATCAGAAAATATATATATATAAATACAGGACCCTTTACTTGTTACCGAAAAAGGAGGGTCCAAGTTTAACCTTGACTTCCCTAAAGGATTATACTGTTGTGTCAACCTCCAACTCTCAGCTGAACACATGTAGGACCCAGCAAGAAGACTTTGGTCATGAGCTTGGCTGTTGTAGACTGCCATCATTGGGACTAAAGTAATAGAAGATAGGAGCATACTGACAGATTATCGGAGATCTGGAAACAGATTGAGTAATCAACTAAGACAATGATTAAAATAGGAATAAGTCCAGAACAAGACAACAATATTGTCATGGGAAGAGAAGGGCAGCATCATGAGGGGCATTAGGAGACAATCTTTTCGTATAGCATTTCCTATAGTTTTTCCTAGAATTTTTTTCCATATTAAGGATGCCCAGACATTACATTTCTGATGCCCCATGTCAGCTAAGGGGGCAAAATTAACTATTCTATCTCTAAAGCCTCGTACACACGCACGGTCGTGTGTACGAGGCTTTCAGGTTTCTCGTCAAGAAAACTGGCCAGAATCTCGACGAGAAAAATAGAGAACCTGCTCTCTATTTTCTGGTCGGGATTCTCGACGAGAAACCTGAGAGTGTGTACGCTTACCTGTCGCCGTGGAAACTCACGCATTCTCAAAATGACTTTGACGCATGCGCGGTAGCTTCCTAGGCATAGGTAGGGTGTAGCAAGATGGCGGCGACGGCATCGAATGTGACAAGCGCACGCTCGTTGTTTTCGATGACGTCACCGCGTTCGTTCCATTCAAAAGAACGCCGGTTCTTTTGAATCGAGCGTGTGTACACTCGGCCGGGAAAAAAATCTTGTCAAGAATCTTGTCAGGGAAAAACAACAGTTTTTTTCCTGACGAGATTCTCGGTCGTGTGTACTAGGCTTAAGACCCAAGTTCCTTGGGCACAATTTTTTTTTATACCACCAATATTAAGTTGCCTCAAGGGAATAAAGAATGGGCACCAGTCATTTTAAAAACTACCTTAAAATGATGTATGATTTATTTTGATGATTGGCATAAAGTAAGGGAATGAGGGTGGAGGGTACACGGGATACCTGAATATTTTATTACCAAAACACAAACATCAATATACTGCATATCTTTTTAGACTCTCCATTCCCTTCTCCTACTGGCCATGCAACAGTTGTCCCATTATTTGGTCTGATGTATATGTGGGGACTCTGCCCTAAGCTGGAATGTCACCAACTAAATCTAGTGTGCGTTCGTAGCTAGGCTGTAGCCAGCCTCAGTGCTGTTTACATTTTTCTGGATTTTGGTGGTTTTTCTAAGTTCAGTGCATTGATTGCATCTGCCTGTTAGGCCCCGTTTACAGCTAAATGATTTTCTGCTTGAAGATTGTAGCTTGTGGCTCTAAAATGCTCAACAAGCCAAATCCCATACATTTCAATGGCCCCTGTTCACATCTGACCGTTCTGTCACCTGAAGCAAAACACCAGATTCATTTTCACAGTAATCACCAGTGCATATTTATAGCACTGATCGCTGTAAAAATGACAATGGTCCCAAAAATGTGTCAAAAGTGTCCGATGTGTCCGTCATAATGTCGCAGTCATGATAGAAATCGCAGATCGCCGCCATGACTTGTACAAAAAAATAAAAAAAATAAAAATGCCATAAAACTATCCCCTATTTTGTAGACGCTATAAATCTTGTGCAAACCAATCAATATATGCTTATTGCGATTTTTTTTTACCAAAAATATGTAGAAAAATACGTATCGGCCTAAACTGTGGAAAAAAAAATTCATAGATTTTTGGGGGATATTTATTATAGCAAAAAGTAAAAAATATGTAATTTTTTTCAAAATTGACGCTTTATTTTTGTCTATAGCGCAAAAAATAAAAACCACAGAGGTGATCAAATACCACCAAAAGAAAGCTCTATTTGTGGGAAAAAAAAAAGACGTCAATTTTGTTTGGGAGCCACGTCGCATCGATTGCACAATTGTCAGTTAAAGCGACGCAGTGCCGAATCGCAAAAAGTGCTCTGGTCTTTGGCCAGCAAAATGGTCCGGGGCTGAAGTGGTTAAAAGAGAATTAAAAAAAAAATAGAAATTAGTTAAACCCACAAGTGTTTTTTATTTTTTTTTACCACCGCTATTCTTTTATACTGGCTTTAAAAATTTACAAATGCAGCAATTGAGAATTTGGATGAAAAGTTTAGCACTCTGAAACACTTTTTTGAAAGATAACTACAGTAAACCCCCCTCCATCGCGGGGGTTACGTTCCAGACCCACCAATAAGTGAAAATCCGCAAAATAGAAATACCCTATTAAAATACACACTAGGCATGTTTTTATAACTTTCACTGTACTTTAAAAGCATTTTAAGGTCTTTAAACACACTTTTAAAACAATAGAAACACATTTAAACACATAAAAGATACTGAGAGACATAGCAAGAGCAATGGAAAGCACAAAAATATTTAATTAACAAGGATTTAATCAATAAAATAATGTTAATAGGTCTTACAGAAAAAAACGCAATATACCGGGACCGCAAAAACTGAACCGCGATATAACGGGGGTTTACTGTAGTGCATTTTACATACTGTACAACTATAAAGATCAGACAAAAATGAGGGACAACTGAGGAGAAAATAGGGACAGAGGGACATTATTCCAAATCAGAGACATCCCCCCGAAATCAGGAACAGTTGGGGTCTATGGCTAAGTTGCGCCAATGATATGAGAAATCAAATCAAAGTTGCAAAACTGGTTTCAGGCGTTAAGATTTGTTTTACCTTCAGGCATTAAGGGGTTAAAGATACAAATGCAAAAAATAAATAAAAAATACAAATGCAATTCTTCAAAAGTGAAATATTTTTGGAGATTTGTACCCGAGGTTCTGTGAATTTAGTTCAGTCTCTGACAGTATTATTTTATTATACATTTTATATTCTATACATTTCCATCAGCCTATCCCCCCCCCCCCACATAGTTCTGACGGCTGTCTCAACATCATAATAATATATTATCAATATGCACATGGCTTCATACACTAATGAGCTAACAAGCTCATAACCACTTTGCATATTAATGTATATTACGTGTTTTACAAGATTCTTGCCTGTAAAATGACTCGGTTATGGCTTTGTTGTTCATTAGCTGAAGATGATTTAACTTCTGTCGCACAAGGAGAAAAACAGAGTCATTAGTGTTTTGAATTATTTGTGTTTTGTTTGCACACAGTTCTAGAAGTTTAACTGTGAACGTCTCCATGTTGGGCCAACATAATAAAACAATAAAAAGAAGAACATCGGTCAAATAGGAAATAAACAAACCTATACAATATAATATCAGGTGAGTCTTCTTGAGCTTGAAGCCTTCTGCTGCCAGAGCCTTTTTTGTTTTCTGCACACGAGTTAACCACTTGCCGCCCGCTAACAACATATTTACTGCTAGCAGGTGGAACAATCAGGCACGGCGCACACCCTGCTGGCCAGTGCTGTGATTGGAAATAGTACAAGTTAGTCAGCAGGTTACAGACAATCATTTTGGCTGTATACCTGCTAATTGAGTATGGCCAATCACAGCACAGAGATCTGAGTGCTGGTAAATAGAGTTGGGCAGAACACCCCTCTGTTCGGGTTCGCACCAGAACTTCTGAACAGAGAAAAAGTTTTTACCCGAACGGTGAACCCCATTGAAGTCAGGTAAGTCTTCTTGAGCTTGAAGCCTTCTGCTGCCAGAGCCTTTTTTGTTTTCTGCACACGAGTTAACCACTTGCCGCCCGCTAACAACATATTTACTGCTAGTAGGTGGAACAATCAGGCACGGCGCACACCCTGCTGGCCAGTGCTGTGATTGGAAATAGCTCAAGTTTGTCAGCAGGTTACAGACAATCATTTTGGCTGTATACCTGCTAATTGTGTATGGCCAATCACAGCACAGAGATCTGAGTGCTGGTAAATAGAGATGGGCAGGACACCCCTCTGTTCGGGTTCGCACCAGAACTTCTGAACAGAGAAAACGTTTTGACCCGAACGGTGAACCCCATTGAAGTTTATGGAAGCCGAACTTGAAAAATCGAAAGTCCCCCTTTTGAAGGCTTATATGCAAGTAATTGGCACAATAAGAACATGCTGCAGCAAAAATGACATTTCTAAAGCCAATGGCTGCGCTGCTATCAATCTATCCAATGAAGAGCCGATAACCCGTGGAGAAAGCGATGGCAGGATCGTGCCCACGGAAATTCTGGGCTCAGGTAAGTAAAACGGGGGGCTGGGGGCTGGACACTGCAATCTGTTTTTTCACCTTAATGCATAGGATGCATTAAGGTGAAAAAACACGAAGGTTTATAACCACTTTAACCACTTCTCCACCAAGGACGTCATTTATTAAGAAAATACAATAACTGTGCTATATCTGATAAAAAAAACAGCAAAAAACAAATATACGTGCTAATTATACTAAACAAAAAGTAAAACTATAATTAATAAAGTGCAAAACGTGCAATACAAAGTCTTAATACGTCCCCAAAGGGATAAAAGTGCAAAAAGTCCAAAAACACTGAAAAAAATATTATAAAAATATTTAAGTGCTATTGTAAAAAAGTCATCGACAGCCAAAAGCAGACAGGGAGTGAAAAAAACAGGTGTAAAAATCCAGCTAATTACAGGTGTAGACATCCAGCTAATTACATCAGGGATATCAGGGATCAGTAGGGAATCACTCAGCATACACAATCCTCCACTGTAGACACCAGCCTCTCACCTTACTGATGGATCCCAAGGGGTCAGATACAGCCTCAAACGATCTCTACTGCACCAGATAGTTGCATCCAACCCTTTTGTATGGATAGGGATCACTGCAAGGCTCTCCACCACTTCCTGAAATTGTTCCTTGGGTTCAATCTTGCTCCACGGTTTAAAAGCAAAACAAAGGGGACTCCATGGTGAAGTAAGTATAAGTAGCCCAAAAAACTGTGTTTATTAAAGGTAAAACAGCATAAAAACATATAAAAACTATAAGGTGGATAAAAAACGCCAAAAAAACGTTCACAAAATACCCACTTCCGGTCCGCGGCCGCAAACCGGAAGTACAACGTCACTAGGCTCCTCCTCCTCATAATATTTTTTTCAGTGTTTTCGGACTTTTTGCACTTTTATCCCTTTGGGGACGTATTAAGACTTTGTATTGCACGTTTTGCACTTTATTGATTATAGTTATACTTTTTGTTTAGTATAATTAGCACGTATATTCGTTTTTTGCTGTTTTTTTATCAGATATAGCACGGTTATTGTATTTACTGACACTTAGCGCTGCTTAAATTTTTTTTTATTTACTCGGCGTAACAGCATCTTTCACATTATACAAAAAAATTGGGCTAACTTTACTGTTTTGTTATTTTTTAATTTGTGAAACCGTTATTTTTTTCCAAAAAAAAGGCGTTTGAAAAATTATTGCGCAAATACCGTGCAAGATAAAAAGTTGCAATGACCGCCATTTTATTCCCTAGGGTGTCTGCTAAAAAACATATATAGTGTTTGGGGGTTCTGATTGATTTTCTAGCAAAAAAATTATGATTTTTGCATGAAGGAGAGAAGTGCCAGAATAGGACCGGTGGAGAAGTGGTTAAACTCACATTTATTAAGAAAATAAAAGCATTGATAAATATTCCATTAAAGAACTCACTTGTTGCGAAGAATTCCACCGCCAGGCTCCACCTCCACCTTGTGCACGACAGCCGCTTCCTGGATGTGCTGCACTCAGCTGCACTCAGCTTTCCTCTGATCCAAGCCTAAAGGAGTTGGTAAAGGCAGAAGCATTAAGATGAAAAGCCTTCTGTGTATAGCAACCCCCCTTCCAGCCCTCCGTAATACTTACCTGAGCCCCATCTCTATCCAGCAACATCCATGAGCCCTCCTGATTGGCTGAGACACAACAGCGGCACCATTGGCCCCCGCTGCTGTCAATCAAAGTCAGTTAGCCAATCAGGAGAGAGAGGGGATGGGGCTGAACAGCAGCTCCGTGTCTGAATGGACACACGGAGCTGCAGCCCGGCTCTGGTGCCCCCATAGCAAGCTGCTTGCTGTGTCTCATAATCTGATCTCATAAGCGCAGAGAGATTTATTTTTATTTTTAGCGCGCTTTGCATTGCATGTAGTGGCGGCTAGTGTTTTTTTGTTTGGGGGGGGAGGCAAACAACCACCCCCCGTGGCACCTCAACCACCCCCTCGCTGTCTGCACATGCCCCATCTAGGGCACATCGGGCAGCGGCAGGAATCGGGAATCGGCAGGCATTTCGGGCAGTGGCGGGGATCGGGCATCGGCAGACATCAGGCTGCGGCGTGCATGGGCAGCGGCTCCTGTGTCTTCTCCTCCTCACTTCCGCCATGCGCCTCCACCCCTCTTCCTAGGCATCCAATAGAATCGCCTGTCCTTTCAGCCAATTGGGTGACGGGTATCAGACCCGCTTCCCGATTGGCTGGGAGGAGGATCAGTGTTGCAACAGCGATATCACCAAAGGACCATCCATAATGTTCAATATATGTAATGCTGGTGAAGAAAGGGGAGACTTGGATATATAAATATCAAGAAAAGGTAACTCCAAAGGGAAACACACAGCAGTATAATAGTCACAAAATAGAAAATATTTATTAGTAAATTTCCACAAAAAGGCAACTTTCACCACACCACAGTAAAACCATTTCAGACAACGTTGTCAAAAATCTATTAAAAACTGCTGGAGAGAACTGTCAGAGAGTGCAGACCTAATAGAGGAAATGAGGGTCAGAGAGTGAGGACAGGATACATTGTTGGCTGGGGAGATGCTGCAGAAGACAATACGAAACTGGGAACATCTTACATGAGAATTGTAGAGGTCAATACTATTACCCCAATCAATGTTCACACTACAGACTGCTGATGTCCGAGGGTCGCACATCATATATGAAAGGTTTTGAAGAGACCCTCAGGCCACAGTTTGACCACCAAGGCCCTGGAGAATAAAATAGTAGTAGTTCCAATTTTTTATGTCACACAATATTAGTGCAACCATTTATCAAATGCATATTTTCAGTAAAGAATACACTATTTGCTATAAAGTTTATTTAGTGTAGAGCGCAATATATTACCCAGTTTTGGTAAAATATATAAGACGATGTTGCGCCGATAGATACCAGAAGGGAAATTGCCCCAGTGTGGACTTTATAGACAGGTTGGGGGACTGTGAAAGGGTATTACAAAGGTATAAAATATAATAAAGTTTATTTTTCACATAGAGTAAAAACAATTCCCAAATAGGGACAGTAAAATACATAGAAGCCTAGCATGATGATATAAATAAATACAAAAAAAAGCACCCAATACGTGAGGTAGGTTGTAGCACCGAGACGGCCAAGATGGAGTAATGGCACAACAGGCTTCAATGTGTTTACAGCCGAACCCACACCAACGCGTTTCGGAAATGTTTTGTATATTCCTTCTTCAGGGAAGAAGAAAAGGGTGCACAAGATAAGTAATCATCATGTACAAAAGCTTCAGGTGCATATTAATGATGTATTCCAGCAGGACATAAGACTCAACTCAGCAGGAATACAAACCAGCTCCGTGCAACATACGGGGACCGTAAGCAGTCAGACACTAAAACGTACCCCCGCTGAAAGGGGCAAGGGGGGGTTCTGAAGGAGCATCAGTCCGCCTGGTGTGAGGCTGATGGAACGTCTACCTGTAGATACCCAACATGTCAAGCCTTAAAATTGCGTATTCTGGTACCAAAAATTATCCGTAGGCAACACTTTAAAATCCTTTAACCCTTTTAAAACACATATGTGCGGTAGCAAAAGGGTATGCTTTAACGCCCACACATAACACATATGCATTGCTTGGCAGCCAATGTTTATTTGCTGGGAACAACAAGGCCTGGGGAATGCCCAGGAAAAAAACAAGCCTACTTACCGAACAGCTCGCAGACAACCAATTAACCTGTCTAACAGTATGCATTAAAAACAGGGGATTGTCCGCACGCATTTACAAACGCATTGCGTGAGCCACAGAGCCACGTCAAGGCACCCTGTAATCTGTGGTCCTACACTAACCTATGAGTGTCCCCACAATGGAGGCACATGCATTCTGATGGATAGATGAGGACAGGTGGACTGAAGGGGAGCCACCCCTCCTTCTTTGCTGGGAGCATGCAATGAGCGCAGTGAGTGCAGAATGTCTCTTGGTCCCTGCTAATGATTGGCAGCCAGCAGGACTGACATTAGTTCATGTGACTAGTGACTACTGTGACAGTGATCACGTAATCAGCTGATCTACTTTTTAAAGGGATGTGGGGTGGGTGGCAAAGGGTTAAAGGTCATCAGTTTAGACTTAACCATAAATAATGGGCCTAGAATTATTGCTCTCACTCATGGTGCAAGGTGATTCATCAAATGTGTAGCATAATCATCATTTCTGTACGTAGCGATCCACAGCGTGCGATCAGCAATGTACAGTATGTGCATGTATGTGGGGTCAATGGGGCTTTAAAAATGTTTGTTTTTTGGTTGGTTTTTTACATAATGTTATTGTCATCACATAGAGCAGTGTTTCTCAACTCCAGTCCTCAAGGCGCACCAACAGGTCATGTTTTCAGGATTTCCCTCAGTTGAAACGGCTGTGGTAATTACTAAGGCAGTGAATCTGATCAAATCACCTGTGCAAAATAATGGAAAGCCTGAAAACATGACCTGTTGGGGCGCCTTGAGGACTGGAGTTGAGAAACACTGACATAGAGGACCAATAGTCTCCTATTCAGTAACATCTATTTTGTGACAGGGTCTCTTTAATGAGACATCAGGGGTCTATTAAGCCCCTTGTTTATCCTCTACACCCGACTGAAGCTAATAGAGCACAGATCATGCTCCGTTAGGTCCTTCCCAGGCCAGCACTCCCAGGGATTGACAGCTCTGAATGAGAAAGTGACGTAATACACGTTGCTTCCTGGATCATTCATCAGATGGAAGATCAGAAGATGAATGAATGAATATTTTTTGTGCTTCCTCTACCCTACCCAGCAGAGTAATCAATTTCAGTACAGGAGAGGAGCCTGTACAACTGTGCAAGACTGAAGGGAAGGCTGGAGCTTAGTGTTTAACAATAGATAGGAGACAAGGTTATTTTACCAATATTTTATGAGCATTAAGATTGAATGTATTTCAATTCCATGTATAACTCACTAGGTATACAAGTTATATTTTTAAGCAGCCACAATTTGTCATCGCGAAGTTAACAAATGTATTTAACATTTAAATAATACAGAAACAAGCCAAAACCCCCAGGACCAACAATTTATGATGTTATTTCTTATAAATATTAATAGCCAGATATATTGGTGCATTTAGAAACACATCCAGTCCTTTTTAAGACAATCTACAAAGTTAGCTAGAACTCATTTCTCTGAAAGACTATTCTATGTTTTCACAGCTCATTCCGTAAAAGACCACTTGCTGTATGTCAGCCCATAGGGGTAACCCTCTCCAGAGCACACAACACTTGACACAGTCAGTGAGAAGTAGAAACTTTCCATACTTCACACCCTTCTCTATTAGGGAGTGGTTCCTCGCTCTCCGAAATGTCTCTATTACATGGTGCTGCAGTAGGTCAACATCCCATCTCCAAAAACTGGTTTCTTATCCTCTTTTAAGGTCTACCTCCCTCATCCGACTCCTTCCCAGGAGGACTTACAGGTGATACTCGAAAAATTTGAATATTGTGCAAAAGTTCATTTATTTCACTAATGCAACTTAAAAAGTGAAACTAATGTAGCGGGGTCTCCTTTAAGGCCCCGGAACTATGTTACCCAGAACCCCGTTCAGCACCCAGAGTGCAGTTAGCCACCACAGAGACTCATGGGAGGGATTATTTAAGGAGGAGGCGAGGCGGAGCTCAGTCTCTTCGGACGCCGCGCTGCAAGCAAGAGTTTCTTCCTGTGCGGATCTGCTGCAGTGCAGGGCCTGAAGCCTAGGCCTTGCGCAACTTCCAGAGAGCCTTCCACCCCACTGCAGAGCCTGGGTGGCACCTGACCTGTCGAGTGAGGACATCAGTTGGATCTGGGACCCGATCGTTGCAGACGCTGTGTGCGGATACACGGCAGGTGGAAGTCCCGGACTGGGATCGCGTCCGGAGTGGTGAGCGGGCACCTGCCCAAACCAATAGACTGTGCCGTGTTCAGGCCTATAGACTGCATAGGCCCACAGTTTGTTTATCTGTTGTTCCCCGGGGGGACCGGTAGCAGGACAGAGTTGAAGTGTCCCCCCAGTATAGTGTTCCAAGTTATTGGCTGTTGTGGATTACAAATACTTTTCATCAAGTGCACCACCGAAAGCTGGCATGCGAAGAAATCCCTTTAAGGAGGTGACTGAGATTTATTCCATGTCAGCCCTGACCGGGGTGGGAAGTAAAGATATTGTTTAGTGCGCCATAGGGTGCGCATACCATAATAGCTACACGTGGTGGAGTACCGCGCATCGCCATTATAGTGTGCTGAATTGATTGCTGCAGGGCTCTGCAAGCCAGTTGCATGTGTTATGTTCCACCTATGCTATTTACTATAAGAGTAAAGCTGTTATATCTGATCTCTCGCCTCAGTGTGTTGTCTTACTGTTTAGAGATTATTTCATGCAATACAATTGAATGTGGCACAAATATAACCCTAGACTAACTGTGCCAGAGTGGGTCGAGTAAGATTGCCGGGGGTTGGCGGTGCTGTATACAGGGCCCGAAATCAAACCAGCGGCTCTCTTAACTGGGGGTAGCGCTACACTAATATATGAGATAGGCTCATTACATGCAAAGCAAGATAGTTCAAGCCGTGATTTGTCATAATTGTGATAATTATGGCTTACAGCTCATGAAAACCCAAAATCCACAATCTCAGAAAATTTGAATATTGTGAAAAGGTGCAATATTCTAGGATCAAAATGTCCCACTCTAATCAGCTAATTAAGCCATACCACCTCCAAAGGGTTCCTGAGCCTTTAAATGGTCTCTCAAGCCTTATACACACGGCCGAGAATCTCGTCAGGAAAAAACTCGTAGTTTTTCTTGACAAGATTCTTGGACAAGAAACTTGTCCCGGCCGAGTGTACACACGCTCATTTCAAAGAACCCGCGGTTCTTTGAATGGAGCGAACGTGGTGACATCATTGACTACGACGAGCGTGTGCTCGTCACATTCGATGCCATCGTCGCCATCTTGCTACACCCTACCTATGCCTAGGAAGCTACCGAGCATGCGTCAAAGTCATTTTGAGCATGCGTGGGTTTCCACGGCGACAGGTAAGTGTACACACACTCGGGTTTCTCGTCGAGAAACAGGCCGACAAGAAACCCGACGAGAAAATAGAGAGCAGGTTCTCTATTTTTCTCGTCGAGATTCTTGACGGTTTTCTTGACGAGAAAACTGAAAGCCGCGTACACACGACCGATTTACTCGGCAAGAAAGCTCTGCCAGCAAGTTTCTTGCTGGTTCTTGCCAAGAAACTCGGTCGTGTGTACGAGGCTTCAGTCTGGTTCAGTAGGAATCACAATCATGGGAAAGACTGCTGACCTGACAGTTGTGCAGAAAACCATCATTGACACCCTCCATAAGGAGGGAAAGCCTCAAAAGGTAATTGCAAAAGAAGTAGGATGTTCCCAAAGTGCTGTATCAAAGCACATTAATAGAAAGTTATGTGGAAGGGAAAAGTGTGGAAGAAAAAGGTGCACAAGAAGCAGGGATGACCGGAGCCTGGAGAGGATTGTCAGGAAAAGGCCATTCAAAAGTGTTGGGGACTTTCACAAGGAGTGGACTGAGGCTGGAGTCAGTGCATTAAGAGCCACCACACACAGACGGATCCTGGACATGGGCTTCAAATGTCGGATTCCTCTTGTCAAGCCACTCCTGAACAACAAACAACGTCAGAAGCGTCTTACCTGGGCTAAAGAAAAACACACCTGGTCTGTTGCTCAGTGGTCCAAAGTCCTCTTTTCTTTTTTTTTGTAAATTTATTTTTATTGAATGTAGTGGCCCTAACCCCCTCTCCTTCACCCGGTCTTGGCTCCTCGCAAGCAGAGAGGGCACACCCCCGCCACAAGCCCGTACCCTCCTGTATGAGGAGGTTGAGCGGTGTTGTTGATGGGTCTCCACAGTCAGAAAGTCAGAGAATGTTCCTCACCTCAAATAAATGACAGAGATAAGTCCTTGTTCCCCCTCAGTAACTTGAATGTCCACACCAG
The DNA here is from genome assembly GCA_029206835.1 of Rana muscosa. Classification (NCBI taxonomy): domain Eukaryota; kingdom Metazoa; phylum Chordata; class Amphibia; order Anura; family Ranidae; genus Rana; species Rana muscosa. The sequence continues at coordinate 187,007,316 of JARGYO010005626.1, read as the reverse complement.
CTGCAACTCCAACGCAGAGTTTATTTTCTCTTTGGTAAAATAACAGTCTCTGATAGGAAAAGGTTGGAATAAAGGACAGGACAGCATAAGGTGTGGAAGAGGTCCAGGCACAAACACAATCACTTCACTGCTCGGCTTCTCAAGCAGACTCAGCCCAAATGGATAGTCTCCTTAGATAGGGACTAGCAGCCAAAAGGTACTCCAACTTAAACTCACAGTCTCTGCCACAGATTTGGTTGAATTTGGTCTCTGCCACAGACCTGGTGAATTTGGTCTCTGCCACAGACCTGGTGAACTTGGTGCTTTAAAACTTGGCCTCTATGTAAGGAGAAGACATCCCTCCAGAGAGTTACCGGGACCCTTCCTTCACCGTGACTTCTCACCGGTCCCTCGGAACAGTTCCTCCCCCGGCCTCCTCGTCTAAGATACGGATCCCCTCGCAAGGCGGCACCCTGGGATTCCTCTTTTCTTGATGGGCCCCAGCCGAAGGTGCTGGGCCCAAGGCCTTTGCCGCAGTCCCAAGGCTGAAGGTGCCTGGGACTGATTCAGCGACCTCTGCCCCTGGGTCAAAGGTGCCCAGGGCGGACAGGAACACACTCCTGGGGTAGGACCCCCGACCACTCCAGAACGGACAGAACAACGAACAGGCAGCGTCTGCCCCTTGTATATCCTCTCCCAGCATGCACAGCAGGCCTGCCACACCCACGGTACGGCTGCTGAGAGGGGACACACAAGGCACAGCTCTGTATCAGCGGTTCAACCCTGGCCTACTATGGCAGCGCCACCTGCAGGCCACAGGGAACTACACACCAATACTCTCCCAGTGGATAAAATGGTTGACAGTATCCTGACAATTGAGGTGTTTGAGAACAACTACCACTCAAACACTTCCCCTAAATTTAGGACCCCGCTACAGAATATTTTATTACAGACATACAACAATAAGCCGCACAACGCAGCAACACAAACAACCAGGTCCCATTAAGGTTGAGCCAATGTCCCAAAAAAACAACCAACCCCTTCAAGTCAGTCAACCTTTGCCCAAAAAAAGAAATAGTAAGAAAAAAAAAACACATTAAGGAAAACAAAGATATGCACAGACTTTGAGCCCATGAAGGAGACAGATACACTGCGGCAATGGTGCCCCTGCCCACCAGAGGGAGTGTTGCACATATTACCGCAACACCCCCCCATTCATCCTCCACCTCATCAGGAGAAGTATGGACCCTACAGCCTTCAGTATATTACAGATTTGTAGTGTATTCATTTCAAAATCACCCACCACCTCAGGCTCTCAATCCACTAGGTCATGTAATTTTAATAAGGACCACCCGCCAAGTTGCCTATGGGTCTAATCAGAAACTGTGTCTGTGGATGCCATCCAGCCTCCCCAAACCTTTTCAAATTTGGCCTCACCCCCCCCTACTCATATAAGTTGCCTTATAAAAAGGAATTGCCTTGTTGATCAGGGACTTCCAAGAAGCCAGTGTTGGGGCAGTAGACTTCTTCCAGGACAGGATAATGAGTTTTTTGGCGTAGAACAGCAGAAGGGTGGGTAGAGTTCGTATAGCCCTAGTGGTAGCCAAGGGCTCAACCAAGCTTAACAGGCACACCTCAACCGTAAGGGGGACTGAAAGGGATGTGACCGACCGGACACATTCTGCTATATCTTGCCAGTAGGGCTTGATATGAGGACAATCCCAAAAAATGTGCATGAAGTTTGCAAGGGGCACTAAACACCTCCAACAGATAGAGTGGTGGCTCTCGAACATCCTAGCTAACCTAGATGGAGTAAGATAAATTCTGTGCAAAAATTTATATAGGATCAGACGATCTCTAGTAGAGATTAGACATTGAAATGGTGCCCCCCAAATATCATCCCAATCATCTCTATCCAAACCAGGGGCCGCCGCCTCCGAGGCCAGCCTGCAAGCCCCCATCAACAGGACTGTGTCAGGAAATAGGTCCTTGTACAGACTGGAGACCGGCTTAGACAAAAAAGTCGCTGCCTGCCAGTAGTTCTAAGTCACTAGGTTCAAGGTCAAGAGGATCCCCACCGAATTGAGAGCAAAAAGCATGTCTTAGTTGAATATATCTAATGTGACAGCAGGAAGGTAAAGTCACCTGGTTGCATCCAGGGGGGTAGGTATATTTCTCCCAGATTCAGGCTTTATGCCGACTTATACAACTAGGGAGAGAGTTGATGAAGCCCAGCTGAGGCTAGTGGGCTCATGGATGATTCATACCTCTAGGGAGAGGGCTGGGCGTCGTGCAGGCAGGGAGTGGATGAGACCAGCTGAAGCTTGTCAGCTCGTTTAAGGCCTCTATAAAAACTCCCAGATTCATTAGGTGTTTGCTCATGCCCGGAACCAGACCTGTGTGGACTGTCTAGGGAGAGTGAACCCCTGTGCGGTGAGACAAAGCCTGTGTGGCTATTTGTTTGGACATTTACTAAACCAGGGACTTAGGGACTAGGACAGCACCAGGCTGATCCCAGTTGTTAGTTTAGGAAACCTGCATGTTTAGTCAGAGGTCAAGCTGACCAGGGTTTATTTTGTTTATGTTTCTTTTTGCTTTGCTGTGTTTTTGTCACTGTAAATAGAGAAATAAACCGCACCTTTTTGATCTTGAAAACCACAACCTCCGTCTGCTGGGCCTGTTTTTGTGTGGGGAGCCCATCCAGGGGGTCACACACACCCGCTACCGAGCTAACCCCCTCACAGTTGGTGGAGAATGTGGGCAGTTTTTTTTTAGGCCAGCATGGAGGAGATACTGAAACAGCTGGCTCTAGCAAATGCCAATCAACAGCAGACAAATGCAGGTTTTCAAAAGAGCCTTGCAGCTCAACAACAGAGCTTCGCAGCCCAGCAGCAAGCTCATCAACAGAGCCTTGCAGCCCAGCAGCAAGCTCATCAACAGAGCCTTGCAACTTTGCAACAGAGTCTGGAGGCTCAGCAACAAGCCCAGCAGCAATCTGAGGCCCGCTTCATAGACCTGTTGCAGAAGCAAGAGCAGAGACTACAACAACAGATGGAAGCAGTAATACAGCAACGTCCGCAGACCAGTGAGGAAAGCCGTCCCACTAATACCGCGTCCTTTGGGGTGAGTCGTTTATTGACAAAAATGACTGGAGAGGATGATCCAGAGGTATTTTTGACCACATTTGAAAGGACTGCTGAAAGAGAAAAGTGGCCTGAGGAGCAGTGGGCTGGACTGGTGGCTCCTCTGTTAACTGGTGAATCGCAGAAAGCTTACTATGACCTAGAGCCTGACCAAGCAAAAGACTATGTGATGCTAAAAGCTGAAATATTGGCAAGGCTGGGTGTCACCCTGGCTGTCCGGGCTCAGCGTGTGCATAACTGGACTTTCCGGCTTGGAAAACCCCCCAGGTCTCAAATGTATGATCTCATTCACCTGAGCAGGAAGTGGCTACAGCCAGAGACTTTGTCCGCACCAGAGATTGTGGAACGTGTTGTAATGGATCGGTTTTTGAGAGCTCTTCCTACTGCCATCCAAAAGTGGGTAAGCCATGGAGACCCAGAGACGGCCGGTGGTCTTGTGGATCGTGTAGAGAAATACTTGGCTACAGAGAACCTGACGGCCTCTTCCAGAGACTCTCAGACTTTCCACCCTAAGACCAGACCATCCCCAGGGGCGGATAAGAGGATTCCAAGGGGTGAGGGTGGAGAGAGTGAGAGGGTGGGAGCTCTACCCAAAGTTTGGCGAGAACAGCCTGGGAAGTCAGGGGCTCAAGAGGCAGCCAAATGGATTGTTTGCTACCGCTGCCGGCAAGCGGGACATATTGCAGCAAATTGCCCGGTTGTGGAGGAACCCATGCAATATGACTTTCTGACGGACATTCATGCAAAACTGAGAAACATTTATGCAAAATGTGTATTAATGGTAGAAATGTTGTGGTATTGCTGGATTCAGGTAGCCTGGTGACCCTGATAAAGGCTGAATTAGTTAAAACAGAGGTCTCTGGGAATAGCAAGGTAGCTGTTATTTGTGTGCATGGGGACACCCGAGAGTATCCAGTGACTACAGTGTGTTTCGAGACCCCCAAAGGTACCCTCTCTCATCCAGTGGGGTTAGTATCTCAATTACCGCATGATGCCATTGTGGGAAGGGATTTTCCGAAGTTCTGGGAACTGTGGGATGATCCTGAGCCCCCCACTGGTGCCCCTATGTACCAGGAATGTGATAGCCAGAACTCCTCTGAGAGTGGTGAGGACTCTCCAGAATTTCCCTTGTCAGTATTGGCAGGGGAGACTCAAGAAACTGGAGAGGAGCCCACCTCCTCAGACGAAAACCTACCGTCTGTGGAGTTTTCTGATCTTGAGGTTCACAGGGAAAATTTTGCCACAGAACAGTTAAAAGACCCCGCCCTAATAAAGGCACGGGAAAACGTAGTGGAAATAGATGGCGAGTTAGAGAACCCAGATAATACCTGCACTTACCCATACTTCAGCGTAGAGAAGGACCTACTGTATCGGGTGGCAAAAAGGGCAGAAGAAACCGTTGAGCAGCTTGTGGTGCCCAAACCTTACAGGAAGTTGGTGTTGGAGTTGGCCCATGGGCACATTCTTGGAGGTCATCTGGGGACAGAGAAAACCCGAGAGAGGGTATTACAGAGATTCTATTGGCCTGGGGTGATGAAGGACATAGAAAATTATTGTTCCTCCTGCCCTGTGTGTCAGAGGTCGGCCCCGATGCCACATTTCCGTAGCCCGCTGGTCCCTCTACCCATCATTGAGGTCCCGTTTGAGAGAATCGCAATGGATTTGGTAGGTCCTATAATCAAGTCCGCTAGGGGGCACCAGTACATATTGGTTATAATGGACTATGCCACCCGTTATCCAGAAGCGATCCCTCTCAGAAATACCTCGGCCAAAACCATAGCCAAAGAGCTATCTCTTGTTTTTAGCCGGGTGGGTATTTGTAAAGAACTGCTTACGGACCAAGGTACACCCTTTATGTCCTGGGTTATGAAAGAGCTGTGTAAATTGTTCAAAGTGACGCAATTGCGTACATCTGTGTATCACCCCCAAACCGATGGGCTGGTTGAAAGATTCAACAAAACCCTAAAACAAATGTTGAAGAAAGTGGTGGATAGAGATGGAAAGGATTGGGACTGTCTACTTCCTTATTTGATGTTTGCTATTAGGGAGGTGCCCCAATCCTCTACGGGATTCTCCCCCTTTGAGTTACTGTATGGGAGACACCCAAGAGGGCTGTTGGATATTGCCAAGGAAACTTGGGAAAGTGAGAGTTCTCCCCACAGGAGTGTGATTGAGCATGTCGCCCTGATGCAAGATCAAATTGCACAGGTAATGCCCATCGTGAAGGAACATTTGGCCCAAGCGCAGTTGGCACAGCAGAGAGTGTACAACCGTGGAGCCAAGACCCGTACCTTTTCCCCGGGGGATAGGATATTGGTACTTGTCCCTACGGTTGAAAGTAAATTCCTTGCCAAATGGCAAGGCCCCTACGAGATAATGGAAAAAGTGAGCGAAGTGAATTACAAGGTCAGACAACCAGGAAGGCGAAAGCCCGAACAGATCTATCACGTTAATCTGTTGAAAGCCTGGAGGGATAGAGAGTCCCTAGTCGCAGAAACTTGGTCACCCGCTCAAACTGGTTGCGTGATTCCGGAGGTTGGAATAGCAGCCACCTTGTCACAACCCCAACAACAGGAGGTTAAGGAGTTTGTGCTTCGCAACAAGGAGGTGTTCTCTGAGCTGCCGGGACAAACATCTGGGGTAGAGCATGATATTATTACCCCGCCCGGTGAAAGGGTGAAGTTAAAACCCTATCGGATCCCAGAGGCCCGACGGGAGGCAATACGGGAGGAAGTACAGAAAATGCTGAACTTAGGGGTGATAGAGGAGTCCCAAAGTGATTGGTCTAGTCCCATTGTGTTGGTGCCTAAACCGGATGGGAGCTGGCGATTTTGTAACGATTTTCATCAGTTGAACAAAGTTACAAAATTTGACACCTACCCCATGCCACGTATAGATGAGTTGATCGACCGGCTGGGGACAGCCCGATACATGACTGTCAGGGTCACCTGTGGCCAGGTGACAGATGCACACCGTAGGGGGACAGGAGTGCACCGCGAGGTAGTGAACCCTATGGCTGGCTTCTGTGGATAGGAAACTGGGTGGTTGTGGAAAGCGGGACCAGAGGAGCACAACCGGGATCCCAACGGAAGCGAGAGCCAAGATTCCCCAGGGCGCGGAGTCTAAGACCCAGCTGGTCTTCTCCAGGGCCTCTAGTGGTGAGGATGTTACGCTGCAGGCTGGGACCAGGTCGCGGCCCCTGGAGTTTCCTAGCTCACGCCCCGTAGGATAAGGGGAAGCAGCAGCACACGATAGAGAGAACCGAATAACAAGCCGAAGGTCAGGGGCCACAAGCAGACAAGGATAACGAAGAACGAGCCGAAGGTCAAGGGTCACGAGCAGACAGGGATGGTCGGGGACAAGCCAATAACGTAACAGAGAGACAGACGTAGCACACGGCAGGCAGGAACCCAAACACACAATGCCTAACAAACACGTTGATCAGCCAAGCAGGCTTGCAGTGCACAGGTTAATATAGTGTTCAGTGATAGGGCCTGGGGTGGAGTCAGGCTGGGAGGAGATTATAAAGGAAGCCAGGTGAAGGAGGTCTGGTCTCTAGATGAACACATGAGGAGGAAGGTAAGATGGCAGACAAACACTACTGCATATCCATGACAGTACCCTCCCTCTTATGGGCCCTCCCCCGCCTGGACCCAGGCTTAAAGGGAAATCTCTGATGAAACCTTCTCAACAGATGAGGTGCAGCGACATCAGATGCAGCGATCCAAGACGCCTCCTCAGGACCAAAACCTCTCCAATGCACAAGGTACTGAAGAATGCCTCTGCAGAGCCGAGAATCCAGAACTTGTCTAACCTCGTACTTAAGATTATCCTCAGAGACTGAAAACGAGGTAGGGAGATGACAAGAAGATCTATTGAGGACCAAAGGCTCTCTAGGAATAAGCAAGGGCATGAGACGATCAACAGGAATCTGAGGAGGGTCCCCTAGACCCTTAAAGGGGAACTGGTCATCTTGCACAGGACCATCAGACTGGGCAGATGTCAGTGGAACCCTGAAGTCAGGTTGGTTAGAAGGTGACATGTCGCCGGAGTCAAGCTGAATAGCTGAAGGACAAGCAGAATGTCCCGAACAAGAAAAAGTGAGAGGCTCACTGGGCATGGGCTGGACTGGCATAACTAGTACAGAGGCAGAGTGAATAGCTGAGTCAGGTGTAGCGACTACCTGAATCGCATCGCAAGACGTAGCGACTGCAGGACTTGTAGACAAGCTAGCCTGGCTGTGCGTCCAAGGGTGGTTAGGGACAGAGAAATGTAAATGGTTATGCAACCTGGAATGAATGACCGGCTCAGATTCACAGGGGGCAACCTTGGGTAGGCAGGACGAGGAACAGGAGGGACCCCAAGCCAGGATCTGTCCAGTAGTCCAGTCCACATGAGGAGAATGGAGCTGTAACCATGGGAGACCCAAAATTATAGGCGTTGAGGCCTTGGGTAAGATAAGGAAGGATATCCACTCCTGGTGGAGTGTCCCTACCGACATCTTAACAGGGAGGGTCTGGAAGCGGATAGGTCCCCCTGGAAGAACAGTACCATCAATCGCCAAGACCACCAATGGCGTGGTGAGGGGCAAAAGAGTAAGTCTCATGGACGATGCGATTTCCCAGTCCATGAAATTACCAGCGGCTCCGGAATCCAGATATGCTGAGACCGAATGAGAAGAAGCACCAACATGAAGGAACACAGAAAGCAGAAGACGAGAAGGGGAAGGTGATATTTCTGGGTCCAATACTCCACTTTCCAGATGAAGTGGACCCGAACGTTTTTCTGGACAAAGAGAGCAAGTGTCACGAAAATGACCTTTGCCCCCACAGTAAAGACACAGACCAAGAGTTCTGCGCCTAGCACGTTCCTCAGGGGATAGCCTGGTCCGACCCAGCTGCATGGGTTCCTCAGCTGGTAGGAGATGCTCTACGGGTCGAAGAGAGGGGAGCTCAGGCTGACTAAGAACCAAGGAGTGCTGGCGTTGCTTTTCTAAGGTCCTCTCCTGAAAGCGAATATCGATCTGGTTACACAAGGAGATAACGCCGGCCAGATCATTGGGGATGGTTCTTCCAGCTAATTCATCCTTCACTCTATCAGACAGGCCATGCAAAAAGGTTGCGACTAAGGCCTCATTGTTCCAGCTCAACTCAGCCGACAGTATGCGGAAATGAAGGGCATACTGTCCCACAGAAGCAGACTCTTGGCGGAGACGTAAAAGGGCGCTGGCCGCTGAAGAGACACGAGCCGGTTCTTCGAAGATATTCCGAAAAAGTTTCAAGAAGCCAGACAGGCTAGAAACCACTGGATCATTCAGTTCCCACAGAGGGGCTGCCCAGGCTAAAGCTTCACCAGAGAGGAGGGAAATGATATAGGCTACCTTAGCCCGATCAGACAGGAAGTTTTGGGGCTGGAGCTCAAAATGAATCGTGCATTGGCTAAGGAACCCCCTGCAAGCCTTGGAGTCCCCAGAGAAACGGGACGGAGCTGGCAGTTGTAGCGAGTGTGTGGCTGCGACTGGTGCAATAGGTGCAACCGCTGATTGTATTTGAGGTTGCGGATTCAGGGTTCCCAAGGAGGCCTGAAGCTGCTCGAAGCGAGAAGCCAGATCCTGGAGGAATCGCATCACCTGGGTCTGATTTGATTCCTGGGTCTCAAGTCTGCGAACTATGCCCTGCAATGGATCATCCGCGGGAAGCGGGATGTCAGCCGGGTTCATGGCTGATCAAACTGTCAGGGTCACCTGTGGCCAGGTGACAGATGCACACCGTAGGGGGACAGGAGTGCACCGCGAGGTAGTGAACCCTATGGCTGGCTTCTGTGGATAGGAAACTGGGTGGTTGTGGAAAGCGGGACCAGAGGAGCACAACCGGGATCCCAACGGAAGCGAGAGCCAAGATTCCCCAGGGCGCGGAGTCTAAGACCCAGCTGGTCTTCTCCAGGGCCTCTAGTGGTGAGGATGTTACGCTGCAGGCTGGGACCAGGTCGCGGCCCCTGGAGTTTCCTAGCTCACGCCCCGTAGGATAAGGGGAAGCAGCAGCACACGATAGAGAGAACCGAATAACAAGCCGAAGGTCAGGGGCCACAAGCAGACAAGGATAACGAAGAACGAGCCGAAGGTCAAGGGTCACGAGCAGACAGGGATGGTCGGGGACAAGCCAATAACGTAACAGAGAGACAGACGTAGCACACGGCAGGCAGGAACCCAAACACACAATGCCTAACAAACACGTTGATCAGCCAAGCAGGCTTGCAGTGCACAGGTTAATATAGTGTTCAGTGATAGGGCCTGGGGTGGAGTCAGGCTGGGAGGAGATTATAAAGGAAGCCAGGTGAAGGAGGTCTGGTCTCTAGATGAACACATGAGGAGGAAGGTAAGATGGCAGACAAACACTACTGCATATCCATGACAATGACGACTCTTGACCTCACAAAAGGGTATTGGCAAATTCCCCTGGCCAAGTCGGCCAAAGAGAAAACCGCATTTGTAACCCCAGACGGGGCGTTCCAATATAAGAGAATGCCGTTCGGGTTACAGAATGCGCCGGCCACATTCCAGCGGAAAATGGACCAGATACTGAGGCCCCATCGGAAGTATGCTGCGGCTTACCTGGATGACGTAATTGTCCATAGCACAGATTGGGCCTCACATCTGCCAAAAGTGCAAGCAGTCCTAGACTCTATCCGGGAAGCGGGGTTTACGGCTAACCCCAAGAAGTGTACCATTGGGCAGGAGGAGGCCAAATATCTTGGGTACACCATTGGGAGGGGAGTAATAAAACCCCAACTCAACAAAGTCGAGGCCATCCAGAGTTGGCCACGTCCCAACAGCAAGAAGCAGGTACGAGCCTTTCTGGGAATCGCGGGGTATTATCGGCGCTTCATTCCCCACTTTGCTTCTAAGGCTGTGCCCCTAACCAACCTGACGAAAGGGAAAGGGTCGGTCATGATTAAATGGACCCCCGAGGCTGAGGCAGCATTCCAATTCTTGAAACAAGCCTTATGTAGCCAGCCAGTGTTGTACTCACCCGACTTCTCTAAAGACTTTGTCGTACAAAGTGATGCGTCAGATGTGGGGTTAGGAGCAGTATTGTCCCAGGTCTGGAACGGGGAAGAGCACCCAGTCATTTACCTCAGCAGGAAGTTGAAGTCCCATGAGGTAAATTACGCCACGGTTGAAAAGGAGTGTTTAGCGGTGAAGTGGGCTCTAGATTCCCTTCGGTACTATCTGCTAGGTAGGCACTTTGACATGGTTACGGATCACGCTCCGTTAAAGTGGATGGCTCAAAACAAGGAGACAAATAGAAGAGTGAATAGGTGGTTCCTGGCCCTACAGGAATTCAACTTCACAGTAAAGCATCGCCCTGGCGTTCAAATGGGGAATGTGGATGCTTTGTCTCGAGTACATGAATGCCTGATTGCTGGTGTTCCAACCCCAAGGTTAAAACAAGAGGGGGGGTATGTGACAGCAGGAAGGTAAAGTCACCTGGTTGCATCCAGGGGGGTTGGTATATTTCTCCCAGATTCAGGCTTTATGCCGACTTATACAACTAGGGAGAGAGTTGATGAAGCCCAGCTGAGGCTAGTGGGCTCATGGATGATTCATACCTCTAGGGAGAGGGCTGGGCGTCGTGCAGGCAGGGAGTGGATGAGACCAGCTGAAGCTTGTCAGCTCGTTTAAGGCCTCTATAAAAACTCCCAGATTCATTAGGTGTTTGCTCATGCCCGGAACCAGACCTGTGTGGACTGTCTAGGGAGAGTGAACCCCTGTGCGGTGAGACAAAGCCTGTGTGGCTATTTGTTTGGACATTTACTAAACCAGGGACTTAGGGACTAGGACAGCACCAGGCTGATCCCAGTTGTTAGTTTAGGAAACCTGCATGTTTAGTCAGAGGTCAAGCTGACCAGGGTTTATTTTGTTTATGTTTCTTTTTGCTTTGCTGTGTTTTTGTCACTGTAAATAGAGAAATAAACCACACCTTTTTGATCTTGAAAACCACAACCTCCGTCTGCTGGGCCTGTTTTTGTGTGGGGAGCCCATCCAGGGGGTCACACACACCCACTACCGAGCTAACCCCCTCACACTAAAGAAGTGCGAATTTGGTAGACCATATTGCTCTTTCAGATAATCAAAGGTCATCAAAGAGCCATTCGATACTATGTGGTGCAAAGTCTTAATCCTGTATTTAGTCCAGACTACCGGGTCTGTTTAGTCGAAGAAATGCGTTAGGTTTGGATTTCTCCATATGGGTAAATTAGGGGAAAATCTGCTGGGTCTGGAAGGTCTGAGCCCCTGAGCCACGGACCATGCCTTGATAACTGAGCGTATGGAAGAAGTGAGTAAGTACAGAGCCTTCGATCCTCTGTATACCAAGAGGGATAGCACCTCATATGATCCCACACAGGCAGCTTCCAGTGATACAGAGGCATCATCTGTGGGGGTAGTTAGCCAGCGGTGAGCCACTGTCAATTGGCCAGCGAGAAAATATTTATAAAAATTTGGCACCGCTAGGCCCCCTCCCCCCCAGGGCTGCTGTAGTATGGCCAATCTCAGGCGGGGGATCCCTCCATGCCACGAAAAGGAGGAGAGCAAGCTATCTATTAATTAAAAAATCGATTTGGGGATCCACACTGGGGAGTTTCTTAGGATATACAAGAATAAAGGTAAAATTTTCATCTTAATTAAATTTATCTTCCCAATAAGTGACAAAGGGAGGTTTTTCCAAGCGTGTAGTTTCTTTTTAAGAATGGCCAGCAGTGGGGAAACGTTGAGACCTATGAAGTCCGTCACTGAATTGGTTATCGTGAGTCCCAAGTACTTAATTTGAGTAACCCACTATAGGGGATTATCAGGGTCCGCCTGCCCAGGCATGGGATGAGAACGCAGGGGAAGTATTTTGGACTTAGTCCAGTAAACCTTGAGGCCAGAGACCTCAGTAAATTTGCCTAGGAGCGACAGTGCAGCCTGTAGGGAAGTCCTGTGTCTCGAATAAACAGTACTAGATCGTATGCATAAAGGGCTGTTGTTTCAGTCAGAGTACCCACTTTAATCCCCTGAATTTGGGGGGATGAGCGCAACGCAATTGCCAGGGGCTCCATAACTAGTGCAAATAGCCCTGGTGAAAGGAGACACTCCTGTCTGGTGCCCCTGGACACCGGGAAGGTTTCCGACACCCATTAAGGAGGAGGGAAGCTACTGGATGGTCGTAGAGCAGCGATATCCACTTAAGGAACGTGGGGCCAATTCCTATACGTTGTAGCACAGTTGTCATGTACCTCCAATTAATGTCGAAAGCCTTTTCCAGGTCAAAAAACACCAGAGCTCCCCCTGACGAACTTTCAGCGGTCAGCTGAGTATGAGTATATACCCTCCGGATGTTAATGTCCGTGGCCTTTTTAGACATGAACCCCGTTTGGTCTGGCAAAATCAAGTGGTCGAGTATTTTCATTAGTCTGTTGGCGATCATCTTGGTAAGTATTTTGAGGTCTATGTTGAGCAGTGCTATGGGCCGGTAAGAGGAGCAGGAACGAGGATCCTTGTCCAGGTTGGGCAGCAGCACAACATGAGCCTCATAAAAGGATACCGGTAGGGTCTCAGCATCAAGACAATCCCCATAGAGTCGCAAAAGCCTAGATGACAGCAGCTCCAGATATATTTTGTACCACTCTCAAGACTATCAGCCACCTCCTCTGGCAACACCGGGATCTGGAGGGAGTCCAGCAGGTCTGTCAAAACCTTGAGGTCGTATGGTGGGATAGATGAGTATAATCCAGAGTAGAAGGAGACAAATTCCTTCATGATACCCTCTCTATCTTTTCAAAGTCCTCTTTTCTGATGAGAGCAAATTTTGCATCTCATTTGGAAACCAAGGAGCCGGAGTATGGAGGAAGAATGGAGAGGCACACACTGCAAGATGCTTAAAGTCCAGTGTGAAGTTTCCACAGTCTGTGTTGATTCGGGGAGCCATGTCATTTGCTGGTGTTGGTCCACTGTGCTTCATTAAGTCCAGGGTCACCGCAGCCGTCTACCAGGAGATTTTGGGGCACTTCATGCTTCCTTCCACAGACGAGCTCTATGGGGATGCTGACTTCATTTTCCAGCAGGACTTGGCACCTGCCCACACTGCCAAAAGCACCAAAACCTGGTTCAATGACCGTGGGATTTCTGTGCTTGATTGGTCAGCAAACTAACCTGACCTGAACCCCATAAAGAATCTATGGGGCATTGCCAAGAGAAAGATAAGAGACATGAGACCGAACAATGCAGAAGAGCTGAAGGCCGCTATTGAAGCATCCTGGTCTTCCATAACACCTCAGCAGTGCCACAGGCTGATCGCTTCCATGCCACGCCTCATTGAGGCAGTATTTGCTGCAAAAGGGGCCCAAACCAAGTACTGAGCACATATGCATGCTTATACTTTTCAGAGGTCCGATATTGTTCTATGAATAATCCTTGTTTTATTGATTGCATGTAATATTCTAATTTTCTAAGATTGTGGATTTGGGGTTTTCATGAGCTGTAAGCCATAATCATCACAATTATGACAAATCACGGCTTGAACTATCTTGCTTACTGTCTTACTATCCCATATATTAGTTTCACCTTTTAAGTTGCATTAGTTAAATAAATTAACTTTTGCAAGATATTCTAATTTTTCAAGTTTCACCTGTATATACAAACTGGTAAATGGGAATGATTGGTATACATTACTCCTTAGCAGCACCTGGACCATGGGACTTCCTATAACAGAGACCTATACTCCCTTGCATGTATGTGGAGGTTATACCTATTTTCCCCAAGTCACAAAGAGTGGAACCTTGTCTCCTGTATGATGTTTGTGTAAATATGCATGTCATATTTAATTATCCTGTCAAATTTATTATAGTTATCATTTTTACTCAATATTAGATAATTTCGAAAATTACTACTTACTGCAAGGGCTGGGGCCATGTTTTGGGTACTATGACCACCCTAGATAGGATGTTGCCTCCAACAAAAGTGTTTAACCACTTTCTGCCCATAGGACGTCATATGACGTCCTGGACTTTCAGTGATGATACCGGGACGATGGCTACAGACACAGGCATCATCCTGGTATCTTTTTTCTACCTGCATTTCTCTTTAAAGCAATCCTAGCCGCTGGATATCTTTTACATGCAGCGGAAGGGGGTCCCCTCCAGTTTCCTTTCCTGGTGGGATGGGAGACCCCGGGGACCTAAGGCGGATGTGTTCATACAAGCGCGAATGGTCATCCATGTCTGCATTCTAGTCCTTGTATGTCTGGTTAGGCTTCTATACTCACGATCCTGCACATGCACATAAGAATGAGCATCTGCTGTATGGGATCCCTGACAGAGGGAGAAACAAAGTGTGTAGGGTGCAGCGAGGTGCGACGCTGACAAGAATACATTCAGAAGCCGAGGAGGTTGAAAACAGTATATTGTGAGAGTTCCAACAACGTAGAAACAGGCCTAGTGGGAAATTACAACTGACTGGAGTCACTTACAAGCAGTGGAGGATCAAGTTACTGTAATGATGCCGAAAGCTTTTGCATCACGGAGCTTAAATGCGGCCTGGATGGTCCACACTCAAAGGGAGGCTTCTTATGAGATGATGGCATAGTCCCTGCACTTTCCCTACTCCTCAGGAACCTTTTTCTGCCAATAAGCACTGTCCCTGCCAGATGGGAAACCTGTCCCTACACTAGCCACTCACATCAGGCGTACGAAACCCGGGAGCCGGAGGCTTAAATAAACTCTGCCTGGCCCAAGATGGCCACCACAGTCATGTGGGGGGCCAGCGTCCAATCAGACAGCTGTCTCCCTGTTACTGCAGGAAGTCATTGAGGAACCAAGTTCCTCACAACTTCCTTCCCTATCTGAATTGCTGCTTCAATAAAGCGCCACCTAGAGTAGGGAATACAGACTGCACTCGCCTACAAGATTGATGTACCAAATTACAAATAAACAAGTTGTAGTGGCCTTAAACCACCATCAGTTGTCAGTATACATTGAAACAGTAATAACTAGATAAAGATCTATTTTTTACTACTTCAGCTTCACAAAGCTTCTGTTACTGTTTTATGTATAAACTAATGCCACGTACACACGATCGGAAATTCCGACAAGAAAACCGTGGATTTTTTTCCGACGGAATTTGGGCTCAAACTTGTGTTGCAAACACACGGTCACACAAAATTCTGACCGCCAAGAACGTGGTGACGTACAACACTACGATGAGCCGAGAAAAATAAAGTTCAATGCTTCCGAGCATGCGTCGACTTGATTCCGAGCATGTGTGGTTTTTGGTGCGTCGGAATTGCATACAGACGATCGGAATTTCCTACAAGTACTTTTCTTGTCGGAAAATTTGAAAACCAGCTCTCAAATTTTTCTTGACGGTAATTCCAACAGAAAAAGTCAGATGGAGCCTACACAGGGTCGGAATTTCTGACCAAAAGCTCACATCAAACTTTTCTTGTCGGAATTTCCCATCGTGTGTATGCGGCATTAGAACGTGTTAAACATTTTTTTATCACAAGAGGAATTGGTAGAGTAAAAGATTAGAGAGCCGGTAAGCCCGGGGGGGGGGGGGGGGGCTACAACTTAATGGTTTTGCTATGGGACCCCATCATTCATGGTTATGCCCGTAGTTACACACTATACAGAGACAGAACCCTATCTAAAAAACAATTCACAAGCCCCTTGACCATTCCCAAGACAATTCCCGACATCTGATTGGCTGCAATTCCTTATTTTACTCCTTATGTAGATTTTTAGATGTTTACATGGTTCCTTTTGTACTCCACTATAAAACATGTTATTTTGTCTTGATCTGCCTCATATCTCCGGAACACACAGTGCGTCCCTAACAAATAGGATTTATGATCCCCAACTTCCTTCCTTCTGTTTCTGATTAAATGAGGTCTTCCCCTCAATTAGCCTTACACACTCTCATGTCTCATTCAATTGCCTGTGATTATATTACCTCTCCAAAAATATCTGAACCATTTCTTCTGATCTAATGTACGCAGTGCAGGGAACGTTGCAAAGCGTAATAATTTGAATTTATGAGATCCCTCCTATTACGCCCTGTCAAATAACAAAAAGCTAACAAAAGTTAATTCCCGTCATGGCTTGCTATAGGTCACGGTTGTTATGCTTTTGTTATTTGCATACAATTACGCCTGAGATAGATTTATGTCCCCTACTCTGAAATCACCATACAATGATTATTGCCTTAATAAAATGGCTTATAGTCGCCCTTCACTTTTAAACCTTGCAACATAAATGGAAACATATAACAAAAAGGGAATGGAGAACTCAAGAGCCATATGTAATAAAGTGGTGATTTTTTTTTTTTTGTGCAGTGATCTACTTAAATTTTTTTTTAGTGCCTTCATTTATATAAAAATATTCAATACTGATGCTGTTGGGTTTACAGTTCAGCTTCAGGCAAAATAAATAAGTACATGTTTAAAACAGTTTACCGGCCAAGCCAGGTTGATGGAAATATATCTGTCTAGGCCCTTGGTGCCAAACCTGCAGCACAAGGGCCACTTGTGGCCATTGATTTATAAAGGGACTGCAATGGTTATTGTAGCCCCTTGCAACATGTCCTACACCAGGGATATGCAATTAGCGAACCTCTAGCTGTTGCAGAACTACAAGTCCCATGAGGCATAGCAAGACTCTGACAGCCACAAGCATTACACCCAGAGGCAGAGGCCGCTAATTGCATATCCCTGTCCTACACCTAGTCAACACTTCCAAAAATGACAGACATCCCTAGATCCTAGCAGAATGCATGACTCATATCCTTTCCTGGATGAATAGAAACTGGTTAAGCCTCAACTGCTCCAAAACAGAAATACTCCAAGTGGGCGAACCTCTAGCCTTTCCCATTCTATCTCGATGTCCATCTGACCTAGGTACCTGCCCAGAACCTAAAAGACAAGTCAAGAACCTTGGAATCATTTTTGATGCAAAGCTTACCTGGATTCCGCAAATTATGAACTGTATGAAAAATGCCTCATTCTATTTGCAAATTATTCGGAAGATCAGACATCTACTTTCATATCGACACCAAATCACACTTACTTTGGCTCTAGTACAATCCAGACTAGACTTTGCCAATGGTTTTTGCCTTGGCCTTCCCCTTAAGTGGGTCAGAAAAATCCAAATTATACAGAATCAAGCAGCACGCACTATTACGGGTACACCATATAGACATCACATCACCCCCGTGCTGGCACAGCTACATTGGCTACCTATAGTGCATAGAGTACAATTAAAAATCTTGGTTCTGATGTTTATAGCATATTGGGGCCTGGGCCCACTCTATCTCACAGAAATGGCCCCCCATTATACACCAATTAGAGCATTGCGGTCAGGGCTTCAAAATAGGATCATCCAAGCACCCGCCTGACTCCAGTCCTTGGGAGGTCGACAAATGCAGACTATGGGCGCGGGCCTTTGGAACCAACTCTCCGACCATCTCCGGCTTCAAATGCCCCAAGCTCTTTTTAAAAAGGCAATTAAAAACCCACCTTTTTTAAAACGCTTTTTCCTAACTACGGATGTAGAGACATCTAACTCTGTAATAATTAATGTCAACTTTGTTTTTCGACTCCCCTCGTGAGCCTTCCTTTTTTTCTTTTCTCCCCTCCCTTTTTCTCAAATCATTTTTTTTCCCAAGGCTGATTGGTGAATTTATGGTACAGCGCACTTAGTTGCAGTCCTCCAAGACAGTATTTGGCGCGATATAAATTTACATATCATCATCATCATCATATGGCCCCACTTCCCAAACACACCTATAGCATATCCACCGTCTCTGACCACCTCATGTCCACTGATCGTCTTCAGTAGTGTTATATATATTAGACTTGTGCACAACGGAAAAATTTGTTTAGTTTCGGTTCGTTTCTTTCCGGTCCTGTTGATTCGTAATCGTTCGTAATTTTGCTAGACGGGATTTTTCGTGTTCGGACTAATTCGTATTTTCGCAAGCGACATTTTTTGTTGAATCAGAATGATTCGTATTAATGTAAGCCTTATTTTTCGTTGATTTATAATTCGTACTTTCGGTAGAGTACATTGTTTTTAGTTGATTCTGGACACAACTCCTACTTTCGTAACTTTTTTTGGGTTCGTTGATTCGTAATTTTCCGTGTCTCTCTCACAACGATGCTGCCTTTTATGCCTAATGTGCTTCGAATGGATTCGTACTTTTCTAAATACATAGCGGTTATTTGTAATGAATCGAAATCTCGTATTTTACTTTCGTTTTTTACATGCGGCTATAGCCTCCGCCCCTGTACACCATTTTGAGAGGGAGTTCAGCACGGTGAGGGAGAAGCAGAGAGCAGAGCAGAGTGTTATTGTGCTTCGAATGGATTCGTACATTCGTAACTTTTTTCAGAACGAATTATGCCGAAGACATTCGGGCATTCGCTATTTGCGATATAATTTATTTCGGATTCAGTTTTATTCGTAATTGCTTTGTTTGGAAATTCGAATGCTTCCGAATGTCTGAAAGTTGCTAAATGCGGA
Organism: Rana muscosa; assembly: GCA_029206835.1. Classification (NCBI taxonomy): domain Eukaryota; kingdom Metazoa; phylum Chordata; class Amphibia; order Anura; family Ranidae; genus Rana; species Rana muscosa. The sequence continues at coordinate 186,988,639 of JARGYO010005626.1, read as the reverse complement.
CGAATTTTGATTCGTTACAAAACGAATTGCACAAGCCTAATATATATTGAACATGCTGTGCGGCCATTTGGTGAAGTTAAGGGCAGCAGTTGAGGCCCTTTATACCTTGTGAGTTGACAACCACTGGGCTAAGCAATGCTGGTAATTGAAACAAAGAAAGAGAAGCACACTAGAGTAATACGGGTCGGAGATTGTAGACAGCGGAAAGTTGTACAACCTTCTTGGTTGCTAAAGAGCTCATTCAACCTAGTAGTGAAGATTAGACATTTTCAGAATGGAAAAATATGTTTAGTTTTGTTTCGGATAGCTTTATTATGTTAATAATTTTGTTTTGTTGATTCTTTTCGGGAATTTGCTTAGTTTAGTTGTGTTTAGTTGTGTTACAATTTTCCAACACTTTCCAAATTTTCGGAATGATTAGAATTCAAATTGATGGAGAACTGATCGACCAATCTGAATTCTGTGTGAAGAATATCTGGTTGTTGAGGAGCAAGGCGGCAACCGATCATCAGCTGTCAGTGGGTTACCCCAATTACTCATCCGCGCTCAGTGGGTTTCCCCAATTACTCATCAGCTGTCAGTGGGTTTCCCCAATTACTCATCCGCGCTCAGTGGGTTTCCCCAATTACTCATCGGCTGTCAGTGGGTTTCACCGCTGACAGCTGAATGTAAAGAAAAAAAATTGCCAGTGATAAAATTCTGAAAAAAAAAATGCAAAGATAGATTTAATCACATGGACGCTCCAATCTCAATTGAACTGTTCGCTAAGTACAAAACTACCCCAATTTGGAGACTGAATGCTTGTATTCTAACTGACCATACCTACACGGAAAAGGTAAAGTCTGAGTTACAATCTTTATTTCAAATGAACTCTTCCTCTGTTTCTGACCCTACCTTTCTGTGGAATACCCACACGGCCTTCATTAGAGTCATCTTTATAAACCTATCTGCCCACGAGAAAAGGAACCGTGCAAAAACTATCTTGGATCTAACCAAGCAGATATGTGACCTTGAATCCCGTAACAAAACCTCCCCAAACCATCAAATACACTCGGAGCATCGCGACTTGAGAAATCAACTGCCCTACTTTACACAAGGGTTTTGAATTTCTGGCTCAGAGGCTCTACCTGCGATTTTACACTCAAGGTAACATAGCAGGTTCCCTTCTTGCAAAACAATGTAAAAAATGTGTGGTTAATTCCAGAATTCCATTCCTAGTAGATCACCATAGAAATAAGATATTGAACCCCCTACATATAGTTAATCAATTTAGATTATATTACTCTTCTCTGTATAACCTAAATCAAGGATATGCAATTAGCAGACCTCCAGCTGTTGCAGAACTACAAGTCACATGAGGCATAGCAAGACTCTGACAGCCACAAGCATGACACCCAGAGGCATGATGGGACTTGTAGTTTTGCAACAGCTGGATGTCCGCTAATTGCATATATATAAGCCAACACGAATATAAGCCGAGGCACCTAATTTTACCACAAAAAACTGGGAAAACTTATTGACTCGAGTATAAGCCTAGGGTGTCCATCTGCATGCCTCACTTTGCCTCACTGTGTCCATGTCCATGCCTCACTGTGTCCATGTCTCACTGTGCCCATGCCTCACTGTGTCCATGACTAGACTGACATTTAACATGGGAGTCTATGGAAGGGATGCCTGGCTTTGAAAAATCGATGCTCCCCGGCCGTAGGTCCCCCAGACAAAAAACTTTGCACACTTATAGAGGAGAAATGGGGCTACATGTGTACCACTTTTGGGGTCCAGGGGACCTACGGTCGGCCAGTACTGGGTCCCCAAAGTCCAGGAGATCAGGCACAAAAAGGTGACTCGAGTATAAGCCGAGGGGGGCATTTTCAGCACACAAAAAATGTGCTGAAAAACTTGGCTTATACTTGAGTATATACGGTACCTGACCTAAAGGATAGCGAATCCCTTACCCCTCCTTCTCAAGTGGCCATCTGAAATTTCCTAGATGCTATTCATCTCCGCTCGGCGCATCGACGTCACCACCCACCATACTCACCATCCAGCAAGACGGGTTTGCCTGTGAGTGTCCGGCCGGCACCGCAGGCTTAAGGCTGTTTTTTCGCTGCTTAGCTGTAAGTGTGATTCTTTTAAATACAATAAATGTGAAACTTTTTTACACTATGGAAGCTATATGTTTTTTACATGGCATGGCACATGAGTCTGGGATTCATTGAATATCCTTGGAATACGCTGACTGGGGTTGCATCCACCTTGGGTTTATCTGGAGCAGATCGTGCTTTTATTCTAAGCTTCTCCTGATCCTCTGTTGGGGGGGGGGTCTCGGAGCTCTGGTAAGCAGGCATTACTTTCAGTTCGGTGGTGGATTTCACAAGTTTCTTTCTTCATAATGAGAGTATTTTTCCATGGAGGAATTCCATTATAGACTTTTTTCTGCACGGGTGTACCAATCTTTCAATATATGAACTACAAGTCACTAATTTGTGTTTTGATTAATTACATGAACTTTTAACCCTTTGTTCAGGGTCACATTAAGTTTTGGACTATTTCATTGATTTATTATGTGGCATATTTGGAATCCCTGATAATCCCATTGTGCCACTCACCACTGTCACATTTGAGGTGTTGTTTCACTCATTCAGGGGTGTTTTCCAATCACAACTGTCAATCATTTACTGTGATTTTACATTTATATTCACATTTAGTGTTAATGTATTATTATGTTTCACAATGTTTTTGCATCAATATGTACTTAGTTGTGTCACCTCTATAGGGTTAGCGCAACCATATATTTTTTTCCATATTTTGTTCTCTGTTTTTGTTTGCAGAAGGTTTGCTGCTTTCCAACATTTCATCCCATAATTTATTTTGGGATTTGAGACCAACAATTTCTCAGCACAGTTTCTTCCCCCATTTTTCCCAATAAAGGGTAAAAAAATTACTCTAATCAAATAAAATACAATTAAATTAAATGGACGAACCAGTCCAAAAGCAGCAATTAAATGTGAGATATAGCACAAAGAAAAATGAAAAAGAAAAAATTGCGCTAATTACAGTCCAAATGTATATATTTAATTGATCCAATGTTTGCACGGATGGAAATAAGTATGATATACACCCAGTGATTAATTCACAGGAAAGTGCACCAACACCTTGTGGACAACATGCTTACCAGATAGTAAGCCAAACTAGCGAATGACTTTAGCCCAGCCCGGGCCTTTATCTTGCAAAATAAAGGCCTGGGCTGGGCTAAAGCCATCCGCTAGTTTGGTTTACCATAAGTGCTGGACAAGCCGCCTACTTCTGATTTCCATCAAGGGCATGGCCCATTACAGCCATTTTATGCTGGCAAGGTCAAGAAACCGCAGCAAGCTGTGACATACCATAAAAAAAGGGGCGGGAGGGTGGGCAGCTCTTCCAAACACATTTACCTGAGAGCCGGTTCACACAGGGGCGACTCGGGATCCGACTTCAAGTCGCCCCAAGTTGCCCCAAGTCGCGCTGTTTTTAAAACGAATGGAAGTGAATGGAGTCGTCTTAATGTACACGACTGCAGTCGCTCCGACTTCAAAAAAGGTTCCTGTACGACTTCAATCCGACTTGTACCCATTGATTTCAATAGGATTCGCCTCCAAGTCGGATCCCCGTTCATAGAGAGGCAACTTTACAGGAATTTGCCCCTCTGTGAACCGGCTCTAAGGCAAACCACTCCCACGGAGCTGGTATTTGGTATGAATCATGAGGGGAACTCCACGCCAAATTTCAAATAAAAAAACAGCATGACCCGGTGACCCCGCCCCCTATGACGTCACAGCCTGTGGCATTATGGGACTGTGACGTCATAAGGGGGCGGGGTCACATCACCCGGTGACCACGCCTCATGCCTATATAAATTATTGCGTGCCGCTCACACTGCATTACAGCGGGAGACCTCGTTGTGTCAACATCTCCAGGAGAGAAGAGGGAAGAAGACGACGATGAAGACCGGGCCCCTGCTAGCAAAGGAGCTGGAATAAGATAGCGAAGGGGCCGGCAGAAGGCAGAAAGCACCGGAGAGTGGGAGAAGAACCAGAGAGCGTGGAGAAGGCACCGGAGTCGGAAGAAGACCCCCGGAGCTGCCTAACAAATGACTTTAAAAAGCTGTCTAGTGTGTTTCTTTTATTGACACTTTTCCCCTAGGTGAATGGGTAGGGGTACGATGTACCCCATACTCATTCACATAGGGTGGGGAGGGCCGGGATCTGGGGGCCCCCTTATTAAAGGGGGCTTCCGGATTTCGATAAGCCCCCCGCCCGCAGACCCTGACAACCAATGGCCAGGGTTGTCGGGAAGAGGCCCTGTCCTCATCAACATGGGGGCAGGGTGCTTTGGGGTGGGGGGGCCCTAAGGGGCTCAAGAGGCCTTCATTAAGTAAGATGTTCTTGTTGCCATATATTCTGTATTTCTTCAGATCTTTACTGCTTCCTATCTTGCCATCACAATTGAGTAACCTCCAACCTATTATTAACTCGTTTATATGGGGCTTTAAAAAGCCACGCATTTAAGACTCTATTCTCTACCTTTCAACCAAAATGTCAGGAATGGGAGTTCCAAACGTCCTCGCATATTACAAAGCCACTATATTGACTCAATCCAAACAATGGTGGTGCACCCCTCCTAATCATTCCTGGCTTCAAATAGAAAAAGCCGCTCTGGCATGTGACTTAAAGTTAATTCTAGGAGCTTAGGTATTGCGCCCCTATCCTATTTGAGCACTAGTAAAGCCACGTTGAAATCGTGGAAGAACTTAAAACCAGATCACACCTCCATTCCAAGCTTTGTTACATCTTTGTCTTCACTCTTTGGAATCCCTCATTGAGAATATCAATTTACACCTCTGGGAGCAGTCAGGAATGCTATCCATTTGTCCTCTGTAACATTGGGTCTCAACTCAAATCCTTCCAGGATCTGCATTTGGAGTTCTCCCTACATAATGAGGTCTTCTATTAGTATCCATAAATTAGGCACCTGCTTCAAAGAATTTGTCCTTCCACAAGCTCAAGATTAGTCAATTTGCTAAAATACTTTGACAGATACTAACCAAGCCCACACAACCCAGCAAAACCATTACTATGTCTTTTTGGGAATATACCCTTTATATTTCAGCCACCATGGGGGTTATTTACTTAAGGCAAATCCACTTTGCACTACAAGTGCAAACTACAAAGGTAAAGTGCACTTGAAATTGCACTGAAAGTGCACTTGGAAGTGCAGTCTCTGTAGATCCGAGGAGGACATGCAAGGAAAATAAAAAAACAGCATTTTAGCTTGCACATGATTGGATGATAAAATCAGCAGAGCTTCCCCTCATTTCAGATCTACCCCTCAGATTTACAGCGACTGCACTTCCAAGTGCACTTTCAGTGCAAATTCAAGTGCACTTTGCACTTGTAGTTTGCACTTGTAGTGCAAAGTGGACTTGCCTTTCGTAAATAACCACCCATATCTGTCACGAGGGCCACGTACCTGAGGTGAGACTGAAGTAGTGGGGAGGCCTCCCTTGCACCTCTGGTCCTTGAAGCCTCTGGAGATGGAGACAGAGACTTGGTGGACACCGAGTGGCATGGGTGCCAGGGGTGTGGGGCACCGTGCAAGCCTTAGTCCGGGATCTGAGCCGAGGTCAAGTCCACTCTGGCAACGAAGTACAGAAGGATTAATCAGAAGAAGAATGGTCGAGATCCGAGTCGGGGGTTCAAATCGGTTCCAATCTGGCAGCTGAGTACAAAAGGGGCAAAGAAGTAGAATGGTTAAGGTACAAATCTGAGGTCAATGGCAAGCAGCAACGAGTAGTCAAATAGGTTTCCAGGTCACAGCAAGTTCAGACAGATCACACACAGCAATTTGGCAGTGTCTGGGCTGGGCTTATATAGGGAAATTGGAGGTCACTTCCTGTGTGCCTCCTGGGCATTTTCCTGCCTTTTTTCCATCAGGTTGCGGTCACTTCTTGTGTACCTCCTGGGCATTTTCCTGCCTTTTTAATGGCCATTTTTAAAAATGGCATTTTTAACGGCATGAAAAACGATCGTGTGTATGGGGCATTACACATCACTTGGCAGTACATTCATTGCAACTCCCTCAAAACAATAGTCTTGCCCAATACCTAATGCCCCATACACACGATCGTTTTTCATGCCGTTAAAAATGCCATTTTTAAAAATGGCCATTAAAAATTATCGTGTGTGGGCTCCAGAGCATTTTTAACGACGTGAAAAACGGGCATTAAAAATTTCGAATATGCTCTCTTTTTTCACGTCGTTTTTCATGTCGTTTTTTTTAACGACGTGAAAAACTATAGTGTGAATGCTTTAACGACGTGAAAAAAAACGCGCATGCTCAGAATCAAGTATGAGACGGGAGCGCTCGTTCTGGTAAAACTAGCGTTCGTAATGGAGATAGCACATTCGTCACGCAGTAACGGACTGAAAAGCACAAGGCTGAAAAGCGCGAATTGTTGCTCAACAAACTTTACTAACATGAAGGGTGGCGCCACTCGAGCGGAACTTCCCCTTTATAGTGCCGTCGTACGCGTTGTACGTCACTGCGCTTTGCTTGATCGTTTTTTAAAATGATCGTGTGTACGCAAGACAGGCTTGAGAGGAAACATGAAAAAAAACGACGTGAAAAACGGCAAGAAAAAAAATGGCAAGAAAAACGATCGTGTGTATGGGGCATAAGAATAAGGAACATTCTATTTAAATACATTGATTTGGAGGCAAACAGTTCAATATACTAATATAAGGGGGAACTCTGCAGGAGTCTTCCAGAAGATTCATAATTCCAGATATCTGGATATTCTGTATCTTAACAATTGGTGCCTGTGACCAGGGATGAGCCCCCCTGTTCGGTTCGCACCAGAACCTGCAAACAGACAAAATGTTCGTGTGAACTTTAGAACCCTATTAAATACAATGGACTCGAACGTTTGAAATCTAAAGTGCTAATTATAAAGGCTAATATGCAATTTATTGTCCTAAAAAGTGTTTGGGGACCCGGGTCCTGCCCCAGGGGACATGTATCAATGCAAATTTTTTTTTAAAAACTGCAGTTTTTTCGGGAGCAGTGATTTTAATAATGCTTAAAGTGAAACAATAAAAGTGAAATATTCCTTTAAATTTCGTACCTGGGGGGTGTGTATGATATGCATGTGAAGTGGCGCATGTTTCCCGTGCTTAGAACTGTCCCTGCAAAAAATGTCATTTTTGAAAGAAAAAAAGTCTTTTAAAACTGACTCGCGGCTATTAATGAATTGTCGGCTCCCGGCAATACATACAAAAGTCATTGATAAAAAAAAAAAAGCGTGGGGGTTCCCCAGAATTCAATTACCAGGCCCTTCAGGTCTGGAATGGATATTAAGGGGAACCCCGCCGCAAATTAAAAAAAATTGACGTGGGGTTCCCCCAAATATCCATTCCAGGCCCTTCAGATCTGGCATGGATTTTAAGGGGAACTCCACCCCAAATTTTAAAAAAAATGGCGTGGAGTCCCACTAAAAATCCATACCAGACCCCTTATCTGAGCACCCAACCTGGCAGGCCGCAGGGGAAAAGGGGGGGACGAGAGAGTGGCCCCCCTCCCTCCTGAACCGTACCAGGCCACATGCCCTCAACATGGGGAGGATGTCCCCATGTTGATGGGGACAAGGGCCTCATCCCCACAACCCTTGCCCGGAGGTTGTGGGGGTCTGCGGGCGGGGGGCTTATCGGAATCTGGAAGACCCCTTTAACAAAGGGGACCCCCAGATCCTGCCCCCCATGTGAATTGGTAAGGGGTACATTGTACCCCTACCATTTCACGAAGAAAGCGTAAAAAAATGTTAAAAAAAACACACAAACACCTTGAAAAAGTCCTTTATTAAAAAAAAAAAAAAAAAAAAAAAACATTCCAGCGATGAAATCTAGTGTCCCGCGGCGATCCCGATGTCCAGCGCTGTCCTTCATTGGTTGTGCCTGAGCGGACCTGATGGGGTACTTCCTCCTCAGTGTTTTCAATGTATAGACCCGCCCCTTCTAAAGTTCCCCATCAGGTCCGCTCAGCGGACCAGATGCGGAACATGAGAAGGGGCGGGTCTATACATGTATTACCAAAGTGAGAGCAGTTCCCCATCAGGTCCGCCCCCTCGGTATGTCGGACCCGCCTACGTCATTGGCTTGAGCGGGGAACTTCCTTCACTGTGTAATTTAAATTTACACAGTGAAGGAAGTTCCCCGCTCAGGCCAATGATGTAGGCGGGTCCGACATACCGAGGGGGCGGATCTGATGGGGAACTTCATTCGCTGTGTAATACATGTATAGACCCGCCCCTTTTCATGTTCCGCATCTGGTCCGCTGAGCGGACCTGATGGGGAACTTTAGAAGGGGCGGGTCTATACATTTAAAACACTGAGGAGGAAGTACCCCATCAGGTCCGCTCAGGCACAACCAATGAAGGACAGCGCTGGACATCGGGATCGCCGCGGGACACTGGATTTCACCGCTGGAATGTTTTTTTATTTATTTTTTATTTATTTTTTAATAAAGGACTTTTTCAAGGTGTTTGTGTGTTTTTATTTACATTTTTTTACGCTTTCTTCGTGAAATGGTAGGGGTACAATGTACCCCTTACCAATTCACATAGGGGGGGCCGGGATCTGGGGGTCCCCTTTATTAAAGGGGTCTTCCAGATTCCGATAAGCCCCCCGCCCGCAGACCCCCACAACCACCGGGCAAGGGTTGCGGGGATGAGGCCCTTGTCCCCATCAACATGGGGGACATGTGGCCTGGTACGGGCATGTGAGGGCATGTGGCCTGGTACGGTTCAGGAGGGAGGGGGGGCCGCTCTCTCGTCCCCCCCTTTTCCCCTGCGGCTGGCCAGGTTGCGTGCTCGGATAAGGGTCTGGTATGGATTTTTGGGGGGACTCCACGCCATTTTTTTTTAAATTTGGGGTGGAGTTCCCCTTAAAATCCATGCCAGATCTGAAGGGCCTGGTATGGATATTTGGGGGGAACCCCACGTCATTTTTTTTTAAATTTGCGGCGGGGTTCCCCTTAATATCCATTCCAGACCTGAAGGGCCTGGTAATGGAATTCTGGGGAACTCCCACGTTTTTTTTTTTTTTTTTTTTTTATCAATGACTTTTGTATGTATTGCCGGGAGCCGACAATTCATTAATAGCCACGAGTCAGTTTTAAATGACTTTTTTTCCTTCAAAAATGAGATTTTTTGCAGGGACAGTTCTAAGCACGGGAAACATGCGCCACTTTACATGCATATCATACACACCCCCCAGGTACGAAATTTAAAGGAAAATTTCACTTTTATTGTTTCACTTTAAGCATTATTAAAATCACTGCTCCCAAAAAAAACGGTCGTTTTTAAAACTTTTTTTGCATTGATACATGTCCCCTGGGGCAGGACCCGGGTCCCCAAACACTTTTTAGGACAATAACTTGCATATAAGCCTTTATAATTAGCACTTTAGATTTCTCCCATAGATTTTTCGAATTTGCCGCGAACACCCCAATTTGTTCGCTGTTCGGCGAACGGGCGAACAGGCAATGTTCGAGTCGAATATGAGTTCGACTCAAACTCGAAGTTCATCCCTACCTGTGAGAGGAATTGTGCCTCATCATTGATGACTGTGGTAGGAATGGTGCCCCATTATTGGTGTCTGTGGAAGGAATGGTGTCCCATTATTGGTGTCTGTGGAAGGAATGGTGCCCCATTATTGGTGTCTGTGGAAGGAATGGTGTCCCATTATTGGTGTCTGTGGGAGGAATAGTTCCTCATCATTGATGACTATGGTAGGAATGGTGCCCCATTATTGGTGTCTGTGGGAGGAATAGTGCCTCATCATTGCTGACTATGGTAGGAATGGTGCCCCATCATTGGTGACTGTGAAAGGAATAGTGCCATGTGGGAGGAATAGTGCCTCATCTTTGTTGCCTGTGGGAGCAATGGTGCCCCGTCATTGGTAACTGTGGGGGGGAATTGTGCCCCAATATTGGTGTCTGTTGGAGGAATGGTGCCCCATCATTGTACCTGTGGGAGGAATGATGCCTCATCATTGGTGAATGTGGGAGGAATGATGCCCCATTATTGGTGTCTGTGGGAGGAATTGTGCCCTATCATTGGTGCCTGTGGGAGGAATGGTGCCCCATCATTGGTGTCAGTTGAAGCAATTGTGCCCCATCATTGGTGCATGTGGGAGAAATGGTGCCTCATTATTGGTGAATGTGGGAGGAATAGTGCCTCATCATTGGTGACTGTGGTAGGAATGGTGCCCCATCATTGGTGACTGTGGGAGGAATAGTGTCTCATCATTGGTGCCTGTGGGAGGAATGGTGCCCCATCATTGGTGACTGTGGGGGAATGGTGCCCCATTATTGGTGTCTGTTGGAGGAATGGTGCCCCATCATTGTACCTGTGGGAGGAATGGTGCCTCATCATTGGTGAATGTGGGAGGGATGGTGCCCCATCATTGGTGTCTGTTGAAGGAAGTGTGCCCCATCATTGGTGCCTGTGGGAGAAATGGTGCCTCATTATTGGTGAATGTGAGAGGAACAGTGCCTTATCATTGGTGCCTGTGGGAGAAATGGTGCCTCATTATTGGTGAATGTGGTAGGAATGGTGCCCCATCATTGGTGACTGTGAGAGGAATAGCATCATGTGGGAGGAATGGTGCCCCGTCATTGGTGTCTGTCGGAGGTATGGTGCCCCATCATTGTACCTGTGGGAGGAATGGTGCCTTATCATTGGTGAATGTGGGAGGAATGGTGCCCCATTATTGGTGTCTGTTGGAGGAATGGTGCCCCATCATTGTACCTGTGGGAGGAATGGTGCCTCATCAATGGTGAATGTGGGAGGAATGGTGCCCCATTATTGGTGTCTGTTGGAGGAATGATGCCCCAAGGGCCCGATAAAGACCTCAAGGGCCAGTAAAGGGCCACATCCAGTCCACGGATCACAATTTAAAGACCACTGCCATAGAACAAGTGAGTGTTACTAGCAGAATCACCAGGTGAAAATAAAGGAAAAACAAAATCCTAAAAATAAGAAAGCGAATGCAGCCACCACATCTAGGGCTGGCGAGCTGCAATATTATCTTCCATTTTACCTCTGAGGTCCGATTCACTTTAAATCCTCCTGGTACTCTCATCCATGTCAGTGTTCCGCTACTCCGCAGTTTCTCTCGCCCAGTGATAAGCTGTCTTTTTTTTATGGCAGAAAGTCTACAGCTCATTAAATCATCAAGTCATTGTGAGAGATGTAATAATTCTCATTGTTGTGATGAGATGAATTTACAAGCCACATAGACAAGACAGCAAGCGAGATAAAACCAGCAATTTCCCTGCCCTTATTGTAGCGTCGCCCGAGGCGCGGGTCTCCCGGGGGCCTATATAATGAAATATTTATATTGACTGACGCACTAATTACCTTCATATGGCTTGTCAAAGTAATTAAGAACAAAATAATATTTCGAATGCATCAGTAACATTTTAATTACTCTCTTATGAAGGCACAATAAGCACAGTGTGGCGTCAGCTTTTCCACCGACTCGGCGAGCACCGCGCGTTCCGCACTGATAATCAGGTTAGGTGCAAATTTTACGTTTTTTGTTTTTTTTTCCGGTTGGCTGCTGAAAGTAAATCCACCGATACAAATAAGTTACAATAAAAATGACAAAACTAAATCACACCCATTGGATATAATAAATGTGAACCTCAAAGCTAAACTCCAGGCAAATGGTTAATAGGCAGATGAAGTACATACTGTATATGTAGGTTGTGCCATGACCAACGTCTGAAACGCGTAGGGTGTTTTTCAGCTTTGTACATGTATTTAATAAAGAAATACCATTTTGAATGTCATCCAGGGGCTGACCAACCCTTTCCTTATGCAGGCTGTTATACCTTCTAAAGGATTTACATTTCTGTCCATCCAGTCCTGAGATTTACACAGCACAGGGCAGGAGATCTGATTTTCACTGCTGCAATTTAGAAACACTTATGCCCTGTACACACGATCGGTTTTACCGATGAAAACAGTCCGATGGACTTTTCTCATCGGACAAACCGATCGTGTATGGGACCCATCGGTCTTTTTTCCATCGGTGAGAAAAAATAGAACATGTTTTAAATTTTACCGATGGGAAAAAAACCAATAGCAAATTCCGATCGTCTGTGGGGAACTCCATCGGACAAAAAACCCACGCATGCTCAGAATCCAGTCGACGCATGCTCAGAAGTATAGAACTTCATTTTTCTCGGCTTGTCGGAGTGTTTTACGTCACGGCGTTTGGGACGGTCGGATTTTTGACTGATGGTGTGTAGGCAAGACTGATGGAAGTCAGCTTCATCGGATTTCCGATGGAAAAATCCATTGGACTAGAATCCATAGGATATCCGATCGTGTGTACAGGGCTTTTCAGATCTTGCCTATCATTCCCCATCCTGTGATTGGATAGTAAAAGGAGAAGCAGCAGACTAATCAGCTCATCTCTCTGCTCTGTGCTCCTAACAAGGACACATACAGTGCCTTGAAAAAGTATTCATACCCCTTGAAATTTTCCACATTTTGTCATGTTACAACCAAAAACGTAAATGTATTTTTATTGGGATTTTATGTGATAGACCAACACAAAGTGGCACATAATTGTGAAGTGGAAGGAAAATGATAAATGGTTTTCCAAATTTTTTCAAAATAAATATGTGAAAAGTGTGCATTTGTATGGCGCCCCCCGGAGTCAATACTTTGTAGAACCCCCTTTCACAGCTACAAGTCTTTTTGGGGATGTCTCTACCAGCTTTGCACATCTAGAGAGGGACATTTTTGCCCATTCTTCTTGGCAAAATATCTCAAGTTCTGTCAGATTGGATGGAGAGAGTCTGTGAACAGCAATTTTCAAGTCTTGCCACAGATTCTCAATTGGATTTAGGTCTGGGCTGTGACTGGGCCATTCTAACACATGAATATGCTTTGATCTGAACCCTTCCATTGTAGCTCTGGCTGTAAGTTTAGGGTCGTTGTCCTGCTGGAAGGCGAACCTCCGCCCCAGTCTCAAGTCTTTTGCAGACTCTAATGCCGCGTACACACAATCGTTTTTCACGCCGTTAAAAATGCCATTTTTTAAATTGGGCATTAAAAATGATCGTGTGTAGGCTCCAGAGCATTTTTAACGACGTGAAAAACGGCCATTAAAAATTTCGAACATGCTCTATTTTTTCACGTCGTTTTCCATGTCGTTCTTTTTAACGTCGTGAAAAACAGTAGTGTGTATGCTTTTACGAGGGGAAAAAAAAACGCGCATGCTCAGAATCAAGTATGAGACGGGTGCGCTCGTTCTGGTAAAACTATCGTTCGTAATGGAGATAGCACATTCGTCACGCTGTAACGGACTGAAAAGCACGAGGCTGAAAAGCGCGAATCGTCTCTCAACAAACTTTACTAACATGAAGGGTGGCGCCATCCGAAGGGAACTTCCCCTTTATAGTGCCGTCGTACGTGTTGTACGTCACTGCGCTTTGCTCGAGCGTTTTTTTTTTTAATGAACGTGTGTATGCAAGACAGGCTTGAGAGGAAACAAGAAAAATCACGTCGAGAAAAACGTTGTTTTTTAAAATGACATTAAAAACGGTCGTGTGTACGAGGCATAACAGGTTTTCTTCTAAGATTGCCCTGTATTTGTCTCCATCCATCTTCCCATCAACTCTGACCAGCTTCCCTGTCCCTGCTGAAGAAAAGCATCCCCACAACATGATGCTGCCACCACCATGTTTCACAGTGGGGATGGTGTGTTCAGGGTGATGTGCAGTGTTAGTTTTCCGCCTCACATAGCGTTTTGCTTTTAGGACAAAAAGTAAAATTTTGGTCCCATCTGACCAGAGCACCTTCTTCCACATGTTTGCTGTGTCCCCCACATGGCTTCTCACAAACTGCAAATGGGACGTCTTATGGCTTTGTTTCAACAATGGCTTTCTTCTTGTCACTCTTCCATAAAGGGCAGATTTGTGGAGAAGCACAACTAATAGTTGTCCTGTGGAAAGATTCTCCCACCTGAGCTGTGGATCTCTGCAGCTCCTCCAGAGTTACCATGGACCTCTTGGCTGCTTCTCTGATGAATGCTCTCCCTGCCCGGCCTGTCAGATTAGGTGGACTGCCATGTCTTGGTAGGTTTGCAGTTGTGCCATACTCTTTCCATTTTCGGATGATGGATTGAACAGAGCTCTGTGAGATGTTCAAAGCTCTGGATATTTTTTTATAACCTAACCCTCCTTTAAACTTCTCCACAACCTTATTCCTGACCTGTCTGGTGTGTTCTTTGGCCTTCATAATGCTGTTTGTTCACTAAGGTTCTCTAACAAACATCTGAGGGCTTTACAGAACAGCTGCATTTATGCTGAGATTAAATTACACACAGATAGACTCTATTTTTTGGTTAGGTGACTTCTGAAGGCAGTTGGTTCCACTAGATATTAGTTGGGGATATCAGAGGAAAGGGGGCTGAAGACAAATACACGCCACACTTTTCACATATTTATTTGTAAAAAAAAAAAATTTAAACCATTTATCATTTTCCTTCCACTTCACAATTATGCGCCACTTTTTGTTTGTCTCTCACATACAATCCCAATAAAATACATTTACACTTATGGTTGTAACATGACAAAATGTGGTAAATTTCAAGGGGTATGAAGCAGGGAGAAAAATCAGCCACATGTATTAATAAAAGCAGCACATACATTATCACTTGTTAGTCACACCGTTAACCCTTTCACTGCCCTTAGATGTTTACCCCTTCCCAGCCAGTGTTCACCATTTCCACTGTGAAACATGGTGGTGGCAGCATCATGTTGTGGGGATGCTTTTCTTCAGCAGGGACAGGGAAGCTGCTCAAAGTTGATGAAAAGATGGATGGAGACAAATACAGGGAAATCTTAGCCAAAAACCTGTAATGCCCTGTACACACGATCGGATTTTCCAATGAAAAAAGTCCGATGGACTTTTTTCATCAGAAATTCCGATCGTGTGTGGGCCCCATCTGACTTTTTTCCATCCAATGGGTAATTCCGATCGTCTGTGTGGAAAAATTCACGCATGCTCAGAATCAAGTCGACGCATGCTCGGAAGCATTGAACTTCATTTTTCTCGGCTCGTCGTAGTGTTGTACGTCACGGCGTTTTGGACGGTTTTGGACGGTCGGAATTTAGTCTGACAGTGTGTATGCAAGACTGATGGAAGTCAGCTTCATCGGAATTCCGACGGAAAATTCCATCGGATTTTATTCCATCGGAAATTAAAGTCTGCAAAAGACTTGAGACTGGGGCGGAGGTTCACCTTCCAGCAGGACAACGACCCTAATGCCTCGTACACATGATTGCGATTTCTGAAGAGAAAAGTGCGATGTGAGCTTTTTGTCGCGATTTCTAAACGTCTGTAGGCTCCACCACTTTAGGGCCAGTTCACACCACATGCAGTCCAGTGCGTTTTTTTTCTGCATCAAAAACGCATGGAAAATAGGTTAAATGGTTTTCAATGGCATAGTTCACACCAGTGCTTGCAGTTCCAGTGCGTTCCAGTTACAGAAAAAACGTAAAACATGCTGCATTTTACCTGCACTGGACTGTACTGGAACGCTGTAAAACGCATCAAAAACGCACTGGAACGCACCAGAACGCACCTAAATGCACCAAAAACGCACTGGAACACACTTGTCCTTATCTAAGGTTAATAAAAAAGAGGGGTGAAAAAAAGCACTGGACTGCATTAAAAACGCACCAAAAACGCACTGAAACGCATCAAAAACGTGACAAAAACGCGCATGCAAAAAAAGCACCTGGAACGCATCCGGATTGCGTTTCTATGGTGTGAACTGGCCCTGAGAGCAGGTTCTCTATTTTCGTGACAGGAAAAATTCCTATTGCGAATCGCGTTCATCTGTATGCAATTACGACGCGTAAAAAAAAAACACGCATGCTCAGAATCAAGCAGAAGAGCCGAACTGCCTATTGAACTTCATTGATCTCGGCTCGTCGCACGTGTTGTACCACATCGCGTTCTTGACGACCGGAATTTCCGACAAGATTTGTGTGACCGCGTGTATGCAAGACAAGTTTAAGCCGCTTTCCTGCTGAAAAAAAAGCTGCGGTTTTCGTGTCGGAAATCGCGATCGTGTGTACGAGGCATTAACATACAACCAGAGCTACAATGGAATGGTTTAGATCAAAGCATCTTCATGTGTTAGAATGACCCAGTCACAGTCCAGACCTAAATCACATTGAGAATCTGTGGCAAGACTTGAAAATTGCTGTTCACAGACGCTCTCCATCCAATCTGACAGAGCTTGAGATATTTTGCAAAGAAGAATGGGCAAAAATGTCCCTCTCTAGATGTGCAAAGCTGGTAGAGACATCCCCAAAAAGACTTGAAGCTGTGATTGCAGAGAAAGGGGGTTCTACAAAGTATTGACTCAGGGGGGCGCCATACAAATGTACACCACACTTTTCACTTATTTATTATGTCATAGACCAACACAACAAAAAATGTTGAAAACCATTTATCATTTTCCTTCCACTTCACAATTATGTGCCACTTTGTGTTGGTCTATCACATAAAATCCCAATAAAATACATTTACGCTTAAGCCTCGTACACACGGCCGGTTTTCTCGGCAAGAAACGATAAGAAAACTGCTGGGAGAGCTTTCTTGCCGAGAAAACCGGCCGTGTGTACGAGGCTTTCAGGTTTCTCATTGAGAAAACTGCCGGGAATCTCGACGAGAAAAATAGAGAACCTGCTCTCTATTTTCTCGTCGGGATTCTCGCCGGCCTGTTTCCCGACGAGAAAACTGTGTGTGTGTATGCGCAACAAGCTTACCTGTCCTCCGGTAAGCCCGCGCATGCTCGATGAGACTTCGACGCATGCCCGGTAGCTTCCAAGGCATAGGTAGAGTGTAGCAAGATGGCGGCGACGGCATCGAATGCGACGAGCGCACGCTCGTCGTAGTCGATGACGTCACCGCGTTCGTTCCATTCAAAAGAACAGCGGTTCTTTAGAATGGATTGTGTGTACACTCGGCCAGCACAAGATTCTTGTCAAGACTCTCGTCAGGAAAAATGACAGTTTTTTTCCTGATCAAGAATCTCGGCCGTGTGTACTAGGCTTGATGGTTGTAACATGACAAAATATGGGAAATTTCAAGGGGTATGAAAACTTTTTCAAGGCACTGTAAGCACACCTGACTAGCTCCTTGTGCTGCTTCTCCCTCACCAGTTTGAGCTCCACTGTACGGGGGAATGCAGGAGTTCGATATTAAGTGAAATTTAGGTACTTAAAGCGGAGGACCACCCTGAATTTTTTTTTTAACACTAAAATAAAAAAAATTAAAAATAGGAAAAAATAAACTAATTATACTCACCCGAAATGCCCGTTGCTATGCGGAAGTCCCCTAATCTGCCTTCTGCTGTGCCTCTTCCTTATCCTTGGATTGAGAACTTCCGTTTCCTCTTCTTGTGAATGGGGCGTGCTGCCTTCTGGGAACTGTGTGTATCCCAGGAGGCAAGCCGCCCATTCACAAAGCGCCATGCGAGTGGCGCATGCGCAGTAGGAAACGGGCAGTGAAGCCCTAAGGCTTTACAGCCTGTTTCCCTTACTCAGGATGGAGGAGCCGGGACCTGCCAGCAGCGATCGATCGCCGTCGGGGGACCGACATCGCGGGCGAGTAGGACAGGTAAGTGTCCTTATTAAAAGTCAGCAGCTACACTGTTAGTAGCTGCTGACTTTAAAAAAAAAAAAAATCTGGGTGGACCTCTGCTTTAACTCCTTGCTGACTGCCTCACGTAGGAGTACGGCTGCAGAGCATCTCTCCTGCGCTGGATCACATATCTATTACGTGATCCAGCACTTCTTGGTAGGGTTGCCACCTCATCCCTTTGAACTAGGGTGACCACATTTCCAAACTACAATTCAGGGACACCCCCCTTCCCAAAAATCAGCTTGTGCTGTAACGAATCACAGCACAGTGATTAGACTCAACAGGCGGGATTTATGATTTCTCCAATCACAAGCAGGGGGCAGGGATTGTGCTCCTCCAGGCATTCCCGGCCAGGACGAGTACTGTCAGTGAGTAAAGTGGTGATGTGGCGGCTTTTTTGGGGGGCATCAGATTGGCCCGGGGGGTGGCTGTGTCAGTTTCATTCCGGGACACTGTATTGTCCTGGCATAAAGGTACCCGGGACAGACCTGCAAAATGCGGGACTGTCCCGGGCAATCCGGGACATGTGGTCACCCTACTTTGAACCCGAACACATATGAATTACACAGGTTCTGTGGCTGATTAAGATGGTAATTAAACCCACTTGGGACCTCATCTGCATTAAATTAGCCTCAGAACCTGTGTAATTCATATGTGTTCGGGTTTAACCACTTCAGCCCCGGAAGAATTTACCCCCTTCCTGACCAGAGCACTTTTGCAATTCGGCACTGCGTCGCTTTAACTGACAATTGCGCGGTTGTGCGACGTTGTACCCAAACAAAATTGACGTCCTTTTTTCCCCACAAATAGATATTTCTTTTGGTGGTATTTGATCACCTCTGCGTTTTTAATTTTTTGCGCTATAAACAAAAAAAAGCGAAAATTTTGAAGAAAAAGCAAAATTTTTTACTTTTTGCTATAATAAATATCCCCAAAAAATATATAAAAAAACTAATTTTTCCCTCAGTTTAGGCCGATATGTATTCTTCTACATATTTTTGCTAAAAAAAAAAATCGCAATAAGCATATATTACCGTATTTATCGGCGTATAACACGCACTTTTTTCCCCTGAAAATCAGGGGGAAATCGTGGGTGCGTGTTATACGCCGATACCCACATCCCTGGGCTGTCTCCGCTGACTGAGCAGAGCGGAGCGAGATACACATAGCCGAATGTACTCGGCTATACTCGGCTTTTCTCGGCTCCGCTCACAGTCACGCCCAGTCCCGCCATTGGACCTGTGTTATGTCCATCATAGGGCGGGACTCGGCGTGACTGTGAGCGGAGCCGAAAAGAGCCGAGTATAGCCGAGTACACTCGGCTATGTGTATCTCGGCGGCGGCTCCGCCCAGTCCCTGCGTCCCTGCGATCTCTGCGGCGTCCGCCCCGCTCCGCACAGTCTCGGCGCCAATTTTTAAATCCGGCACGGCGACACTGGGGCAAGGCTGCACGGCGACACTGGGGCAAGGCTGCACGGCGACACTGGGGCAAGGCTGCACGGCGACACTGGGGCAAGGCTGCACGGCTACACTGGGGCAAGGCTGAAATGGACTCTGGGACAAGGCTGCAATGGACACTGACAAGGCTGCACTGTGACAAGGCTGCAATGGACACTGACAAGGCTGCACTGTGACAAGGCTGCAATGGACACTGACAAGGCTGCATTTAAATGTAAGTTATTTTTCCTTAAACTTCCCTCCTAAAAGTTTTTTTCCCTAAAATGTCCTCCTAAACTTGGGGTGCGTGTTATACGCCGGCGCGTGTTATACGCCGATAAATACGGTAATTGGTTTGTGCAAAAGTTATAGCTTCTATAAAATAGGGGACTGTTTTATGGCATTTTTATTAATTAACTTTTTTTTTACTAGTAATGGCGGCGATCAGCGATTTTTATCGTGACTGCGACATTATGGCGGACACATCAGACACTTTTGACACCATTTTGGGACCATTGTCATTTTTACAGCGATCAGTGCTATAAATATGCACTGATTACTGTAAAAATTACACTGCCAGTGAAAGGGTTAACCACTAGGTGGCGCTGCAGGGGTTAAGTCAGTACTAGGGAGTGATTCTTACTGTTAGGAGGCATGGCTAAACGTGACACATCACTGATGACTGTTCCCGATCACAGGGAACAGTCATCAGTGACAGTGTCACTAGGCAGAATAGGGGAATGCCTTGTTTACAAAGGCATTGCCCTGTTCTGCTCTTGCCGACCGCAATCGCGGGCCTCCCGGGAACATCGAGTTCCCGGGACCCGCGGCCGCACTCGAGAGGCACGCGGCAGGCACGCAAGCGCGCGCCCGCTGGGCAGGAAGTTTAAAGGGACGTACCTGTACGCCAATGTGCCTGCCCATGCCATTCTGTCGACGTACATTGGCGTGCAGCGGTCGGCAAGTGGTTAAAACTTTTTTTGCATTGATACATGTCCCCTGGGGCAGGACCCGGGTCCCCAAACACTTTTTATGACAATAAGTTGCATATTAACCTTTAAAATTAGCACTTTTGATTTTTCATGTTCGTGTCCCATAGACTTTAACGGGGTTCGGATGTTCGAACAAATTTTTTGCCTGTTTGCATGTTCTGCTGCGAACCGAACCGGGGGGTGTTCGGCTCATCCCTACTGCCGACGTATATGTGCGTTTTGCAGTCGGCAAGTGGTTAAAGGGATGAGGTGGCAACCCTAGCTGCGCGTGCGCGCAGAGACCACGCCGGCTGTACTGTGATTAGTCACATCACAAGCCGATCAGCGGGTGCCGGTCAATGATTGACCGCCATTCAGCGAAAAGGTGGTCAGGACAGAGGACTGTGAATGTAAACAATACAGAGCTTTGTCCCGTCAGTGGGGACGTGCCGGTTTTAGTTTCCCTGCAAAGCAGGGAATAAAAAAACGGCACATACCTTAGTACAAACAGCACACAGAGAATGCACCAAGTACTGTTAGGCACACAGTTAACCCTTTGATCACCCTAGATGTTAAATCCTTCCCTGCCAGTGTCATTAGTACAGTGACAGTGCATATTGTAATGTATACATTAGTGTATTAGTGTCACTGGTTCCCACAAAGTGTCAAAAGTGTCAGTTAGTGTCAGATTGTTCGCCGTACTATCACAGTTCCACTATGAGTCACTGTTCACCGCCATTACTAGTATAAAAAGTAAATAAATAAAAATTCCACCACATATCCCATAGTTTGTAGATGCTATACAGGGGCCCATCCATTAGGGGTGCCCGGGTCGCCGCACCCTCTCTCCAGGCCACCCCCCTATATGCAATGAATAGATTCATGCATAGCATGAATCTATCCATGGTCCCCTATTCATGCATCTGGCCCCTTTCAGGGCAAATCGGGGGCATGAATTACAGTGACCAGGTTTATTTTTTTGAAACACCTCATTAGAGATAGAGGCTCTAAGAGGCTTCAAAATAAGGTGGGCTTGGGTCGCAGAGGATGCGTCCGGAATCCACCCAGGTGTGTTGCAACAGCGAATGAATATTCACTGTTGCAATACTGATCCTCCTCCTGGCCAATCAGGAAGCGGGTCTGATATCCATCACCCAATTGGCTTAAAGGATAGGCGATCCTATTGGACGCTTAGGAAAAGGGGAGGAGACGCACAGCGGACGCGAGGAGGAGAAGAGCTGCTGGCCGGTGCCTGAATGCCCAGTTCCCGCCGATGCCTGGATGCCCGACTCCCGCAGCCGCTCCTCCGATGCCCGCTGCCTAGATGGGGTAAGTACCAGTTGACCGAGCGGCGGACAGCGGGGGGATTGGTGGGGGCTTGAGTTGCCGCGGAAGGGTTTTGGTTGTTTGCCGCCCCTCCCAAACAAAAAACCACCAGCCGCCACTGATGCTATAACGTTAATGCAAACCATTCAAAATAGATTTATTGAGATTTTTTTTACCTAAAATATGTAGCAGAATACATATTGTATTGGCCTAAATTTATGAAGAAATTTAATTTTTTTACATTTCTTATTAGATATGTTTTATAGCAAAAAGTAAAAAATATTCTGTGTTTTCTATGGATGTTCCTCCATCTCCTTCGTGTGAAGCGATCCCATCCATTTACCATGGTCCCAGGTTCCTGTAAGAACTGGGAGAGCCCAGGAACCACCTTGAGTGGCAGTGGGAGGAGGATTGGCTCTATTTAGTAGAGTAAGGGCTCCTTTACACTTGCTTCGGCTTCAACACACATTAACGGCTAGTTTACAGTTGCTTCAAAACAAGGCTTCAAACACGCTTTGTTAAAGCTCTCCGAACGCCAGTCAAAGCCCCTGTCACAAAAAAAATGGTGAGCTTAAAGTCCTGTTTACACCTTGCTTTTGCTTTGCTTCAAAAATCATACCCATGTAGCATTAGTGGTGCTTCAAAGTGTCTTCAAAGCCTCCATAGAAGTTTATGGCAAAGCTTGCCTGCCACCCTCAGGGAGCTGTAGTCCCGCTGTTTTGGTCTTGTCTAGTGGTAAGTATGGGGTTCCTTGTATGGGGGTCACCCTTACCATGTGCCTATACAATTTACATTACGCTTCCACCCCTGAAGAGCGAGCTGGGTCTCGCGAAACACGTCAGGTACACTAGATGCCTGTGTGTTATATCAGTGTTTTTCAACTCCAGTCCTCAAGGCACACCAACAGGTCATCTTTTCAAGCTTTCCCTTATTTTGCACAGGTGATTTGATCAGTTTCACTGCCTTAGTAATTACCACAGCTGTTTCATCTGAAGGAAATCCTGAAAACATGACCTGTTGGGGCGCCTTGAGGACTGGAGTTGAGAAACACTGTGTTATATGATTGCTATTATATATATGTACCATTATTTCATTTACATGTATCCCTTATGAATTGGCATTTGTTGGCGACATTAATGCGTGTATTACCTCTACTTGAATACATTTTTATACTGTATTTACTGTTGTTACGTCTATTGACTAAACTGTGCTCACCTCACTCAAAGTCCCAGAGCGAATTTTCTGTTTTGTGGCAAAGCTCGCTTGAAGCCCCACTGAAGCCCCACCGAAGCCTCATCGAAGCCCCACAAAGCCTCACCGAAGCCCCACCAAAGCCTCATTGAAGCCCCATGGAAGCTCCAACAAAGCCTCATCAAAGCCCCATGAAGCCTCACCGAAGCCCCACCAAAGGCTCATTGAAGCTCCATGGAAGTTCCACCAAAGCCTCACCAAAGGCTCATTGAATCCCCATGGAAGCTCCACCGAAGCCTCAACAAAGCCTCATCAAAGTCTCATCAAAGGCCCACCAAAGCCTCATTGAACCCCCATGAAAGCTCCACCAAAGCCTCATCTAAGCCCCATGAAGCCTCACAAAAGTCCCACCAAAGGCTCATTGAAGCCCCATGGAAGCTCCACGAAAGCCTCACCGAAGCCCCACCAAAGCCCCACCAAAGGCTCATTGAAGCCCCATGGAAGCTCCACCGAACCTTCATCAAAGCCTCTCCTAAGCCTCACCAAAGCCCCACCACATTCTCATCGAAGCCCCACCAAAGCCTCATCAAAGCACCAAACAGGACTGTAAGCTAACCATTTAATTTAGTAACAGGGGCGTTGACTGGCATTCAGACAGCTTTAACAAAGTGTGTCCGAAGCCTTGTTTTGAAGCAAGTGTAAACTAGACCTAAAAGTGATCAGGCAGCTGTAGAACCACCTGGATCAGTTTTACAAAACAGTTGATTAATAGCTGTAAAAACCAGTGCCATGACCATGGCTAGAGCTGCAGTCATGGTCTTGTAATAACCACTTGCTCACAGGCCGTACGTATATATATATATATATATATATTGTGAGGGGGTTAGCTCGGCAGCGGGTGTGTGTGATCCCCTGGATGGGCTCCCCACACAAAAACAGGCCCAGCAGACGGAGGTTGTGGTTTTCAAGATCAAAAAGGTGCGGTTTATTTCTCTATTTACAGTGACAAAAAACACAGCAAAGCAAAAAGAAACATAAACAAAATAAACCCTGGTCAGCTTGACCTCTGACTAAACATGCAGGTTTCCTAACTAACAACTGGGATCAGCCTGGTGCTGTCCTAGTCCCTAAGTCCCTGGTTTAGTAAATGTCCAAACAAATAGCCACACAGGCTTTGTCTCACCGCACAGGGGTTCACTCTCCCTAGACAGTCCACACAGGTCTGGTTCCAGGCATGAGCAAACACCTAATGAAGCTGGGAGTTTTTATAGAGGCCTTAAACGAGCTGACAAGCTTCAGCTGGTCTCATCAACTCCCTGCCTGCACGACGCCCAGCACTCTCCCTAGAGGTATGAATCATCCATGAGCCCACTAGCCTCAGCTGGGCTTCATCAACTCTCTCCCTAGTTGTATAAGTCGGCATAAAGCCTGAATCTGGGAGAAATATACCTACCCCCCTGGATGCAACCAGGTGACTTTACCTTCCTGCTGTCACAATATATATATATATATATATATATATATATATATATATATATATATATATACATACATACATTAGGGCTGTGGAAATTGTGGAAATTAACTATTAATTCCTTGATAAATCGATTAATTGTTTTGATCGATCAAAATTCTTCAGGGAGATCCGGTGACGTCACGGCTTGCCGTGTCCATCTGAAGGGCTCCTTTGCTGTGCCTTCATATCTGCATGCCGGCGGGACCATACTATCTGCCACACGCAAGGGCTGTTACACTTCCCTCTATCACTTCCCTCTATCAACCTGGGATTCTACAGCCATCCACTGGGAGTTGTGATAGTTCCCTTCACGGGACATCCACATGCCGACGGACTGATGTTAGCCCCTTCTCATCTGGATTCAGCAGTGGTATCGTTGTACACATTTTTATACCAGTATCATACTTGGCTACATGTTTTTATGACTGCTTTTGCTACCGTTTGGTATTACTCGCACCATTTTTACAGTTTATGGAGCTACATCGATTTTATCTCCAGTGCAGTATTTATTTTGTTACCTACTTGAAGACTATAAAAGTTTTAATGCTATTCCCATCGAGCGCTGCCTTTGTGTGTTTTTTGTATCCTGCTATCCATTTTTCCAGTGGTTGGTAGCTGCACTGGGAATCGGCCTGCAAGGAGATCAGCTAAAAGTAGTTGGATCTGTATGTGCGTTATAATAATCGAAATTAGTCGATTAATCGATTTAAAAAAAACGAATAATCGAACAGGAACATTTTAATCAGTAACAGCCCTAATATACATACATATACGTACATCGGGCAGCAAATGCCTAAAAATACAGCAGTTTCTCTTTAATATGTAAATGTAAATACAAAACTGTAAAAAGAAGTAATAAATTTGCCTTTGAAATAATAGCTATGTATAAGACTAGTATAAACACACAGCTAAAGTAGGCGATTTAGAATTACGGTAGACAGAGAAGCTTAATGAAAACGATAGCTCATTATTTTTCCGTACATTTTTATACCGGCTCGCCGGCTACAGATGACTTCACTGTATTTGCTTAATAATGAACGGGGGTTAGGCTGGCTGAACAGCCACCGCGACCTTTCGTTAAATGATTTACTAAACACATTGTTAAACACTTGTTTGCTTCTGAGGACTGGAAATATGACTCTGCTCGGGGGAACAGTCTATTACCTGTATTAATATTCTGTCAGGTTCACACTTTATTTACACCAGAGATAACACAACAGCAAAACGCCGCCTATGACCGGCAATCAATCTTTTATAAAGCTTGTAAAACATCTCGCATAATCCCCCCATTCATCATCACCGCACAAAGGAATGATTTGCATCAGTCTAGGGCTAGATACCTTGCTAATCATCTTGTAGGGTGCACTCATCAGTGGAAACTGTCGTATATATTACCATATTTCCAAATTATGATGATATATCATGTTGAGCAAATGCAATCCTGAATTTAATTTAATGATTGTGTAGTGTTTAAGGCTTGGTAAGTAAATTCAAACGCTATAAAGGTGGGGCCAGTTCAAGGGCAACGCAATAAGGCAGATTGCTTTATGAATGTTCGGCATGCCACCGTCTTCTGTTTATCAGCAAAGCCAAGCCTAATGCCGCGTACACATGGTCGCAATTTCTGATGGAAAAAGTCTGACGGGATTTTTTCATTGGATATTCCGACCGTTTGTATGCCTCATCGGACTTTTTCCGTCGGAAATTCCGACGGACTTAGATAGAGAACATATTCTCTTTTTTCCGACGGAAATTCAGTTCGTCTGTATGGTATGCAATTCCGATGGACTAAAAACCAAGCATGCTCGGAATCATTGAACTTCATTTTTCTCGGCTCGTTGTAGTGTTGTACGTCACCGCGTTCTTGACGGGCGGAATTTGGTGTGACCGTGCGTATGCAAGACAGCTTGAGCGGAATTCCTTTGGAACTCCGTTGGAAAAACCATCAGAGTTTATTCCGATGGGGAAACCGGTCGTGTGCAAGGCATTACATATACTATATTGTCAAAAGTATTGGGACACCTGCCTTTACACGCACATGAACTTTAATGGCATCCCAGTTTTAATCCGTATGGTTCAATATTGAGTTGTCCACAAGGTTTTGGAGTGTGTCTATGGGAATGTTTGACCATTCTTCCAGAAGAGCATTTGTGAGGTCAGGCACTGATGTTGGACGAGAAGGCCTGGCTCATAGTCTGCACTCTAATTCATCCCAAAGTTGTTCTATCGGGTTGAGGTCAGGACTCTGTGCATCCACCCCAAACTCGCTCATCCATGTCTTTATGGACCTTGCTTTGTGCACTGGTGTGCAGTCATGTTGGAACAGGAAGGGGCCATCCCCAGACTGTTCCCGCAAAGTTGGAAGCATATAGTCCAAAACGTCTTAGTATGCTGACGCCTCAAGAGTTCCCTTCACTGGAACTAAGGAGCCAAGCAGGCTGTGCAGGCCAGTCAATTTCCTCCACCCCAAACTCACTCATTCTTGTCATTATGGTCCTTGCTTTGTGTCGTACCTAGATTGACTGTCACCATTTGGAGGCTTTTAAAAAACAAATTATCTTCACATGTTTGTGAGTAGTTTTTAATCAGTTTTTACAAATAAATTTACTAAAGGATAATGCAGAAGGCTGGTGCGCCCTCTTTTCTCTATTCCCTCTCTACCTTCTAGAATGTAGTGGACTGAAAAAGGCTGACCCTGAATAATTATGGTAATTTAGCTAATCCCTTGGGGGTGTGCCCAGAAGGTGGAGCAAGAGCCCTTAAATAGTCTGAGGCCTGGAGCAGCAGGGTTCTTGTCCTGGAGGAGGAGATCCCAGCCTGGAAGGGCTTCTGCCCTTCTGGGCAAGCCAGCTGAAACCCTTCAGAGAATTCACTGTGGTCCCAGCTATGCTAGAGCTGGGGGGAATATTTTCCTGGAAGCAGTTTAGATCCAAGTAAAGGGGTGCATTGAGGATCCTGCATGGAGAGTTCTATGAGCATTAAACCTTAAAAATACACACACTACCTGGTCATTGGGTCTCGGGACTGTGGGGCTGTTTTCTGTCTGGCTGCTGTGCACCTACATGGGAAACAAACCTGGAACAATTCTGCAGGGCCCATTTGGGGTCTGTGCTACATAAAGTCCAATGGAAAAAAGTGCCCTTACAGTGCGGCTCCCCCACACTGCAAGTGTTAAATGCTTATTTACAGGTACCTCAGATACCAGTAAAAAAAATACTTTTACACACCCAGTCCTTTTCTCCTAGAGGCTCCTTCCACACTGTAAAGGCTCGTACACACGACCGAGTTTCTCGTCAAAAAACTACAAGAAACTTGCTGGCAGAGCTTTCTTGCCAAGTAAATCGGTCGTGTGTACGCGGCTATCAGGTTTCTCGTCAAGAAAACCGACAAGAATCTCGATGAGAAAAATAGAGAACCTGCTCTCTATTTTCTCGTCGAGATTCTCGTCAGCATGTTTCTCGACGAGAAATGTGTGTGTACACTTACCTGTCGCGGTGGAAACCCGCGCATGCTCGAAATGACTTTGACGCATGCGCGGTAGCTTCCTAGGCATAGGTAGGGTGTAGCAAGATGGCGGCGACTGCATCGAATGTGATGAATGCATGCTCGTCGTAGTCGATTACGTCACCGCGTTCGCTCCATTCAAAGAACCGCGGGTTCTTTGAATCGAGCGTGTGTACACTCGGCCGGGACAAGTTTCTTGTCCAAGAATCTCGTCAAGAAAAACGACGTGTTTTTTCTTGACGAGATTCTCGGTCGTGTGTACGAGGCTTAAGACTGCCCCCCAACCTCTTCTGCCAATAGCCCTGCATTGTGCATAGGGACACCAAGAGACTGTCCCAACATGGGGTGTCAGGGAAAAGAGTTGAGCTCCAGCTACTGGAGAGGGATGGATAAGGTATGTAAAAGTCCATTATTTGTTCCCAAGGCATAATTTAACACTTAACTCTTGCAGTTGGGGGTGGGGGTATCCACACTGTTAAGATATTTTGTCCCAGGGTTCAACTTAAAAAAATACATTGAAAGATTTATTAATAAATAATAAGCCATAATATATTGTTTTTGTATTATCTGTCTGGAGTTAAAAATATACATATTGAAACATGCATTTAGAAACATTTTTAAAAATGTAAGCTAATTTGACCGCGAACACTTATAGTTTCCCCTTAACAGAAGAAAACATTTAGAACAATTTCAGATTCTCTGAGACAAGTAATGCCATTGAGCGAAGAATGTTATTTACCCTTCACGAATGGTCAGGGTAATTGGTATATTTAGATTTGTTTGCGTTGCTGCAAGGCACGTGTTTATTTATAATTAGCCAACTGATTAATTTTGATGGAAGCATTGATAATTGTTCGTAGCGATGAGATAAAGCCTTCACAAAGGTGGTTACGTTGAAAGTGAAGCACAAACATAATTAAAATAACCTTCAAACATTTTCATAAACAGGCTATAGACAGCAGGATACCGAAAGACAAACAGTCGTGATCCAGCTGTCCCATGATTGTAGATATGGTACCTTAGAAACTCAATGACAGGGTGGTTGTAGCCCAGTAAGGCCAGACAAGGGGTGGGGGTGTCAAACAGTTCAAAGTCAAACTAGGATTTGCTAAAATAAGCCAGTGGGTAACAAACAGAATTGTCATAGAACAAGCAAGGGTCAAAGCCATGATGATGAGCATAGATGTTGACAAGGGATGAAACACAATCATGGTTAAAGTTAGCGCCAAAGTTTGTTACCAGAGATAACATGATCCAAAATACAAAACCAAAATTAAAGCCTAACTCAACAATTATTGTCCCTTTAAATAGTTTGTTCGGGCCAGCTTGGCCCAAAATAAACTATTTAAAGGGACATTAAATGTTGAGTTAGGCCTCGTACACATGGCCGTTTTTCTCATCAAGAAACAACAAGAAAACTGCTGGGAGAGCTTTCTTGCCGAGAAAACCGGCCGTGTGTATGAGGCTTTCAGGTTTCTCATCAAGAAAACTGCCCAGAATCTCGACGAGAAAAATAGAGAACTTTATTTTCTCGTCTGGATTTTTGTCGGCCTGTTTCCCGACGAGAAACCAGAGCGTGTGTATACTTACCTGTCGCCGTGGAAACCCGCGCATGCTCGAAATGACTTTGACGCATGCGTGGTAGATTCAAACGCATAGGTAGGGTGAAGCAAGATGGCGGCGATGGCATCGAATGTGACGAGCGCATGCTCGTCTTAGTCGTGACGTCACAGCGTTTGTGCCATTCAAAAGAACGGTAGTTCTTTTGAATCGTACGTGTGTACACTCGGCCGCACCAAGATTCTTGTCAAGAATCTCGTCAGGAAAAACAACAGTTTTTTTCCTGACAAGATTCTCGGCCGTGTGTACTAGGCTTCAGACTTAAGTCATAGGTCACAATGAATTATGGATGGGTGCAGTTGAGGTGAGGTCAGGGTATGCAGAGTTAGCATCTTGGTAGATTGCAGATATGCAGTCATAATCCAGTCATTCAAGGTCTGGTAGATGTTAAATCTCAGAAACTCCATAACAAGATGACCCTATCACCCAGACTGTTATACCTTTTTCGGTCCTTGCCTATCCCTGTCAAAAAACGAGCGCTGGATAGAATCCAATCGAAAGTCATACAGTTTATATGGGGGGGGGGCAAGGGACATCGTCTTTCCAAAAAAATTTTGTATAGGGCAAGGAAGAAAGGAGGCCTTGGTCTCCCCAATTTGTGGTGGTACTACCAAGCAGCCCAACTATGTCAATTCTCTGCGATCTATACCAAGGGCCCAAAACCAGACTGGGTAGATATAGAAAGGCAAGCAACCCCTAATCACACTTTAGATTATTTAGCCTGGAGACCACGCAAGGAACGTCCCTCGATCCTATCACCTACCCTTTCCCATTCAATGGCACTCTGCGACACTCTTCATAAACATCCCTCACTATCCTCCTCCTGGCATCCTCTGGCTCATATTTTCCACAACCCCCAATTTCCCCCAGGTCTAAACATCAGGGCTTTTGGATGGTGGCTCGACAAGGGCCTTTACAGAATAGGACAATACTTTAACAATGATGGCCCCATTTCACTCAAATACTGCTCTTCTAAACTAGATATGCCCACCTCCGAAACTTTCCGTTATTATCAATTGCTTCATTTTCTGCGTGGGGTCTGGAAAAGCTCGGACAACCCACTATCTGTTACGCAATATGAGCTATGGTGTTCCTCAGCTGTGGGCGTCAGGGGGGGGCATTTCCCTGATCTACTCGGCATTAGCTGACCCTAGGGGCAAAGGGAGCTATATGTCAAAATGGGAGCATGACCTCCAGTTTGAATGGGATCTAGACACTTGGTACTCAAATTTTTTCCGCTCATTTAAAGGCATTTTAAACACCTCCCTGATAGAAGCTGACATCAAGGTTATCTCCAGATGGTACCTGGTCCCTACACGCCTCTCTAAGTTCTACCCGGAATCCTCCCCCCTATGCTTCAGAGGTTGTGGCCTTACAGGGTCCCTCCTCCACACTCTCTGGGAATGTCCTAAAATCAGGGGGTTCTGGAATAGAATCTTTAGCCTCATTCGCAAAGTCACCGGCCACGACGTTAGGCAGATCCCCACTATCGCACTTCTCAATGATGCTATCCCTAAGGTTCCTAAATCTTCCCGACACCTCATACACTTCATCTTGCTGGGAGCCAAGATTACCTTGGCCCGTTCCTGGAAATCGCCCTTTGTGTCATTTCGCCAAGCTAAACACAAGATTTCCTGGATTATGTCACAAGAAAGGATTTCAAGCACCTTGCTTGACTCTCCAGAAAAGTTCCGTCATATCTGGGAACCCTGGGCTACACACCTGGGCATCTCCCTGCTTTCCTCATAGGTTAATGCTAGATAACCCCCAATCTCACCGATTTCTGGATCCCTATCTCCCACCTCCGCGAGGAAGCCCCGACCTCCTCCTCCCTCCCCTTTAACTTTC
Organism: Rana muscosa; assembly: GCA_029206835.1. Lineage (NCBI taxonomy): Eukaryota > Metazoa > Chordata > Amphibia > Anura > Ranidae > Rana > Rana muscosa. Next base: position 186,957,456 of record JARGYO010005626.1, on the reverse strand, counting down.
TCTTTCTACCTCACTCCCTTTTCCCTTCCCCTACCCCACTCTTCTCTCCCATCTTTTATTTTCTACTCGTATCCTCACAAATAGAATGGTTCCAGCCTCCCAGGGGTTTTCCTCTGACCTGTTCTTCTCCTTTTCTTTCTTTCTTCCTTCTTTTCTTTGTCATATTTTCTTGTTGACAGGTACAGCTAGATGATCAGCTTTATAGAACGCTGGAGGCTACTTCTTAGTTGGGGCCTGAAACCCCCCCAGATCTCCAATAGAGGGTTAAGCTTAGTCTCACCCTGGATGCTTGTCCCCCTTTCGGGGGCAACAGCCAGGGCAGATGGATGGGTTGCCGAAACCTTTTGTTCATTCCCTTCCCTGGGTGCTTTGCCCCTAGCCACTCCGCACACAGTAGGTTCCCAGATGGGGTGGGCGGACTGGCAGGGAGTGGATGGGAGGCCGCTGCCCCTCGGGGCCCTTTGGCAATTTATCAATTACTACCATTGGAATGTAAAGCCCAAAAATCCATCTATATTAACCACTTAAGCCCCGGACCATTTCGGGCCATTAGGACCAGGCCTGTTTTTGGGATTTGGCACTGCGCTGCTTTAACTGTAAATTGTGAGGACATGCAATGTTGTACCCAAATGAAATTTGTGTCCTTTTCTTCCCACAAATGGAGCTTTCTTTTAATGGTATTTGATTGCCTCTGCGATTTTTATTTTTTGCGATATAAACAGAAAAAGACCGAAAATTTTGAAAAAAAATGATATTTTCTACTTTTTGTTATAAGAAAAATCGAATAAACTCAATTTTAGTCATACATTTAGGCCAAAATGTATTCAGCCACATGTCTTTAGTAAAAAAAATGTCAATAAGCGTATATTTATTGGTTTGCGCAAAAGTTATAGCGTTTACAAACTAGGGTACATTTTCTGAAATTTACACAGCTTTAAATTTATGACTGCCTATCTCATTTCTTGAGGTGCTAAAATGGCAGGGCAGTACAAAACCCCCCCAAATGACCCCATTTTGGAAAGTAGACACCCGAAGGAAATTGCTGAGAGGCATGTTGAGCCCATTGAATATTTTTTTTTTTTTGTCCCAAGTGATTGAATAATGACAAAAAAAAAAAATTACAAAAAGTTGTCACTAAATGATATATTGCTCACACATGCCATGGTTATATGTGGAATTGCACCCCAAAATACATTCTGCTGCTTCTCCTGAGTACGGGGATACCACATGTGTGGGACTTTTTAGGAGCCTAGCCACGTACGGGACCCCGGAAACCAAGCACCGCCTTCAGGATTTCTAAGGGCGCAAATTTTTGATTTCACTCCTCACTACCTATCACAGTTTCGAAGGCCATAAAATGCCAAAATAGCACAAAACCCCCCAAATGACCCCATTTTGGAAAGTAGACACCCCAAGCTATTTGCTGAGAGGCATGTTGAGTCCATGGAATATTTTATATTTTGCCACAGGTTGCGGGAATATGACAAACTTTTTTTTTTTTGCACAAAGTTGTCACTAAATGATATATTGCTCACACATGCCATGGGCATATGTGAAATTACACCCCAAAATACATTCTGCTGCTTCTCCTGAGTACGGGGATACCACATGTGTGGGACTTTTTGGGAGCCTAGCCGCGTACGGGACCCCAAAAACCAAGCACCGCCTTCAAGGTTTCTAAGGGCATAAATTTTTGATTTCGCTCCTCACTACCTATCACAGTTTTGAAGGCCATAAAATGCCAAGATGGCACAAAACCCCCCAAATGACCCCATTTTGGAAAGTAGACACCCCAAGCTATTTGCTGAGAGGCATGTTGAGCCCATTGAATATTTTTTTTTTTTTGTCCCAAATGATTGAATAATGACAAAAAGAAAACAAAAAAAAAGTACAAAAAGTTGTCACTAAATGATATATTGCTCACACATGCCATGGTTATATGTGAAATTACACCCCAAAATACATTCTGCTGCTTCTCCTGAGTACGGGGATACCACATGTGTGGGACTTTTTGGGAGCCTAGCCGCGTACGGGACCCCAAAAACCAAGCACCGCCTTCAAGGTTTCTAAGGGCATAAATTTTTGATTTCGCTCCTCACTACCTATCACAGTTTTGAAGGCCATAAAATGCCAAGATGGCACAAAACCCCCCAAATGACCCCATTTTGGAAAGTAGACACCCCAAGCTATTTGCTGAGAGGCATGTTGAGCCCATTGAATATTTTTTTTTTTTTGTCCCAAATGATTGAATAATGACAAAAAGAAAACAAAAAAAAAGTACAAAAAGTTGTCACTAAATGATATATTGCTCACACATGCCATGGTTATATGTGAAATTACACCCCAAAATACATTCTGCTGCTTCTCCTGAGTACGGGGATACCACATGTGTGGGACTTTTTGGGAGCCTAGCCGCGTACGGGACCCCAAAAACCAAGCACCGCCTTCAAGGTTTCTAAGGGCATAAATTTTTGATTTCACTCCTCACTACCTATCACAGTTTTGAAGGCCATAAAATGTCAAAATAGCCCAAAACCCCCACAAATGACCCCATTTTGGAAAGTAGACACCCCAAGCTATTTGCTGAGAGGCATGGTGAGTATTTTACAGCTCTCATTTGTTTTTGAAAATTAAGAAAGACATTTTTTTTTCTTTTTTTTTTCTTTTTTTACATTTTCAAAACTTTGTGACAAAAAGCGAGATCTGCAAAATACTCAACATACCTCTCAGCAAATAGCTTGGGATGTCTACTTTCCAAAATGGGGTCATTTGGGGGGGTTTTGTGCCATCTGGGCATTCCATGGCCTCCGAAACTGTGATAGGCAGTGAGGAGTGAAATCAAAAATTTACACCCATAGAAATCCTGAAGGCGGTGCTTGGTTTTTGGGGTCCCGTACGCGACTAGGCTCCCAAAAAGTCCCACACATGTGGTATCCCCGTACTCAGGAGAAGCAACAGAATGTATTTTGGGGTGTAATTCCACATATGCCCATGGCATGTTTGAGCAATATATAATTTAGTGACAACTTTTTGTACATTTTTTTTTTTTTTTGGTCATTATTCAATCACTTGGGACAAAAAAAAAATATTCAATGGGCTCAACATGCCTCTCAGCAAATAGCTTGAGGTGTCTACTTTACAAAATGGGGTCATTTGGGGGGGTTTTGAACTGTCCTGGCATTTTATGCACAACATTAGGAAGCTTATGTCACACATCATCCACTCTTCTAACCACTTGAAGACAAAGCCCTTTCTGACACTTTTTGTTTACATGAAAAATTTTTTTTTTTTGCAAGAAAATTATGTTGAACCCCCAAACATTATATATTTTTTTAAAGCAAAGGCCCTACAGATTAAAATAGTGGGTGTTGCATTTTTTTTTCCACACAGTATTTGCGCAGCGATTTTTCAAACGCATTTTTTGGGGGAAAAACACACTTTTTTTATTTTTAATGCACTAAAAAACACTATATTGCCCAAATGTTTGATGAAATAAAAAAGATGATCATAGACCGAGTACATGGATACCAAACACGACATGCTTTAAAATTGCGCACAAACGCGCAGCGGCGACAAACTACATTCATTTTTAAAAGCATTTAAAAGCCTTTACAGGTTACCACGTTAGATTTACAGAGGAGGTCTACTGCTAAAATGACTGCCCTCGATCTGACCTTCGCGGTGATACCTCACATGCATGATGCAATTGCTGTTTACATATGACGCTAGACCGACGCTTGCGTTCGCCTTTGCGCAAGAGCAGGGGGGGACAGCGGTGCTTTTTTTTTTTTTTTTTTATTATTTATTTGGCTTTTTTATTTTATTTTTAAACTGTGCCTTCCATATTTTATTTTTTTACCATTTTTATCGTTATCTCAGGGAATGTAAATATCCCCTATGATAGCAATAAGTAGTGACAGGTACTCTTTTTTTGAAAAAAATTGGGGGGTTAGACCCTAGATCTTTCCTCTGCCCTAAAAAGCATCTGACCACACCAAGATCGGTGTGATAAAATGCTTTCCCAATTTCCCAATGGCGCTTTTTATATCCGGGGGGGGGCATTCCCTCCCACTGCTTGTAAAAGCAGTCTAGAGGCTAATTATCTGCTAGAATTGCTTTTACATGAAAGCCGGCTGCTGGCTGAAAAGAATGATACCAAGATGATACCTAAACCCGCAGGCATCATTCTGGTATAAACATTCAAAGTCCAGCAACATACCAGTACGTTGCTGGTCCTTGTTGGACATGTATTGTAATCTTTTTTTTCATACAGCCTATTGGCTGAACGAAAAAAAGAGATTGATTGGTGGGTATGCCCACCATTAGAATACCTCCCTTCATCCACCCACTTCTAATGATGGGCATATATGCCGAAGCATGGGGGCATCCTCCCGCAAAAAAGTTATGCCGCGTACACACGGTCAAGCCTTCGTCGGAATTTCGACCGTATGTACGCGGCATAAAAGGTTATGCCGCGTACACACGGTCGGACTTTTCCACGGGCAAGCCTCCATTGGAATTTCGACCGTATATACGCGGCATTAGGAGCAAAATCGCTCCTCCGCCCCTGCTGCCCCCATGCTTCGGCATATATGCTCTTTTTTTTAACTGTGGTGGTGAAATCACCTCCTACAGCGTTGGAGTCACGGCTGTCAAGATAAATAGATCCGCGCTGCAACTGAATGGCGTACCTGCTAAGCAAATGGTGGTTAACATTAAAACAAAGTAACATTACAGTACAACAGTAAGACCTTACCATGCTATACCTGCAAAGCAAATACCAAAACAAAACCTAGTAAAAAATAAAAAAATGTTTTAACGCAACCTGTGCCTAAAATATATATATGCCGAAGCATGGGGGCATCCTCCCGCAAAAAAGTTATGCCGCGTACACACGGTCGGAATTTTCCACGGGCAGGCCTCCGTCGGAATTTCGACCGTATGTACGCGGCATTAGGAGCAAAATCGCTCCTCCGCCCCTGCTGCCCCCATGCTTCGGCATATATGCTCTTTTTTTTAACTGTGGTGTCACGGCTTTATGTATCGTGGGAGCAAACGCTGTTGCTGTCAAGATAAATAATTCCGCGCTGCAGTTGAGTGGCGCACCTGAAAACAAAAAATTACATACCTGAAAAGCAAGCATGATAAAACATTGCAGAATAGAATACAGTAAAAAAGAGCAGAACAATAGAGAGAAAATAGAGAGAGAGAGAACAATAAAACGACAACTATTTTTCTTTTTTTTATTTTATATTTTTTTTGTGTTTTGTTTTTTACGTTTTTTTTTTCTTTTTTACACTTTTTTTTGTAACTTTACAACTGTAATGGTTCGGGTCTCTCAAAATGTAATGGCATCTTGGGAGACCCTGTGTAAGTGTGTCCTTGTCTGTGAAATGCTGTACCCTACGCTAAAACTTCACTTTTGAGTGGTAGCGTTCAAAACATTCACCTTGGACTGGTTGATATTGATGGTTGCTATGGACTGGTTGCTATGGACAGTTGCTATGGACGGTTGCTACGGATTGGTTGTTATGGACGGTTGCTATGGATTGGTTGCCATGGACAGTTGCTATGGATTGGATGCTATGGATAGTTGCTATGGATGGTTGCTATGGACAGTTGCTATGGACGGTTGCTATGGACTGGTTGCAATGGATGGTTGCTATGGACAGTTGCTATAGACTGGTTGCTATGGATGGTTGCTATGGACGGTTGCTATGGACTGGTTGCTATGGACGTTTGCTATGGACTGGTTGATATGGATCAGGCCTGTCTCTGCGAACGCTGCAGTTATGTGTGTTGTGTTTGGTAAGTGACAGTGATCGATCGATACTGCACTTGGGTGGGCTGGGCTGGGCTGGGCGGAGGGGCTAAACGCAGGCGCTAGCAGGTATCTGGGCTGATCCCGCTAACACTGCGTTTTTGGGAACCCTAAACCGCTGGGGATGCTAGTATAGATCTGATCAGATACTATACCACTAAGGGGGGTGTATGCTTTGCGCGTGGGTGTTAGCGTTACTGGCACTAACCTAACACTGCCTGGGGCGACGCAGACCCTCTCTGGCGCTAAAACCTAATTGATCTCACCCGCCGGGCGATCAGGGGGGTTAAACCTTTATTGGGTTATATACGGCGGGTGCCCTGATGCTATAAAAAGCAAACTAATCAACCAGCGTCACCCGTAACCTTTATATGGTGATCACTGGTGAAAGGGTTAACTAGGGGCAATCAGGGGGTTAAAACCTTTATTAGGTTAAATATGGGGGTACCTGACACTATATAAAAACCTGACGGGTAACCTAAATAACTAAATAACTTACTGGCTAACCAGTGACACCAGTGACGCTTATACGGCGATCACTGGTGAAAGGGTTAACTCTAGGGGCAATCAGGGGGTTAAAATAATATATGGGGGTACCTGACACTAATAAAAACCTGCGGCGAACCTAAAAAAAAATAACTAATAATCTAAAACACCAGCGACACAAATACAGCGATCGGAAAAACAATCGCTTAGTGACGCTGAAGTTAGGGGGTGAAAGGGTTACCTGGGGGGTGATCAAGGGGTTAAACCTTTATTAGGGGGGGTTAGGGGGCTACCCTGGACCTAAAGGGGCCTAATCCTAACTGCCCTGCAACTTTTTACAATCACAGATGACACTAAATGCAGTGATCAGTAAAATAAATGATCACTGCAATCAGTGACACTGTGATTGGGGGCTTTGGGGTGACCTGGGGGGTGATCTGGGGGTGACTGGGGGGTGATTTGTGTGCCTATGTGTACCTACGTGTCAGTGGACTGTTGGTGCACTAACCTGCTTCTTCTCTGCTCGGCGCCGGGAACGAAAAGACCGCGGCGAGGGAGATGACATCACTTCCTCCAGCCTTGTTTACATCACATGGCGGAGGAAGCATTTTCATTGGCCGGGAGCGATCGCGAGGGGGGGGGCGGAATCGAGCGGCCGCCCCCTCATGCCTGATCGCTCCCGAACACTTAACGGCCGCTCACTGCAGTGAAGGGGGGTCCGGATGGACCCCCCAACTGAACAAAGGCGATCACGTAGATCTACGTGATTCTGCCTGTCCGTGCCATTCTGCCGACGTAAATCGGCGGTGGGCGGTCGTTAAGTGGTTAAGCAAGTTGGTCTGGGATAATGTGATGGATCCCTTTTTTTTTTCTCTCTCAGATAGCCTCATTCTGTTTATCTTTGTTTATTTCTGTTGAACATCATCTGTATAGACCCCGGACGGGGTACAATGTTACCTTTTTTTTACTTATATCGCACTTTTTCAAAATAAAATCTTTTAAAACAGAAAAAAAAAAGAGAAGTGATCTCAAAGTGAGTGTGAAAGAGGACCTGGTTGATGGAGAGTGTGATGAGGCTGAAGCATTATGGGTGGAACTGCATACAGATGTGCGTAGTTCAAAGTTAATCATTGGAGTTTGTTATAGACCACCCAATGTTAATGAGGAGGTGGAGACTCAGCTCCTTGAACAGATGGAAAGGGCTGCAAGGGCTGGGACGGTGATAATAATGGGGGATTTTAACTACCCAGAAATTGACTGGAGTAATGGCACTGCTGGGACAGTTAAAGGGCAAACATTTATAAATCTATTGCAGGACAATTTTATGGTCCAGTTTATTGAGGCCCCAACTAGGAATGATGCTCTGTTGGACCTGGTAATCTCAAACCATGCAGAGCGTATTACTAATGTTCAGATAAAGGAACACCTGGGTAGCAGTGACCATAACATGATTTCATTTGATGTTAGTTGTAAGCAAAAATCACATACAGGAAAGATAAAAACACTTAATTTCAAGAGAGCAAATTTTCCAAGGATGAGGGCTGCTCTCCAGGACTTAGACTGGGAGGGAATATTGGCATCAATGGGCACCGAACAGAAATGGGAATTCTTCAAAAAGACTGTTTGTGAACTCACTGCAAAGTATATTCCCATGGGCAATACGTTTAAAAGGCTAAAAATAAAACCAATATGGCTCACTGCCAAAGTTAAAAAAGCTATAAACTATAAGAAAAGAGCTTTTAAAAAATATAAAAATGAGGGAACACTAGTCTCATTTAAATGTTACAAAGAATATAACAGGATATGTAAAAAGGAAATCAAGGATGCAAAAATTAAAAATGAACGAGAGATTGCAAAAGATAGTAGGACAAACCCCAAAAAATTATTCTAATATATTAATAGTAAAAAGGTCAAGTCTGAGCATGTAGGCCCTTTACAAAATAATCTAGAGTGGGTGACTGGGGACAAAGAGAAGGCTAATTTATTAAATACTTTCTTCAGCTCTGTGTATACAAAGGAGCATGGGGGAGCTCATGTTCATAATGGGGGTGGTAGTGACACAGCCCCAAATCCACAATGGCTCAAAAGTGATATGGTCCAGAAATATTTAGACAGAATAAAGGTGTATAAAGCACCTGGACCAGATGGCTTCCACCCATGGATCCTAAAAGAATTGAGCTCTGTAATTTCAAAGCCATTGTATTTAATTTTTAGGGACTCAATGACAGGAATAGTACCACTGGATTGGCGCAGGGCCAATGTGGTGCCTATATTTAAAAAGGGAACAAAGTATTTACCAAGTAACTATAGACCTGTTAGTTTAACTTCTATAGTTGGGAAGATACTGGAGAGATTAATAAAAGACCACATAGATGAGTTCTTGCTGGAAAAAAATATTTTAAGCAACAGACAGCATGGATTCATGAAAGACAGAAGTTGTCAGACAAACCTGATTTCTTTTTATGAAGAGGTAAGTAAAACCTTGGACAGAGGGGTGGCGGTGGAGGTGGTATACTTGGATTTTGCAAAAGCGTTCCATACAGTTCCCCACACACAGCTCATGTGTAAGGTAAAGTCTACAGGATTGGAAATATCAGTGGATAGAAAACTGGCTAAAAGACAGAATTCAGAGAGTAGTGGTTAATGATTCTTACTCTGAATGGTCTAAGGTTATCAGTGGTGTACCCCAAGGTTCAGTGTTGGGACCCTTACTTTTTAATATGTTTATAAATGATATTGGGTCTGAGATCAAAAGTAACATTTCTGTCTTTGCAGATGACACCAAGCTATGCAGTGGAATAACGTCCTTACAGGATGTCGCCAATTTACAAGCCGACCTCAATGCTCTGTCTAATTGGGCGACTATGTGGCAGATGAGGTTTAATGTTGATAAATGTAAAGTTATGCACTTCGGGGCTAAGAATATGAATGCATCATACATACTAGGGGGAGTACAACTGGGGGGATCCATAGTGGAGAAGGATCTGGGGTTTTTGTAGATCATAAGCTCAATAATGGCAAGCAATGCCAAGCTGCGGTTTTCAAAGCGAGCAAAGTCCTTTCTTGTATTAGGAGAGGTATGGACTCCAGAGAGAGAGATATCATTTTGCCCCCCTGTACAAATCATTAGTAAGACCTCATCTGGAATATGCAGTTCAGTTTTGGTCCCCAGTTCTCAAAAGGGATATTGGGGAACTGGAGAAAGTGCAGAGAAGGGAAACCAAACTGATAAGAGGCATGGAGGAGCTCAGCTATGAGGAAATATTAGAGGAGCTGAATTTATTCACTTTTGAGAAGAGGAGAATAAGGGGGGATATGATCAACATGTACAAATATATAAGGGGTCCATATAGTGAACTTGGTGTTGAGTTATTCACTTTACGGTCAACACAAAGGACAAGGGGGCTCTCTTTGCGTCTAGAGGAAAAGAGATTTCACCTCCAAATACGGAAAGGTTTCTTCACAGTAAGAGCTGTGAAAATGTGGAATAGACTCCCTGCAGAGGTGGTTCTGGCCAGCTCAGTAGATTGCTTTAAGAAGGGCCTGGATTCTTTCTTAAATGTACATAATATAACTGGGTACTGACATTTATAGGTAAAGTTGATCCGTGGAATATCCGATTGCCTCTCGGGGGATCAGGAAGGAATTTTTTCCCCTGCTGTAGCAAATTGGATTGTGCTCTGCTGGGGTTTTTTGCCTTCCTCTGGATCAACTGTGGGTATAGAATTGGGAATATGGGATTGTACAATATTTTTTTTTTTTATGGTTGAACTGGATGGACTTGTGTCTTTTTTCAACCTGACTAACTATGTAACTATGTAACTAACACAGTGGAGATTGGCGGTATAGGCAACAACACAAAATAGGCACTCAAAGACTCCTTTCCATGCAGCGTTTGTTCTGTTTCTGTTAGGTGGTGACAGGGCCTCTTTAAATCAGGATTAGTAAAAGAAATATGTTTATATTTGATGTGTCCTCCCTCATTAACAAGGCAGATTTGCTTGTACAAGCGCAAGCTGCAGGCATGGCAATGAGCTGCAAAGAAAACGCAGTCCGGCATCAGTTTTTAAGTTGCTAATCACGCTATAAAATTAGCAAATATTGCAGAAAATATTATCATGGTTATTTCAGGGTGTTATACTATAGTATTGCACCCTGAAGGAAATGAAAAATCAGCAAAATTATAGTAATGTCATGATGGTCTATTGAACACAGTCTTTGGAGTGAAAGGGTTTGTCATGTCATTAAGCAGGAAAGTACAGCACTGACTATTTAAAGTTGGACTTTAAAAAAACAGATGTGGTTCTGTATTCATTAATATATATGTAGCCAGGTGCTGGACTACACAATCATGGAGAAGAAGACGTGTCCCTCTTTACAATCAGTTTACTTTTACTTTCTACTGAGATACTGATGTTATGCCGTATCATTCTCTTCTGGCAAGCAGGGGAAGAGCGAAGGCCAAGACAGCCTGTAGACTTCTATGTAGAACGATGAGAATCCTGGGAGTTGCAGTTTGGGATGGCAGCCATATGATGGGACCCATAGACTCTTCAGACTTCAGATCCCAAAGGACACTGTGCAGTAGGAGGAATGGCGAGAAGATTTTTGTTTAACTGCCCAGTAAATTCTTCCTCTTGGCAATGAGCAGATTGAGAGAGGAAGATGAGTACCTGTATCTGAATATTCAACTGCCAGTGGGGGTGTGAGCTTAAGACTGAGAATGAGGGCAGTGCACCACCATCTACATCACAGTTCCTGGACCGCTGATCATTGGAGGCTTTCAGGAGCAGACTGAGGTGGACCCTTTCTACAGCAAGCATTCACTGCAGCATCCTGGGAACTGGTGAGAGGGCGATCCACCCAATATGTACACTGTAGTAGAGAGAAACTGAGCCACTGAGAGCAGGAAACCAAGCACATCCAACTCATACTGTATCTATACAAGTCCTATACCACAATTCTACCACATATATACTGCACCCATATCAACTCTATACTGCAGGTATACCGAACTGTCACTGCATTTGACCCACATCTACACTGCACCTGTACCACACCTGTATCACACCTTTACTGCATCATTCCTGCAACCATGTTAAATGCTGGTTTACTAAAACTGTCATTAAGTGCACCAGCACTTCTTAAAGGGTCCCAACGATAGCCAGCAGAAGAGCAACATAAAGGACTGGCCCTCCAGCAAAACCATCTTACAAGTCCCTTTTTTTATCCTTTCTTCCTCTTTCATTTTTATGGACCGTGCACATCCAGCCAGTCTAGGTCAATTATAGTCGTCATTAATGCACTTCGGCAGTATAGACTCCTGTATTCAGTAAATCAACCTTAATTACTGCCCACTGTTGCACTTTAGGTGACCTTGCTACTGATTATGCTGATTTGTGCCGATGTGTCATCATTAGGGATGAGCCCGATGTTCGAGACGAACATCGAACAAGCAGAGTGACATGAGAGATGAGCCTATCAGTTTGCCTCTTCTTCTTCACCATTCAGTCACAGTCTAGGGGTAGGGCCATGAGCCCGGGCTCAGAGGAAGTGAGTTGAATAATGCTGACCTTGATTCAACCTGGAAAACAGAGGAAAACTAGAGGTGGAAAAGAAGTACTACATTGGACATATCTAAATTTAACCACTTCAGCCCCGGAAGGATTTACCCCCTTAATGACCAGGCCATTTTTTGCAATACAGCACTGCATCAATTTAACTGACAATTGCGTGGCCGTGCCACGCTGTACCCAAACAAAATTGATGTCATTTTTTTCGCACAAATAGAGCTTTCTTTTGGTGGTATTTGATCACCTCTGCGGTTTTTATTTTTTACACTATAAACAAAAAAAGTGCAACAATTTAGAAAAAAAATAAATTTTTACTTTCTGCTATAAAACATGTCTAAACATAAAAATGTAAAAAAAAACTAATTTATTCATCTATTTAGGCCAATTTGTTTTCTGCTACATATTTTTGGTAAAAAATCCCAATAAGCGTATATTGATTGGTTTGCACAAAAGTTATTGTGTCTACAAAATAGGGGATAGATTTATGGCATTTTTATTATTTTATTTTTCTTTAGTAATGGTGGCAATCCGTTTTTATTAGTGGGATTACATTTTTGACAAATTTTTGGGAACCAGTGACATTACTACAGTAATCAGTGCTAAAAATATGCACTGACATTGTACTAATGACACCGGCAGGGAAGGGGTAAACATCACGGGCGATCAAAGGATTAACTGTGTTCCCTCAGTGTGTGTTCTAACTGCATGGGGGATGGGCACACTGGAACAACACACAGATCCCTCTTCCTGCATAGCAGAAAGACAGTATCTGTGTGATCTCCCCTGTCAGAATGGAGATTTGCCTTGTTTACACAGGCAGATCCTCGTTCTGTCACTGTGGGGAACAATCGAGGGTGGCCAGCAGACAATGAGATCGCCAATGGAAGCGCGCCCACAGATCGCCATGTACGAGCCTGACGTACACCTATGGCGATTTGCGCAGCCGAGCCAACCTGCCACAGTATAACTAGCGTGGCTGGTCGGCAAGTGGTTAATCATCAACCTGTTACCTCTGCTCATCAGTCTGAGGACTTAATACACACACCATAATCCCCCCTCCACCAAATGATTTGAACGATCTGGAATATGCAGTTCAGTTTTGGGCCCCAGTTCTCAAAAGGGATATTGGGGAACTGGAGAAAGTGCAGAGAAGGGCAACCAAACTGATAAGAGGCATGGAGGAGCTCAGCTATGAGGAAATATTAGAGGAACTGAATTTATTCACTCTTGAGAAGAGGAGATTAAGGGGGGATTTGATCAACATGTACAAATATATAAGGGGTCCATATAGTGAACTTGGTGTTGAGTTATTCACTTTACGGTAAACGCAAAGGACAAGGGGGCACTCTTTACATCTAGAGGAAAAGAGATTTCACCTCCAAATATGGAAAGGTTTCTTCACAGTAAGAGCTGTGCAAATGTGGAATAGACTCCCTGCAGAGGTGGTTCTGGCCAGCTCAGTAGATTGCTTTAAGAAAGGTCTGGATTCTTTCCTAAATGTACATAATATAACTGGGTACTGACATTTATAGGTAAAGTTGATCCGGGAAATATCCGATTGCCTCTCGCAGGATCAGGAAGGAATTTTTTCCCCTACTGTAGCAAATTGGATCATGTTCTGCTGGGGTTTTTCACCTTCCTCTGGATCAACTGTGGGTATAGAATTAGGTATATGGGATTGTATGATATTATTATTTAATTTTTTTATGGTGGAACTGGATGGACTTGTGTCTTTTTTCAACCTGTCTAACTATGTAAAAGCAAGGTCCATAAAGACATGGATGAGCGAGTTTGGGGTAAAGGAACTTGACTGGCCTGCACAGAGTTCTGACCTCAACCCAATAAAATACCTTTGGGATGAATTGAAGCAGAGACTTAAAACAGACTTAAAATAGAGATTTAAAGTGGAGTTCCAGGCTTTTTTTGTTTATCAAAAGTCAGCAGCTACAAAAAGTTTAGCTGCTGACTTTTAATAAACAGACACTTACCTGTTCCACGGTCCAGCAATGCGGCCACCCAGGGCGTCGCTCCTCTCCCTTTCCTCTCCTCCGGCACTGTCATAGCCACTGTGGGCACCCGGCCGCGACAGCTTTCGGCTTCACGACCGGGCACACACTGCGCATGCGCGAGTTGCGCTGCCCTCTCCCAGTGGGCAGGCAATCTTCTGGGACCAGTCACGTGTCCCAGAAGTTTGCAGAGAGGGAGGGGTCGCCTAGGGGGAGAGGAGGAGCTGCCTGCCCGTAGGTGGAAGGAGGAAGTGGGACAGGAATTTCCACTCAAAACGAAGCACCTACCCCCCCCCAAGAAATTACATGCCAATATAGCAAAATGACGGCAGCAAAGTGGTTGTGTTATCCTGATCGGACGTCATATGACGTGATCAGGATAACAAGCCAGCGAGCGCGCATCGTATCGATCGTTGTTACGGCGTGTCACTCACACACACCGCAACTCCGATCTACGTTAAGAGTCTCTGACGGAGACTCTTTACCACATGATCAGCTGTGTCCATCACCAGGACCACCAGGGATGGCCACCAATGATGACCACCAGGTATGGCATCCCTGGTGTCCATGGATGGCAATGTGTGCCCACACATGATGCCAATGTGTGCCCACACATGATGTCAATTAGTCCCCACCAGCATTACCTGCCAGTGCCTCCTAATCAGTGATGACCATCAGTGCCACTCATCAGTGTCCATCAGTGCCACTCATCAGTGTCCATCAGTGCCACCTATCAGTGCCCATCCATGCCCATCAGTGCCCACCTATCGGTGCCTATCAGTGCCACCTATCAGTGCCCATTAGTGCCACCCAAGAGTAACCATCAGTGCAGCCTTTCAGTGCCCATCTGTGCTGCCTATGAGTGCTCATCAGTGCTGCATATCAGTGTCCATCAGTATCGCATATCAGTGCCCATCATCAGTGCCCATCAGTGCCACCTCATTGGTGCCACCTCATCCGCGCTCATCAGTGCTGCCTTATCAGTGCCAGTCAGTGCAGCCTCATCAGTGCCCATCAGTGAAGGAGAAAACATACTTATTTACAAAATTTTATAACAGAAACAAAGAAAAACTTTTTTTTCAAAAATGTTGGTCTTTTTTTATTTGTTTAGCAAAAAATAAAAACCGCAGAAGTGATCAAATACCACCAAAAGAAAGCTCTATTTGTAAAAACAAAATGCAAAACAATTTGTTTTGGTGCAGTGTAGCATGACCGCGCAATTGTTATTTAAACAGCAAAAGCGCTGAAAGCTGAAAATTGGCTTTGGCAGAAAGGGGGGAAGTGCCCGGTATTGAAGTGGTTAAGATTTAACAAAAAATGTTGAGTTTTAATTTACTGTAAATCATGTCATTTCTAAGAAATAAAAGTGTATTATCAAATGGTTTTATTCTCACTATGTATGCAAACTTTCAACCTGTAATTGTCTACTGCCTAAGCCACCTCCTATGTTTAAGACGACCTTTTAAGCTTAAAAATATCACCCAAAAATCGGGGGTCGTCTTTTTTTTTTTTTAAATAGATTTTATTGAAGGTATAAGTCATACAGATTACTACAGCAATAGAAGTAATTATATTTTAACATATCAATAGTTGTGTCAAACCAGTAAATATGGTAAAAGAAGACAATAATGCATAGATAACAATACGCATTCTAGGAGATAAAAGAATAAGGTCCATGCAAGGGATGAATAAACAATGTAGGAGGTAAGAGCTTTCAAAGCTAAACATCCCTATGTAAGGGGGGAGGATAAATGAATGGATCCTGGAACTGGGGAGGACCCTAGGAAAACTGGAGGGCAGAGAACAGAACAAAACAAAAACCGAAAAACCTAGGGAGAAAGAGAAAAAGAAAAAAACAAAAAAAAAGGGAGGAATGGGGGATGATGGGGGGGGGGTGGAAGTAGATACCAAGCTACCATTATGAGAGGTATCAAGGAGGTAGACATCAAATTGCACTGGAAATATCTAGAGTGCATCTCACCATATAGATTCAGATTCAGATTTAGATTTAGTCCCATCAAGATAGGTCAAATCGGGGGTCGTCTTATACGCCGAGTATTATACCTGTATGCCGAGTCAGACTGCGGGCGTCCATTGTTCAAAAGTCGCGCCTCCTCCTTGTCCTGTTCCATGATAGGCAGAACAATCTGTTTTCCCAGCAGAGCCTGGGTTCAGTGTTCCGCCTATCATGGATGTCGTCTCATTCGAGGCCGAGGATGAGAGGACATCCGTAATAGGCGGAACACTGAACACAGGCTCTGCTGGGAAACTGAGTGTTCCGCCTATCACGGAACAGGACGAAGAGGAGGCGCGGCTTTTGAACAATGGACACCCGAAGTCTGACTCTGCATGACAAGGGATAAGGTATTGAGATCGGCAAAGTGAGGCATGTAATTGGCACAGTGAGGTGAGACATGTAATTGGCACAGTGAGGTGAGGAATGTAATTGGCACAGTGAGGTGAGGAATGTAATGGGCACAGTGAGGTGAGTAATGTAATTGGCACAGTGAGGTGAGGAATGTAATTGGCACAGTGAGGTGAGGAATGTAATTGGCACAGTGAGGTGAGGCATGTAATGGGTACAGTGAGGTGAGGCATGTAATTGGCACCGTGAGGTGATGCATGTAATTGGCACAGTGAGGTGAGGCATGTAATTGGCACAGTGAGGTATGTAATGGGCACAGTGAGGTGAGGCATGTAATTGGCACAGTGAGGTGAGGCATGTAATTGGCACTAGTCGAAAGGGGGGTAGTCTTATACGGCGAGTATATCCCAAAACCAACATTTTAGCTGGAAAATTACGGGGTCGTCTTATACGCCCAGTCGCCTTATACGCCGGCAAATATCGTAACTCACAGAATGACATTTGGATACAGAGTTGATTCAATAAGTGTTTACATCCTGTGTCTTCTTGAATACCAGGCCCATGAGAGGCCCATGAGAGGGATCTAATTCAGCAGCAGAGAAACAAATGTCTACAGCAGATTTGGCTCCAGGAGGCTTATCGAGAAACCCAACAGGGAGTGGGTCCGGTTACACCAGCTGCACTCAGCTAAAAAAGCAATGAAAGCCCATGGCAGCAAAGTTTGGGGACTATGTGTGTTTTGGTACGAGGTAAATTGTGACACTACAGCCTCATACACACGGCCGAAAATCTCGTCAAGAAAAAACACGTTGTTTTTCTTGACGAGATTCTTGGACAAGAAACTTGTCCCGGCCGAGTGTACACACGATCCATTCAAAGAACCCGCGGTTCTTTGAATGGAGCGAACGCGGTGACGTCATCGAATACGACGAGCGTGCGCTCGTCACATTCGATGCCGTCGCCGCCATCTTGCAACACCCTATCTATGTCTAGGAAGCTACCGCGCATGCGTCAAAGTCATTTCGAGCATGCGCGGGATTCCCGGAGGACAGGTAAGTGTACACACACACAATTTTCTCGTCGAGAAACAGGCTGACGAGAATCTCGACGAGAAAATAGAGAGCAGGTTCTCTATATTTCTCGTCGAGATTCTTGTCGGTTTTCTTGACGAGAAACCATACACACAAACGATTTTCTCGGCAAGAAAGCTATCTCGGCAGTTTTCTTGTCGTTTCTTGCCGAGAAACTCGTTCGTGTGTACGAGGCTTCACACATAATTATGGTCACACCAACAAAGGTTGATTAATGTTTCACCCTCTGAGTGCTGCCATGTGGATACAGGAGTCTAAGCAGAATAAATGCCTAAAAAGGATTTTCGGTACCTTCGGAAATAAGAATGAAGTAGTCATGCAAATGGAATGTATCCCAGAGGAGTTGAAAAGAGACCGTAAATACTGCACGTGAGCTTGGCACACTGAAGTGGGTAGCCCTGGAGGCTTCTGGTTATCTAAAGTGTCTTGGCTCTGAATTTAGAGTAATGTCCTTTATGGTGGCCTGTGGCTGTAAATGCAAGGAAAGCCACCATAGACACAAAAAAAACATGATCTACACATCCACAACCATTAAACAAAGATTAAACTCCTTATATTTTGGATTTATGTTGGAAGTGACGCCTTAACTTATTTTTATGGACCTCTTTACTGTAGAAAATGTATTCTTTCCATCAAATCCTACCTGCCTCAGGCTCCAGTACAGCTGAATTGACACATTGGTTCTTTTTAGCCCTCTTATAATAACTTAACTGGATATCCTGTAGTGCATTCAATGAGATTTAGGAAATGTTTTGCTTTGCGTCTTTTAAGGTTTTTAGCAGTAAGCCCAAGGAAGCAATTAAACCTCTGTAGTGTAATAATGTGCTTTTACTAAACAAAATGTTGTACATACAAACTATTACAATTATAGGAATACAGTACAAGACTTACAGACATTACAAAATATTCCTGAAACGTACCCATGCACAAGCTATTCTTTCTAGCAAATCAGAATGAATAATGTATGCAAGAGGGATGCACTAAAACTTGAGTTGTAGATGTAGTGTTATCCCCAGGTAATATTCCTATTTTCAGTCTTTCTTTATGATGGAGTCTTCTTCCGGGATCCTCCAGGCTGCCTCCTGCTTCTCAGAGTCCTGCCAAGCTTCTCTTTGTCTGTTCTGCACATGGCAGTCTAAGTCCTCTGCCCCCCCCCCTACTTCTTGAAGCATTAATCTCCTGTCTTGAGCTTCATGGACCAGTCCAACAGGTTCATTAGCACACTGTATCAATAGGGGAAATTTTAGCTTCTAATCAATACTTGGTCTTTTAATGCTATTCCATAGTTATGCTATAAAAATCACTAAAATGGACACAGTAACAGAGGAAGTCCAATAATTTTAACAACAATTATTGTTAATGTTGGTAATATTTACAATAAATGTTTAAGAAATCTAACTGCTAAGAGCTCAACCTATGTTGTGGACTGCCCAAGATACTGTTGGGTGTTGAGAAATCAACTGAAGCATGGTAGCCTTTAGTGTACCTCCCAGCTGGATCGATTGTTACTTCCTCTTGGCCTGTTGCTTATGACTCCCTATCGCTAGTTGCTGCTAATTGTGCTCCACCTGGGATTGCTGCTCCAGCTATCTTGCTATTGCAGTATACACCCTAGTGCTACTGTAAATAAATGCATTCTGGAAAACCATGTACACTAGGGAGAATGCACTTTCTTCAGTAAGTATTAGCACACATCCTGGTCAGCCTGGTCTTCCTAACCTATGATATTTAGTTTATTTAGTCTTTAGTTTAGATGACGGATGAAGAATTTTTATTCCAAATTCATCTATGCTGGACTTAAATTGACTTGGCCAACTCACGTGAGTTTCACCTACTCACTCATAATTTGCTGTGATCTATTATTAATTTTGGCTTCATCACACAGTTCTAGGGATGAGCTTCGAGTTCGAGTCGAACTCATGTTCGACTCGAACATTGCCTGTTCGCCCGTTCGCCGAACAGCGAACAAATTGGGGTGTTCGCGGCAAATTCGAAAAATCTATGGGAGAAATCTAAAGTGTTAATTATAAAGGCTAATATGCAAGTTATTGTCCTAAAAAGTGTTTGGGGACCGGGGTCCTGCCCCAGGGGACATGTATCAATGCAAAAAGAAGTTTTAAAAACGGCCGTTTTTTTGGGAGCAGTGATTTTAATAATGCTTAAAATGAAAAAATAAAAGTGAAATATTCCTTTAAATTTCGTACCTGGGGGGTGTGTATGATATGCATGTGAAGTGGCGCATGTTTCCCGTGCTTAGAACTGTCCCTGCAAAAAATGTCATTTTTGAAAGAAAAAAAGTCTTTTAAAACTGACTCGCGGCTATTAATGAATTGTCGGCTCCCGGCAATACATACAAAAGTCATTGATAAAAAAAAAAAAAAAGCGTGGGGGTTCCCCAGAATTCAATTACCAGGCCCTTCAGGTCTGGAATGGATATTAAGGGGAACCCCGCCGCAAATAAAAAAAAAATTGACGTGGGGTTCCCCCAAATATCCATTCCAGGCCCTTCAGATCTGGCATGGATTTTAAGGGGAACTCCACCCCAATTTTTTTTAAAAAATGGCGTGGAGTCCCCCTAAAAATCCATACCAGACCCCTTATCTGAGCACGCAACCTGGCCGGCCGCAGGGGAAAAGGGGGGGACGAGAGAGCGGCCCCCCCTCCCTCCTGAACCGTACCAAGCCACATGCCCTCAACATGGGGAGGATGTCCCCATGTTGATGGGGACAAGGGCCTCATCCCCACAACCCTTGCCCGGTGGTTGTGGGGGTCTGCGGGCGGGGGGCTTATCGGAATCTGGAAGACCCCTTTAACAAAGGGGACCCCCAGATCCAGGCCCCCCCCTATGTGAATTGGTAAGGGGTACGTTGTACCCCTACCATTTCACGAAGAAAGCGTAAAAAAATGTTTAAAAAAACACACAAACACCTTGAAAAAGTCCTTTATTAAAAAAAAATATATTCCAGCGGTGAAATCCAGTGTCCCGCGGCGATCCCGATGTCCAGCGCTGTCCTTCATTGGTTGTGCCTGAGCGGACCTGATGGGGAACTCCCTCTCAGTATTTTAAATGTATAGACCCGCCCCTTCTAAAGTTCCCCATCAGGTCCGCTCCCTCGGTATGTCGGACCCGCCTACGTCATTAGCTTGAGCGGGGAACTTCCTTCACTGTGTAATTTAAATTTACATAGTGAAGGAAGTTCCCCGCTCAAGCCAATGACGTAGGCGGGTCTGACATACCGAGGGGGCGGACCTGATGGGGGACTGCTCTCACTTTGGTAATACATGTATAGACCCGGCCCTTCTCATGTTCCGCATCTGGTCTGCTGAGCGGACCTGATGGGGAACTTTAGAAGGGGCGGGTCTATACATTTAAAATACTGAGAGGGAGTTCCCCATCAGGTCCGCTCAGGCACAACCAATGAAGGACAGCGCTGGACTTTGGGATCGCCGCGGGACACTGGATTTCACCGCTGGAATGTTTTTTTTTTTTTTTTTAAATAAAGGACTTTTTCAAGGTGTTTGTGTGTGTTTTTTAAACATTTTTTTACGCTTTCTTCGTGAAATGGTAGGGGTACAATGTATCCCTTACCAATTCACATAGGGGGGGCTGGGATCTGGGGGTCCCCTTTGTTAAAGGGGTCTTCCAGATTCCGATAAGCCCCCCGCCCGCAAACCCCCACAACCACCGGGCAAGGGTTGTGGGGATGAGGCCCTTGTCCCCATCAATATGGGGACATCCTCCCCATGTTGAGGGCATGTGGCCTGGTACGGTTCAGGAGGGAGGGGGCCGCTCTCTCATCCCCCCCTTTTCCCCTGCGGCCAGCCAGGTTGCGTGCTCGGATAAGGGGTCTGGTATGGATTTTTAGGGGGACTCCACGCCATTTTTTAAAAAAAATTGGGGTGGAGTTCCCCTTAAAATCCATGCCAGATCTGAAGGGCCTGGAATGGATATTTGGGGGAACCCCACGTCAATTTTTTTTTTTATTTGTGGCAGGGTTCCCCTTAATATCCATTCCAGACCTGAAGGGCCTGGTAATTGAATTCTGGGGAACACCCACGCTTTTTTTTTTTTTTTTTATCAATGACTTTTGTATGTATTGCCGGGAGCCGACAATTCATTAATAGCCGCGAGTCAGTTTTAAATGCATTTTTTTCTTTCAAAAATGACATTTTTTGCAGGGACAGTTCTAAGCACGGGAAACATGCGCCACTTCACATGCATATCATACACACCCCCCAGGTACGAAATTTAAAGGAATATTTCACTTTTATTTTTTCATTTTAAGCATTATTAAAATCACTGCTCCCAAAAAAACGGCCGTTTTTAAAACTTCTTTTTGCATTGATACATGTCCCCTGGGGCAGGACCCGGGTCCCCAAACACTTTTTAGGACAATAACTTGCATATTAGCCTTTATAATTAACACTTTAGATTTTGAACGTTCGAGTCCATTGTATTTAATAGGGTTCTAAAGTTTACACGAACATTTTGTCTGTTCGCAGGTTCTGGTGCGAACCGAACAGGGGGGTGTTCGGCTCATCCCTGCACAGTTCCTGTCAGCCCTGGCAACAATCTTTAGTGGTAAATTTTATCTACTATTTTGTGTCATGCCTTGGCACCATCTATGCTTATTTGGCTTTGATCCCTACTTGTTATATGGCAAGTCTTTTTGTTTGAGCTCATCCTTGTTTCACTTTGGACTGCCTGATCCTCATGTATCTCTTTCCTGACGAATACGGGCTAAAGTCACCCTGACTGAGTTGACTCTGCCCAGCCAGGACAGGTTATAAAGAGACCATTGTGAGAGGTCTTCCGTGATTTTTTGGAACATGGCAGGGTAATTGTTTTGGAATAGGAGTTCTACTCTGGGAGTAAGGAAGACTCCCAAATAGGGAAGGGAGGAGGTACACCAGGCAAAGGGGAAGCTAGCTTTGAGTTTATCAACTATGTCATGGGGGGTGGTGATGTTCAGGGCCATTGACTTTGCCATGTTTACCTGTAGGCTTGAGACCGTTCCGAAAGTTTTTAGTAGTTGGAGTATGATGGGTGTTGACTGGAGAGGGGAGGTGATGAAAAGAAGGACGTCGTCCGCAAAGAGAGCGCATTTGTGTGAACTTTGACCACATTGTATCCCATGAATGCCTGGGTGCTGTCTAATTGCAAGAGCTAGGGTTTCTATTGCTATAGCGAAAAGGATAGGGGAGAGTGGGCATCCTTGTCTGGTGCCTTTTAAAATAGGGAATTGGTCTGAGAGATGCCCTTGTAGTCTGATCTGTGCTTTAGGGGAAGAATAAAGAGTTTCTAGGGTACGTAGGAATTCAGGACCGAAGCCCCACTGTTGTAAGATGGAGAAAAGGTATGGCCAAGTGACAGTGTCAAAGGCCTTTTGGAGGTCTATAGAGAGAATGTATCCCTTCTGAGGTGGTCCGCCATCCCAGGAGGATTGCATGAGGGAAAGTAAGTCTACCACTCTCCTGATCTGGTCTGGTCCCTGTCTTCCGGAGATGAAACCCACCTGGTCTCTGTGTACATAAGAAGCAATGAAGGAGGCCATTCTATTGGCCAGAATCTTGGTCATGATTTTCAGATCATTATTGATCAATGAAATTGGCCTGTAGTTGCCCACATCGCTAGGGTCCTTTCCCTGTTTGGGGATCACCGAGATAAAAGCAAGATTGGCCGCGGGTTCGAGAGGGGAGCCTTCTCGAAGGGAGTTAAAGAGACGAGCCAGGTGGGGGGAGAGGATCCCAGAGAAGGTTTTATAATAAAGGGCTGGGAAGCCGTCCGGCCCTGGGGCCGAGTCAGTTTTGAGGTGTTTAATGACTTCCTGGACTTCCTCAGTGCGAAATGGAGATTCCATTAAGGATCTGTGGGACTCTGAAAGTTTGGGAAGGGTCACATGCGCTAAAAAGGATTCTAAGGGAACAGGGTCTGCGGGAGTGGGGTAGGAGTATAGCTTGGAATAGAAGGCCTGGAAGGTTTCTAGTATTTTCTGGGGGTTCTGGGTGAGGGAGCCCTTAAGTGATTTAATCCTGGGTAAGGAGAAATTTTTGGTCCTTGGAGAGAGTTTGGATGCAAGACGTGAGCCTATTTTGTTCCCCTGTAAGTAGTATTTGCCGCTTAACCAGCTTAGATGCTTGTCCGCATTAGAGGTCAAGGCTAGATTCAGGGCTGTGCGGGCTGATTCCAACTTACCCAAGCTGGAGGGAGTTGGGTTTGATTTATGGGACTTACTGAGCATTCTAAAATCCCTTTCCAGGTTGTCCAACTCAATCTTCCTACCTTTTTTCAGATTGGAAGCCAGTTGAATCATCCTTCCCCTCAGGACGGCTTTGTGGGCTCCCCAAAGAGAACTAGGGGTTGTGTCCCCATTATCATTGAGGAGGAAGAATTCTTGAATGTCCCTTTCCAGCATGGTGCAGTGGACCGGGTTAGCTAGGAGGGATTTACTCAGACGCCATTGAGGGGGACCTGAGGGTGATAGGGAGCCAGAGAGTGTAAGGGTTACTAGGGAGTGGTCAGACCATGGAACGTCCTGAATTTTGGCATGAATAGCTGTGTGTATGTCCGAGTTGGGTATGAACACATGGTCAATCCTGGCATATGTTTTGTGGGGAGCAGAATAGTGGGTGAAGTCTTTGGCCGTGGGGTTTAATTCTCTCCAAGAATCGATTAGGCCTAAGTCATGCAGGAGTCTGGCAATTCTGAGGCTCTGTTTGGAAGGTCTTTTTAGGCGGGGTCTGTCCAGGTGGGTTTTGTCTAGTGAATGGTCAAACGTGATGTTAGAATCTCCCCCTACGAGGATTCTACCTTCTAGGTGAGGAGAGAGGACGGAGAACATGGAGGCAAAAAATTTAGCCTGGCCCTTATTAGGGGCATAGTATGAAACGAAGGAGTGCATTACTCCTTCTATATGTCCTTTGACCAGAAGGTACCTACCGTCTGTGTCACGAAATGTGTAAGCATGAGTAAATGGAATCCGCTTAGCGAAGAGGATGGCTACACCTCTCTGTTTAGTGTCCGCATTCGCAAGGTAGAAGGTGGGGAAACTGCGGTGGAGAAAGGAGGGGGTATAGCTAGCAGGGAAGTGAGTCTCCTGTAGGAGGACAACATCAAGGCTTCTGGAGTGGTAGCTCTGGAATGCCTTCTGGCGTTTTGATGGAGAATTAAGACCCTGTGTGTTGTGGGAGGCTACCTTAAGAGGCAGCTTGTGGGTGTTACTCTCAGCCATGGGCGCCCAGGGGGGTGTGCGAGAATGCAGAAGGGGAGCTTACCTGGTAGGAAGGGGTTGACCGGACCTCCGATGTGAAGCAGATCATCGACATGCGCCTGAGAATAAGGCATAGGGGAAGCCTCCGCGAAGGAGTCATGAAGGAAAGGGGATGGGATCCCTGTAGAGAGGGGAGAAGGTAAGAGCGAGAAGAAAGAAGAGGTGGAGGAGAGAAGAACAGAGATGTCATTACAACAGCTCAATAAATTGCAAGAAGAAGGTAAATCAAACATATGCCACAAATCAGTGAAAAAAAAAGAGAACAACCGACCCGGCAAGCCGGGAGTACGTCCAAAGACTCCTGTAAAAGGGGTCTTGGAGAGAGGGCAACCCCGCTCGGGGTTGTCTACCTGCCGTCACCAGAGGGAAAAAGGAGATTCCCACTGCGAAACAACAGAAAGAGTGGCGTGGGGGGCCACTCCGGCCTCTGGGGCCCCCAAGGGGGAAAATATGTCTAGAGAGGCCAACGTGCGAAAGAGTTTTGGAGAACATTACGGCAAAAGTAACAAAAATAACAGGCCAGAAAGTAGTGTGTACCCAGATAAGATTAGTGTATAAAGAAACACCTGCAAGGTGGGGGGGGTAAGTGGGGGGGGAAGAGGCATGGGAGAGGGGAGTGGGGGGGAGGGGAAAGGGGGGGAAGGAGGGATAGGGTAGGTAGAGACTAATAAGCTTAACCATATGTGGGAACTAAAACAGGCACATCATAAATGTATTAAGTCAGGAGTACCGAGGAAACTTCTTCCTCGTTAATGTGGGAGTATCAATAGGTGATGGGTGTCTCCTCAAGCCACACATGGGCAAGCGGGGATCCCCCCAACCCGAATCAGACTCTGGTCCAACAAATGGAACTCCGAGCCATGTGGGATCGTTAATCCCCTAACTTAACTAGGGGGGTCATTTACTCTCCGAGTCATTGAGGGCAGTCAAAAACAAGACCTCCTCCGGCTGGGAGAAAATGGAAAGAAAGGCAGAGAAGAAGGCTTTCATCTCGGGGTCGGGATTCCTTCTGTCTCTTCGTTAGTGGTTTGTTCCATAACGGTGTCAGAGGGCTTCCCGGGGGTGGGCGTTTTGAGGAGCTTGACTTGGCCGTAGTATTCAGCGTAGCCAATTCTTGGGAGATAAGGCCGAGTTGGAGCAGGAGACGTTCGCCATCTTGGAATGTGGAGAAGCCGCAGGCTTTATCTCTGAAATGAAACTGCAGACGAAATGGGAAATCCCAGCGGTATTTGATGGAGTTCTGGTTTAGGATTTCCAGGAGGGGTTTGAGGGATCTCCGTTTCTGGACCGTGGTAGGCGAGATGTCAGCGAAGATTTGTATTTTCTGATCCTTCTTCACACCATAAAAATGGGGTTTGACGATGATATCCCTTGGTAGGCCGTCTGGGCGGGGGGGCTGGAGAGCTCTGTGAGCTCTATCAAGTTCCAATCTATGTTCCTGAATGTCTGGAAGAAGTTCTTTTATGAATAGCTTAACTGTGCCGGGTACATCAGCTACAGATTCAGGGATCCCACGTATGCGGAAGTTATATTTCCTACTTCTGTTCTCCAAATCATCGATCTTAGAGAGGGCATTCTCAAGTTGATCTTGCAAGGTTTGTATGCATGTGGTGTTTTGGTTAGTGCGGGCCGCAGTATTATCTACTGCCTGCTCAATAGCTTCTATGCGGGCTCCTAAGCTCTGCAGATCAGCCTTAATGGTGGCAGTGATCTGTGAGGCATTTTGAGCTAGTCCTGATGCTAGCATTTCAGAGAAGTTCCGCAGCATGAGTTGCATGTCAGCAGAATGTACTGGCTGCAGAGGGGAGGAAGGGTGGGGGCCTGCCAGACCCAAGGGGGATCGCATCATGGGAGTGTGGGGGAAATCTCCAAATGTCCTGTTCAGCAGCGACTCAGTGGAAGCTGGGGAGATTGCTGGGGGATAGCAGGTACTTACTGGGGTTGCCAGCAGGCCATTCTGGGGCTGGTAGATGGGTGGAAGATCCGCGATGGAGTCGGATTCCTCAATTCCCCCTCGTGCTGCGGCCGCCATCTTAGGTGTAGAAAGCACCGCCTGTGTAAAGTCCAGCTGACGGCTAACCTCGCTTCTTTGCGAGCCGCCAGACATATGTAGCTGCGCCTGGAACTCCCGCAATTCGATGGGGTCAGAGTCGGCCGAATCCTGCTCAATCTAAGAGCTCAGGGGGCAGTGAGAGGCCGGAGTGGTGCGGAGCTCCCGTTCAAGGCGTCTTCCCGGAAGTCCCGCGCATGCGCACCTTGAGATCACTTCTCACATAGAGACAGACCCCTCCACCTTCCTTTTTACCCTGTCTTTCCAAAAGAGTGCATAGCCAGGAATATTAATAGCCCAGTCATGTGAGGAATGAAGCCAAGTTGCAGCAATACCGATTACATCATAGCTCTCCTCATGCACCAGAGCTTCCAACTCACCTATTTTGCTTGGCAGACTTCTGGCATTGGTGAACAGACACTTTAATGCATTAATATATTTTGACCGGTCACATACTATCATCTTGGGTGTTCCCAGATTGCAACTAGGACTTGCTACTATACTTACCTTGGGGTTAGGAATTAGGGAGAATAGCCCCACGCTATGGGACAAAATAATGAATGTATATATATAGCTGTTGCCTCCACTAAGTAGAGTCTGAAAACAAAAAACAAAATAGGAAGTGGATGTGGCATTGCTTATTTAGGATGGTACCTTTAATTTATTGTGTCAAAATTAAGTATATTCTTAAAGTAAAATTCCTTCCTATTGTTATATAACTCACTATATCAAACCAATTTTTGAATAAGAAAAGGTGCAATAGTACTTCAAACTAATAATGCACAGTGCCCACAATGCAATAATAAAAAAAAAATAGTACAATTAATAAACTGGGTAAACACATGTGACGTCACTCTGATGAAATGCGTAGGCGGAGCTTCTTGTACGCATCGCATCCCAGACACTTTTTTTTTTGCTTGTAACATTTCATACCATGTAAGTGGTTTTTTATCCTTTTAATAAATAAAAATAAATGGAATTATGCTATCTTATTCTTTCCATTCTTTTTTTTGCACAAGTCTGCTGGCTAAGAGGATTTAAAGTGGTTGTAAGCTCTGTTACACCACTTGTACCTACAGGTAAGCTTATAATAAGGCTTACCAGTAGGTACTGTAAATATCTCCTAAACTTGCACAGTTTAGGAGATATACACTATATGAGCTATAAAATAAAAAATGTTCTTGCGCTAGAAGCAAAACATACAAAGTAAATCTAGCGCGAGAACATTTTTTATTTTATTGATTATTACTGTGTTAGGTGAACACTATTCATTTTTGCAGCTGTTTGCACATTTAGATTCCTGTTCACATTTTTCATTTACTCACTTGTAGCGCAGAAGACTGTTTCACTATATGAGCTGCTGCCGATGTCATCGGCGCATGCACACTGAAGAAACGGCCCGCTAGGGCCGTTTTTTCAGTACCCGTGCCGTGACTGGCGGCACCAGTGACATCACCGCGGCTCCGGCCAATCACAGCGCCGAAGCCCGTGAACCGGGAAGTAACTCCGGTGAAAGATGACGGCCGTGTGAGTGCTAGCGGCACTGCAGGGCATTGTTCTAAGGTAAGTATTTCATAATGAGCTAGTATGCGATGAACAGGATGGCTCCCCACAGAGGAGATGGAAGAACATCCATTCCCTGATCTCCTCTGTGATGAATTAACCTGGAAGCGACAATGATTTCATCACTTTCAGTTTCAGAGCTGTAGTTCCCTGGCTATTAAAGCCAGGGAAACAGCTAACCAAGTACAATCTATGTCTGGTTAGCTGCTTTGGAAGGCAGGGGAGACCTCAAGGGGATAACAGACCTTTAAAGAGTACATGTCACCTGCCTAAAGCTATTTAAGGGGTTTGTTCGCTCTCTTATAATAGCAGTAAAGTTAAAGGGACACTAAAGGCTCCTTTTTTATTTTTTTTAAATAACAAGCATGTCATACTTACCTCCACTGTGCAGCTCGTTTTGCACAGAGTGGCCCCGAACGTCCTCTTCCGGGGTCCCTCGGCGGCTCCTCCCCGCATTAGATGGGGTTACCTTGCAGGCACGCTCCCGAGTCATACACTCCATAGACGCCGAGTGTATGACTCGGCCCCGCAATCCCATCAATGCCAGGACTCCGTGGAGAAGAGGATGCCGGAGACGTGCCAAGCAGGTGAACTGGCTCAGGTGAGTAAAACGGGGGGGGGGGGGGGCGGTGATTGCCAGGTGTTTTTTTCACCTTAATGCATAAGAAAAATTTAAGAATACCCCCACACACACATACTTGCAAATGCGAGCTTAGCTGGGTGCGTATATGTAAAGGGTGATTGCACCATACAAGTGAGGTATTGCCGAAAAACATTGGGGTGAGGGCAACAATTCTAGGGCCCTAATTCATGGTTATCTATAAACTGATAATCTGTAAAGACTTTTAAAGCATAACATATGGACAATTTTAGGTACCGTAGTTTGTTATCATGAGTAAGTTTAAATCTTGAGCTGATCACTGTGCTGCTTCTCCTTTCACTGTACAGTCACAGGCTTGGTGTGAATCTAGGGCAACCTCAGCTCAGAGGAAGTTGGTTAAGTGCTGTCCTTTAAACTGAGGACATCTAGTGGCAAAAAGGAGGGCTCTGGATTGAAGGTAAGTATTAAAGCAAAAACAACTTTTTTTTGTTTTTGTTTTTTTATGAGCTATTGATCTTAATCTTATTATTTTGGGCTGAAGTTTTAAGCATCATTTCACTGACAGAAAAACATTTTTGTAAATTTCTTCAAAATTTTATTATTTCAAGGTTAAATCCAGATAAACGTTTTGGGTGTAGTATAGTAAGTATAGTTATCTACCTAATTACTATATGGGTTTGTCTTTTTTTTTATAGGAACTTCCTGTACTCCAGGAGTGTCAAGGGCCATCTAGTGGATATAATTTTATGTTAAAAAAAATGACCAGGTGAGAAAACAAATCTAATAGCATCCATGGGAGCCACCAAGACATGTGAAAACTAGAGCCCTCCTAAAGGGTCACAACACCTACATTATACATGCACTTGAAGAATGGAATGATTTGCCATATCAATGGATAACAATTCAGTATAGTTGATCCACTTTATAATGTGAATACAACATTCACCCATAGCTGTGTTAGGTGTTTAACTTGGGTGGACTAATAAGACAGTTTAACCACTTCAGCCCCGAAGGATTTGGCTGCAAAATGACCGGGCCACTTTTTGCGATTCGGCACCGCATCGCTTTAACTGACAATTGCGTGGTCTTACGACGTGGCTCTCAAACAAAATTTACGTCCTTTTTTCCACAAACAGAGCTTTCTTTTGGTGGTATTTGATCATCTCTGTGGTTTTTATTTTTTGCGCTATAAACAAAAAGAGAGCAACAATTTTGAAAAAAACCCAATATTTTTTACTTTTTGCTATAATAAATATCCCCGAAAAATATATAAAAAAAAATATTTTTTCCTCAGTTTAGGCCGATACGTATTCTTCTACATATTTTTGTTATAACAAATCTCAATAAGCGTTTATTGATTGGTTTGCACAAAAGTTATAGTGTCTACAAAATAGGGGATAGTTTTATGGCATTTTTATTAATATATTTTTTTTACTAATAATGGCGGCGTTCAGCGATTTTTATCATGACTGTGACATTATGGCGGACACATCGGACACTTTTGATGCTATTTTGGGACCACTGTCATTTATACAGCGATCAGTGCTATAAAAATGCACTGATTACTGTGTAAATGGCACTGGCAGGAAAGGGGTTAACCACTAGGGGGCGAGGAAGGAGTTAAGTGTGTCCTAGGGAGTGATTCTAACTGTGTGGGGGCTGGGCCACATGTGACACGACAGCGATCACTGCTCCTGATGACAGGGAGCAGAAGATCAGTGTCCTGTCACTAGGCAGAACAGGGAGATGCCTTGTTTACATAGGCATCCCCCAGTTCTGTAGCTCCGTGACACGATCGCGGGACACCGGCGAACATAGAGTCCGTGGGTCCCAAGGGCACGGTCACGGAACCCACGGCCCGAAATTCAAAGCAACGTATTGTGACAGCAGGCAGGTAAAATCACCAGGTTGCATCCAGGATGGTAGGTATGTATGCCCTAGATTCAGGCTTTATGCAAATTCATACCACTAGGGGGAGTGCTGGGAGTCTTGCGGGGGAAGAGTTAATGAGCCCAGCTGAATCAAGTGGCTCATTAAGGCCTCTACAAGAACTCCCAGCATGCTAAGGGAGATGCTTCATCCTGGAACCAGTTCTGTGTTGTGCAAGACTGGGGAGTGTGTTTCTGTCCTGTGCGGTGAGACAAAGCCTGTGTGGCTAAAACCTTCAAAAACAGGGAGATAGGGGCTGGGGCAGCACAAGGCTGCACCTAGTTGTCAGACAGGGAACCTACGTGTGTAGTAAGCGGTCAAGCTGACCAGGATTTCTTTTTGTATGTTTATTTTTGTTTTGCTGTTTTTCCCCTGTAAATAGTCTAAATAAACCGCACCTTTTGTTTTTTGCAACTACTTCTGCTGTGCCTGTTTTGTGTGGTGAACCCAACCAGGGGGTCACACACACCCGCTGCCGAGTTAACCCCCTCACAGTATATACAGGTGAAACTCGAAAAATTTGAATATCGTGCAAAAGTTTCTTTATTTCACCAATGCAACTTAAAAGGTGAAACTAATATATGAGATGGACTCATTACATGGAAAGCAAGATAGTTCAAGACATGATTTGTCATAATTGTGATGATTATGGCTTACAGCTCATGAAAACCCCAAATCCACAATCTCAGAAAATTAGAATATTACATGTGTTGTGGAGATTTTTATGGAAATGTATTAATGTATGTTGTCAGATGTCCCCCCAGTGTCAGTTTTGCTGTAATGCGCTCATCTGAGCGTATTTGCACATACAGACGTTGGTGGAAGATCGGTGGCGGGAAAATCTTCCTATGGAAACAGCGATGTTTGCTGCATTTAGAGATGTTGTTTTGCGCCCCGTTGGGGGAACTGGCCAGCCCCTGGTGGGGGGCGTTGAATGACTCAGAGCGCACATATCTGTGTCCACAGGAACAGTAGCATAACTATAAAATAATTGTGGTCCATTTGAGGCATAATTGTTATGTAGTTTCCGTCATTTGGTAACAGTGTATGTCACTGTTAGTCAATTTGAATGAACATTGTATCTGTTTGGAAGGATGTCCTTGTATGGTCATTCTCCTGTGGAAGGAACATCCTGTGATGTCCCCGCCCATGGGGGGAGGTGACTGGTTGCTGCAACCAATCACCTCCTGTCTTGAGATCTTTTGAGTTTAATAAAAGCCTATGAGTAGGCGTCGGCTGGACAGTCTATGCTGGAATGGCCTGATGAGAAGATAAGCTTTTGTGGTGCTGCCTTTCTTGGATGAATGGGAATGAACGGTGAGTGGATCTTTAGCAAACTTAGGCTAAAGATAGCATTATTGCAAAAAGATGAAATCTGATGTGTGCTTAGATAGCACAGGAATTATAGGCTGTGTGCTCTGCAAACAGCCTAGGAATTCCACAACAGAATGGCGGGCCAGGATTTTTGGGAATAGTTGGAGTCCCTTTGGACATCGGATCGAGATGGGGGGAAGAGTGGATCTACGTTCCGATGTGAGGGGCTCTACTCTTTAAAATTATTATTTTTTGTCTTTTTGAAATAATGCTTTAAGTTTGCGGTGTGTGTGCGTGTGTATGTCTGTGAATCCGATCGGATGCCTGTGAATTTGTTTGTGTATGCCCGTGTGTGATTAGATTGTTTGTGTGATATAGGACATGTGTACCCATGAGTACGATTGAAATTGTGTAAGAGATGGCTGTTTGTGCGATGTACTGAGCAGTTTGTAAAGTGGACGATTGTTTGTAAGCCATGAGGTTTAGTGGGGGAAGGGCTTGCCCACTGTTTTGTATTGCTGGGGCTATGCCCTGAGGGAAGGAATCTCTGAGCAGACATGCAGGCAACAATATACTGTATGTGTATGGTGTTTGTGATTTCTATGAAACATAGAAATGGTTAGATTGTGATTTTTGTAGGGGACAAAGACACATGTCTCCATAAGTGTAAAAATATTTTAACAAAAGTGTTTGGTTTTAAGTTGAAAATTCCTGCCGCATATTCAAGTGGCCAGGCATTGTTGGAAGCCAGACAATTGTAGCTGTTTGTTGAAAGGAATACGCCCTTTGAATGGTTGCAGGCTGTTTTGGATGCTAGCATTGAGGAGTTATGTCTCTGCAATGGCTTGTTATGGAAGCTGAGGCCACTGTGTGTGAACTTTAGGTAGAGAAAAGTGGTGAATATCTCAGAGTATATGGACTTAGAGAAATGAACATGTTTTTAATATTGTTCATGTAACTAACATTTATTGAATGTGCTGTTTAGTTGGCAAAAGGGAGGCTAAGTTTGTAAGTGTACATGTGGTCCTTGTAGAGTGTAGCTGACACCCTTTTTAGTGGATTGTGATGATAATTTAGAAAAATCTCAATGGTGTAGTCTGTCTTTGTGGAGAAAAACATGTTTGATTTTCTTTTAAAGAGATGCTGGTTTTGGCGGGAAAAATTGCATGGCGCCATTTTTGTTGTTGTCCATGAGGTGGGGGTGGTGGTCATCCACCATTTTGTTATCCTGGCTTGTCGGCTATTTTGAGATGTTTACAGTTTAAGATAGGAAGTTCCAGTTTAGCAAACACGGCTCCTGAATATGCTGTATTGGCATTTGTTGATTGGCGCAGTTTTCTTCTGTTTTATGCGTTTGCAGTTTGACCTGTGCACTGCTGGGGAGAGTGGTGGGACGCCGGAGTGACATACTGAGAGGATGGTTTTGTCTCTGGTTTAAATTGCTTTTCTAAGCATCACCTTTTGAGGTGAGTTGAGTGGTATCTTGAAATAGCGCGGTCTTACCCTGAGGGGCCACGACGCGCTTGCGGACACACACACATGCTGGGGCCTATTTATGGATCGGATCTGGCTGACCTACCAGCATTTGGAGTGTGGAGGGAGGCCAATGCAGACACAGGGAGGACATGCAAACTCCATGCAGGTAATGTTAAGAGGTGGATTTCTCTGTTTTCATTTAAGTAGATGTGGGCTATTGCAGGGTCGGCTAGCTTTGCAGTATATGAGCTCCGTTTTTTTTGTATTGGGTTTCGAATGTAGGAAAGACTTCACTTTACACTGAATTTTGATGGATTGTAAGACTAACAGAGTTTTTGTACAATGATGTGTTTTTATGTTTGGATATTTGGGAGTTTCCCAGAGGGCAATTCATATGTTTTGAAGATTTGAGTCTCAACTTGTGGTTTTGCTTGCAGGGGATGTTTGGGTCAGGACCATTTGCAAAGGGGGGTTTAATTCCATCATTTTCTTGACAAGGTTTTAAATTGTTGAAATATATAATGTGTAGCCATGGATTTTTTGGAGTCTTGATAGACAAGGTGATTAAGGCCTCGCCTCCCCCTCCCTCTTCCTGAACAATTGATATGTAAATAAACCATTTTTTTTTTTTAAGAGCTGAGCATAATTGGAAGTTTCTTTTCAGCATTTATATATCAGCAGAAAGTTAGTGGGAGGAGCTTGGGGTTTTTAAAGGTGAGCAATGAGATTTGTGTCTGGAAGGAAAATGGAAAGCATTTTGGCGTTTAAAAGTGTTTTATATTTCGTTCCAGTTTTGTGAAGTTTTGTACTGTAATACAGTTTTGAGTAGAGAGCAAACAGGGGGTATCACCATTATTTTATCATCTAGATACAGAGAGAAGCCACATTGTTCTGCAGGTGGTAAACTGGCGTAAGTGTTCTGTGTGGTTTAGTCTGACAACGCAGTGTATGGGTGTAAAGTGGAAAACGCTTGTGTATGCATGCACTGTGAGGGGTAGAGGCCTAATTCGGGGGTTGATCTGTGGTAGTTGCTGTAGTTCCAAAAGTGTTGGGACAACAAGCCATAGAGTTGACGCCTCGGTTAGGGTTTCTAGTTGGAGGACTTGACCATATAGTGGTTGTAGTTCTGCAATTCACCGTAAAGGAAGACACCGGGCGGTGATCTCCGAAAATGGGTGCAACGGTTTAACCTGGACGCAGGTTTAAGACGATAAGCCGATTCGAATCGCCATGGACACAAGGAGGTCTGTGCAAAGGGAAGGAATGGAGGCTTCCCATAGTCAGACGGTCACACAGTGCACGAAGCCTAGTTTTGGGGCAAAGGCCTTTGAACCCCAAAAAGATTAACATAGATGGTCCAAGGATACTATTTTGGGTATCCCTCTGGAATGGATGTAGTTGAGCTGCGGCTTCAGAAATCTGTAATGATGAGGAACGGTGGCTCATGCCCGTTTGTTTGAACTTTGTATGGCTGATCCATGAAGGTTCTCGAGCTGCTCTCCTGTTTTTCCCATTATATTTTTTTCGATTGCTGAAAGAGTAAAGGGAGAATTCTGTCTGTTTTTGTTTTTTCATTTGTGGATTTGAAAACTGGGAAGTATCTCCCCCATGTTCATATCTGAATGTTTGTATGTAGTAACGTGAATATGTTCGAACTTACTGCGGCGATCCTTCGATGCGTCGCGGCTGTTGTATTTTTGTAGGAACGGGAAAAGTAAGGGTTACAGAGGGTTTTGTTTGAATCGGTTTTGAAAGAATGTCATTGACAATTTACCAATGTACAGGAATGTCATTATTGTTTTACCATTCTTTGCAGGTTAAATATGAAGAATAGAGTAATGATTTTGCTTATAAGTATTTTTCAGGTCCAAGGAGTTTGTACACAGAGAACAGGTGTATGTAGACAGCAGTACATATGGATAAATACATGAGTCTAAGGGAGGTAAAAGTATCATAGGTTATTTCATTGTTTCTTTTTTCCTGCACCACGCATTTCTTCCTTCACATTTTCCTGTACATTGGTAAATTGTCAATGACATTCTTTCAAAACCGATTCAAACAAAACCCTCTGTAACCCTTACTTTTCCCGTTCCTACAAAAATACAACAGCCGCGACGCATCGAAGGATCGCCGCAGTAAGTTCGAACATATTCACGTTACTACATACAAACATTCAGATATGAACATGGGGGAGATACTTCCCAGTTTCCAAATCCACAAATGAAAAAACAAAAACAGCCAGAATTCTCCCTTTACTCTTTCAGCAATCGAAAAAAATATAATGGGAAAAACAGGAGAGCAGCTCGAGAACCTTCATGGATCAGCCATACAAAGTTCAAACAAACGGGCATGAGCCACCGTTCCTCATCATTACAGATTTCTGAAGCCGCAGCTCAACTACATCCAGGAATGTCATTATTGTTTTACCATTCTTTGCAGGTTAAATATGAAGAATAGAGTAATGATTTTGCTTATAAGTATTTTTCAAGTCCAAGGAGTTTGTACACAGAGAACAGGTGTATGTAGACAGCAGTACATATGGATAAATACATGAGTCTAAGGGAGGTAAAAGTATCATAGGTTATTTCATTGTTTCTTTTTTCCTGCACCACGCATTTCTTCCTTCAGTCTGTAATGAGGAAGAAAAGGGGGGAGAATGATAAATGTAAGAGTGACAGTTTTTTTTTTCAAACTAATAATAACCTCTGTAATTCTAACCAAGTTTGTGCCAAGACTGTTTTTCTTTGATAGAATTTGAATCGGCAAGCAGCAGTCTGGTGAAGTAGGTTCCCATCCCAGATGCTAAGAACCTTTTGTCAATGGTTCCAGTTGACTGGGTCATTGTAAAGAAGCTTGAGGGATGAGACCACACCAGCCACTGCAAGAAGCGGCTTAACCACACCAAAGAATGAGGAGTGTCTTTGTTTATTTATATTTTTGTTGTTTAGTAAATTTTAGCGAGGGTAACGATGAAAAGCATCCCAAGTTATTATTTAAAGTGTATGTCCTGACTAGCTCAGAAAGCGAACAGGACCGATGGTCTGTTCTGAGTCTTCACCGAGTTTTAGTCCCCAGCGATGACAGCGGTACATGCCATTTATGATGTTATTATGGGTATGAGGAGTTTTGACAAACTAGTGAAGACTCCAGACAGACACTTGTCAATGGAACCTAACGATGTATTTTTAGAGGGTAAAATTGGTTATAGTTTTAATAGCTCTGCCTCTTGTCGGTTTGGGTATCTAGGCAGCCCACAAGTGTGTTTGAACTTTAGTTTGATGTTTATGCGGATCTGCAGCTTATAAAGGTAATTCCTCCAAAGCAAGAGGTTCATGCGTGATGGTGAAGCTGTCCCAACATTTTAGGTTGCGGCCGATCGCGAGGATCTGATGGCGCAGGAAATTAAGAATGGCACGGACAGCTAGAAGGGATTTGTTCACCAACCCCGACCAGGTCTGGGCATGGGGTCCTGGATGTACAAGGTGGGGGGGCTCGGGCTTGGGATACGATTGAACAATTCTCATCCGTTAAGGATAGGGTTCTTCATGTAATTGTTGAAGCCAGAGCTGTAGCTAAGTGAAGGTTGGGAGTCTATTTTAAGGGTCTGGGAATCTTTGGGGATCTAATTTTTATTTTACAGCGGATCGTGGTTAAAGGAAGTGGGAATATATATACTCATGTCGTTTTTATTTCTATTCTTTCTATGTCGTGACGAGAGGCTCCTGTTGCCTGATTTGACGCGTGACCAGAGTTTCCTTGATGAGACGCCCCGAAACCGGACCCACATACAAGACACAGAGGATCACAGACGGATCGGCGATTACTACAGCTCACCATGTCGTGTCCTCCTTTATAAGTCATGCCTCTGAAGAGTAGAGTCTACATGTCAAGCCGTGTTTTCCTTTTTATGGACTAAGGACTGATTCATTTCCAGGTGTAAGAAGCAGATCAACTCTCATCGATGGACACATGGGGTGCATATGACAAAAAAGGGAGGACTGTTGTGGAGATTTTTATGGAAATGTATTAATGTATGTTGTCAGATGTCCCCCCAGTGTCAGTTTTGCTGTAATGCGCTCATCTGAGCGTATTTGCACATACAGACATTGGTGGAAGATCGGTGGCAGGAAAATCTTCCTATGGAAACAGCGATGTTTGCTGCATTTAGAGATGTTGTTTTGCGCCCCGTTGGGGGGAACTGGCCAGCCCCTGGCGGGGGGCGTTGAATGACTCCGAGCGCACATATCTGTGTCCACAGGAACAGTAGCATAACTATAAAATAATTGTGGTCCATTTGAGGCATAATTGTTATGTAGTTTCCATCATTTGGTAACAGTGTATGTCACTGTTAGTCAATTTGAATGAACATTGTATCTGTTTGGAAAGATGTCCTTGTATGGTCATTCTCCTGTGGAAGGAACATCCTGTGATGTCCCCGCCCATGGGGGGAGGTGACTGGTTGCTGCAACCAATCACCTCCTGTCTTGAGATCTTTTGAGTTTAATAAAAGCCTATGATTAGGCGTCGGCTGGACAGTCTATGCTGGAATGGCCTGATGAGAATATAAGCTTTTGTGGTGCTGCCTTTCTTGGATGAATGGGAATGAACGGTGAGTGGATCTTTAGCAAACTTAGGCTAAAGATAGCATTATTGCAAAAAGATGAAATCTGATGTGTGCTTAGATAGCACAGGAATTATAGGCTGTGTGCTCTGCAAACAGCCTAGGAATTCCACAACACATGCAATCAATAAAACAATATCAATAAATCAATAAAACAAGGATTGTACATAGAACAATATCAGACCTCTGAAAAGTAGAAGCATGCATATGTACTCAGTACTTGGTTTGGGCCCTTTTTCCAGCAATTACTGCCTCAATGTGGCGTGGCATGGAAGCGATCAGCCTGTGGCACTGCTGAGGTGTTATGGAAGACCAGGAGGCTTCAATAGTGGCCTTCAGCTCTTCTGCATTGTTCGGTCTCATGTCTCTCATCCTTCTCTTGGCAATACCCCATAGATTCTCTATGGGGTTCAGGTCAGGCGAGTTTGCTGGCCAATCAAGCACAGTAATCCCCACGGTCATTGAACCATGTTTTGGTGCTTTTGGCAGTGTGGAAAATTAAGTCAGCATCCCCATAGAGCTCGTCTGTGGAAGGAAGCATGAAGTGCTCCAAAATCTCCTGGTAGACGGCTGCATTGACCCTGGACTTAATGAAGCACAGTGGACCAACACCAGCAGATGACACGGCTCCCCAAATCAACACAGACTGTGGAAACTTCACACTGGACTTCAAGCATCTTGCAGTGTGTGCCTCTCCATTCTTCTTCCATACTCCGGCTCCTTGGTTTCTAAATGAGATGCAAAATTTGCTCTCATCAGAAAAGAGGACTTTGGACCACTGAGCACCAGACCAGGTGTGTTTTTCTTTAGCCCAGGTAAGACGCTTCTGACGTTGTTTGTTGTTCAGGAGTGGCTTGACAAGAGGAATACGACATTTGAAGCCCATGTCCAGGATCCGTCTGTGTGTGGTGGCTCTTGATGCACTGACTCCAGCCTCAGTCCACTCCTTGTGAAAGTCCCCAACACTTTTGAATGGCCTTTTCCTGACAATCCTCTCCAGGCTGCGGTCATCCCTGCTGCTTGTGCACCTTTTTCTTCCACACTTTTCCCTTCCACATAACTTTTTATTATTGTGCTTTGATACAGCACTTTGGGGACATCAAACTTCTTTTGCAAATACCTTTTGAGGCTTTCCCTCCTTATGGAGGGTGTCAATGATGGTTTTCTGCACAACTGTCAGGTCAGCAGTCTTTCCCATGATTGTGATTCCTACTGAACCAGACTGAGAGACCATTTAAAGGCTCAGGAACCCTTTACAGGTGTTATGGCCTAATTAGCTGATTAGAGTGGGACACTTTGAGCCTAGAATATTGCACCTTTTCACAATATTCAAATTTTCTGAGATTGTGGATTTGGGGTTTTCATGAGCTGTAAGCCATAATCATCACAATTATGACAAATCACGGCTTGAACTATCTTGCTTTGCATGTAATAAGTCTATCTCATATATTAGTTTCACCTTTTAAGTTGCATTAGTGAAATAAATGAACTTTTGCACGATATTCAAATTTTTCGAGTATCACCTGTATACGTTGCTTTGCACAGCCGTGCCATTCTGCCGACATATATAGTCGTGACATGGTCAGCAAGGGGTTAAATCATTGAAACTTTTGTCTGCAGCCCAACTTTAAAGTAGAAATCTGGCCATGCTGTGAGCATTTAAATAAATAAGCCATTACTGACCATTCTGGCTACAGCCACTGTGAAGTAATTCATCCTCAAAATTCAAAAGAAATGCAGTCAGGTCTTAGCACTCTCTTCTTCCCTTCCCAGGTACCTGCTGTGTGTTTTATGTTATGCCACATACACACAATCGGAATTTCTGTCGGAAAAAACGTGGATGTTTTTTCCGACAGGATTTCGGTCAAACTTAGCTTGCATACACACGGTCACACAAATCCTGTCGTGGCTACGAGTGACACGTCACTGATCACTGCTCACGATGAGAGGGAGCAGACGATCAGTGACAGTGTCACTAGGCAGAACGGGGAGATGCTTGTTTACACTTGCCTCTCCCCATTCTGCAGCTCTATCACAGAACTCGCGTCAGGGGGCGTGCGCGACGGCGGGACTTTTAAAGTGACGTATATATATATATATGTTACTCTGCCCAGCCGTGCCATTCTGCCGACATATATGTACAGGAGCCGGTCGTTAACCGGTTAAAAAAACACATATTTATATAGCGATGTATTAATTAATACATCATTTAGCATATTTTTTTTAAATAATCAGTTTAATAAGTAACTAAACTTAAATTGGTATCACATTCTTTTTTTGATTTATAAAAAATATATATTTATATAAATATATTCATATTATATTCATATATATTTTATTGATATATTTAGCTCTTGACCTGGAGTTCAGCATTAAGATTCATGTACTGATTTTGAAAAACCATTTCAATATTTGATTGGCCATAGCCTGGTTACTCTTCCATTCTTCTTTTTTAGATGGATTACATAAAAAGTGACAGGTGACAAGCTCAGGTGTAAATGGTCTCATGGAATAACACAGGACATGATCTGTTGTGAATTGGGACTTAGATTTACATGTCTTTTTTAAATGTATATATTTATATAAAGTGATATACTTTTTTTTTTATATATTTATATGTTATATGAAAGAGAGAAAGGATGAGGCTGAGGTGGACTATGATGGCACCTTATGCTAACTGATGACCAGTTAAGAGTAAATGATAAAAAGGAGTTTTTATTACAAAAATATATATAAGAACAACTAATTTACATTTCATAGAAACAATAGTAATTCCGTGACATTTCAATGTGTCATGCCATTACAATCAATGGACAAAGGAATAACTGTACATACATAATATTCTGTGCTCTACATGTTTCACGTTGTGATTCAAAAACAGAATCCGCTTCTTCAGGAGCTATATATATGTATAGATTTTCAATGAACAAAAAAATGGAAAATTGGCTTGTCACGTCACATGGGTACTGGAACAGAGGGGGCCAGACAGTGAATCAAAAATTCCCGTTATGTCATGAGGGAGTTTGATGATCCCACTCGAGACATAAACAGCAAGAGGTATAGGCAATCTCCTAGGGGGACACATCCAGTAGCATCTCACAGGTCAGCGGCATAGAAAGGGGAAAGGTTTTTATGTAGAAAGGATCCAGGTCAAAGTTAGACCTCTTATGTCACTTGAGATTCCTAGGAGGATGGACATCAATTAATAATTAGATAGGATGTTTTTGAAATTATCTCTGAAGTATAGGGTGATGATCATATCATTAGCCTAGGTTCAAAAGATCCAGGATCATATGTAGATCAACCTTCCCGGATAGGGAGGGAATCTGTCATGCCGAGAGATGGATATGGATGTGTCCCCCTGGAGCAGCACACAAACATACATTTTTTGACACTTTCTTTGTGAAATGGTAGGGGTACAATGTACCCCTTACCAATTCACATAGGAGGGGGGCCGGGATCTGGGGGTCCCCTTTGTTAAAGGGGTCTTCCAGATTCCGATAAGCCCCCCGCCCACAGACCCTGACAACCACCGGGCAAGGGTTGTGGGGATGAGGCCCTTGTCCCCATCAACATGGGGACATCCTCCCCATGTTGAGGGCATGTGGCCTGGTACGGTTCAGGAAGGGGGGCGCTCTCTCGTCCCCCCCTCTTTTCCTGCGGCCTGCCAGGTTGCGTGCTCGGATAAGGGTCTGGTATGGATTTTTGGGGGACTCCACGCCATTTTTTTTTAAATTTGGGGTGGAGTTCCCCTTAAAATCCATGCCAGATCTGAAGGGCCTGGTATGGATATTTGGGGGAACCACACGCATTTTTTTTTTAATTTGCGGCGGGGTTCCCCTTAATATCCATACCAGACCTTCAGATCTGGCATGGATTTTAAGGGGAAGTCCACCCCAAATTTAAAAAAAAATGGCGTGGAGTCCCCCAAAAATCCTGGTAATCTAATTCTGGGGGACCTACACGCTTTTCTTTTTATTTTTATCAATGACTTTTCTATGTATTGCCGGGAGCCGACAATTCATTAATAGCCACGAGTGACTTTTTTTCCTTCAAAAATGACATTTTATGCAGGGACAGTTCTAAGCACGGGAAACATGCGCCACTTTACATGCATATCATACACACCCCCCAGGTACGAAATTTTAATTTAAAGGAATATTTCATTTTTATTGTTTCACTTTAAGCATTATTAAAATCACTGCTCCCAAAAAAAATGCCGTTTTTAAAACTTTTTTTTGCATTGATACATGTCCCCTGGGGCAGGACCTGGGTCCCCATACACTTTTTATGACAATAACTTGCATATAAGCTTTTATAATTAGCACTTTAGATATCTCCCATAGACTTTTAGAATTTGCCGAGAACACCCCGTTTTGTTCGCTGTTCGGCGAACGGGCGAACAGGCAATGTTCCATTCGAACATGAGTTTGACTCGAACTCGAAGCTCATCCCTAATTTATATGTATTCTATTATTATTTTTTACTGTATATAAACATAAATGTATACATTTATATACATGCATTTATATTATATTGATTTATCTATGTATTAGACATGTGCATTAGTTTTCGTCCGAATTTCAGGTATTTTCGTTATCATTTTAACAAACAAAAACAAAAGCGCAGAATCCGAAAACGAAAATATCCAACATAAACAAATGCTTTATTTTCAATTTCGTTGCTACAACAGTTCGATATAGATAGGAGATTCGACATGACGCTGACAATAACAATCTGTGTCTATCGAACCTCTGGTCGAATGTGCCTAACCTTAACTCTATTAGTCCAAGATTATTCTACATAGAGAGAAAAGATTTGACATAGAGAGAAAAGATTCAACATTATAGAGAGAAAAGATTCAACATTATAGAGAGAAAAGATTGCTGCTGGAATTGGGTGGGGGAAGTAAAATAAAAATAATGACGATGATGAATGTTATTGGCTGATTGTAACCAAACATGAACAACGAAGATTCGAAAAAGCATCAAAAAACATACAAACGTTGAATCTGTCATTAACCACTTCCCGCCCGGTCAATAGGGAATTGACGTCCAAGAAGTGGTTCTGTTATTCTGACTGGACATCTATTGACGTCCAGCAGGATAACATGCCGGCGCACGCCCGTGGGGGGCGCGCATCGCGGCGATCGCGAGTGCGTGGTATCAGTCTGACACCCCGCATCACCGATCATGATAAGAAGCCTCAGTCACAGGCTGCTTACCACGTGATCAGCTGTGACCAATCACAGCTGATCATCGCGTGAACCAGGAAGTGCCGGTAAATGGCATTTCTCAGATCACGCTTACAGGGAGAGCCGATCGGCGGCTCTCCCTGTCAGAGAGGGGGGGTCTGTGCTGATATTCAGCACATTGATTATCAGCACGGCCACCTCAAATGTAAAAATGACATGCCCATCAGTGCTCCATATAAAATACTCTCCAAGTACC
This sequence comes from Rana muscosa, assembly GCA_029206835.1. NCBI lineage: Eukaryota > Metazoa > Chordata > Amphibia > Anura > Ranidae > Rana > Rana muscosa. The sequence continues at coordinate 186,913,839 of JARGYO010005626.1, read as the reverse complement.
AATCCCTGCTCTCCACAGTGGCAATCCCTGCCCACCACAGTGCCAATCACTGCCCACCACAGTGCCAATCACTGCCCAGCAGAAACACCTGTCAGTGCCTCATCATCAGTGCTGCCCATCAGTGCCACCTGTCAGTGCCACCTATCAGTGCCAATCAGTACTGCCTATGAGTGCCAATCAGTGCCACCTGTCAGTGCCCATCACAGCCACCAGTCAGTGCCCATCAGTGCCGCCTGTCAGTGCCCATCAGTGCCGCCTGTCAGTGCCCATCAGTGCCACCTATTAGTGCCCATCAGTGCCCATCAGTGCTGCATATCAGTGCCGCCTATCAGTGCCCATCAATTCTACATATCAGTGCCTCCTCATCAGTGCCCATCAGTGCCACTTCATCAGTGCCAACTCATCAGTGCGCATCAGTGCCACCTCATCAGTGCCAATCAGTGCTGCCTCATCAGTGTCCGTCAGTGAAGGGGAAAACAAAATGTTATGACAGAACCTAAAAAAACAACAATTTATTTTTCAAAATTTTTGGTATTTTTTAGCTTTTTTAGTAAAAAATACAAATCTCAGAGGTGATCAAATACCACCAAAAGAAAGCTCTATTTGTGGGAAGAAAATTAGAAAAATTTAGTTTGGGTGCAGTGTAGTATGACCGCGCAATTGTCATTCAAAGTGTGACAGCGCTGAAAGCTGAAAATTGTCCTGGGCAGGAAGGGGCGTAAGTGCATGGTATTGAAGTGGTTAAAGGCTTATGGTGTCTGTCGAAAGTTCTAAGAAGATTTGACAAGCAGCTAAACTGTACGACGCTGCAATCGTACATTTCCGATCAAATGCTCCGCCCATAGGCTATAGAAAAATTCTAATGTTGGTTGACTAGCAGGGATGAGCCGAACACCCCCCTGTTCGGTTCGCACCAGAACCTGCGAACAGACAAAATGTTCGTGTAAACTTTAGAACCCTATTAAATACAATGTACTCGAACGTTCGAAATCTAAAGTGTTAATTATAAAGGCTAATATGCAAGTTATTGTCCTAAAAAGTGTTTGGGGACCCGGGTCCTGCCCCAGGGGACATGTATCAATGCAAAAAGAAGTTTTAAAAACGGCCGTTTTTTCGGGAGCAGTGATTTTAATAATGCTTAAAATGAAAAAATAAAAGTGATATATTCCTTTAAATTTCGTACCTGGGGGGTGTGTATGATATGCATGTGAAGTGGCGCATGTTTCCCGTGCTTAGAACTGTCCCTGCAAAAAATGTCATTTTTGAAAGAAAAAAATGCATTTAAAACTGACTCGCGGCTATTAATGAATTGTCGGCTCCCGGCAATACATACAAAAGTCATTGATAAAAAAAAAAAAAAAAGCGTGGGGGTTCCCCAGAATTCAATTACCAGGCCCTTCAGGTCTGGAATGGATATTAAGGGGAACCCCGCCGCAAATTTAAAAAAAAATTGACGTGGGGTTCCCCCAAATATCCATTCCAGGCCCTTCAGATCTGGCATGGATTTTAAGGGGAACTCCACCCCAAATTAAAAAAAAATGGCGTGGAGTCCCCCTAAAAATCCATACCAGACCCCTTATCCGAGCACGCAACCTGGCCGGCCGCAGGAGAAAAGGGGGGGACGAGAGAGCGCCCCCCCCTCCCTCCTGAACCGTACCAAGCCACATGCCCCTGGGGACAAGGGCCTCATCCCCACAACCCTTGCCCGGTGGTTGTGGGGGTCTGCGGGCGGGGGGCTTATCGGAATCTGGAAGACCCCTTTAACAAAGGGGACCCCCAGATCCCGGCCCCCCTCCTATGTGAATTGGTAAGGGGTACATTGTACCCCTACCATTTCACAAAGAAAGCGTAAAAAAATGTTTAAAAAAACACACAAACACCTTGAAAAAGTCCTTTATTAAAAAAATAAATAAATAAACATTCCAGCGGTGAAATCCAGTGTCCCGCGGCGATCCCGATGTCCAGCGCTGTCCGTCATTGGTTGTGCCTGAGCGGACCTGATGGGGAACTCCCTCTCAGTATTTTAAATGTATAGACCCGCCCCTTCTAAAGTTCCCCATCAGGTCCGCTCAGCGGACGAGATGCAGAACATGAGAAGGGGCGGGTCTATACATGTATTACCAAAGTGAGAGCAGTTCCCCATCAGGTCCGCCCCCTCGGTATGTCGGACCCGCCTACGTCATTGGCTTGAGCGGGGAACTTCCTTCACTATGTAAATTTAAATTACACAGTGAAGGAAGTTCCCCGCTCAAGCCAATGACGTAGGCGGGTCCGACATACCGAGGGGGCGGACCTGATGGGGAACTGCTCTCACTTTGGTAATACATGTATAGACCCGCCCCTTCTCATGTTCCGCATCTGGTCCGCTGAGCGGACCTGATGGGGAACTTTAGAAGGGGCGGGTCTATACATTTAAAATACTGAGAGGGAGTTCCCCATCAGGTCCGCTCAGGCACAACCAATGACGGACAGCGCTGGACATCGGGATCGCCGCGGGACACTGGATTTCACCGCTGGAATGTTTATTTATTTATTTTTTTAATAAAGGACTTTTTCAAGGTGTTTGTGTGTTTTTTTAAACATTTTTTTACGCTTTCTTCGTGAAATGGTAGGGGTACAATGTACCCCTTACCAATTCACATAGGGGGGGCCAGGATCTGGGGGTCCTCTTTGTTAAAGGGGTCTTCCAGATTCCGATAAGCCCCCCGCCCGCAGACCCCCACAACCACCGGGCAAGGGTTGTGGGGATGAGGCCCTTGTCCCCATCAACATGGGGACATCCTCCCCATGTTGAGGGCATGTGGCTTGGTACGGTTCAGGAGGGAGGGGGGGCCGCTCTCTCGTCCCCCCCTTTTCCCCTGCGGCCGGCCAGGTTGCGTGCTCGGATAAGGGGTCTGGTATGGATTTTTAGGGGGACTCCACGCCATTTTTTTTTAAATTTGGGGTGGAGTTCCCCTTAAAATCCATGCCAGATCTGAAGGGCCTGGAATGGATATTTGGGGGAACCCCACGTCAATTTTTTTTAAATTTGCGGCAGGGTTCCCCTTAATATCCATTCCAGACCTGAAGGGCCTGGTAATTGAATTCTGGGGAACCCCCACGCTTTTTTTTTTTTTTTTATCAATGACTTTTGTATGTATTGCCGGGAGCCGACAATTCATTAATAGCCGCGAGTCAGTTTTAAATGCATTTTTTTCTTTCAAAAATGACATTTTTTGCAGGGACAGTTCTAAGCACGGGAAACATGCGCCACTTTACATGCATATCATACACACCACCCAGGTACGAAATTTAAAGGAATATTTCACTTTTATTTTTTCATTTTAAGCATTATTAAAATCACTGCTCCCGAAAAAACGTCCGTTTTTAAAACTTCTTTTTGCATTGATACATGTCCCCTGGGGCAGGACCCGGGTCCCCAAACCCTTTTTAGGACAATAACTTGCATATAAGCCTTTATAATTAACACTTTAGATTTCTCCCATAGATTTTTCGAATTTGCCGCGAACACCCCTATTTGTTCGCTGTTCGGCGAACGGGCGAACAGGCAATGTTCGAGTCGAACATGAGTTCGACTCGAACTCGAAGCTCATCCCTATTGACTAGTAATAATGATTAATAAATATAATTATTACTAGTGTCATACAACATTATAATTCTACTATAGCTTGTAGGCGGAACATTCGACTGGAAATGTACGATTGCAGCGTCGTACAGTTTCGCTGCTCCGTCGAATCTTCTTTGAACATTCGACAGACACCAAAAGTCTTCAATGACAGATTTGAGCTTAATTAATTCAGGTTTTTAGACGAATGCAAATTCTAAGGAAAAACTAACTAAATAAAAACAAATTTCGGGAGTAACTAAATTAATTAATTTTTCGGCCGAAAACTAAATTCCGAAACAAAATATTTCAGTGTGCACATGTCTACTGTGTGTTGTATTGCTCTTGACCTGGAGTTCAGCATTGAAATTCATGTACTAATTTTGAAGACTATTTGAGTGGACATAGTTCTGGCTACTGTTCACCTTTTTTAGATAAATTACATAAAAATTAAAATAAAAAAAAAGTGACAGGTGACAAGCTAAGGTGTGAACGGTTCCATTGAATAAAATTAGATATGATCAGGTGTGAATGGGAACTTATATTTACTGTATATGTCTTTAAATAAAATGTATATATTTAAATAATTTAAATCATTTTTTAACATTTGTTTTTATTATATTTACCGTATATGTATTTTATGGCCATTTTTATATAAACATGCAATTATACATTTATATGCATGCATTTATATTATATTTATATGTCATATATATTTTATTGATAGATGGATTACATTTAAAAAAAAAGTGACAGATGACAAGCCCCACTGAATAAAAAACACACACACACACATATATATATATATATATATATATATATATATATGTAGCGGGGTATTGCCCTTCAATCCCGCAGAAACTACATTACCCAGTAGACATTGAGACACCCAGGGTGCATTGCCCCGCGCAGGGACTGCTGGGGTGGACTTTATAAGAGAGGGCGGAGCGGAAATCTTTCTCTTTGGACACCGCCCGCCCAGCAAGGGGAACTCCTGTTCGAGTTTGCTGTGACTTTAGGCCCGAAGCCTGGGCCTTTCTCCGAAGAGCCTTCCGCTCTCACCGAGGAACCTGAGGGACGTCTCTCCATTGTTAGTGCATCGTTGCCAGGAGGACCGAAGACTCGGATGTTGAGAGACCTGTGTACCTAGACACAGCAGCGGAAGAAACGGACACGGACTGGTCCGGTTGGGTGAGAGAGCACCTGCACAGAGACAGATACAGTCTCCCTGTTACCCTTGTGGATTACAGTGTATTCTTCAAAGTGCACCACCGTTTGCTAGTGAAGATTTCTCTGCAAGACTTTCACTTAGTTCAGTCAGGCCTGACTGGGTAGCGTAGACATTGCGGGGCGCCTTCTTGTCCACGAGGGAGAATAGCTGCAGTGGGGACAGTTAGGGTTGCATAGTACAGTATACTTGTCTGCTCATTTAAATACTGTTTATTGCAGGGCTCTGCACATGATATGTACACTGTTGTTCTTTTGCTTACCAACTAATTTGAGTAAACACATAAGGGTTAAGTATACTGGTGTTGGTGTCATTTACTCAGCAGAAGTGCCGGTTAAATATAGTTTTAACTTATTGCTGTGTGTTTTTGCCATAGGATTGTGTCACCGTGAGTTGCAGGCCGCACAATCCTATCATCCCCTACTAACTGTGCCAAGGGAGGGTAGAGCCGATTGCCAGGGGTTGACAGCGGTGCACTACAGGGCCCAAAATATACCAGCAGCCCTCTTAGCTGGGGGTATCGCTATATATATATATATATATATATATATATATATTATATGTTTATATACATGTATTTACAGTGTCTTGAAAAAGTATTCATACCTCTTGAAAGTTTCCACATTTTGTCATGTTACAACCAAAAACGTAAATGTATTTTAATGGGATTTTATGTGATAGACCAACACAAAGTGGCACATAATTGTGAAGTGAAAGGAAAATTATAAATGGTTTTCAATTTTTTTTTACATATAAATATCTGAAAAGTGTGGCGTGCATTTGTATTCAGTCCTCTTTACTCTGATACCCCTAACTAAAATATAGTGGAACCAATTGCCTTCAGAAGTCACCTAATTAGTAAATAGAGTCCACCTGTGTCTAATTTAATCTCAGTATAAATACAGCTGTTTTGTGAAGCCCTCAGAGGTTTGTTAGAGAACCTTAGTGAACAAACAGCATCATGAAGACAAAGGAACACACCAGACAGGTCAGGGATAAAGTTGTGGAGAAGTATAAAGCAGGGTTAGGTTATAAAAAAAATATCCCAAGCTTTGAACATCTCACGGAGCTCTGTTCAATCCATCATCTGAAAATGGAAAGAGTATGGCAAAATTGCAAACATACCAAGACATGGCTGTCCACCTAAACTGACAGTCCAGGCAAGGAGAGCATTAATCAGAGAAGCAGCCAAGAGGCCCATGGTAACTCTGGAGGAGCTGCAGAGATCCACAGCTCAGTTGGGAGAATCTGTCCACAGGACAACTATTAAGCCTCGTACACACGGACGATTTTCTCGTCGTTAGAAACACGTCGTTTTTTTCGACGAGATTCTTGTTAACCTTGACGATTTTCTCGTCAAGCTTTCCATGCGTACACACTGACATTTCCCAATTTCCTCGTTGTTCTCCGCGGTCACGTCCAGCACGTACGACGGCACTATAAAGGGGAAGATCGATTTCCCTGGCGCCACCCCTTGGGCTGCTTTTGCTGATCTCGTGTTACCGCGTGTGAAGTAAAAGTTTGGGAAGAGACGATTCGCGCTTTTCAGTCTTCGTGCTTTTCAGTTTGTTTTCTGAGGTTCAGTTTGTGCTTGTGGGATTGCATCTTATCGTTCAGGGCGTCTAGGCAGGTCGTATCTGTTTTACAGTGCGTTCTTGCCCGTTCGTTTCTGATTTTCAGTTTGTTATTCATAGGCCTTGCTGTTCTAAAGTGCGTTCTGTTCTGTACGTTCTGATCAGACGACCGTTTCCTAGCCATGTCGCCTGGACGTTCTCGTCGTCGAGTTCGTGCTGTGCGTGCGCTTGGTGTTGGTCTGCTTGTTTTGGACCAAGACCAGTCCATGAACGGTGTGAGGAGGAGTTCATGGACCAAGAATTGGTTGCTCCAGCGGGACCAATTCTGCCATATGCCTCTGCTGCGGGAGATCGTCGAGAATAATCCTGAGGACTACAGGAATTTTCTGTGGATGTCTGACCCCGTTTTTCAGGAACTGTTGGCTTTGGTGTCCCCCTATATTACCAGGCAGGACACCGTTATGCGGGAAGCCATCAGTGCTGAGCAGAGGCTCATCGCCACGTTACGTTACCTGGCGTCAGGAAGAAGTCTTCAGGACTTGAAGTTCACGACAGGCATCTTCCCCCAGGCTCTGGGCCTCATAATCCCAGACACCTGTTCTGCCATTGTACAAGTCCTGCAGGAGGACTATATTAGGGTAAGTTTTCTCCTTTAACATCACATTTTATGTATTTCATGTATGCTAATGTATTGTATTTCTTTCATCCTTCCCTAATTACCATGATTGTAATATGCTGAGAATGTCCCCTTTGTCCCCATGCATGTTGGAAGCTTTTAAATGCCCCTTTTTTCTCCTCCATGCATATTTCCCTTCACTAAGCTTTCCAGCAGGGGCGTCTGTTGCTCCAAATGTTTGGGGGTCCACCCCCAATTTTAGGAACAAAACGTCCTCCTTTTTAGCGACTGTGCCTATTAAACGCCACCAGTTGCCCCTTCCAATGCAGCCATTTTGTCCCCTCCAATGCAGCCAGTTTGCCCCCTCCAATGCAGCCATTTTGTCCCCTCCAATGCAGCCATTTTGTCCCCTCCAATGCAGCCGTTTTGTCCCCTCCAATGCAGCCATTTTGTCCCCTCCAATGCAGCCAGTTTTCCCCCTCCAATGCAGCCATTTTGTCCCCTCCAATGCAGACAGTTTGCCCCCTCCAATGCAGCCAGTTTTTCCCCTCCAATGCAGCCAGTTTGCCCCCTCCAATGCAGCCATTTTGTCCCCTCCAATTCAGCCAGTTTGCCCCCTCCAATGCAGCCAGTTTTCCCCCAGCCCTGCACTTACCTTCTTCTGGTCAGCGCCATCCTTCTTCTGTCCTTGATGTCTTTTCCTGCCCTCGATGTTGCATCAGCCAATCATGTAACCGTAAAACAGACTTGGCGAACATGATTGGCAGAGCAGCCTGTCAGTGTTTACCCAAGGAATGCCCCCCCCTGCGTCCCCAATTTTACTTTTATCAAGCCAATTACATCCCTCAGGCTGGATTTTGCAAGCCTATTTGCCCCCTGTTTCTGATATGCAATTTTCACCCCATAAATGCCGCAGTTCTTCATATGTCGGTCGCTTAACAGGGGGCCACCCACCTGAATATTGTGCGGCATTGACAATACATAGGTTACTGCAATGCATGAACCTATGTATTGTTCTGAGTGACGGGCACAGGATAGAGGGGGCAGTGCTCCAGCGCCCACTCTGGACGCACCGCCACTGCAATGCTATCCTGTGGCCAAACACATCTACCCCCCCCCCAAAATATTTTAAGAATGGACCATCAGAGGGGGTGATGAATATGAAACATGAGCCTTCCATTATACTTCTTAAAAACACCTTAAGTATTTTCTTATAATCTGCTTGTAATGTTCTATTTTTAAATTCAATTTTTTTTTCATCTTGTTTGATTCCCCAGCTTCCTTCCACGCCACAGGAATGGCAGACTGTGGCATCGGAGTTTGCCACGCGGTGGGACTTCCCCAACTGCGGTGGTGCCATAGACGGGAAGCACGTCCGCATCGTGCCGCCACCCCCGTTCTGGGTCCTACTACTTCAACTACAAGGGGTTTCATAGCATTGTGCTGATGGCGGTGGTGTCAGCACGGTATGAATTCCTCTATGTTGATGTAGGGAAGAATGGCCGGATGTCCGATGGGGGATCCTTCATCCAGACGGAGTTTGCCCTCTGTCTCCAGAGTGACGACCTTGCATTGCCACCGGATGCAGGGAATGTTGAAGGACTCCCCTTTGTTTTTTTGGCTGATGAAGCCTTCGGACTTGGACCGCACCTCATGAGGCCATTTCCACAGAGGACCCTGACCCCAGAGAAGAGGGTGTTCAACTACCAGCTGGCCAGGGCACGAAGAGTCGTTGAAAATGCCTTCGGGATAATGGCCAGCCGGTTCCGCCTTTTTATGACTCCCATTCACTTGGCAGACTACAAAATAAACTATGTCGTTTTGTGCTGCTGTGTGCTCCATAACTTTCTCAGCAGAAAATCAACTTCTTATATGGCCTCAGTATTGCCGGAGGCAGGACTTTCCTCTGGCAATCGGCTGCCGGGCCTCGAATCTGCCCGTCCTGGCTTGCCCTCCCAAAATGCCCGTGAGGTTCGTGAGAAGTATCTGGAATATTTCACGGGTAGGGGGGCAATTCCTATGCCAGGCCATGTGTAAAGATGCATGGAGAAAGAACTTAATAAAAATCTGATATAATCTTTTAACTTTTGTTTTTTCATGTCTCCTAGTTTGTCTTAGTGCATTTGTAGTGCCAAGTGTATTTTCCTTTAGTAACCCCACAAAAAAAAAAAAATAAGGTTAGAGCGTATTTGAAAAAGAAGCTACACGTTGTTTGTGTTCAAACATTTTACTCTGTGCACATTCACACACATGGTAATATTTTTTTTGGGGGGATTTTGGCTGGCCACAAATCGGCAATTTTTTTATTATGAAAATAGAAAACCATCAGTTGCATTGGAAAAAGTACAACATTGGATACCACTGAGCAATATGAGGCATTCACGTACACAAACTATGTCTCTATGTGCCCGTCCTAATATGGGGTTTTGCCACCCCTTGCCCAGCCAAAAATTGAATATGCACACATTTTGAAGTCATTTCCAATAGGGATTTGAGACTCCTGATCCCTATTGGCAACATGTACCATCTGCCATCGGGGGTGATCAATGGATGTGTTTTGTGTGTGCAACCCCTTCTTCAGTTCACCTACTTGAGATACGAGGAAGGGGTTGCACCCTCAAAAGCCGTACATGGATATCCCCTGATGGCAGATGGCACATGTTGACACACTGTGTGCATATTCAATTTTTGGCTGGTTTGATTGTCAAAAAGATAATAAAAAGGGGGAAGAACAATCATTAAAGAAAAATTGGGGTTTTGATGCCTTATTCAATTCTCCCCAAAACATCGAGAATGTTTTTAAATGTTTGATCCATCACATGAATTATTTGTTTAATTCTGTCCAGTTCTGTGCTACATTCCATCACTTGCTGTACGATTCGTAGGGCACTGTCAGCAGAGAAACGTGTACTATCCTTCACCACAACATTTACATCCCCTAAAAACAAAATACAAAAGGTATTATAACTCTGCAGGCCTACATCTCTTACCTGAAGCTGTGGTGACAGATACTGACCTATTGTGGTGACCAGTTCCACCACGTCATCCACCTCTCCTTCCTGCACTTCTCCTTCCTCCACCTCTTCAACTTCCTCAACACCCTCAGGTTGTGGGTCTTTTGGAGTTTGGGGTTGTTTCGAAGCTGTGGGGTTCCTGTGCTCCCTGGAGTGTTCTCCTCTCAGTCTTCTCTCCCCTATGAGAAGCAAACCAAAGGTCTAGTTATCACACAGAAATTCTCTATGAAAAATGAAAACAGGCTAAATTGCTTGAAAGTGGGGTACAAGTGTGTGTTTGTGCGGAATTTAAACATGAATGCATTATATATGTCCAAGAATCAGTTTAGTATTCACCTTTGGCTGTCAATTTTCAGACATGGAGGCAGCACAAAAATTCACTGATGCACCTGTGTGGGACACCCAAAAAGGCGGTTTTAGTGGCCCACACTATAGTGCTCAAAAGTGCAGATGTGGAAGCAGCTGCTGAGTGTCCTCTCCTTTACACTGATTAAAGTTTGCATTTCATTCTCTTTACAAACACATCATCTAGCCAACAATTTAAAGAAATCCGGCAGATGTCTAATTACATTTGAGGCTGAAAAATAACCCAAAAAAGAGGAGAGTGGCCGAACGATGTGTCTGTAACGAACGATTACTGTGCCAAACCAAGTTCAAACTATGACATTTTGGAAGGGAGTACAATAGGAAATAAACAAAAATGGAGCAACATGGAAGTTGAGAAATAAATTAATAGCATAAAAGTGAAAAATGTACTTACTTTTTGATAGCATTCTCTTAATGCTCCTTAACTGCTCCGGCTCCCTCAGTTTGAGGTCTGACCACCTCTTTCTGAGCTGCTCATTTGAGCGTTTCACCCCAAAATTCTTCTTCAGACTCTTCACGACTTTCTTCATGATTTTGGCCTTCCTTCTATTTGGTTTGCTATACGGCCCATGCTTTGCGTCATAATCCGACTTTAGCAATATGTCCACCATCTCCGCCATCTCCGCATAAGACATATTAGATGCCTTGAATCTCCTCCTTGATCGTGACGTTTCCTCGGTCTCCGGGCTTGTCTCCTCCTCGTTAGTTGCAGAATTATCAGACACCTGCTGTAAATCCGCCATATCTGTCTGCGCGCCGAAAGAGAAGGGGCGGGGAAAAGATGTTAGTTAGAACGTCATGGGCGGGCGACGTGTGCGGGCGACGTGTGCGGAGCGACGTGTGCGTAGTTTCACGCATGCGTGGTGTATATATAGCAAACACACATGTGACTATACTACGTTCGGTGTGCGGAGAGAGGAGTTCAAGTGACGGACGTGCGAACGAAGGTATGTGATTTTGTGACTTTGAACAATTGTTGGCCTATACTGTCTTGAGAATGTTGGAGGATATATATGGTGAATAAGATTTTAAGGAGGTTAGACTGTGTGCCTCACATTAGTTAATTTTTTTTTTTAACTTGCAGAGACAATATGAATGTCTTTATTAGCGACAAAGAATTCCTGGCGGAATTTATAGACCGGGTAAGGGAGCTGCCCGCTCTGTGGGAGACCAAAAACCCCATCCATAAAAAAAAGGGGCACGAAAAGCAGCGCTGGAGAGCCTGCTCCCATTTGTGCAGACCAAGGTGCCCACAGCCACAGCAAAACAGGTGGACACTAAAATTGGGAGCTTGAGAGGCACATACAGGACTGAACGCTCTAAGGTCCTGGCTTCTCAGAGGTCAGGAGCAGCAGCAGATAATGTTTATGTCCCGAATTTGTGGTACTACAGCAGGATGTCCTTTCTGGATGACCACATTGAGGCAAGGCCATCACTGTCCACTCTTCCCCCCAGACTTCCCTGCAGCCAACCTGAGCCTTCTCTGGAGCAAGAGGAGGCAGCCATCCTGGATGAACCTGATTTGGCCATCTGGAGCCAGGTATAGTATTTATAGAAAATGTATTGTGATAAACCTAATGTTTGACAAATATGTCAAGATGACAAACATAAACTATTTTGTGTTCCACACGTAAAATCAAGATCTCTAGACATTAGTCTGGCCTAAATTGGGTGCAAAATAGTCAATCTGATGTAGTTGTAAATTATTAAAAAAAAAATCAGATTTTACATTCTAATTGCTTCAAACATGAGCTGAAAGTTGGATGAAAACAATAAAACAAAAAATTAAACTATGTCCCTTTTTCATACAGAGGATAAAATCAGCCAGGAGGAGGGTCAGGAAACTGTCAGGCAGGAGGAGGCAGGGCCCAGTGGCAGCCAGGAGGTGTCAGGGCCCAGTGGCAGCCAGGAGGTGGCAGGGCCCAGTGGCAGGCAGAAGGTGGCAGGGGCCATTGGCAGGCAGTAGGTGGCCGGCCAAAGGAGAAGCACAACATCACAGGTGCCTCCCATCCGACTTCCCAAAAGAAGCAGGAGGGACAGGACCACCAGTGAGGCAGCAATGGCCCTTATTCGAGAGGCCCATGCCACCCTCAAGGAGCCCACATCCCCTGAAGAGGCCATTGCCGGCCTAGTGGAGGCAAAATTCAAGGTGATGAGCATGGAGCAATGCCTCCTATGCGAGCCCCTGCTCATCACCTTGCTGAACAAGGGGGTGATGGAGAAAATTATCCCCAATACCGCAATTTGTGAGGTGACACAACTCTCACAACCTCAACCTCCTCCTCCACCTCCACCTTGTTCTTCTGCCCCACCCCCTCCACCTCCACCTTGTTCTTCTGCGCCACCGCCTTCTCCTCCACCTCCTCCTCCACCTCCACCTTGTTCTTCTGCCCCACCCCCTTCTCCTCCACCTCCTCCTCCACCTTCTTCTTCTGCGCCACCCCCTTCTCCTCCACCTCCTCCTCCTCCTGACAGGAGTACCCCTCCAGTGGCCCAGCCTCCAGCCACACGAAGAAGGAAGGCTGCAGGGAAGGCTTCAGGGAAGGCTGCAGGGAAGGCTGCCAAGAAGACGAGGAAGTGATGGCCTTGCTTCATTGTGGTCGGATAGAAGGCAGCCTGTTGTAGTACCACACACTTGGGACATATATATCACCTGCTGCATCAGATTGTGCTCAGAACTGTTGGCCTTCTCAAGCTCCCAATTTTAGTGTCCACACAGGGTTGATGTGTGGTCTGGGGTCCCTGGGATGCACAAATGGCAGCAGGTTCTCCAGCGCTGCCTTTTCTTTATTTTGTTTCAAACATGAATAAATGTTATTTTTGTTTAAGTTCATACTTGACTATGTTTATTTTTACAATTTTTTAATTTAGCTTTGGAGTAAGCAGATACATTTGACAGCCAAAAAAAGGGACAGATAACAACCCCCAAAAAAATAATTAAAATATATTTTTGAAAATAGAGGGTGTAAAATTTACCAAAAATATATTAAAATATTCAATGGGAGATCACTATCAAAAGATTGGCAAATTATTATTAACATCTGTTTGATAAATATATAACAGTAAAATATTCAGAAGATCTTGCACAATATAATACACATATATCTTCTGAAGAGCAGCATGAAAAAGGTTAAAAAAAAGATAGTCATAACTCTGTGTGAATATCAGCAGCAAAAGAAGTTCATTTGTTTTGATTAATGTAACATTCTAAAGAAGATTTCAATGCACAAAATTTAAACGATGCAATAATTTAGAGCGTGACGAATGTGCTATCTCCATTACGAAGGCTTGATTTAGCAGAAGATGCGCTCCCGTCTCATACTTGCTTCGGAGCATGCGCGCTTTTGGAAGAGTCGTAAAAGCATACACACGAACCATTTTCTCGTTACAAAACAGGCCGACGAGAAACACGGCGAGGAAATCTGGAATCCTGACGAGAAAATAGAGAGCAGGTTCTCTATTTTCTCGTCGAGATTCACGGCAATTTTCTCATCGTAAAACCATACACACAAACGTTTTTCTCGAGAAAAAAGCTCTCGCGGCACTTTTCTTGCCGGTTTTGGACGAGAAACTCGGTCATGTGTACGAGGCTTTAGTCGTGCTCTCCACAAATCTGCCCTTTAACCACTTCCCTACCCACCCATAGTCAAATGACGTCCGCAGGAGGCATCTCCCATCCTGGGCGGGCATCATATGATATCCTCGGCTTCCCAGCCATCTAGGGGAGCCGAAGCGCGTGGCCGGTGGCCACAATGTCTGCTGGGCACCAGCGATTGCTCGTCATAGAGCAGGGATGTGGATCTGTGTGTGTAAACACACAGATCCACGTCCTGTCAGGGGAGAGGAGACAGATTGTTTGTTCCTTGTACAGAGGAACATCGATCGGTCACCTCCCCCAGTCAGTCCCATCCCCCTACAGTTAGAATCACTCCCTAGGTAACACATTTAACCCCTAGTGTTAACCCCTTCCCTGCCAGTGACATTTATACAGTAATCAGTGCATTTTTATAGCACTGATCACTGTAGAAATGTGAATGGTCCCAAAATAGTGTCAAAAGTGTCCGATATGTCCGCAGCAATGTCACAGTCATGATAAAAATAGCAGATCACCGCCATTACTAGTAAAAAAATGAATAATAATAAAAATGCCATAAATCTATCCCCTATTTTGTAAATGCTAGAACGTTTGCACATTTGCAACTTATTGTGATTTTTTTACAAAAAATATGTAGAAGAATACATATCGGCCTAAACTGAGGATTTTTTTTTTTTTTTTTTTATGGAATATTTATTGTATCAAAAAGTAAAACATTTTGTGTTTTTTTCACACTTGTCGCTCTTCTTTTGTTTATAGCGCAAAAAATAAAAACCGCAGAGGTGATCAAATACCACCAAAGTAGGTAAATTTGAGTACAGTGTTGAATGACCGTGCAATTGTCATTCAAAATGTTACAGCGCTGAAAACTGAAAATTGGCCTGGGCAGGAAGGGGGTGAAAATGCCCTGTATTGAAGTGGTTAAGGAAGAGTGGCAAGAAGAAGCCATTATTGAAAGAAAGACATAAAAAGTCCCGTTTGCAGTTTGCGAGAAGCCATGAGGGGGACACAGCAAACACGTGGAAGAAGGTGCTCTGGTCAGATGAGACCAAAATTTAACTTTTTGGCTTAAAAAAAAAACGCTATGTGTGGCGGAAAACTAACACTGCACATCACGCCGAACACAACGTGAAGCATGGTGGTGGCAGCACCATGTTGTAGGGAAGCTTTTTTTCAGCAGGGACAGGGAAGCTGGTCAGAGTTGATGGGAAGATGGATGGAGCCAAATACAGACCAATCTTAGAAGAAAATCTGTTATGCCGCGTACACACGAAAAACTGAAAACAGAAAACTGTCATTTTTTAGATTGGTCATGAAAACCGGTCGTGTGTATGCTCCATAGCAGTTTTCTCGACGAGTAAACTGCCCGCAAAAAAATGAGAACCTGCTCTATTTTTTCTTGTCGTTTTTCCCGTCGTTCTTTTTCTCGTCGCGAAAACCGCTCGTGTGTATGCTTTTCCGAAGGGAAAAAAAACGTGCATGCTCAGAATCAAGTGTAGCGCTACCCCCAGTTAAGAGAGCCGCTGATATTGATTTGGGCCCTGCAGTGCACCGCTGTCAACCCCCGGCAATCGGCTCTAACCTCCCGTGGCACAGCTGGTGATAGAGAGATAGGACCGCGTGATCGCAACTGTTGGTGACACAGTCCTATAACAAACATACACAGAATATACTTTAAAACTCCTATTAAAGTAAGCGGAACTGACACCAAATGTACTTTACCCAGATATTTTACTGAGGCTAATGGGCAAGTAATAAACAACAGTATAACAAGTTGCAGATCCCTGCAATAAACAGTAATAAAGATAAACAGAGTAATCAGAATAATAAAGTATTGCTATGCAACTCTAGCGCTGCCCTTTTACAGCTACTTCCCCTCATGGGTAGACTAACACCCAGCAATGTCTACCTATGCAGTCAGGCCTGACTGATCTAAATGGAAGTTCAGTGAAACAATATTCGCTAGCAATCTCTCGGTGGTGCACTTGAAGAACAACTTTGTAATCCCAACGAATAGTAAAGATAAAGGTATCTGTCTTTAAACAGCTCTCACCACCCGGGCAAGTCAAAGTCCGTTTCCTCCATCGATTCGTCTAGGAACAGGAATCCACCGACATCCAAGTCTTCAATCCTTCTGGTGTACTGCAGCAAGGAGGATTAGATGTCTCTAAGGCTCTGCTAGGCTGGCAGAGGGCTCTTTGGAAAGGAGCACACGGCCCGGGCTTCAGGCCTTGTGCACACAGCAGTTCAGCACAGACATCCTCTTGCTAGGAGAGGGGGATCCAAAGAGAGCGACCAAAACTCTGCCTCCCCTTTATAAAGTCTGCCCCAGCAGTCTCTGTTCTGGAGCAATGCACCCTGGGTGCTGCAAGATGTACTGGGAGATGTAGTCTCTTTCTCTCCTCTGCTTTCACTTCCAGTAATGTCTCTTTACTTCCTCCCGACTCACCTCTCACCTGGAACTTCTTGTCTCTCTGCATTAAAGGGGAACACCCCGCTACACACTCCCCCCACTTGAACTCTTTGGTCCCCAAAGATAAACTTCAACAAATACTGTTTACCATTTTGGACAATGTCGAGCATGATGTTGGCATAGGGAATTCCCACCAAAACTTTGGGATGGAACTCTCTTGCCCACAGGTCACACTACCATGAGTGGCCTGCCTAACTGTGCCAGAGAGTGAGCTGGGGTTGCCCTCCACCAAATGGACGGTGGAGGGATCAGGTTGTTCAACACTTCTCCTAGCCGTTACAACAGAGTCCTCTGAGCTCGTCCCCATTTGGGGGTAAGTTAGTTTCTTGGGAGGCCTGATGACTCTGCGAGCCCTCTGCTCTCTTGGTGCTTCTGACTCCAGCACCACAGGCTCTTCTTCAGGAGTAAGTTCAGGTAACATTGCTGGTTCTGGAACCTCTGATTCAGAAGTCGACTGACGTATGGAATCTCTAGAGTCCTCCTCTGCGCAAGTGTCAGGAACATCTTCCCAGTAATCAGCTGAGGGACTGAAGGGTATGAATTCAGTAGCCTCCGGATTCAGCGTTGCATCTGGGGTATCCCCTCCATTTGGGAGATCTATGGCGGACGTTCCCAGAGTCGAGGGAGGCCACAGCCAGTCCAGTTCTCCACCTTCTTCTGTACTCAATTGGGAGGCCTCCCCATCTTTGGCTCGAGAGGTCTGGGACCGAGTGTTCGGCCTAGGAATATCCAGGATAGAGGCCGGTTCAGGGGAGTCTCTCACGGGAGGTATTCTGACTGCCTCAGCAAGTGGGAGCAGGTGGTTCCGATGCCACGTCTTCAGTGGACCCACCTTTCCTTCTGGCTTTAGTTTGTAGACAGGCAAACCGGGCAACTTCCTACAGACAACATAGGGCTCAGATCTCCACCTGTCGGCAAGCTTGTGTTTTCCAGGGACCCCCAGATTGCGTAGCAGTACTCGGTCCCCGGGCTGCAGATCTTGCACTCGAACCTTCAGATCAAAATTTCTCTTGTTGCGGGCCCCCCTTTGATCCGAAGCCGCCTGGGCTTGTTCATAGGCCACCTGCAAGCTACGTCTAAGTCTGTCCATGTATCCCTTGTGGGATGTAGCTGAGGTATTGTCTATAGAAGTGCCAAAGGCCAGGTCCACAGGTAGCCTTGCTTCTCTCCCAAACATAAGTCGATAAGGGGAGTAGCCAGTGGCGTCACTTGTGGTACAGTTATAGGCATGTACTAGGGCTGATATGTGCTGACTCCAGTGTTGCTTCTTCTCTGTTTCTAAGGTTCCCAACATGTTGAGCAGGGTCCGGTTAAATCTCTCCGGCTGAGCATCTCCTTGTGGGTGGTAAGGCGTGGTTCTGGTCTTCTTTATTCCTAATGAATCCAAAAGTCTTCGGATCAACCGACTCTCAAAGTCCCTTCCTTGATCTGAGTGGAGTCTCTGTGGTAGTCCGTAATGGACAAAATACTTCTCCATAAGTATCTTGGCCACGGTGGATGCCTTCTGGTCTTTGGTTGGGAAAGCTTGAGCATAGCGGGTGA
The DNA here is from genome assembly GCA_029206835.1 of Rana muscosa. NCBI lineage: Eukaryota > Metazoa > Chordata > Amphibia > Anura > Ranidae > Rana > Rana muscosa. The sequence continues at coordinate 186,895,827 of JARGYO010005626.1, read as the reverse complement.
AATGGTCGGTTATTACCAGAACATTCCCCAATCCACTCAGGTCGGGTTCGAGGCAGAGAAAGTCAATGCATACCAGATCCATTGGGCCTTGACTCTGTAAGTGGCCCATTGGGGCAGCTTGATGGGGTAGGGTCTTTCTCTGAATGCATCGTGCACAGGAATGGCAATACTCCTCTACTTCTGCCCTCATGCAGGGCCAATAGAACCGATTTCTGACAAGCTGGAAGGTCCTTTCTGCCCCTAGGTGACCATGATGGTCATGCAGGGCAATTAGTACAGTCTCTCGGTGCTTCTCTGGAAGAAATAACTGCCACTTATCTTCTGAGTCATCAGAGGGGCCCCTTCGGTAGACCATTACCTGATGTACCTGTAGCCTGTCCAATTCCTTCCTCAACAGGCGAGCCTCCTTTGAGGGGTGATGTAGGAATTTGTTGGGATCCTGATTCTCCAGGGCTTCGAGGACCAATCTCCCCATGGGGTCTTCCAATTGGTCACACCTCAACTCCTTCTTGGACAGTCTCGGTAGGTTGTCTTCCTCCAGTTGAGTTACCCCACAATAGTGTTTGGGGACTCCTACCATGGTAACCCCTATTTCTTCTGCTCTGGAGCCTCCTCTGGCTTGGAATTCAGCCCCTTGACAAAGGGCCCGCACCCCGTCCGGTGCCACTTGGGTCCAATCTTCCCAGTCATTTGTCGTGGCATGAGACCTCCGGGACAGGGCATCTGCATCCCTATTTCCGGCTCCTGGTCTGTACTTCAGACTGAAGTTGAATCCAGACAATGCGGCCAACCACCTGTGTCCGGTGGCATCTAGTTTCGCGGTGGTGAAGAGGTAGGTCAGGGGGTTGTTGTCTGCCTTCACAGTAAACTCTGCCCCATACAAGTAGTCTTTTAGCTTGTCTACTACCGCCCATTTGAGGGCCAGGAATTCCAGCTTATGAGTGGGGTAATTCTTTTCTGAGGGGGTCAGGCTCCTGCTCACTAGGGATGAGCTTCGTGTTCGAGTCGAACATACGTTCGACTCGAACATTGGCTGTTCGATCGTTCGACGAAGATCGAACGATTTGGGCCGTTCGCGCCAAATTCGAGTGACGCGAACGGCCCACAATGCACTACGCCATCGCAGTGTCATCCAGGCGCTGTGATTGGCCAAGCATGCACTGTGACCCCGCATGCTTGGCCAATCACAGCGCCGGCAGCGAGGAGAGCAATGATTGGCCACAGGCAGGATGCCTGTGGCCAATTATTGCTGAGGGTGTTTAGTACACGCCCCACACTATAAAAGGCCGCCAGCACGGCGGCCTAGTGTAGTGTGTTCCGGAGCAGGGATAGAGTAGCATAGGCAGGGACAGTGACTGTTATTTCTTTCTTGCTTAACCTGGATTCCTTTAGTTTAGGGAAAGAGAAGGATAGGTAGGGAGAGTGTCAGTGTGTTTTGTGCTTCTGCTATAGTGTGCTTAAAAAAAACATTTATTCTAGGGACAGAAAACTCTAGGTAGGGACAGTGTCAGTTTCTTTCACTCTGCAAGTCCTTGTTTCCAGGGACCTGTAAGGACAGTGAGTTAATTGTCCTTGTGCTATATTGTGCTTAAAAAAAACATTTATTCTAGGGACAGAAAACTCTAGGTAGGGACAGTGTCAGTTTCTTTCACTCTGCAAGTCCTTGTTTCCAGGGACCTGTAAGGACAGTGAGTTAATTGTCCTTGTGCTATATTGTGATTAAAAAAAACATTTATTCTAGGGACAGAAAACTCTAGGTAGGGACAGTGTCAGTTTCTTTCACTCTGCAAGTCCTTGTTTCCAGGGACCTGTAAGGACAGTGAGTTAATTTTCCTTGTGCTATATTGTGATTAAAAAAAACATTTTTTCTAGGGACAGAAAACTGTAGGTAGGGAGAGTGTTTTTTTTCTTTCACTCTGCAAGTCCTTGTTTCCAGGGACCTGTAAGGACAGTGAGTTAATTGTCCTTGTGCTATATTGTGCTTAAAAAAAACATTTATTCTAGGGACAGAAAACTCTAGGTAGGGACAGTGTCAGTTTCTTTCACTCTGCAAGTCCTTGTTTCCAGGGACCTGTAAGGACAGTGAGTTAATTGTCCTTGTGCTATATTGTGATTAAAAAAAACATTTATTCTAGGGACAGAAAACTCTAGGTAGGGACAGTGTCAGTTTCTTTCACTCTGCAAGTCCTTGTTTCCAGGGACCTGTAAGGACAGTGAGTTAATTTTCCTTGTGCTATATTGTGATTAAAAAAAACATTTTTTCTAGGGACAGAAAACTGTAGGTAGGGAGAGTGTTTTTTTTCTTTCACTCTGCAAGTCCTTGTTTCCAGGGACCTGTAAGGACAGTGAGTTAATTGTCCTTGTGCTATATTGTGCTTAAAAAAAACATTTATTCTAGGGACAGAAAACTCTAGGTAGGGACAGTGTCAGTTTCTTTCACTCTGCAAGTCCTTGTTTCCAGGGACCTGTAAGGACAGTGAGTTAATTTTCCTTGTGCTATATTGTGATTAAAAAAAACATTTATTCTAGGGACAGAAAACTCTAGGTAGGGACAGTGTCAGTTTCTTTCACTCTGCAAGTCCTTGTTTCCAGGGACCTGTAAGGACAGTGAGTTAATTTTCCTTGTGCTATATTGTGATTAAAAAAAACATTTTTTCTAGGGACAGAAAACTGTAGGTAGGGAGAGTGTTTTTTTTCTTTCACTCTGCAAGTCCTTGTTTCCAGGGACCTGTAAGGACAGTGAGTTAATTTTACTTGTGCTATATTGTGCTTAAAAAAAACATTTTTTCTAGGGACAGAAAACTGTAGGTAGGGAGAGTGTTTTTTTTCTTTCACTCTGCAAGTCCTTGTTTCCAGGGACCTGTAAGGACAGTGAGTTAATTGTCCTTGTGCTATATTGTGCTTAAAAAAAACATTTATTCTAGGGACAGAAAACTCTAGGTAGGGACAGTGTCAGTTTCTTTCACTCTGCAAGTCCTTGTTTCCAGGGACCTGTAAGGACAGTGAGTTAATTGTCCTTGTGCTATATTGTGCTTAAAAAAAACATTTATTCTAGGGACAGAAAACTCTAGGTAGGGACAGTGTCAGTTTCTTTCACTCTGCAAGTCCTTGTTTCCAGGGACCTGTAAGGACAGTGAGTTAATTGTCCTTGTGCTATATTGTGATTAAAAAAAACATTTATTCTAGGGACAGAAAACTCTAGGTAGGGACAGTGTCAGTTTCTTTCACTCTGCAAGTCCTTGTTTCCAGGGACCTGTAAGGACAGTGAGTTAATTTTCCTTGTGCTATATTGTGATTAAAAAAAACATTTTTTCTAGGGACAGAAAACTGTAGGTAGGGAGAGTGTTTTTTTTCTTTCACTCTGCAAGTCCTTGTTTCCAGGGACCTGTAAGGACAGTGAGTTAATTTTACTTGTGCTATATTGTGCTTAAAAAAAACATTTTTTCTAGGGACAGAAAACTGTAGGTAGGGAGAGTGTTTTTTTTCTTTCACTCTGCAAGTCCTTGTTTCCAGGGACCTGTAAGGACAGTGAGTTAATTGTCCTTGTGCTATATTGTGCTTAAAAAAAACATTTATTCTAGGGACAGAAAACTCTAGGTAGGGACAGTGTCAGTTTCTTTCACTCTGCAAGTCCTTGTTTCCAGGGACCTGTAAGGACAGTGAGTTAATTGTCCTTGTGCTATATTGTGATTAAACAAAAACATTTATTCTAGGGACAGAAAACTCTAGGTAGGGACAGTGTCAGTTTCTTTCACTCTGCAAGTCCTTGTTTCCAGGGACCTGTAAGGACAGTGAGTTAATTTTCCTTGTGCTATATTGTGATTAAAAAAAACATTTTTTCTAGGGACAGAAAACTGTAGGTAGGGAGAGTGTTTTTTTTCTTTCACTCTGCAAGTCCTTGTTTCCAGGGACCTGTAAGGACAGTGAGTTAATTTTACTTGTGCTATATTGTGCTTAAAAAAAACATTTTTTCTAGGGACAGAAAACTGTAGGTAGGGAGAGTGTTTTTTTTTCTTTCACTCTGCAAGTCCTTGTTTCCAGGGACCTGTAAGGACAGTGAGTTAATTGTCCTTGTGCTATATTGTGCTTAAAAAAAACATTTATTCTAGGGACAGAAAACTCTAGGTAGGGACAGTGTCAGTTTCTTTCACTCTGCAAGTCCTTGTTTCCAGGGACCTGTAAGGACAGTGAGTTAATTTTCCTTGTGCTATATTGTGATTAAAAAAAACATTTTTTCTAGGGACAGAAAACTGTAGGTAGGGAGAGTGTTTTTTTTCTTTCACTCTGCAAGTCCTTGTTTCCAGGGACCTGTAAGGACAGTGAGTTAATTTTCCTTGTGCTATATTGTGATTAAAAAAAACATTTTTTCTAGGGACAGAAAACTGTAGGTAGGGAGAGTGTTTTTTTTCTTTCACTCTGCAAGTCCTTGTTTCCAGGGACCTGTAAGGACAGTGAGTTAATTTTACTTGTGCTATATTGTGCTTAAAAAAAACATTTTTTCTAGGGACAGAAAACTGTAGGTAGGGAGAGTGTTTTTTTTCTTTCACTCTGCAAGTCCTTGTTTCCAGGGACCTGTAAGGACAGTGAGTTAATTGTCCTTGTGCTATATTGTGCTTAAAAAAAACATTTATTCTAGGGACAGAAAACTCTAGGTAGGGACAGTGTCAGTTTCTTTCACTCTGCAAGTCCTTGTTTCCAGGGACCTGTAAGGACAGTGAGTTAATTGTCCTTGTGCTATATTGTGATTAAAAAAAACATTTATTCTAGGGACAGAAAACTCTAGGTAGGGACAGTGTCAGTTTCTTTCACTCTGCAAGTCCTTGTTTCCAGGGACCTGTAAGGACAGTGAGTTAATTTTCCTTGTGCTATATTGTGATTAAAAAAAACATTTTTTCTAGGGACAGAAAACTGTAGGTAGGGAGAGTGTTTTTTTTCTTTCACTCTGCAAGTCCTTGTTTCCAGGGACCTGTAAGGACAGTGAGTTAATTTTACTTGTGCTATATTGTGCTTAAAAAAAACATTTTTTCTAGGGACAGAAAACTGTAGGTAGGGAGAGTGTTTTTTTTCTTTCACTCTGCAAGTCCTTGTTTCCAGGGACCTGTAAGGACAGTGAGTTAATTGTCCTTGTGCTATATTGTGCTTAAAAAAAACATTTATTCTAGGGACAGAAAACTCTAGGTAGGGACAGTGTCAGTTTCTTTCACTCTGCAAGTCCTTGTTTCCAGGGACCTGTAAGGACAGTGAGTTAATTTTCCTTGTGCTATATTGTGATTAAAAAAAACATTTTTTCTAGGGACAGAAAACTGTAGGTAGGGAGAGTGTTTTTTTTCTTTCACTCTGCAAGTCCTTGTTTCCAGGGACCTGTAAGGACAGTGAGTTAATTTTCCTTGTGCTATATTGTGATTAAAAAAAACATTTTTTCTAGGGACAGAAAACTGTAGGTAGGGAGAGTGTTTTTTTTCTTTCACTCTGCAAGTCCTTGTTTCCAGGGACCTGTAAGGACAGTGAGTTAATTGTCCTTGTGCTATATTGTGCTTAAAAAAAACATTTTTTCTAGGGACAGAAAACTGTAGGTAGGGAGAGTGTTTTTTTTTTTTCACTCTGCAAGTCCTTGTTTCCAGGGACCTGTAAGGACAGTGAGTTAATTGTCCTTGTGCTATATTGTGCTTAAAAAAAACATTTATTCTAGGGACAGAAAACTCTAGGTAGGGACAGTGTCAGTTTCTTTCACTCTGCAAGTCCTTGTTTCCAGGGACCTGGAGAGACATTGAGTGAATTGTCCTTGTGCTATATTGTGATTAAAAAAAACATTTATTCTAGGGACAGAAAACTCTAGGTAGGGACAGTGTCAGTTTCTTTCACTGTGAAAGTCCTTGTTTCAAGGGACAGAGAAGGACACCTCAAGGTAGCCCTTATTGCTTTTCTCCCATCTCCCTGCAGGCCATCTATTAGAATGTCTGGAAGGCAAACAAGGAGAGGCAGACAGTCAGGAGGCAATAAAAGAGGGCAAGCAGGCTCTGTGTCTGGGGGCAACAGTGCTGGTCGTGGACGCGGTGCATTGTCATCAGCACATGGCCATGGGACACGCTTGTCCTTCTTTTCGGCAGCTGGACATGTTGAGCCACATCATGCCGAAGACTTGGTAGAGTGGATGACCAAGCCCTCCTCCTCCTCCTCATCCTCTCTCACCCAGGCTCAGGGTACTGGAAAAGCAGCTGCCAAAGCGTCGTCTTCCCTGGTATCAATGTCAGACAAATCATCAGTCACTCCTTCCCTAGACCCACCATGTCCTCCTCCTGAGGAGTCCCCCGAACTGTTTCAGCACAGTGTTGGGTACATGCTCCAGGAGGATGCCCAGCGTTTCGAAGGGTCTGATGATGAAACCCAGCTAGAGGAAGGCAGTAGCGTGAGAGCAGACAGAGGGGATGCTCAAGAAGGACACCAATCTGGCAGTCATGTTCCAGCAGCTGCAGCATACTGCCAGATTGGCTCCAGTGATGAGGAGGGAGGGGATGATGAGGTCAATGACTCCACGTGGGTGCCTAATAGGAGAGAGGAGGAGGAGGAGGATGAGGAGGAGGCACATCTCCAACGAGGCAGGATGCCCTTTGGTGGCCAGCGTAAGGGCAGTACACCGACGGAATCACACCGCAGAGCTCCGCCTGTGCAGGGCGCTGCCTCTGCCCGTCATTCAAAAAGTTCTTTGGTGTGGGCCTTTTTTGAGGCTAGTGCATCAGATCGCACAGCTGCTGTTTGCAACATATGTCTCAAGCGTATATCGCGTGGCCAAAACATCAGCCGCTTGGGTACCACATGCCTGACCAGACATATGTTGACCTGCCATGCAGCTCGTTGGCAAGCCTACCTCAAAGACCCACACCAAAGAACAAAGCGGACCTCTCCTTGCACCGCATCAGCTGGGATCTCCAACCCCACTATAACTTCAGTCCTCTCTGAAACATGCACTGAGAGGAATGAAGGTGTAGAATTAGGTGTGTCACAGCCAAGTACTTGCGCCCACTCTGCTAGCAGTACACCGACGTCCGATTCTAGCAGGCAAATTTCCCTGCCCCAGCTGCTGGACCGTCGAAAGAAGTTCACTCCCAGCCATCCACATGCCCAGCGGTTGAATGCTAGCTTGGCTAAATTGCTAGCGCTTCAACTGCTGCCTTTTCAGTTGGTAGACTCGGCCCCCTTCCGTGAGTTTGTGCAATGTGCGGTTCCTCAGTGGCAGGTTCCCAAACGCCACTTTTTCTCACGGAAGGCTATTCCGGCTCTCTACCGGCATGTGGAAGGCAATGTCTTGGCCTCGCTGGACAGGGCGGTCAGCGGTAAGGTGCATATTACCGCTGACTCATGGTCCAGCAGGCATGGACAGGGACGTTACCTTTCTTTCACGGCCCATTGGGTCACTCTTTTGGCAGCTGGGAAGGATTCAGGACAAGGTGCAGTAGTGTTGGAGGTTGTCCCACCGCCACGCCTCCAAAATGCTACTACTGGTTGTGACACACCTCTCTCCTCCACCCCCTCCTCTTCTTCTTCCTCCATGGCCTCTTCCTGTGGTTTGTCCTATGAACCAGCGGTGCTCCGTAGCCGTTCACGGGGCTACGCAAGTACGCAGGCAAAAAGATGCCATGCCGTGCTTGCGCTGGTGTGTTTGGGGGACAGAAGCCACACTGGGGCAGAGGTCCTGTCTGCTCTGCAGGGCCAGGCCGAGAGGTGGTTGACGCCACGCCAGCTTAAGCCAGGAATGGTGGTTTGCGACAATGGCACCAACCTCCTCTCCGCCCTCCGACAGGGACAACTGACCCATGTGCCCTGTGTGGCTCACGTCCTTAACCTGGTGGTGCAGCGCTTCTTGGGCAGGTACCCGGGCTTACAGGATGTCCTGAGGCAGGCCAGGAAAGTCTGTGTGCATTTCCGCAGATCTTATAATGCCAGTGCTCGCCTGGCTGAGCTGCAAAAGGAGTTGAACCTGCCCAAGAACCGCCTTATATGTGACATGCCCACCAGGTGGAACTCAACGTTGGCCATGCTGCAGCGGCTGCACACGCAGCAGAGGGCCATCAATGAGTACCTGTGCGACTACGGCACCAGGACAGGGTCAGGGGAGCTTGGTTTTTTTTCTCCACGCCAGTGGGGCATGATCAGGGATGCATGCACTGTCCTGGCACCATTTGAGGAGGCCACGAGGATGGTGAGCAGTGACAGTGCATGCATCAGTGACACTGTACCTCTTGTCCACCTGTTGGAGCACACGCTGCGTGGAATAATGGACAGGGCACTTGAGGCAGAACAGAGGCAGGAAGAGGAGGACTTCCTTGCCTCTCAAGGCCCCCTTTACCCAGACAGTGTTCCTTCTGTCCCACCCATCGCACAGGAAGAGGAGGAGGAGGAGGAGGAGGAGGAGGAGGATTGTGTCAGCATGGAGGTGGAGGCTGGCACTCAGCATCATCAGCAGCAGTCTTTTAGGGATGATTTACAGTCCCAAGAAACCAGTGGACTTGTACGTGGCTGGGAGGAGGTGGCTGCGGATCATGTCGTCCTTAGTGACCCAGAGGACTCCGGAGCGAATGCCTCAGCAAACCTACGCTGCATGGCCTCCCTGATCCTGCAAAGTCTGCGGAAGGATCCTCGTATTCTTCGGATCAAGGAGAGGGACCATTACTGGCTGGCCACTCTCCTTGATCCACGGTACAAGGGTAAGGTTGCGGACCTTATGTTACCGTCGCAGAGGGAGCAGAGGATGAGACAACTCCGGGAGGCCTTGCAGAAAGGTCTGTGCAACGCGTTCCCAGAGACTGGGAGGTTGCAAACTCCTGGTCCTGGACAACGAGTTGCTGAGGCTTCGGCCAGTCAAAGAAGGAGCGGTGGGGAAGGTGGCCGTCTGACCGATGCGTTCAGACAATTCTTTAGTCCGCAGCCCCAAAGTATGATCGGTTCCAGCAACCATCGCCAGCGTCTGATAAACATGGTGCAGGAATATCTAGGGGCAAGGTCAGACTTGGACACCTTCCCCACCGAAAATCCTCTGGCTTACTGGGTCTTGAGGATGGATCACTGGCCAGAGCTTGCACAGTATGCAATTGAGCTACTGGCCTGTCCTGCATCCAGCGTTCTTTCGGAACGCACATTCAGTGCTGCTGGAGGATTTGTCACGGATCACAGGGTGCGCCTGTCCACCGACTCGGTTGATCGACTGACTTTCATCAAGATGAACCAGTCTTGGATCACCACCAGCTACCACACACCTGATGCTGATATAACAGACTAATTGATTTTAAAATGTCACATCCCTTCAAGACTGATGCTGATGCTGAGTGCCTGTGCTGTTATGTTGACTGGCTATCCTCCTCCTCCGAGTCCTCAATGATACGATTGATGATGATAGCTTGGAAGATCATTTTTGTTTATGGGTGCCGCCACCAGTGCCTAACGCCCAATTTTTCAGCCCCTGTTTAACAGGGGCGTGTAATTACAATTTTTGAAGCAATACTTTGCAACAGGGCTCATTGCTGTGCTCCAAGTACAGTATCTGTGAGGAGTTGCAGTGTTGTGCCACCAGTGCCTAAGGCCCAATTTTTCAGCCCCTGTTTAACAGGGGCGTGTCATTACAATTTTTGAAGCAATACTTTGCAACAGGGCTCATTGCTGTGCTCCAAGTACAGTATCTGTGAAGGGTTGCAGTGTTGTGCCACCAGTGCCTAAGGCCCAATTTTTCAGCCCCTGTTCAACAGGGGCATGTAATTACAATTCTTGATCTAATAATTCACAGCAGGGCCCATTGCTGCACCCACCAAGAGTAACTGTCAGGGCTTACAGTGTTGTGGCACCAGCACCACCATCAAAGGCCCAATTTTTACTACCACTGTTCAACAATTATATGTAATTAAAATTCCTGATATAATAGTTGACAGCAGGGCGTTCCAGCACCAACCAAGAGTAACTGTGAGTGCTTACAGTGTTGTGCCAACACCAACAACTAAGGGGCCTATTTCTGCAGAGTATATACGGCAGGTCCCTACTTTCAAACATCCAACTTACAAACGACTCCTACTTGCAAACGCAAGAAGACAACAGGAAGTGAGAGGAAATCTACCACTAGGAAGGAAAATTCTCTCCTGTAAGAATAAATATGGGAGAAAGGTGTCTCCTCTGTACTGATGCTTTATCAGCAATCCTTGTTTCAAGAAAAACACCACATTTCAAAAACAGTTGTCATTAGGACGGAAAGTGAGGTGAAATGTTCTGAACAGGGGCACAGACAGCAAAACAAATGTTACAGGGGTGATAACCCTTACCTATGTTTTCCAAAAAGTTTAAAAATAGATTTTTGGTCTGGAGCTACACTTCAACAATGTACCTGTTCAAAATTACAAACAGATTCTACATAAGAACAAACCTACAGTCCCTGTCTTGTATGCACCGCCTGTATACGGCTGTTCAGAGTATATAGGGCCTTTTTTATTTTATGTGCGGGGTTCCCCTTAATATCCATACAAGACCCAAAGGGGCTGGTAATGGGCTGGGGTAGGGGGGGGGTCATGGGGTAGCTATGCCATTTTTCTTAAAGATTTTCATCCATATTACCGGGACCAGACATTACATTAAAGCCGCAAGCAGTTTTAAATGGCTTTTTTTTCCTTTAGAAGTGTCATTTTGTGCAGGGACAGTTCTAAACACGGGAAACACGTGGCACTTCACAGGCATACTTTAGACACCCCCCAGGTACGATATTTAAAGGAATATTTGACTTTTTTTTTTTCACTTTATGCATCATTAAAATGACTGCTCCCGGAAAACGACCGTTTTTAAAACTTATTTTTGCATTGATACATGTCCCCTGGTGCAGAACCCGGGTTCCCAAACCCTTTTTAGGACAATAACATGCATAATAGTTGTTATAATTAGCACTTTAGAATTCGAACGTTCGCATCCATTGTATTTAATAGGGTTCTAATGTTCGTACGAACTTTCGGTCCGTTCGCGGGTTCTGGTGCGAACCGAACCCGGGGGTGTTCGGCTCATCACTACTGCTCACATAGGCCACTGGTCGCAGTTGTCCTTCATGTTCTTGGTAGAGTACACCACCTAGACCCTCATGGCTGGCATCCACATGTAATTCATAAGGTCTGGTAGGGTCGGCGTAGGCCAGGACTGGGGCAGTGGTTAAGCTCCTCTTCAGGGCCTGGAAGGCCTCTTCACACCTTGGGTTCCACTGATCTTGAACTGACTCACCAGGCCTCCTGGGCCCTGAGTCATCCTCTTCCCCTTCTGCCTTTAGCAATTCATTCAACGGGCGGGCAATCCGAGCAAACCCCTCCACAAACCTCCTATAATAGGAGCAGAACCCCAGGAAGGATCTGAGCTCTGTTACTGTGGTGGGTCGTGGCCAGGAAGTGACTGCTTCCAACTTCTCAGGATCTGTGGCCACCCCTTCTTCAGACACTATGTGCCCCAGATAGTTCACAGAAGACTGGTAGAACCGACACTTCTCGGGGGAAAGCTTAAGTCCCTCTTCGCTGAGTCTTCTCAATACTTTCTCCAACCTGGCTTCATGTTCTTCCAAGGTTCTTCCAAAGACAATGACATCGTCCAAGTACACAAGGACTTCTATAAGATTCATGTCTCCAACAGTCTTCTCCATAAGGCGTTGAAAGGTAGCAGGAGCTCCAGACAGACCCTGAGGCATCCTATTGAATTCGAAGAATCCCACCGGGGTTATGAAGGCTGTCTTCTCCCTGTCTTCTGGGTGCATAGGGATTTGATAGTACCCACTCTTGAGGTCCATCACACTGAACCATTTGGCTCCAGACAAACTTTGTAGGGCATCTTCTATCCTTGGCGTGGTGTATTGGTCAGGGATGGTTCTCCTGTTGAGAGTCCTGTAATCGATACAAAGCCTCAACGACCCATTCTTCTTTCTGACCACCACGATTGGGGAGGCATAGGGACTTCTAGACTCCCGGATCACACCAGTCTTCTTTAGTTCTACAAGTTGTTCCCTCAGATCCTCCAGATCTGCCAGGGGGACCCGCCTGACCCTCTCTCGGAAGGGCTTATCTTCTTGGAGGTGGATCCGATGGGTGGCACTTCTTGCACACCCCACATCAAATTCATCTTCGGAAAAGATCTTCTCCCACCTGGTCAGCTGGGCCTTGGCTCTTTCTTTCCAAGCCCTGGGTAGGTTCGGGTTTTCCACGGACAGTTTCTCCCAAACATCTCCTCCGTCACCCGTCCCCTTGACTTCGGACCAAGTGACCGGGGCAGCAGGGCTCACCTGACCAAGCAACACTCTGGCAGGGATCTCCATGGGTCCTCCCGTAGTGTTCCTAACACTCACCGGAACTCTGCCATGGGCCTTCTTCAGGGCCTTGAACGGAATCACTTCTGGTATCACTTCCAGGCCTGAGGACTCTTCCCTTGGGTCTGATTCCAGCATGACAAAGGGGCCAGGTTGTTCCCACGAAAGCTTCACAGTGGCCCTAAGACAGGTTACTTCTCCGGGCTGTAGCACTACTCCTTCTCTGCCAAGTCTCCACACCTTCCCTATCCCCTCTCCCGGGGTCTTCTGCTCTAAGACCAGTCGTTGGTAGGCCGTCTTTAGCATGGGATGGATTTTGGTGGCTGAATGGTTTCTCTCTTTCACTAGAGGGGTCAGGAGTCTCCTGACTAGATCCGTGTTTGTCCCAATGATCAGGGAAATCTTGCTGGCTCCAGGCGGCCGGGGACACACAACTGCCAGGGTGTCAAACACTTCAGCCTTCCCAGCCACGGATGGGTCGAAAGTCATCTTTATGGGCAGGTACCCATCATAAGGGAAACTCTGGGTTCCAAGTCCCCATATCTCCAGCTCTTCTATCTTCTGGATAGGCAGATGACTCAAGTGCCTATCATAGAAGTCCCGGTATAGTAAAGTCACCTGTGCTCCGGTGTCCAAAAGAGCTTTAGTATAGACTCCTTCCACTTGAATGGGCACAGTAGGAGACGGGCCCTCCAGTTCCTTTGGGTATGGCCGGACTGGGGTCACCTCTTTTTTTTGGCTTTCGACCCTTGCCCTGCTCCTTTAGGACTTTAATTTTTCCTGAGCCTGGCATGCATTGACTTTCTCCCTCTCAATGGGGGCACAAACCCGCTGAGGGATGTTATTGTTCCTTTTAGGTGGATGTTCCTTCTTTGGGGTGCTGTACTTCCACTGAGGGGTCTTGCCCCCTCCCTCTGGGGTACATATTGGTGGGGGTGTACTATACCTCCTCCTAGGAGTTTTGTCTCCTCCATTCTTGGCCTTTTTTTTTAGTTTGGAGCGCACTGAAGATGATGGGCACCCGGTTGCTTTGGAGTTTCCCGCCGGCTTGCAATTATCTGTTCTCTTCTTCTTTGGGCTGGAGCATACGTTAGCAAAGTGGCCACTCCCTCCGCAGTTATAGCAAATCACCTCTTCTCGGTCCTGTAGGGAGGCCGGTGCTGAGGTGTTCGGGAACAACTCCTTTCTTGGGCTTGGTTTCTTTCGTCTTCTCTGATCTTTCTCCATCAAAGAGGTCAGCATCTCCAACACTTGGGCCATTTGCGATTTCAGAGTGTCAACCTCCGCATCTCTTTCTGGGCTCTTGACCGAATGGACCAACACTGGTACAGGTGTGACATTCGCCTTGGCCACCTGCTGATCTTCCTGCAGCGCCTCTTCGTCCCTAATAATTTTTATTAGATCAGAGTAGGTTAGTGACATTCCTCCTCCTGAGGTTTTCAGGTGCAGCCAGACCGGGTCTGAGCGCCGCGCTCCCCTCATGATCTGCTTCATGCGTGCTTCATCTGCATCTTTGGGCAGCATTCCCTTCTTCAGTACAATCTTGCATAACTGCCTGTTCAGCCTTCTAACATATTCTGACAGTTTCTCATTCGGCTGCTGGAGAGTGTGTTCAATTTGATAAATCATCTCTGACACCTTCTCCAGCTGACCAAACTCTTCCTGCAGCATGGCCAGGCAATCTTGAGCTGTACAGTTTTCATTTCCAAACCGGAAGCTCTTCACCGCTTCTGCCGCGGCACCTTTCAGACTTTCTAAGACTCGCTGTCTCTTCTGTGCCTCAGGCACCTCCCATGCTTCTACTGCCTGCAATGCCTGTTCCACCCAAGTGTCAAAATCTTCCTCCCCCGCAGGGACGGGGAGCTTCCCTGAGAAGGTGCTAAGCTTCCGGTAACCGGCCTCCACATGCACCGTACTGCTTTTCTGGCACTTAATTACAAGGTCTCCTAGAGCATTCAACAATTCAGGCCCTATAGCGGCCAGCGGTGATCCCGGGCTTAATAGTTCCTTAAGCTTTTCTGCTTTAGGGGATAGTGGTGGAGATAATTGTGGGAGTGATGGCTTTGGTGTCTGAAAGCATTCTTCCTTCACTGGCAGCGTATGTATCAAGTGATATATCTGATTATCTATGGCTTGTATACTCTGACTTTTAAAATGCTCTGGGATTTCGTTTTTCCATTCTACCAGTGCGTATGTAAACGAGATCACTGGATCTGGCCTAAAATCCATCACCCATGCTTTGTGGCTCGGAGACAGTAACAATACGAGCTGTTTTATCTCCTCTTCCTTCCATCTTTCCCCCGGGAATACAATGACTACCGCCGCGGTTGGATCGGCGCCAATCGCTGCGCACCACTGTGACATTGCCAGCGGGTCCATGCTGGTACTTCTGACCGGCTTGATTGCAGCGTGCAACGTACAAGGATCCCGGACTCGAGCCCCCACGTGTAGCGCTACCCCCAGTTAAGAGAGCCGCTGATATTGATTTGGGCCCTGCAGTGCACCGCTGTCAACCCCCGGCAATCGGCTCTAACCTCCCGTGGCACAGCTGGTGATAGAGAGATAGGACCGCGTGATCGCAACTGTTGGTGACACAGTCCTATAACAAACATACACAGAATATACTTTAAAACTCCTATTAAAGTAAGCGGAACTGACACCAAATGTACTTTACCCAGATATTTTACTGAGGCTAATGGGCAAGTAATAAACAACAGTATAACAAGTTGCAGATCCCTGCAATAAACAGTAATAAAGATAAACAGAGTAATCAGAATAATAAAGTATTGCTATGCAACTCTAGCGCTGCCCTTTTACAGCTACTTCCCCTCATGGGTAGACTAACACCCAGCAATGTCTACCTATGCAGTCAGGCCTGACTGATCTAAATGGAAGTTCAGTGAAACAATATTCGCTAGCAATCTCTCGGTGGTGCACTTGAAGAACAACTTTGTAATCCCAACGAATAGTAAAGATAAAGGTATCTGTCTTTAAACAGCTCTCACCACCCGGGCAAGTCAAAGTCCGTTTCCTCCATCGATTCGTCTAGGAACAGGAATCCACCGACATCCAAGTCTTCAATCCTTCTGGTGTACTGCAGCAAGGAGGATTAGATGTCTCTAAGGCTCTGCTAGGCTGGCAGAGGGCTCTTTGGAAAGGAGCACACGGCCCGGGCTTCAGGCCTTGTGCACACAGCAGTTCAGCACAGACATCCTCTTGCTAGGAGAGGGGGATCCAAAGAGAGCGACCAAAACTCTGCCTCCCCTTTATAAAGTCTGCCCCAGCAGTCTCTGTTCTGGAGCAATGCACCCTGGGTGCTGCAAGATGTACTGGGAGATGTAGTCTCTTTCTCTCCTCTGCTTTCACTTCCAGTAATGTCTCTTTACTTCCTCCCGACTCACCTCTCACCTGGAACTTCTTGTCTCTCTGCATTAAAGGGGAACACCCCGCTACACAAGTATGAGACGGGAGCGCTTGTTCTGGTAAAACTAACATTTGTAATGGAGATAGCACATTTGTCACGCTGTAACGAACTGAAAAGCACGAGGCTGAAAAGCGCGAATCGTCTCTCACCAAACTTTACTAACACGAGATCAGAAAAAGCAGCCCAAAGGGTGGTGCCATTCGAATGGTACTTCCCCTTTATAGTGCCGTCGTACGCGTTGTTGTACGTGTTGTACGTCACCGCGTTTTGCTCGAGCATTTTTTTTCCTGATTGTGTGTATGCGGGGCAGGCTTGAGAGGAATCACGATGAATCACGTCGAGAAAAACATAGTTTTTTTGCATAACAGGAAAAACGGTCGTGTGTACGCGGCATTAGAGTCTGCAAGAGGCTTGAGACTGGGGCGGATAATGACGCTAAACATGGAATGGTTTAGATCAAAGCATATTCATGTATTAGAATGGCCCAGTCAAAATCCAGACCTAAATCCAATTGAGAATCTGTGGCAAGACTTGAAAATCGCTGTTCACAGACGCTCTCCATCCAATCTGACAGAGCTTGAGATATTTTGAAAAGAAGAATGGGCAAACATGTCCCTCTCTAGATGTGCAAAGCTGGTAGAGACATCCCCAAAACAACTTGCAGCTCTAATTGCAGTGAAAGGCGGTTCTACAAAGTATTGACTCAGGGGGGCGCCATACAAATGCACACCGCACTTTTCACATATTTATAAAATAAAAAAAAATTGAAAACCATTTATCATTTCCCTTCCACTTCACAATTTTTTGCCACTTTGTGTTGGTCTATCACATAAAATCCCAATAAAATACATTGACGTTTTTTGGTTGTAACATGACAAAATGTGGCAAATTTCAAGGGGTATGAATACTTTTTTAAGGCACTGTATGTGATATTTAAAAGTCATATGTATTTTATTGGTATATTTAGCTCCTGACTTGGAGTTTAGAATTAAAATTCATGTACTGATTTAGAAGACTATTTCAAATATTTGATTGCCTATAGCCTGGCTACTCTTCTCCTTTTTTTGATGGGTTCCATCAGAAAAAAAAAAAAGCAACTGGTGACAAGCTGATTAGGTGTGAATTGGGACTTATATTTACCGTATATACTCGAGTATAAGCCGACCCGAATATAAGCCGAGGCACCTAATTTTACCACAAAAAACTGGGAAAACGTATTGACTCGAGTATAAGCCTAGGGTGTCCATCTGCATGCCTCACTGTGCCTCACTTTGCCTCACTGTGTCCATGTACATGCCTCAATGTCTCCATGCCTCACTGTGTCCATGCCTCACTGTGCCCATGACTAGACTGACGTTTAACATGGGAGTCTATGGAAGGAGTGCCCGGATTTGAAAAATCAGTGCTCCCCGGGCCGTAGGTCCCCCAGACAAAAATCTTTGCAAACTTATAGAGGAGAAATGGGACTACAAGTGTGCCAAGTTTCGGGTCCAGGGGACCTACGACCGGCCGGTACCGGGTCCCTAAACTTACCGGAGAAATTACCGTTTAACATGGGAGTCTATGGAAGGGGTGCCCGGTTTGAAAAATTGGTGCTCCCCGGTCGTAGTTACCCCGGACAACAAACTTTGCACACTTGTAGAGGAAGAGTGAAGCTACATGTGTGCCAGTACCGGGTCCCCAAAGTCCGGGAGATCAGGCGCAAAAAGGTGACTCGAATATAAGCCGAGGGGAGCATTTTCAGCACACAAAAAATGTGCTGAAAAACTCAGCTTATACTCGAGTATATACGGTATATGACTTTATGTAAATGTATATAGTAAAATTTTGTTACGTTTATATGTATTTTTATATAAACATAAATGTATATATTTATATACATTTACTTATGTTATACTTATTTGTCATTTCTTTAATATATTTAGCTCTTGACCTGGAATTCAGTATTAAAATTCATGTATTACTTTTTAAAAAAAAAAAGAAAAAAAAAAGAAAAGAAAGAAAACAAGTAAACAAAAGGACGCTGGCACTTACCACCTTGCTGTTACAATAAATTCCTATATTATCTCACCTTACCAAGACATGCCAAATTGCTATTGTATTCCTATTGCCTGTTATAATGCATTCCAGCGAGCACGTCAATTTTATCTTTCTGAGAATATGAAGAGGGACAGAAATTGGTTATTCACATATTACTCACTTGAGACGATCATCTAATAAAGCCTCCTTCAATTTACGAGCTTTCAATTGGAAGAGCCGGGGAGAAAAAAAATATCATTTTAAAACATTTTCATTACTTGTGATTCCTTTCAGGGTCACCAGCGAGCCATACATAGTGCTTCGGTATCATTCTGCAAACTAGAAGATTGGAATTCATCCCCTAGAATGTTTAATACTTATGCTAATGCATTCTAAGATAACAGTCATAAATAACCACGATCAGTAAAAAATGCTGACAGTTATTGGGACTTATCCATCTTACAATACTTGGATCGGGTTTTCATCTGCTTCCTATACAGTTGATATCAGTCGACAGACTTTTAGTTTCCGGCAAATTACCAGCAGAGAAACATGTTGACAGTAATCAGGATTTGGAATAAAAATACAGAAAAACTTATCTAAGGATAGATAAAAAATAGAAAAGAAATAACAAAATGCAAATATGCATGAAGAAATTATAATGTGATGTTTATTTCACAACTGCAAATATTAAAACTTTATTTTTCTTTACTCAAGGAAACAATGACATGAAATACTCCTTTATTTGTGCTTCAGAGGCTGCCAACTTTCCAGGGACAATGGCCCACATTTGGTGAGAATGTCCCAGAATATGCCCATTCTGGAGGAAAATTTTCAACATAATTGATAAGCTCACTGGCAGCCAGGTCCCCGATGGTGGCTCTCCTCAATGGTGTGACCCCAAAAATCCCCAAACACACTCGAAGGCTAATACATTTCATTTTCGTGGGTGCCAAAGTAACAGTAGCTAAGGCATGGAAACAACCAAAAATCTGCATCAAAGCAGCCCTCAGGAAAATCTCCTGGATAATGTCCCAAGAAAAGTTATCCAGTGTACTACTGGACACCGTCGGCAAATTTGAAGCCACATGGGAACCATGGGCCCAACATATGGGCATCTCCCTCTCTCCTAGTACTAAGACAGACTGAGTCTTCTTCAAAACCCATTGATAGACCATTTCAACTCCTAGTATATTCTCTTTCTCCTCCTCTCCCTTTCTTCACTCTTCCTTCTCTATCCTACTGCTCTCTCTCGATAACCCTCATATATTTGGGATGTCAGAAGTTTTCTTTTTTGAAGGTTGGAAGTTATGATTATTGGATGCTCATAAGGCCATCCGTTTTACTCTTTGCAACTGCTGTTACGTGGTGGGGTGGAGGCTAGATTCGGGGGTTTCTACCCCTGCCCGGCACAGCTTGATCCCCTTGGGGGTGCCAGGCATTAAGGGGTCTACCCTGGACCACCCTGATCTCTCTCTACGATAGGTTTTGCCTCTACGGTACCCAGATGCCCAACATACTCTCCAGAACTTATCTGGCTTGAGCTCTGGGTTCAGACAAATGCCTTATGGTTATACAATTTACCTACTGTTTCTCTCATATGTTTATGTATTCAACTTGCTGAGTTATTGCTCGCTCCTTCGGAGTTACTCCTGTATTGTAACACAAAACTCTGCTATTGGTATACTGATGTCCAATTTGTATATGTCTGACTTTGAGATAAATACTCCTTTAGGCCTTATGCACAATGGACGTTTTTGGACGTTTTTTTTACAGCAGCTGTTTTTGGCAGTAGATGTTTTTTTCTACAGTCATTAAACTCTCCATCATGTTATCCTATGTGTCCATGCACACATAGGCTTTTATCAGCAGTTTTGGGCATTGACGTTTTTGAGCAGTAAAAAAAAAACACAAAAAAACTAGTGGGTTCTGAGAGACGTTTTTCAGCTGTAAAAACGCTCTAATGCTGATAAACGTTGATAAACGCTCAAAAACGTCGCTCACCAGTGTTTTTTAATGTTTTTGATCGATTGAAAAAAAGATGTAAAAAAAAAATCTTAAAAAAAAAAGCGGAAAAACGATAAAAAACGATAATAAACGCCAAAAAACGCTATTGCAAAAAAAGCTGAAAAAAGTTAGAAAACTCACTGCAAAGCTACTGGCGTTTTTATAAGGTTATTTCAACGTCCAGTGTGCATAAGGCCTTAAAGTTATGCCTTAAGATGCTGCTTAAGCACTTCCCGCCACGTCAATAGGAGATTGACGTCCGGGAAGTGGTTGCGTTATCCACACTGGACGTCTATTGACGTCCTGCAGGATAGTGCCTTGCGCGCGCCCGCGGGGGCGCGCAGCGCGGTGATCGGGGACGGTGTGTGTCCCTCGGACACAGCGCTTCCCCGATCACGGTAAACGGCCAATTTCATTGGCTGTTTACCATGTGATCGGCTGTGTCAAAGTCACAGCCGATCACATGTCACAACAACTCGGCGGTGCGCTCCGTGCACCGCCAGAGGCTTGCAGAGCGGGGATCGGGGAAGGCGAGTGTCCCTTGGACACAGCGCGTCCCCGATCAGGGTAAACAGCCAATGAAATTGGCTGTTTACCACTTGACTGGCTGTGTCCAATCACAGCCGGTCACAAATGTAAACAAACTGCAGGAGTTACTACCTGATCCTTGTTCTCTCCTCACACACCGATCTGTGAGGAGAGAGCAGAGATCAGTAAGTGAGATCAGTGTAATTTGTCTACAGTAGTTTACTGTGCACAACACGCCCCCCCCCAATAAAGAGGACCTGTCACACAGCCCAGCACATCAATCAGCCCATCTGTCAATCAGCCCAGCCAATCAGCCCATCTGTCAATAAGCCCATCTGTCAATCAATCAGCCCATCTGTCAAGAAATCAATCAGCCCATCTGTCATAGGCCCACCTCCATCGGGACCGCCATTGGTACCGCCACACAGGCTACCAGTACCGCCATCGGTACCACTACCAGTACCGGCACTAGTACCGCCATCAGGTACTACTAGGCCCGCTACCAGTATCACCACTAGTGCCGCCATCGGTACCACCACCACCTGTATCGCCATCGGCACCACCACCAGCTGTACCGCCATCGGTACCACCGCCACCTGTACCGCCATCGGTACCGCCACCACCACCACACGTACCGCCATCGCTACCACCACCACCTGTACCGCCATTGGTACCACCACCACCCGTACCGCCATCGGTACCACCACCACCCGTACCGCCATCGGTACCACCACCACCTGTACCGCCATCGGTACCACCACCACCCGTACCGCCACCTGTACCGCCATCGGTACCGCCACCACCACCACCCGTACCGCCATCAGTACCACCACCACCACCACCCGTACCGCCATCAGTACCACCACCACCTGTACCGCCATTGGTACCACCACCACCCATACCGCCATCGGTACCACCACACAGGCCCACCACTAATACCTCTATCGGTACCATCACACAGACCACCACCAGCAGTACCATTACACAGGCCAACCAATAAGCACTGCCATAATGTCCCAAAGGGTTTACACACCTGAGGAGGCATATGCCATTCTTGCCATGTCGGATGAGGAGAGCAGTGGGGAGCTCCCATTATCCGATTCTGGTTCGGAATACGAGCCAGTGGAGGATAGTGGCTCAGAGTCCGAGTCCCCGGAGGAAACCGTCCCTCCCAAAAGAATGCAATCAGGACCAAGATCAGGACCAAAATCAGGAGAACTGCCCACCACCAGCAGCGCCATACCACAGGAAGAGGAGCCCAGCACAAGTAATGGAAATACACGCCCAACCAGAAGAATCCAGCCCCAGTCCTACCTTCCCAATGCCCTGGCAAACCCCTTATGGTTGCCTGCCAACTCAGGATCCGCTATCATCCCCCCTTTCACCGCACAGCCAGGTGTGCAGCCCGACACTACAAATTTTTCTAAATTTGATTATTTTTGTTTATTTTTCCCACAAGATTTGCTGCAGAATATAGTGGATCAAACTAATCTGTATGCATCCCAATTTATTGCTGCCAACCCCAATTCTTCCTACGCCCGCATGTTCCAGTGGTGGCGTCTAACATTGGACGAATTTAAATTGTTTTTGGGCCTTATGTTCAATATGGGGCTTACAAAAAAGAACGAAGTCCATGCATATTGGTCCAAACGCCCCATCCAACACATGTCCATATATTCCGCTGTCATGTCCAGGAAAAGATACGACATGATCATGCATTTTCTCCACTTCAATGACAATTCACAGTGCCCTCCCCAAGAGGGCACTGACCTCCCCCAGCCTCCTCCTCTTAGAACTGGGCTCCCTCGCGAGACTTCTCCTCCTCGAAGCGGGCTCCAGCTAAAGGTGCTGGGCCCAGTGTTGAAGATGCAGCCCTAGGATTAAAGGTGCCTGGGACTGATGCACACGTGGCCCCATGGCCTGGAGGGCCATGCACCACGCACCAGGACTCTGACTCTGGAATGAAGACCCCTCCCAGGTGGCGTCTGCCCCTTATCTATCCTCTCCCGGCATGCACAGCAGGTCGACCACACCCACCGTACCGCTGCCGAGAGAGGACATCCAAGGCACAGCACTAATACCAGTGGTTCAACCCTGACCCATTATGGCAGTGCCACCTACAGGCCACAGGGAACTGCACACCAGTATACCATCCTGGAAATAAACAGCACAGCCTATAAATTGAGAATGGTCTGAGCCTAACAAATATCTCAGACAAGCCCCTAAATTTGGGTATATAGCACCCCTAAATGGGGTGGGCACTACACATAGAATGCATTAAGGTGAAAAAACATGTATCTTTACAACCCCTTTAACTGTTAGGTCTTATTCAGAGTGGGGCCTAACCACGTGCTAGCTGTGCCAGGAATCAAGCATTGTGCAGTAGAGGAAGCAAAGTGGACTTATAAGTGATGTGCTGGAGGAGTATGGAGCTTTAGACTGCAAATACAGATTACAAATATCCTTTTCATCCATTTAAAGTCAATTATCTGGGCATCCCGTGTTCCCTTTACCCCATCCAAGTTAAATCCCTCAATAAAACAACAAAAACAAGTTGATGGACTGTTCATTGTTCAGTGAGGAATGACTGGAAGTGAATGCCGGGCTGTGAAGGGTGACAGGTAGAACTACTACACTCAGTGACCCCACGGGGGCACCGCCACACAAATATATCTTGGCACCTATGGAGCTCAACGTGTTTCGTGGATTATAGTAAGGTCCACTTATCAGGAGTTTGATGCGATGAGGTGTCTATAAATGTAAATAAAAATAAATATAAAAATAATCTCATATACATTTCCAAAAGAGGGAAAATAAAATATGTGGTTCTCCACAATTAAAAAGGGAGAATGTCGGATGAATAACATTCCTACTTACATATAGGCTCAGAAAATGGGCCCAGTGTCTGAGAGGGGAAATGGAAGCGCCGAGACAGATGTCTATCCCAGGGTTGAGGCGGGAATAATATTCCCAAATCCGACCAAAATGGGGGGGGGAAAACAGCCAAAGGGCGACCCGGGACAACAAGTGCCAATTCATGGAGTGTATATGAACACATATGGACCAATTCTAAAAATGAAAATGTGTATTAGGATAATGGCACAGTAAATTTAAAGCTATAACTTATATGTGGTATTTCATCTTATATGGATTCCCTAGGACAATTTCACTGCATATGTTTGTATTATTATTGCAAAATATTTTAACATTTCACGTTTATTGAAGCACAGCATAAAGTTGACAAGTGTGAGCCATCATATGCAGGTGCAACTGCAGATGTAAGTAACATAGGAACTCATACAAAGTATCGCATAGCAGGCATTTTAGCAGACTAGAACGTTTAGATCGGGCCATCAGCTTCTAACCATAAAAAATGCGGTCTATTCCGCTGGAAGTCCTTCTCTGCCCGGTGGTAGTACACATTGATTACATCAATTCTTTACTGTCACCCCCATAGGGGTGATCCGTAACGTGAAATTACTAAATACATAACGGCGACTTGCAACTGTAAACAAAACTGTAGAGAATAATTAGAATATAGATAATGATAAAGAAAAAGAACAGTCTAGATACCTGGAAAATTAGAGTCAAGTTCTAAAGAAAAGAGAAAAGAGAAGAGAAAGCAGTAATAGAAGGTGCCCAATCCGTGGCTGCTCGCGCCCGAGCCTCCCATTATATCGAGGGATGATCCATAAGGCACTATGTCTGTGTAGGCAGCTGAGTATTTAAAAAGTATCCAAGGTTGCCATGTTTTGTGGAATTTGTCCACGATGTCATTCGTTTGAGTCAGGGTCTCTTCCATTTTATGCATTTCTGAGAACCTGTTCAGCCAATCCGCAACGGATGGAACCCTCTGGGACCTCCAGTGTAGTGGGATAAGGGACTTGGCCGCGTTCAGTAGATGTCTCGTCAAGGATCCCTTATAGGTCCCCATCGAGACATCAGTGATGTGGAGCAGGCAGGCAGCAGCATTCAGGGTGATTCTGGTGTCAGTGATGTGCTTAATCAGAGAAACCACTTTGTCCCAAAATCCAGTAATTAGTGGGCACTGCCACCAAATGTGGAATAGAGTGCCCCCATCTCCCTGGCATCGCCAGCAAGTGTCAGGTATCGAGGGGTTCCAGCCGTGTATCTTGGCTGGGGTATTGTATCAATGCGTCATGAGTTTGTAGGCCGTTTCCTGTGTTTTAGTGCTTATGGAGCATTTATGTGCCAGGGTACATGCCTGTCTCCATTGTTTAGTAGTGATCTCCATCTGTAGCTCCTCCGACCACCTCACTCTGAGTCCATCCGATTCCCGACCCCCCGAGTCCTGCAGCCACCCATAAGCCATGGAGGTGGTTTTAAGACAACGCGTGCCCTCCAAACAAATATATTCCAAAGCCGTGAGGGGTCTGTGAAGGGTGTCCCTATCAGTCTGTCTCCCCAGGTAACTACGTATTTGGAAGTAGGTCCAAAAGGGTAAGTGTAAATCGCTAATTTGGTTCCTGAGAGAAGACCAGTCCATTACCCTCCCGTCAGAGAAACAGTCTCTCACCAGAAGCGGGGCCAGGTGGTTCCCAGATTGAAGGCTACGATTACGCATACCGGGTGTAAAGTCCAGGCTGTCTCTCAGTGGCGTCAGAGGGCCTGGTTGGGAAGAGATATTCGTGGACCTTGAGAGTTTGTGGAAGATTTCTAGCGTACACCCAGTTATGTGTTGCCGTCTAAGGCTGGATGGGTGACCCCCCCAGGGAATCCAGGGGGCAAACCTCAGGGGGATTGGGCTCATAGCTTCCTCTAGAAAGACCCAGTCTTTCGCTGTGCCATGGCAGTGCCAGTCCACTATTCTGGTCAGGTGGGTAGCTTGATAATAGGCTTTAAAGTCTGGTATCCCCATACCTCCTAGTTCCTTAGGCTTCATCAAGAGGGAATACCTAATCCTGGGTTTTTGTTCGTTCCAAAGGAACTTAAGTAGGATTGATTTAAGCGTAGTGAAAAAGGATGCAGGGATTTTAATGGGAAGAGCATGTAGTAGGTAAAGCAATCTAGGTAGAAGTGTCATTTTGATTATGGCTGCACGGCCGAACCAGGAAAAATAGCCTGAACGCCACCTGGCCAGGTCCTCCCTGACAGTCGTGAGGAATCTGGGGAAGTTGCAAGCGAATATATCTGAAAGTCTCGGTGTGAGCCAAACTCCCAGGTACGTTAAGGCCTTAGGCTCCCATCTAAATGAAGTGGTCACTTTAACCTGGTCAAGAAGTGTCTCCGGCAAAGAGACATTCAGGGCTTCCGACTTGGTGTAGTTTATCTTTAGGTTAGACATATAACCATAAAGGTCAAATTCCCTCATCAGGTTGGGTAATGAGATAATTGGGTTAGTCAGGAAAAAAAGCAAGTCATCTGCATAAGCAGCAACTTTGTATTCCTTGTTTGATACCATGAAGCCCCGAATGTCTGTGTTCGCCTTGACAATCCTAATGAAGGGTTCTAGGGACAGGATGAACAGGAGGGGGGACAGTGGACATCCCTGTCTCGTGCCATTGGCTATCAGGACCTTTTCCGATAGTGTGCCATTAATCTTTAGGTTCGCTGTAGGTGACTGGTATAGTGCAGATATCCTGGCTAACATGTGCGGACCCAATCCCACCTTGGCGCAGACAGACATCATGTAGTTCCATGCCACCCTGTCGAAGGCCTTCTCCGCATCCGTGGAGAGGAGAAGGCCTTCCAAGTTCCCCATGTTAGCCGCCTGAGTCAGCAACAAGGCCTTTATGACATTATCCTTAGCTTCACGACCCGGCATAAAACCTACCTGGTCCGGTCCAATCAGGTCCGACAACAAGGGACTCAATCTGGACGCCAGTATCTTAGCATAGATCTTGGCGTCCAGGTTCAATAGGGAGATGGGGCGGTAACTGGCACAATCAGCGGGGTCTTTTCCCGCTTTGTGTATTACCGTAATATGAGCAGACAGAAAGTCTGGGGTGACCTTCCTGGGTACTGACATGGAATCCAATGCAGCTCTGATGGGGTCTGCCAGAATGTGGGCAAATGTCTTATAATAGATGGAGGTATAACCATCGGGGCCTGGGCTCTTCCCAGATTTGAGTTGTTTAATGGCCAATTTAATTTCTGCACTAGTCAACGGTTCCTCCAGAAGCGAAGCGTCTGAGTCCGACAGGGCAGGCAAACCGCTTCTGTTAAGGTAGTCCCGTATGATCTGTGACCTCTCACCTCCCATATCCGCCAACTTGTGGCGGGGTGGAAGGTTATAGAGTTTCATGTAAAATTCATGGAAATGTTTAGAAATTGCTTCTACCGAGACCTCTATCTTGCCATCTGCCCCCCTGATGCCATGAATAAAAAATTTTGCCGACTGTTCCTTCAGGGCCCTGGCTAGTAGTTTACCAGTCTTATTGCCAGATTCATAATAAATCCTTTTCTTAAAAAACGAAAGCCTCCTTGATTTATCCTCAAAGAGCTGTTGAAGGGCCTTCCTTTTTTCTATAAGTTCAGTTGCCGTTTGAACGCTGAGGGATTGTTTATGTAGGTTTTCTAGGTATCTTATTCGTTCCGAAAGGTTTTTAATATTTTTGTCCCTTTCCCTCTTGCGATGGGCACCCATTCTGAGAAGTTCTCCCCTCAATGTACATTTATGTGCCTCCCAAGTTGCCATAGGGTCTACATCTGGGGCCGTGTTGCGTTGGAAGAAGTCGGTCAGAGAGGAGGTCAAGGTCGGCAGCAGTGCGGGATCGGTCAGGAGTGACGCATTCAGTCTCCAGGATCCAGTGTAAGATCTAGGAGGGGTGACTTTCAGGGATAGGGAGATCGGGGCGTGGTCCGAGAAGGATTGTATGCCTATGTGAGTCTCAGTGACAAACGTCAGGTCTCGTTGCGAGTAGTGATGAGCCGAACACCCCCGGGTTCGGTTCGCACCAGAACCCGCGAACGGACCGAAAGTTCGTACGAACATTAGAACCCTATTAAATACAATGGATGCGAACGTTCGAATTCTAAAGTGCTAATTATAACAACTATTATGCATGTTATTGTCCTAAAAAGGGTTTGGGAACCCGGGTTCTGCACCAGGGGACATGTATCAATGCAAAAAGAAGTTTTAAAAACGGTCGTTTTTCGGGAGCAGTCATTTTAATGATGCATAAAGTGAAAAAAAAAAAGTCAAATATTCCTTTAAATATCGTACCTGGGGGGTGTCTAAAGTATGCCTGTGAAGTGCCACGTGTTTCCCGTGTTTAGAACTGTCCCTGCACAAAATGACACTTCTAAAGGAAAAAAAAGCCATTTAAAACTGCTTGCGGCTTTAATGTAATGTCTGGTCCCGGTAATATGGATGAAAATCTTTAAGAAAAATGGCATAGCTACCCAATTACCCCCCCCCCCCCTACCCCAGCCCATTACCAGCCCCTTTGGGTCTTGTATGGATATTAAGGGGAACCCCGCACATAAAATAAAAAAGGCCCTATATACTCTGAACAGCCGTATACAGGCGGTGCATACAAGACAGGGACTGTAGGTTTGTTCTTATGTAGAATGTGTTTGTAATTTTGAACAGGTACATTGTTGAAGTGTAGCTCCAGCCCAAAAATCTATTTTTAAACTTTTTGGAAAACATAGATAAGGGTTATCACCCCTGTAACATTTGTTTTGCTGTCTGTGCCCCTGTTCAGAACATTTCACCTCACTTTCCGTCCCAATGACAACTGTTTTTGAAATGTGGTGTTTTTCTTGAAACAAGGATTGCTGATAAAGCATCAGTACAGAGGAGACACCTTTCTCCCATATTTATTCTTACAGGAGAGAATTTTCCTTCCTAGTGGTAGATTTCCTCTCACTTCCTGTTGTCTTCTTGCGTTTGCAAGTAGGAGTCGTTTGTAAGTTGGATGTTTGAAAGTAGGGACCTGCCGTATATACTCTGCAGAAATAGGCCCCTTAGTTGTTGGTGTTGGCACAACACTGTAAGCACTCACAGTTACTCTTGGTTGGTGCTGGAACGCCCTGCTGTCAACTATTATATCAGGAATTTTAATTACATATAATTGTTGAACAGTGGTAGTAAAAATTGGGCCTTTGATGGTGGTGCTGGTGCCACAACACTGTAAGCCCTGACAGTTACTCTTGGTGGGTGCAGCAATGGGCCCTGCTGTGAATTATTAGATCAAGAATTGTAATTGCATGCCCCTGTTGAACAGGGGCTGAAAAATTGGGCCTTAGGCACTGGTGGCACAACACTACAACCCCTCACAGATACTGTACTTGGAGCACAGCAATGAGCCCTGTTGCAAAGTATTGCTTCAAAAATTGTAATGACACGCCCCTGTTAAACAGGGGCTGAAAAATTGGGCCTTAGGCACTGGTGGCACAACACTACAACCCCTCACAGATACTGTACTTGGAGCACAGCAATGAGCCCTGTTGCAAAGTATTGCTTCAAAAATTGTAATGACACGCCCCTGTTAAACAGGGGCTGAAAAATTGGGCCTTAGGCACTGGTGGCACAACACTACAACCCCTCACAGATACTGTACTTGGAGCACAGCAATGAGCCCTGTTGCAAAGTATTGCTTCAAAAATTGTAATGACACGCCCCTTTTAAACAGGGGCTGAAAAATTGGGCCTTAGGCACTGGTGCCACAACACTCCAACCCCTCACAGATACTGTACTTGGAGCACAGCAATGAGCCCTATGGCAAATTATTGCTAAAAAAATTGTAATTACACGCCCCTGTAAAACAGGGGCTGAAAAATTGGGCCTTAGCCACTGGTGGCGGCACCCATAAACAAAAATGATCTTCCAAGCTATCATCATCAATCGTATCATTGAGGACTCGGAGGAGGAGGATAGCCAGTCAACATAACAGCACAGGCACTCAGCATCAGCATCAGTCTTGAAGGGATATGACATGTTAAAATCAATTAGTCTGTTATATCAGCATCAGGTGTGTGGTAGCTGGTGGTGATCCAAGACTGGTTCATCTTGATGAAAGTCAACCGATCAACCGAGTCGGTGGACAGGCGCACCCTGTGATCCGTGACAAATCCTCCAGCAGCACTGAATGTGCGTTCCGAAAGAACGCTGGATGCAGGACAGGCCAGTAGCTCAATTGCATACTGTGCAAGCTCTGGCCAGTGATCCATCCTCAAGACCCAGTAAGCCAGAGGATTTTCGGTGGGGAAGGTGTCCAAGTCTGACCTTGCCCCTAGATATTCCTGCACCATGTTTATCAGACGCTGGCGATGGTTGCTGGAACCGATCATACTTTGGGGCTGCGGACTAAAGAATTGTCTGAACGCATCGGTCAGACGGCCACCTTCCCCACCGCTCCTTCTTTGACTGGCCGAAGCCTCAGCAACTCGTTGTCCAGGACCAGGAGTTTGTAACCTCCCAGTCTCTGGGAACGCGTTGCACAGACCTTTCTGCAAGGCCTCCCGGAGTTGTCTCATCCTCTGCTCCCTCTGCGACGGTAACATAAGGTCCGCAACCTTACCCTTGTACCGTGGATCAAGGAGAGTGGCCAGCCAGTAATGGTCCCTCTCCTTGATCCGAAGAATACGAGGATCCTTCCGCAGACTTTGCAGGATCAGGGAGGCCATGCAGCGTAGGTTTGCTGAGGCATTCGCTCCGGAGTCCTCTGGGTCACTAAGGACGACATGATCCGCAGCCACCTCCTCCCAGCCACGTACAAGTCCACTGGTTTCTTGGGACTGTAAATCATCCCTAAAAGACTGCTGCTGATGATGCTGAGTGCCAGCCTCCACCTCCATGCTGACACAATCCTCCTCCTCCTCCTCCTCCTCCTCCTCTTCCTGTGCGATGGGTGGGACAGAAGGAACACTGTCTGGGTAAAGGGGGCCTTGAGAGGCAAGGAAGTCCTCCTCTTCCTGCCTCTGTTCTGCCTCAAGTGCCCTGTCCATTATTCCACGCAGCGTGTGCTCCAACAGGTGGACAAGAGGTACAGTGTCACTGATGCATGCACTGTCACTGCTCACCATCCTCGTGGCCTCCTCAAATGGTGCCAGGACAGTGCATGCATCCCTGATCATGCCCCACTGGCGTGGAGAAAAAAAACCAAGCTCCCCTGACCCTGTCCTGGTGCCGTAGTCGCACAGGTACTCATTGATGGCCCTCTGCTGCGTGTGCAGCCGCTGCAGCATGGCCAACGTTGAGTTCCACCTGGTGGGCATGTCACATATAAGGCGGTTCTTGGGCAGGTTCAACTCCTTTTGCAGCTCAGCCAGGCGAGCACTGGCATTATAAGATCTGCGGAAATGCACACAGACTTTCCTGGCCTGCCTCAGGACATCCTGTAAGCCCGGGTACCTGCCCAAGAACCGCTGCACCACCAGGTTAAGGACGTGAGCCACACAGGGCACATGGGTCAGTTGTCCCTGTCGGAGGGCGGAGAGGAGGTTGGTGCCATTGTCGCAAACCACCATTCCTGGCTTAAGCTGGCGTGGCGTCAACCACCTCTCGGCCTGGCCCTGCAGAGCAGACAGGACCTCTGCCCCAGTGTGGCTTCTGTCCCCCAAACACACCAGCGCAAGCACGGCATGGCATCTTTTTGCCTGCGTACTTGCGTAGCCCCGTGAACGGCTACGGAGCACCGCTGGTTCATAGGACAAACCACAGGAAGAGGCCATGGAGGAAGAAGAAGAGGAGGGGGTGGAGGAGAGAGGTGTGTCACAACCAGTAGTAGCATTTTGGAGGCGTGGCGGTGGAACAACCTCCAACACTACTGCACCTTGTCCTGCATCCTTCCCAGCTGCCAAAAGAGTGACCCAATGGGCCGTGAAAGAAAGGTAACGTCCCTGTCCATGCCTGCTGGACCATGAGTCAGCGGTAATATGCACCTTACCACTGACCGCCCTGTCCAGCGAGGCCAAGACATTGCCTTCCACATGCCGGTAGAGAGCCGGAATAGCCTTCCGTGAGAAAAAGTGGCGTTTGGGAACCTGCCACTGAGGAACCGCACATTGCACAAACTCACGGAAGGGGGCCGAGTCTACCAACTGAAAAGGCAGCAGTTGAAGCGCTAGCAATTTAGCCAAGCTAGCATTCAACCGCTGGGCATGTGGATGGCTGGGAGTGAACTTCTTTCGACGGTCCAGCAGCTGGGGCAGGGAAATTTGCCTGCTAGAATCGGACGTCGGTGTACTGCTAGCAGAGTGGCCGCAAGTACTTGGCTGTGACACACCTAATTCTACACCTTCATTCCTCTCAGTGCATGTTTCAGACAGGACTGAAGTTATAGTGGGGTTGGAGATCCCAGCTGATGCGGTGCAAGGAGAGGTCCGCTTTGTTCTTTGGTGTGGGTCTTTGAGGTAGGCTTGCCAACGAGCTGCATGGCAGGTCAACATATGTCTGGTCAGGCATGTGGTACCCAAGCGGCTGATGTTTTGGCCACGCGATATACGCTTGAGACATATGTTGCAAACAGCAGCTGTGCGATCTGATGCACTAGCCTCAAAAAAGGCCCACACCAAGGAACTTTTTGAATGATGGGCAGAGGCAGCGCCCTGCACAGGCGGAGCTCTGCGGTGTGATTCCGTCGGTGTACTGCCCTTACGCTGGCCACCAAAGGGCATCCTGCCTCGTTGGAGATGTGCCTCCTCCTCATCCTCCTCCTCCTCCTCTCTCCTATTAGGCACCCACGTGGAGTCAGTGACCTCATCATCCCCTCCCTCCTCATCACTGGAGCCAATCTGGCAGTATGCTGCAGCTGCTGGAACATGACTGCCAGATTGGTGTCCTTCTTGAGCATCCCCTCTGTCTGCTCTCACGCTACTGCCTTCCTGTAGCTGGGTTTCATCATCAGACCCTTCGAAACGCTGGGCATCCTCCTGGAGCATGTACCCAACACTGTGCTCAAACAGTTCGGGGGACTCCTCAGGAGGAGGACATGGTGGGTCTAGGGAAGGAGTGACTGATGATGAGTCTGACATTGATACCAGGGAAGAGGACGCTTTGGCAGCTGCTTTGCCAGTACCCTGAGCCTGGGTGAGAGAGGATGAGGAGGAGGAGGAGGGCTTGGTCATCCACTCTACCAAGTCTTCGGCATGATGTGGCTCAACATGTCCAGCTGCCGAAAAGAAGGACAAGCGTGTCCCATGGCCATGTGCTGATGACAATGCACCGCGTCCACGACCAGCACTGTTGCCCCCAGACACAGAGCCTGCTTGCCCTCTTTTATTGCCTCCTGACTGTCTGCCTCTCCTTGTTTGCCTTCCAGACATTCTAATAGATGGCCTGCAGGGAGATGGGTAAAAAGCAATAAGGGCTACCTTCAGGTGTCCTTCTCTGTCCCTTTACTTAAGGATTTCTAAATATGGTTGAGGATGATTGCTTTTGCACAGAATAGCACAACGACAATTTCCCTGACTGTCCAAAAAACAAGGATTTCAAAGATGGTTGATGAGGAATGCTTTAGCACACTATAGCACAAGGAGAATTCCCCTCACTTTCCTTCTTTGTCCCTAGAAACAAGGACTCGCACAGTGAAAGAAACTGACACTCTCCCTACCTAGAGTTTTCTGTCCCTAGAAAAAATGTTTTTTTAAAGCACACTATAGCACAAGGAGAATTCCCCTCACTTTCCTTCTTTGTCCCTAGAAACAAGGACTCGCACAGTGAAAGAAACTGACACTCTCCCTACCTAGAGTTTTCTGTCCCTAGAAAAAATGTTTTTTTAAAGCACACTATAGCACAAGGAGAATTCCCCTCACTTTCCTTCTTTGTCCCTAGAAACAAGGACTCGCACAGTGAAAGAAACTGACACTCTCCCTACCTAGAGTTTTCTGTCCCTAGAAAAAATGTTTTTTTTAAAGCACACTATAGCACAAGGAGAATTCCCCTCACTTTCCTTCTTTGTCCCTAGAAACAAGGACTCGCACAGTGAAAGAAACTGACACTTTCCCTACCTAGAGTTTTCTGTCCCTAGAAAAAATGTTTTTTTAAAGCACACTATAGCACAAGGAGAATTCCCCTCACTTTCCTTCTTTGTCCCTAGAAACAAGGACTCGCACAGTGAAAGAAACTGACACTCTCCCTACCTAGAGTTTTCTGTCCCTAGAAAAAATGTTTTTTTAAAGTACACTATAGCACAAGGAGAATTCCCCTCACTTTCCTTCTTTGTCCCTAGAAACAAGGACTCGCACAGTGAAATAAACTGACACTCTCCCTACCTAGAGTTTTCTGTCCCTAGAAAAAATGTTTTTTTAAAGCACACTATAGCACAAGGAGAATTCCCCTCACTTTCCTTCTTTGTCCCTAGAAACAAGGACTCGCACAGTGAAAGAAACTGACACTCTCCCTACCTAGAGTTTTCTGTCCCTAGAAAAAATGATTTTTTAAAGCACACTATAGCACAAGGAGAATTCCCCTCACTTTCCTTCTTTGTCCCTAGAAACAAGGACTCGCACAGTGAAAGAAACTGACACTCTCCCTACCTAGAGTTTTCTGTCCCTAGAAAAAATGTTTTTTTAAAGCACACTATAGCACAAGGAGAATTCCCCTCACTTTCCTTCTTTGTCCCTAGAAACAAGGACTCGCACAGTGAAAGAAACTGACACTCTCCCTACCTAGAGTTTTCTGTCCCTAGAAAAAATGTTTTTTTAAAGCACACTATAGCACAAGGAGAATTCCCCTCACTTTCCTTCTTTGTCCCTAGAAACAAGGACTCGCACAGTGAAAGAAACTGACACTCTCCCTACCTAGAGTTTTCTGTCCCTAGAAAAAATGTTTTTTTAAAGCACACTATAGCACAAGGAGAATTCCCCTCACTTTCCTTCTTTGTCCTGTGAGGGGGTTAGCTCGGCAGCGGGTGTGTGTGACCCCCGAGATGGGCTCCCCACACAAAAACAGGCCCAGCAAACGGAGGTTGTGGTTTTCAAAATCAAAAAGGTGCGGTTTATTTTCTATTTACAGTGACAAAACACAGCAAAGCAAAAGAAACATAAACAAAATAAAGCCTGGTCAACTTGACCTCTGACTAAACATACAGGTTTCCTAACTAACAACTGGGATCAGCCTAGTGCTGTCCTAGTCCCTAAGTCCCTGGTTTTAAATGTCCAAGCAAATAGCCACACAGGCTTTGTCTCACCGCACAGGGGTTCACTCTCCCTAGACAGTCCACACAGGTCTGGTTCCAGGCATGAGCTAACATCTAATGAAGCTGGGAGTTCTTATAGAGGCCTAAATGAGCTGACAAGCTTCAGCTGGTCTCCTCATCTCTGTCTGCACGACGCCCCACACTCTCCCTAGAGGTATGAGTCATCCATGAGCCCACTAGCCTTATACAACTCTCCACCTAGTTGTATAAGTCGGCGTAAAGCCTGAATCTGGGCGAAATATATCTACCCCCTGGATGCAACCAGGTGACTTTACCTTCCTGCTGTCACATACCCCCCCCTCTTGTTTTAACCTCGGGGTTGGAACACCAGCAATCAGGCATTCATGTACTCGAGACAAAGCATCCACATTCCCCATTTGAACGCCAGGGCGATGCTTTACTGTGAAGTTGAATTCCTGGAGGGCCAGGAACCACCTATTCACTCTTCTATTTGTTTC
This sequence comes from Rana muscosa, assembly GCA_029206835.1. Taxonomy (NCBI): domain Eukaryota; kingdom Metazoa; phylum Chordata; class Amphibia; order Anura; family Ranidae; genus Rana; species Rana muscosa. The sequence goes on along the minus strand of JARGYO010005626.1, from coordinate 186,860,979 downwards.
CTTGTTTTGAGCCATCCACTTTAACGGAGCGTGATCCGTAACCATGTCAAAGTGCCTACCTAGCAGGTAGTACCGAAGGGAATCTAGAGCCCACTTCACCGCTAAACACTCCTTTTCAACGGTGGCGTAATTTACCTCATGGGACTTCAACTTCCTGCTGAGGTAAATGACTGGGTGCTCTTCCCCGTTCCAGACCTGGGACAATACTGCTCCTAACCCCACATCTGACGCATCACTTTGTACGACAAAGTCTTTAGAGAAGTCGGGTGAGTACAACACTGGCTGGCTACATAAGGCTTGTTTCAAGAATTGGAATGCTGCCTCAGCCTCGGGGGTCCATTTAATCATGACCGACCCTTTCCCCTTCGTCAGGTTGGTTAGGGGCACAGCCTTAGAAGCAAAGTGGGGAATGAATCGCCGATAATACCCAGCGATTCCCAGAAAGGCTCGTACCTGCTTCTTGCTGTTGGGACGTGGCCAACTCTGGATGGCCTCGACTTTGTTGAGTTGGGGTTTTATTACTCCCCTCCCAATGGTGTACCCAAGATATTTGGCCTCCTCCTGCCCAATGGTACACTTCTTGGGGTTAGCCGTAAACCCCGCTTCCCGAACAGAGTCCAGGACTGCTTGCACTTTTGGCAGATGTGAGGCCCAATCTGTGCTATGGACAATTATGTCATCCAGGTAAGCCGCAGCATACTTCCGATGGGGCCTCAGCATCTGGTCCATTTTCCGCTGGAATGTGGCCGGCGCATTCTGTAACCCGAACGGCATTCTTTTATATTGGAACGCCCCGTCTGGGGTTACAAATGCGGTTTTCTCTTTGGCCGACTTGGCCAGGGGGATTTGCCAATACCCTTTTGTGAGGTCAAGAGTCGTCATGTATCGGGCTGTTCCCAGCCGGTCGATCAACTCATCTATACGTGGCATGGGGTAGGTGTCAAATTTTGTAACTTTGTTCAACTGACGAAAATCGTTACAAAATCGCCAGCTCCCATCCGGTTTAGGCACCAACACAATGGGACTAGACCAATCACTTTGGGACTCCTCTATCACCCCTAAGTTCAGCATTTTCTGTACTTCCTCCCGTATTGCCTCCCGTCGGGCCTCTGGGATCCGATAGGGTTTTAACTTCACCCTTTCACCGGGCGGGGTAATGATGTCATGCTCTACCCCAGATGTTTGTCCCGGCAGCTCAGAGAATACCTCCTTGTTGCGAAGCACAAACTCCTTAACCTCCTGTTGTTGGGGTTGTGACAAGGTGGCTGCTATTCCAACCTCAGGAATCACGCAACCAGTTTGAGCTGGTGACCAAGTGTCTGCGACTAGGGACTCTCTATCCCTCCAGGCTTTCAACAGATTAACGTGATAGATCTGTTCGGGCTTTCGCCTTCCTGGTTGTCTGACCTTGTAATTCACTTCGCTCACTTTTTCCATTATCTCGTAGGGGCCTTGCCATTTGGCAAGGAATTTACTTTCAACCGTAGGGACAAGTACCAGTATCCTATCCCCCGGGGAAAAGGTACGGGTCTTGGCTCCACGGTTGTACACTCTCTGCTGTGCTAACTGCGCTTGGGCCAAATGTTCCTTCACGATGGGCATTACCTGTGCAATTCGGTCTTGCATCAGGGCGACATGCTCAATCACACTCCTGTGGGGAGAACTCTCACTTTCCCAAGTTTCCTTGGCAATATCCAACAGCCCTCTTGGGTGTCTCCCATACAGTAACTCAAAGGGGGAGAATCCCGTAGAGGATTGGGGCACCTCCCTAATAGCAAACATCAGATAAGGAAGTAGACAGTCCCAATCCTTTCCATCTCTATCCACCACTTTCTTCAACATTTGTTTTAGGGTTTTGTTGAACCTTTCAACCAGCCCATCGGTTTGGGGGTGATACACAGATGTACGTAATTGCGTCACTTTGAACAATTTACACAGCTCCTTCATAACCCGGGACATAAAGGGTGTACCTTGGTCCGTAAGCAGTTCTTTACAAATACCCACCCGGCTAAACACAAGAGATAGCTCTTTGGCTATGGTTTTGGCTGAGGTATTTCGGAGAGGGATCGCTTCTGGATAACGGGTGGCATAGTCCATTATAACTAATATGTACTGGTGCCCCCTAGCGGACTTGATTATAGGACCTACCAAATCCATGGCGATCCTCTCAAACGGGACCTCAATGATGGGTAGAGGGACCAGCGGGCTACGGAAATGTGGCATCGGGGCCGACCTCTGACACACAGGGCAGGAGGAACAATAATTTTCTATGTCCTTCATCACCCCCGGCCAATAGAATCTCTGTAATACCCTCTCTCGGGTTTTCTCTGTCCCCAGATGACCTCCAAGAATGTGCCCATGGGCCAACTCCAACACCAACTTCCTGTAAGGTTTGGGCACCACAAGCTGCTCAACGGTTTCTTCTGCCCTTTTTGCCACCCGATACAGTAGGTCCTTCTCTACGCTGAAGTATGGGTAAGTGCAGGTATTATCTGGGTTCACTAACTCGCCATCTATTTTCACTACGTTTTCCCGTGCCTTTATTAGGGCGGGGTCTTTCAACTGTTCTGTGGCAAAGTTTTCCCTGTGAACCTCAAGATCAGAAAACTCCACAGACGGTAGGTTTTCGTCTGAGGAGGTGGGCTCCTCTCCAGTTTCTTGAGTCTCCCCTGCCAATACTGATAAGGGAAATTCCGGAGAGTCCTCACCACTCTCAGGGGAGTTCTGGCTATCACATTCCTGGTACATAGGGGCACCAGTGGGGGGCTCAGGATCATCCCACAGTTCCCAGAACTTCGGAAAATCCCTTCCCACAATGGCGTCATGCGGTAACTGAGATACTAAGCCCACTGGATGAGAGAGGGTACCTTTGGGGGTCTCGAAACACACTGTAGTCACTGGATACTCTCGGGTGTCCCCATGCACACAAATAACAGCTACCTTGCTATTCCCAGAGACCTCTGTTTTAACTAACTCAGCCTTTATCAGGGTCACAAGGCTACCTGAATCCAACAATACCACAACATTTCTACCATTAACACACATTTTGCATAAATGTTTCTCAGTTCCTCGAATGGCAGTGCATGCGACTGTCGCACACAGCGACTGACGTCTGCCCGTCAGAAAGTCACACTGCATGGGTTCCTCCACAACCGGGCAATTGGCTGCAATATGTCCCGCTTGCCGGCAGCGGTAGCAAACGATCCTTCTTGCGGCCTCTTGAGCCGCTGATTTCCCAGGCTGTTCTCGCCAAACTTGGGGTAGAGCTCCCACCCTCTCACTCTCTCCACCCTCACCCCTTGGAATCCTCTTATCCGCCCCTGGGGATGGTCTGGTCTTAGGGTGGAAAGTCCGAGTGTCTCTGGAAGAGGCCGTCAGGTTCTCTGTAGCCAAGTATTTCTCCACACGATCCACAAGACCATCGGCCGTCTCTGGGTCTCCATGGCTTACCCACTTTTGGATGGCAGTAGGAAGAGCTCTCAAAAACCGATCCATTACAACACGTTCCACAATCTTTGGTGCGGACAAAGTCTCTGGCTGTAGCCACTTTCTGCTCAGGTGAATGAGATCATACATTTGAGACCTGGGGGGTTTTCCAAGCTGGAAAGTCCAGTTATGCACACGCTGAGCCCGGACAGCCTGGGTGACACCCAGCCTTGCCAATATTTCAGTTTTTAGCATCACATAGTCTTTTGCTTGGTTAGGCTCTAGGTCATAGTAAGCTTTCTGCGATTCACCAGTTAACAGAGGAGCCACCAGTCCAGCCCACTGCTCCTCAGGCCACTTTTCTCTTTCAGCGGTCCTTTCAAATGTGGTCAAAAATACCTCTGGATCATCCTCTCCAGTCATTTTTGTCAATAAACGACTCACCCCAAAGGACGCGGTATTAGTGGGACGGCTTTCCTCACTGGTCTGCGGACATTGCTGCATTACTGCTTCCATCTGTTGTTGTAGTCTCTGCTCTTGCTTCTGCAACAGGTCTATGAAGCGGGCCTCAGATTGCTGCTGGGCTTGTTGCTGAGCCTCCAGACTCTGTTGCAAAGTTGCGTTTGTCTGCTGCTGGGCTGCAAGGCTCTGTTGATGAGCTTGCTGCTGGGCTGCGAAGTTCTTTTGCAAACCTGCATTTGTCTGCTGTTGATTGGCATTTGCTAGAGCCAGCTGCTTCAGTATCTCCTCCATGCTGGCTTAAAAAAAAAAAAACTGCCACTGGTTCTCCACCAACTGTGAGGGGGTTAGCTCGGCAGCGGGTGTGTGTGACCCCCGAGATGGGCTCCCCACACAAAAACAGGCCCAGCAAACGGAGGTTGTGGTTTTCAAAATCAAAAAGGTGCGGTTTATTTTCTATTTACAGTGACAAAACACAGCAAAGCAAAAGAAACATAAACAAAATAAATCCTGGTCAACTTGACCTCTGACTAAACATACAGGTTTCCTAACTAACAACTGGGATCAGCCTAGTGCTGTCCTAGTCCCTAAGTCCCTGGTTTTAAATGTCCAAGCAAATAGCCACACAGGCTTTGTCTCACCGCACAGGGGTTCACTCTCCCTAGACAGTCCACACAGGTCTGGTTCCAGGCATGAGCTAACATCTAATGAAGCTGGGAGTTCTTATAGAGGCCTAAATGAGCTGACAAGCTTCAGCTGGTCTCCTCATCTCTGTCTGCACGACGCCCCACACTCTCCCTAGAGGTATGAGTCATCCATGAGCCCACTAGCCTTATACAACTCTCCACCTAGTTGTATAAGTCGGCGTAAAGCCTGAATCTGGGCGAAATATATCTACCCCCCTGGATGCAACCAGGTGACTTTACCTTCCTGCTGTCACAGTCCCTAGAAACAAGGACTCGCACAGTGAAATAAACTGACACTCTCCCTACCTAGAGTTTTCTGTCCCTAGAAAAAAAGTTTTTTTTAAAGCACACTATAGCACAAGGAGAATTCCCCTCACTTTCCTTCTTTGTCCCTAGAAACAAGGACTCGCACAGTGAAAGAAACTGACACTCTCCCTACCTAGAGTTTTCTGTCCCTAGAAAAAATGTTTTTTTAAAGCACACTATAGCACAAGGAGAATTCCCCTCACTTTCCTTCTTTGTCCCTAGAAACAAGGACTCGCACAGTGAAAGAAACTGACACTCTCCCTACCTAGAGTTTTCTGTCCCTAGAAAAAATGTTTTTTTAAAGCACACTATAGCACAAGGAGAATTCCCCTCACTTTTCTTCTTTGTCCCTAGAAACAAGGACTCGCACAGTGAAAAAAACTGACACTCTCCCTACCTAGAGTTTTCTGTCCCTAGAAAAAATGTTTTTTTAAAGCACACTATAGCACAAGGAGAATTCCCCTCACTTTCCTTCTTTGTCCCTAGAAACAAGGACTCGCACAGTGAAAGAAACTGACACTCTCCCTACCTAGAGTTTTCTGTCCCTAGAAAAAATGTTTTTTTAAAGCACACTATAGCACAAGGAGAATTCCCCTCACTTTCCTTCTTTGTCCCTAGAAACAAGGACTCGCACAGTGAAAGAAACTGACACTCTCCCTACCTAGAGTTTTCTGTCCCTAGAAAAAATGTTTTTTTAAAGCACACTATAGCACAAGGAGAATTCCCCTCACTTTCCTTCTTTGTCCCTAGAAACAAGGACTCGCACAGTGAAAGAAACTGACACTCTCCCTACCTAGAGTTTTCTGTCCCTAGAAAAAATGTTTTTTTAAAGCACACTATAGCACAAGGAGAATTCCCCTCACTTTCCTTCTTTGTCCCTAGAAACAAGGACTCGCACAGTGAAATAAACTGACACTCTCCCTACCTAGAGTTTTCTGTCCCTAGAAAAAATGTTTTTTTAAAGCACACTATAGCACAAGGAGAATTCCCCTCACTTTCCTTCTTTGTCCCTAGAAACAAGGACTCGCACAGTGAAAGAAACTGACACTCTCCCTACCTAGAGTTTTCTGTCCCTAGAAAAAATGTTTTTTTAAAGCACACTATAGCACAAGGAGAATTCCCCTCACTTTCCTTCTTTGTCCCTAGAAACAAGGACTCGCACAGTGAAAAAAACTGACACTCTCCCTACCTAGAGTTTTCTGTCCCTAGAAAAAATGTTTTTTTAAAGCACACTATAGCACAAGGAGAATTCCCCTCACTTTCCTTCTTTGTCCCTAGAAACAAGGACTCGCACAGTGAAAGAAACTGACACTCTCCCTACCTAGAGTTTTCTGTCCCTAGATTATTTTTTTTTTAAAGCACACTATAGCACAAGGAGAATTCCCCTCACTTTCCTTCTTTGTCCCTACAAACAAGGACTCGCACAGTGAAAAAAACTGACACTCTCCCTACCTAGAGTTTCCTGTCCCTAGAAAAAATGTTTTTTTAAAGCACACTATAGCACAAGGAGAATTCCCCTCACTTTCCTTCTTTGTCCCTAGAAACAAGGACTCGCACAGTGAAAAAAACTGACACTCTCCCTACCTAGAGTTTTCTGTCCCTAGAAAAAATGTTTTTTTAAAGCACACTATAGCACAAGGAGAATTCCCCTCACTTTCCTTCTTTGTCCCTAGAAACAAGGACTCGCACAGTGAAAGAAACTGACACTCTCCCTACCTAGAGTTTTCTGTCCCTAGAAAAAATGTTTTTTTAAAGCACACTATAGCACAAGGAGAATTCCCCTCACTTTCCTTCTTTGTCCCTAGAAACAAGGACTCGCACAGTGAAATAAACTGACACTCTCCCTACCTAGAGTTTTCTGTCCCTAGAAAAAATGTTTTTTTAAAGCACACTATAGCACAAGGAGAATTCCCCTCACTTTCCTTCTTTGTCCCTAGAAACAAGGACTCGCACAGTGAAATAAACTGACACTCTCCCTACCTAGAGTTTTCTGTCCCTAGAAAAAATGTTTTTTTAAAGCACACTATAGCACAAGGAGAATTCCCCTCACTTTCCTTCTTTGTCCCTAGAAACAAGGACTCGCACAGTGAAAGAAACTGACACTCTCCCTACCTAGAGTTTTCTGTCCCTAGAAAAAATGTTTTTTTAAAGCACACTATAGCACAAGGAGAATTCCCCTCACTTTCCTTCTTTGTCCCTAGAAACAAGGACTCGCACAGTGAAAGAAACTGACACTCTCCCTACCTAGAGTTTTCTGTCCCTAGAAAAAATGTTTTTTTAAAGCACACTATAGCACAAGGAGAATTCCCCTCACTTTCCTTCTTTGTCCCTAGAAACAAGGACTCGCACAGTGAAAGAAACTGACACTTTCCCTACCTAGAGTTTTCTGTCCCTAGAAAAAATGTTTTTTTAAAGCACACTATAGCACAAGGAGAATTCCCCTCACTTTCCTTCTTTGTCCCTAGAAACAAGGACTCGCACAGTGAAAGAAACTGACACTTTCCCTACCTAGAGTTTTCTGTCCCTAGAAAAAATGTTTTTTTAAAGCACACTATAGCACAAGGAGAATTCCCCTCACTTTCCTTCTTTGTCCCTAGAAACAAGGACTCGCACAGTGAAAGAAACTGACACTCTCCCTACCTAGAGTTTTCTGTCCCTAGAAACAATTTTTTTTTAAAGCACACTATAGCACGAGGAGAATTCCCCTCACTTTCCTTCTTTGTCCCTAGAAACAAGGACTCGCACAGTGAAAGAAACTGACACTCTCCCTACCTAGAGTTTTCTGTCCCTAGAAAAAATGTTTTTTTAAAGCACACTATAGCACAAGGAGAATTCCCCTCACTTTCCTTCTTTGTCCCTAGAAACAAGGACTCGCACAGTGAAAGAAACTGACACTCTCCCTACCTAGAGTTTTCTGTCCCTAGAAAAAATGTTTTTTTAAAGCACACTATAGCACAAGGAGAATTCCCCTCACTTTCCTTCTTTGTCCCTAGAAACAAGGACTCGCACAGTGAAAGAAACTGACACTCTCCCTACCTAGAGTTTTCTGTCCCTAGAAAATTTTTTTTTTTAAAGCACACTATAGCACAAGGAGAATTCCCCTCACTTTCCTTCTTTGTCCCTAGAAACAAGGACTCGCACAGTGAAAGAAACTGACACTCTCCCTACCTAGAGTTTTCTGTCCCTAGAAAAAATGTTTTTTTAAAGCACACTATAGCACAAGGAGAATTCCCCTCACTTTCCTTCTTTGTCCCTAGAAACAAGGACTCGCACAGTGAAATAAACTGACACTCTCCCTACCTAGAGTTTTCTGTCCCTAGAAAAAATGTTTTTTTTAAAGCACACTATAGCACAAGGAGAATTCCCCTCACTTTCCTTCTTTGTCCCTAGAAACAAGGACTCGCACAGTGAAAGAAACTGACACTCTCCCTACCTAGAGTTTTCTGTCCCTAGATTTTTTTTTTTTTAAAGCACACTATAGCACAAGGAGAATTCCCCTCACTTTCCTTCTTTGTCCCTACAAACAAGGACTCGCACAGTGAAAAAAACTGACACTCTCCCTACCTAGAGTTTCCTGTCCCTAGAAAAAATGTTTTTTTAAAGCACACTATAGCACAAGGAGAATTCCCCTCACTTTCCTTCTTTGTCCCTAGAAACAAGGACTCGCACAGTGAAAAAAACTGACACTCTCCCTACCTAGAGTTTTCTGTCCCTAGAAAAAATGTTTTTTTAAAGCACACTATAGCACAAGGAGAATTCCCCTCACTTTCCTTCTTTGTCCCTAGAAACAAGGACTCGCACAGTGAAAGAAACTGACACTCTCCCTACCTAGAGTTTTCTGTCCCTAGAAAAAATGTTTTTTTAAAGCACACTATAGCACAAGGAGAATTCCCCTCACTTTCCTTCTTTGTCCCTAGAAACAAGGACTCGCACAGTGAAAGAAACTGACACTCTCCCTACCTAGAGTTTTCTGTCCCTAGAAAAAATGTTTTTTTAAAGCACACTATAGCACAAGGAGAATTCCCCTCACTTTCCTTCTTTGTCCCTAGAAACAAGGACTCGCACAGTGAAATAAACTGACACTCTCCCTACCTAGAGTTTTCTGTCCCTAGAAAAAATGTTTTTTTAAAGCACACTATAGCACAAGGAGAATTCCCCTCACTTTCCTTCTTTGTCCCTAGAAACAAGGACTCGCACAGTGAAATAAACTGACACTCTCCCTACCTAGAGTTTTCTGTCCCTAGAAAAAATGTTTTTTTAAAGCACACTATAGCACAAGGAGAATTCCCCTCACTTTCCTTCTTTGTCCCTAGAAACAAGGACTCGCACAGTGAAAGAAACTGACACTCTCCCTACCTAGAGTTTTCTGTCCCTAGAAAAAATGTTTTTTTAAAGCACACTATAGCACAAGGAGAATTCCCCTCACTTTCCTTCTTTGTCCCTAGAAACAAGGACTCGCACAGTGAAAGAAACTGACACTCTCCCTACCTAGAGTTTTCTGTCCCTAGAAAAAATGTTTTTTTAAAGCACACTATAGCACAAGGAGAATTCCCCTCACTTTCCTTCTTTGTCCCTAGAAACAAGGACTCGCACAGTGAAAGAAACTGACACTCTCCCTACCTAGAGTTTTCTGTCCCTAGAAAAAATGTTTTTTTAAAGCACACTATAGCACAAGGAGAATTCCCCTCACTTTCCTTCTTTGTCCCTAGAAACAAGGACTCGCACAGTGAAAGAAACTGACACTCTCCCTACCTAGAGTTTTCTGTCCCTAGAAACAATTTTTTTTTAAAGCACACTATAGCACAAGGAGAATTCCCCTCACTTTCCTTCTTTGTCCCTAGAAACAAGGACTCGCACAGTGAAAGAAACTGACACTCTCCCTACCTAGAGTTTTCTGTCCCTAGAAAAAATGTTTTTTTAAAGCACACTATAGCACAAGGAGAATTCCCCTCACTTTCCTTCTTTGTCCCTAGAAACAAGGACTCGCACAGTGAAAGAAACTGACACTCTCCCTACCTAGAGTTTTCTGTCCCTAGAAAAAATGTTTTTTTAAAGCACACTATAGCACAAGGAGAATTCCCCTCACTTTCCTTCTTTGTCCCTAGAAACAAGGACTCGCACAGTGAAAGAAACTGACACTCTCCCTACCTAGAGTTTTCTGTCCCTAGATTTTTTTTTTTTAAAGCACACTATAGCACAAGGAGAATTCCCCTCACTTTCCTTCTTTGTCCCTACAAACAAGGACTCGCACAGTGAAAAAAACTGACACTCTCCCTACCTAGAGTTTCCTGTCCCTAGAAAAAATGTTTTTTTAAAGCACACTATAGCACAAGGAGAATTCCCCTCACTTTCCTTCTTTGTCCCTAGAAACAAGGACTCGCACAGTGAAAAAAACTGACACTCTCCCTACCTAGAGTTTTCTGTCCCTAGAAAAAATGTTTTTTTAAAGCACACTATAGCACAAGGAGAATTCCCCTCACTTTCCTTCTTTGTCCCTAGAAACAAGGACTCGCACAGTGAAAGAAACTGACACTCTCCCTACCTAGAGTTTTCTGTCCCTAGAAAAAATGTTTTTTTAAAGCACACTATAGCACAAGGAGAATTCCCCTCACTTTCCTTCTTTGTCCCTAGAAACAAGGACTCGCACAGTGAAAGAAACTGACACTCTCCCTACCTAGAGTTTTCTGTCCCTAGAAAAAATGTTTTTTTAAAGCACACTATAGCACAAGGAGAATTCCCCTCACTTTCCTTCTTTGTCCCTAGAAACAAGGACTCGCACAGTGAAATAAACTGACACTCTCCCTACCTAGAGTTTTCTGTCCCTAGAAAAAATGTTTTTTTAAAGCACACTATAGCACAAGGAGAATTCCCCTCACTTTCCTTCTTTGTCCCTAGAAACAAGGACTCGCACAGTGAAATAAACTGACACTCTCCCTACCTAGAGTTTTCTGTCCCTAGAAAAAATGTTTTTTTAAAGCACACTATAGCACAAGGAGAATTCCCCTCACTTTCCTTCTTTGTCCCTAGAAACAAGGACTCGCACAGTGAAAGAAACTGACACTCTCCCTACCTAGAGTTTTCTGTCCCTAGAAAAAATGTTTTTTTAAAGCACACTATAGCACAAGGAGAATTCCCCTCACTTTCCTTCTTTGTCCCTAGAAACAAGGACTCGCACAGTGAAAGAAACTGACACTCTCCCTACCTAGAGTTTTCTGTCCCTAGAAAAAATGTTTTTTTAAAGCACACTATAGCACAAGGAGAATTCCCCTCACTTTCCTTCTTTGTCCCTAGAAACAAGGACTCGCACAGTGAAAGAAACTGACACTCTCCCTACCTAGAGTTTTCTGTCCCTAGAAAAAATGTTTTTTTAAAGCACACTATAGCACAAGGAGAATTCCCCTCACTTTCCTTCTTTGTCCCTAGAAACAAGGACTCGCACAGTGAAAGAAACTGACACTCTCCCTACCTAGAGTTTTCTGTCCCTAGAAACAATTTTTTTTTAAAGCACACTATAGCACAAGGAGAATTCCCCTCACTTTCCTTCTTTGTCCCTAGAAACAAGGACTCGCACAGTGAAAGAAACTGACACTCTCCCTACCTAGAGTTTTCTGTCCCTAGAAAAAATGTTTTTTTAAAGCACACTATAGCACAAGGAGAATTCCCCTCACTTTCCTTCTTTGTCCCTAGAAACAAGGACTCGCACAGTGAAAGAAACTGACACTCTCCCTACCTAGAGTTTTCTGTCCCTAGAAAAAATGTTTTTTTAAAGCACACTATAGCACAAGGAGAATTCCCCTCACTTTCCTTCTTTGTCCCTAGAAACAAGGACTCGCACAGTGAAAGAAACTGACACTCTCCCTACCTAGAGTTTTCTGTCCCTAGAAAATTTTTTTTTTTAAAGCACACTATAGCACAAGGAGAATTCCCCTCACTTTCCTTCTTTGTCCCTAGAAACAAGGACTCGCACAGTGAAAGAAACTGACACTCTCCCTACCTAGAGTTTTCTGTCCCTAGAAAAAATGTTTTTTTAAAGCACACTATAGCACAAGGAGAATTCCCCTCACTTTCCTTCTTTGTCCCTAGAAACAAGGACTCGCACAGTGAAATAAACTGACACTCTCCCTACCTAGAGTTTTCTGTCCCTAGAAAAAATGTTTTTTTTAAAGCACACTATAGCACAAGGAGAATTCCCCTCACTTTCCTTCTTTGTCCCTAGAAACAAGGACTCGCACAGTGAAAGAAACTGACACTCTCCCTACCTAGAGTTTTATGTCCCTAGAAAAAATGTTTTTTTAAAGCACACTATAGCACAAGGAGAATTCCCCTCACTTTCCTTCTTTGTCCCTAGAAACAAGGACTCGCACAGTGAAAGAAACTGACACTCTCCCTACCTAGAGTTTTCTGTCCCTAGAAAAAATGTTTTTTTAAAGCACACTATAGCACAAGGAGAATTCCCCTCACTTTCCTTCTTTGTCCCTAGAAACAAGGACTCGCACAGTGAAAGAAACTGACACTCTCCCTACCTAGAGTTTTCTGTCCCTAGAAAAAATGTTTTTTTAAAGCACACTATAGCACAAGGAGAATTCCCCTCACTTTCCTTCTTTGTCCCTAGAAACAAGGACTCGCACAGTGAAAGAAACTGACACTCTCCCTACCTAGAGTTTTCTGTCCCTAGAAAAAATGTTTTTTTAAAGCACACTATAGCACAAGGAGAATTACCCTCACTTTCCTTCTTTGTCCCTAGAAACAAGGACTCGCACAGTGAAAGAAACTGACACTCTCCCTACCTAGAGTTTTCTGTCCCTAGAATTTTTTTTAAAGCACACTATAGCACAAGGAGAATTCCCCTCACTTTCCTTCTTTGTCCCTAGAAACAAGGACTCGCACAGTGAAAGAAACTGACACTCTCCCTACCTAGAGTTTTCTGTCCCTAGAAAAAATGTTTTTTTAAAGCACACTATAGCACAAGGAGAATTCCCCTCACTTTCCTTCTTTGTCCCTAGAAACAAGGACTCGCACAGTGAAAGAAACTGACACTCTCCCTACCTAGAGTTTTCTGTCCCTAGAAAAAATGTTTTTTTAAAGCACACTATAGCACAAGGAGAATTCCCCTCACTTTCCTTCTTTGTCCCTAGAAACAAGGACTCGCACAGTGAAAGAAACTGACACTCTCCCTACCTAGAGTTTTCTGTCCCTAGAAAAAATGTTTTTTTAAAGCACACTATAGCACAAGGAGAATTACCCTCACTTTCCTTCTTTGTCCCTAGAAACAAGGACTCGCACAGTGAAAGAAACTGACACTCTCCCTACCTAGAGTTTTCTGTCCCTAGAAAAAATGTTTTTTTAAAGCACACTATAGCACAAGGAGAATTCCCCTCACTTTCCTTCTTTGTCCCTAGAAACAAGGACTCGCACAGTGAAAGAAACTGACACTCTCCCTACCTAGAGTTTTCTGTCCCTAGAAAAAATGTTTTTTTAAAGCACACTATAGCACAAGGAGAATTCCCCTCACTTTCCTTCTTTGTCCCTAGAAACAAGGACTCGCACAGTGAAAGAAACTGACACTCTCCCTACCTAGAGTTTTCTGTCCCTAGAAAAAATGTTTTTTTAAAGCACACTATAGCACAAGGAGAATTCCCCTCACTTTCCTTCTTTGTCCCTAGAAACAAGGACTCGCACAGTGAAAGAAACTGACACTCTCCCTACCTAGAGTTTTCTGTCCCTAGAAAATTTTTTTTTTAAAGCACACTATAGCACAAGGAGAATTCCCCTCACTTTCCTTCTTTGTCCCTAGAAACAAGGACTCGCACAGTGAAAGAAACTGACACTCTCCCTACCTAGAGTTTTCTGTCCCTAGAAAAAATGTTTTTTTAAAGCACACTATAGCACAAGGAGAATTCCCCTCACTTTCCTTCTTTGTCCCTAGAAACAAGGACTCGCACAGTGAAATAAACTGACACTCTCCCTACCTAGAGTTTTCTGTCCCTAGAAAAAATGTTTTTTTTAAAGCACACTATAGCACAAGGAGAATTCCCCTTACTTTCCTTCTTTGTCCCTAGAAACAAGGACTCGCACAGTGAAAGAAACTGACACTCTCCCTACCTAGAGTTTTCTGTCCCTAGAAAAAATGTTTTTTTAAAGCACACTATAGCACAAGGAGAATTCCCCTCACTTTCCTTCTTTGTCCCTAGAAACAAGGACTCGCACAGTGAAAGAAACTGACACTCTCCCTACCTAGAGTTTTCTGTCCCTAGAAAAAATGTTTTTTTAAAGCACACTATAGCACAAGGAGAATTCCCCTCACTTTCCTTCTTTGTCCCTAGAAACAAGGACTCGCACAGTGAAAGAAACTGACACTCTCCCTACCTAGAGTTTTCTGTCCCTAGAAAAAATGTTTTTTTAAAGCACACTATAGCACAAGGAGAATTCCCCTCACTTTCCTTCTTTGTCCCTAGAAACAAGGACTCGCACAGTGAAAGAAACTGACACTCTCCCTACCTAGAGTTTTCTGTCCCTAGAAAAAATGTTTTTTTAAAGCACACTATAGCACAAGGAGAATTCCCCTCACTTTCCTTCTTTGTCCCTAGAAACAAGGACTCGCACAGTGAAAGAAACTGACACTCTCCCTACCTAGAGTTTTCTGTCCCTAGAAAAAATGTTTTTTTAAAGCACACTATAGCACAAGGAGAATTCCCCTCACTTTCCTTCTTTGTCCCTAGAAACAAGGACTCGCACAGTGAAAGAAACTGACACTCTCCCTACCTAGAGTTTTCTGTCCCTAGAAATTTTTTTTTTTTAAAGTACACTATAGCACAAGGAGAATTCCCCTCACTTTCCTTCTTTGTCCCTAGAAACAAGGACTCGCACAGTGAAAGAAACTGACACTCTCCCTACCTAGAGTTTTCTGTCCCTAGAAAAAATGTTTTTTTAAAGCACACTATAGCACAAGGAGAATTCCCCTCACTTTCCTTCTTTGTCCCTAGAAACAAGGACTCGCACAGTGAAAGAAACTGACACTCTCCCTACCTAGAGTTTTCTGTCCCTAGAAAAAATGTTTTTTTAAAGCACACTATAGCACAAGGAGAATTCCCCTCACTTTCCTTCTTTGTCCCTAGAAACAAGGACTCGCACAGTGAAAGAAACTGACACTCTCCCTACCTAGAGTTTTCTGTCCCTAGAAAAAATGTTTTTTTAAAGCACACTATAGCACAAGGAGAATTCCCCTCACTTTCTTTCTTTGTCCCTAGAAACAAGGACTCGCACAGTGAAAGAAACTGACACTCTCCCTACCTAGAGTTTTCTGTCCCTAGAAAAAATGTTTTTTTAAAGCACACTATAGCACAAGGAGAATTCCCCTCACTTTCCTTCTTTGTCCCTAGAAACAAGGACTCGCACAGTGAAAGAAACTGACACTCTCCCTACCTAGAGTTTTCTGTCCCTAGAAAAAATGTTTTTTTAAAGCACACTATAGCACAAGGAGAATTCCCCTCACTTTCCTTCTTTGTCCCTAGAAACAAGGACTCGCACAGTGAAAGAAACTGACACTCTCCCTACCTAGAGTTTTCTGTCGCTAGAAATTTTTTTTTTTTAAAGCACACTATAGCACAAGGAGAATTCCCCTCACTTTCCTTCTTTGTCCCTAGAAACAAGGACTCGCACAGTGAAAGAAACTGACACTCTCCCTACCTAGAGTTTTCTGTCCCTAGAAAAAATGTTTTTTTAAAGCACACTATAGCACAAGGAGAATTCCCCTCACTTTCCTTCTTTGTCCCTAGAAACAAGGACTCGCACAGTGAAAGAAACTGACACTCTCCCTACCTAGAGTTTTCTGTCCCTAGAAAAAATGTTTTTTTAAAGCACACTATAGCACAAGGAGAATTCCCCTCACTTTCCTTCTTTGTCCCTAGAAACAAGGACTCGCACAGTGAAAGAAACTGACACTCTCCCTACCTAGAGTTTTCTGTCCCTAGAAAAAATGTTTTTTTAAAGCACACTATAGCACAAGGAGAATTACCCTCACTTTCCTTCTTTGTCCCTAGAAACAAGGACTCGCACAGTGAAAGAAACTGACACTCTCCCTACCTAGAGTTTTCTGTCCCTAGAATTTTTTTTTTTTTAAAGCACACTATAGCACAAGGAGAATTCCCCTCACTTTCCTTCTTTGTCCCTAGAAACAAGGACTCGCACAGTGAAAGAAACTGACACTCTCCCTACCTAGAGTTTTCTGTCCCTAGAAAAAATGTTTTTTTAAAGCACACTATAGCACAAGGAGAATTCCCCTCACTTTCCTTCTTTGTCCCTAGAAACAAGGACTCGCACAGTGAAAGAAACTGACACTCTCCCTACCTAGAGTTTTCTGTCCCTAGAAAAAATGTTTTTTTAAAGCACACTATAGCACAAGGAGAATTCCCCTCACTTTCCTTCTTTGTCCCTAGAAACAAGGACTCGCACAGTGAAAGAAACTGACACTCTCCCTACCTAGAGTTTTCTGTCCCTAGAAAATTTTTTTTTTTAAAGCACACTATAGCACAAGGAGAATTCCCCTCACTTTCCTTCTTTGTCCCTAGAAACAAGGACTCGCACAGTGAAAGAAACTGACACTCTCCCTACCTAGAGTTTTCTGTCCCTAGAAAAAATGTTTTTTTAAAGCACACTATAGCACAAGGAGAATTCCCCTCACTTACCTTCTTTGTCCCTAGAAACAAGGACTCGCACAGTGAAATAAACTGACACTCTCCCTACCTAGAGTTTTCTGTCCCTAGAAAAAATGTTTTTTTTAAAGCACACTATAGCACAAGGAGAATTCCCCTTACTTTCCTTCTTTGTCCCTAGAAACAAGGACTCGCACAGTGAAAGAAACTGACACTCTCCCTACCTAGAGTTTTCTGTCCCTAGAAAAAATGTTTTTTTAAAGCACACTATAGCACAAGGAGAATTCCCCTCACTTTCCTTCTTTGTCCCTAGAAACAAGGACTCGCACAGTGAAAGAAACTGACACTCTCCCTACCTAGAGTTTTCTGTCCCTAGAAAAAATGTTTTTTTAAAGCACACTATAGCACAAGGAGAATTCCCCTCACTTTCCTTCTTTGTCCCTAGAAACAAGGACTCGCACAGTGAAAGAAACTGACACTCTCCCTACCTAGAGTTTTCTGTCCCTAGAAAAAATGTTTTTTTAAAGCACACTATAGCACAAGGAGAATTCCCCTCACTTTCCTTCTTTGTCCCTAGAAACAAGGACTCGCACAGTGAAAGAAACTGACACTCTCCCTACCTAGAGTTTTCTGTCCCTAGAAAAAATGTTTTTTTAAAGCACACTATAGCACAAGGAGAATTCCCCTCACTTTCCTTCTTTGTCCCTAGAAACAAGGACTCGCACAGTGAAAGAAACTGACACTCTCCCTACCTAGAGTTTTCTGTCCCTAGAAAAAATGTTTTTTTAAAGCACACTATAGCACAAGGAGAATTCCCCTCACTTTCCTTCTTTGTCCCTAGAAACAAGGACTCGCACAGTGAAAGAAACTGACACTCTCCCTACCTAGAGTTTTCTGTCCCTAGAATTTTTTTTTTTTTAAAGCACACTATAGCACAAGGAGAATTCCCCTCACTTTCCTTCTTTGTCCCTAGAAACAAGGACTCGCACAGTGAAAGAAACTGACACTCTCCCTACCTAGAGTTTTCTGTCCCTAGAAAAAATGTTTTTTTAAAGCACACTATAGCACAAGGAGAATTCCCCTCACTTTCCTTCTTTGTCCCTAGAAACAAGGACTCGCACAGTGAAAGAAACTGACACTCTCCCTACCTAGAGTTTTCTGTCCCTAGAAAAAATGTTTTTTTAAAGCACACTATAGCACAAGGAGAATTCCCCTCACTTTCCTTCTTTGTCCCTAGAAACAAGGACTCGCACAGTGAAAGAAACTGACACTCTCCCTACCTAGAGTTTTCTGTCCCTAGAAAAAAATTTTTTTAAAGCACACTATAGCACAAGGAGAATTCCCCTCACTTTCCTTCTTTGTCCCTAGAAACAAGGACTCGCACAGTGAAAGAAACTGACACTCTCCCTACCTAGAGTTTTCTGTCCCTAGAAAAAATGTTTTTTTAAAGCACACTATAGCACAAGGAGAATTCCCCTCACTTTCCTTCTTTGTCCCTAGAAACAAGGACTCGCACAGTGAAAGAAACTGACACTCTCCCTACCTAGAGTTTTCTGTCCCTAGAAAAAATGTTTTTTTAAAGCACACTATAGCACAAGGAGAATTCCCCTCACTTTCCTTCTTTGTCCCTAGAAACAAGGACTCGCACAGTGAAAGAAACTGACACTCTCCCTACCTAGAGTTTTCTGTCGCTAGAAATTTTTTTTTTTTAAAGCACACTATAGCACAAGGAGAATTCCCCTCACTTTCCTTCTTTGTCCCTAGAAACAAGGACTCGCACAGTGAAAGAAACTGACACTCTCCCTACCTAGAGTTTTCTGTCCCTAGAAAAAATGTTTTTTTAAAGCACACTATAGCACAAGGAGAATTCCCCTTACTTTCCTTCTTTGTCCCTAGAAACAAGGACTCGCACAGTGAAAGAAACTGACACTCTCCCTACCTAGAGTTTTCTGTCCCTAGAAAAAATGTTTTTTTAAAGCACACTATAGCACAAGGAGAATTCCCCTCACTTTCCTTCTTTGTCCCTAGAAACAAGGACTCGCACAGTAAAACACACTGACACTCTCCCTACCTAGAGTTTTCTGTCGCTAGAAATTTTTTTTTTTTAAAGCACACTATAGCACAAGGAGAATTCCCCTCACTTTCCTTCTTTGTCCCTAGAAACAAGGACTCGCACAGTGAAAGAAACTGACACTCTCCCTACCTAGAGTTTTCTGTCCCTAGAAAAAATGTTTTTTTAAAGCACACTATAGCACAAGGAGAATTCCCCTCACTTTCCTTCTTTGTCCCTAGAAACAAGGACTCGCACAGTGAAAGAAACTGACACTCTCCCTACCTAGAGTTTTCTGTCCCTAGAAAAAATGTTTTTTTAAAGCACACTATAGCACAAGGAGAATTCCCCTCACTTTCCTTCTTTGTCCCTAGAAACAAGGACTCGCACAGTGAAAGAAACTGACACTCTCCCTACCTAGAGTTTTCTGTCCCTAGAAAAAATGTTTTTTTAAAGCACACTATAGCACAAGGAGAATTACCCTCACTTTCCTTCTTTGTCCCTAGAAACAAGGACTCGCACAGTGAAAGAAACTGACACTCTCCCTACCTAGAGTTTTCTGTCCCTAGAATTTTTTTTTTTTTAAAGCACACTATAGCACAAGGAGAATTCCCCTCACTTTCCTTCTTTGTCCCTAGAAACAAGGACTCGCACAGTGAAAGAAACTGACACTCTCCCTACCTAGACTTTTCTGTCCCTAGAAAAAATGTTTTTTTAAAGCACACTATAGCACAAGGAGAATTCCCCTCACTTTCCTTCTTTGTCCCTAGAAACAAGGACTCGCACAGTGAAAGAAACTGACACTCTCCCTACCTAGAGTTTTCTGTCCCTAGAAAAAATGTTTTTTTAAAGCACACTATAGCACAAGGAGAATTCCCCTCACTTTCCTTCTTTGTCCCTAGAAACAAGGACTCGCACAGTGAAAGAAACTGACACTCTCCCTACCTAGAGTTTTCTGTCCCTAGAAAAATTTTTTTTTTAAAGCACACTATAGCACAAGGAGAATTCCCCTCACTTTCCTTCTTTGTCCCTAGAAACAAGGACTCGCACAGTGAAAGAAACTGACACTCTCCCTACCTAGAGTTTTCTGTCCCTAGAAAAAATGTTTTTTTAAAGCACACTATAGCACAAGGAGAATTCCCCTCACTTACCTTCTTTGTCCCTAGAAACAAGGACTCGCACAGTGAAATAAACTGACACTCTCCCTACCTAGAGTTTTCTGTCCCTAGAAAAAATGTTTTTTTTAAAGCACACTATAGCACAAGGAGAATTCCCCTTACTTTCCTTCTTTGTCCCTAGAAACAAGGACTCGCACAGTGAAAGAAACTGACACTCTCCCTACCTAGAGTTTTCTGTCCCTAGAAAAAATGTTTTTTTAAAGCACACTATAGCACAAGGAGAATTCCCCTCACTTTCCTTCTTTGTCCCTAGAAACAAGGACTCGCACAGTGAAAGAAACTGACACTCTCCCTACCTAGAGTTTTCTGTCCCTAGAAAAAATGTTTTTTTAAAGCACACTATAGCACAAGGAGAATTCCCCTCACTTTCCTTCTTTGTCCCTAGAAACAAGGACTCGCACAGTGAAAGAAACTGACACTCTCCCTACCTAGAGTTTTCTGTCCCTAGAAAAAATGTTTTTTTAAAGCACACTATAGCACAAGGAGAATTCCCCTCACTTTCCTTCTTTGTCCCTAGAAACAAGGACTCGCACAGTGAAAGAAACTGACACTCTCCCTACCTAGAGTTTTCTGTCCCTAGAAAAAATGTTTTTTTAAAGCACACTATAGCACAAGGAGAATTCCCCTCACTTTCCTTCTTTGTCCCTAGAAACAAGGACTCGCACAGTGAAAGAAACTGACACTCTCCCTACCTAGAGTTTTCTGTCCCTAGAAAAAATGTTTTTTTAAAGCACACTATAGCACAAGGAGAATTCCCCTCACTTTCCTTCTTTGTCCCTAGAAACAAGGACTCGCACAGTGAAAGAAACTGACACTCTCCCTACCTAGAGTTTTCTGTCCCTAGAATTTTTTTTTTTTTAAAGCACACTATAGCACAAGGAGAATTCCCCTCACTTTCCTTCTTTGTCCCTAGAAACAAGGACTCGCACAGTGAAAGAAACTGACACTCTCCCTACCTAGAGTTTTCTGTCCCTAGAAAAAATGTTTTTTTAAAGCACACTATAGCACAAGGAGAATTCCCCTCACTTTCCTTCTTTGTCCCTAGAAACAAGGACTCGCACAGTGAAAGAAACTGACACTCTCCCTACCTAGAGTTTTCTGTCCCTAGAAAAAATGTTTTTTTAAAGCACACTATAGCACAAGGAGAATTCCCCTCACTTTCCTTCTTTGTCCCTAGAAACAAGGACTCGCACAGTGAAAGAAACTGACACTCTCCCTACCTAGAGTTTTCTGTCCCTAGAATTTTTTTTTTTTTAAAGCACACTATAGCACAAGGAGAATTCCCCTCACTTTCCTTCTTTGTCCCTAGAAACAAGGACTCGCACAGTGAAAGAAACTGACACTCTCCCTACCTAGAGTTTTCTGTCCCTAGAAAAAATGTTTTTTTAAAGCACACTATAGCACAAGGAGAATTCCCCTCACTTTCCTTCTTTGTCCCTAGAAACAAGGACTCGCACAGTGAAAGAAACTGACACTCTCCCTACCTAGAGTTTTCTGTCCCTAGAAAAAATGTTTTTTTAAAGCACACTATAGCACAAGGAGAATTCCCCTCACTTTCCTTCTTTGTCCCTAGAAACAAGGACTCGCACAGTGAAAGAAACTGACACTCTCCCTACCTAGAGTTTTCTGTCGCTAGAAATTTTTTTTTTTTAAAGCACACTATAGCACAAGGAGAATTCCCCTCACTTTCCTTCTTTGTCCCTAGAAACAAGGACTCGCACAGTGAAAGAAACTGACACTCTCCCTACCTAGAGTTTTCTGTCCCTAGAAAAAATGTTTTTTTAAAGCACACTATAGCACAAGGAGAATTCCCCTCACTTTCCTTCTTTGTCCCTAGAAACAAGGACTCGCACAGTGAAAGAAACTGACACTCTCCCTACCTAGAGTTTTCTGTCCCTAGAAAAAATGTTTTTTTAAAGCACACTATAGCACAAGGAGAATTCCCCTCACTTTCCTTCTTTGTCCCTAGAAACAAGGACTCGCACAGTAAAACACACTGACACTCTCCCTACCTATCGTTCTCTTTCCCTAAACTAAAGGAATCCAGGTTAAGCAAGAAATAAATAAATGTCACTGTCCCTGCCTATGCTTGTCTTTCCCTGCTCCGGAACACACTACACTAGGCCGCCGTGCTGGCGGCCTTTTATAGTGTGGGGCGTGTACTAAACACCCTCAGCAATAATTGGCCACAGGCATCCTGCCTGTGGCCAATCATTGCTCTCCTCGCTGCCGGCGCTGTGATTGGCCAAGCATGCGGGGTCACAGTGCATGCTTGGCCAATCACAGCGCCTGGATGACACTGCGATGGCGTAGTGCATTGTGGACCGTTCGCGTCACTCGAATTTCGATCCGATGTACGATGTACGCTGTTGAGAGAATTAAAAAAAGGTAGGCCGCACTTTGTGTTCCTACAGGAAACCCACTTTAAGACACACCACGTACCTAAGTTGACAGATGCCTTCTTTACAGAGGCCCACCATGCAACCTGTGATGATTCCAGAGCTAGGGGGGTGTCCACTTTAATCAGCAAAGACGCTCCTTTTGTTCTGCAGGAGAAACTTTTAGATCCTAAGGGCAGATTTGTTTTTCTGAAAGGCATGTACCATGATACCCCACTGACATTGGCCAACGTCTACTTTCCCAATAGAGCCCACATATCCTTCTGCCAACGTATGACTCAGGAATTAATGGGTTTCGCATCAGGATGCCTGATCCTTGGGGGGACTTCAACGTACCCCTAAACCCCATAGCTGATACTTCTAATGGGAAGACTTGCCTGTCGTATAGGATACTGAAAAAACTTAAATCCATGCTCCACTCCCTGCAAGTGATAGATACATGGCGGTTCAAACACCCTGAGGGCCGAGACTATACTTTCTTCTCACCTCCGCATAACAGGCACTTCCGCATTGACTACCTATTTATCTCGCAACTTCGGATGAGCTTCGTGTTCGAGTCGAACATACGGGGGGTTGTGTAATGGCGAACATGGGTGACCCCGGTTCACAGCAGAGATGGAGCGATATGGCCCCAAAGATCCTGTCATAACTATCACAAACCCAAAGCAAAACTGATCGGGCCTAACAGGTCATTTCACCAAAAAAAAAAAAAAAAACATAAACGGAACCAAAAATGGATAGTAGAAAAATGCAACAGTTAAGTCAGCAACTTAGCCGGTCTTTTTAGATCCAGGTCAATCTGCAGCTGGTCCTCTGCGGTCATCTCTGGCAGATCGTGGTGTTCCCGCTTTTGAACCTCCTGCGCGGTATGGCTTTTGTTTCTTGGAAAGTCTTTTATCAGGAGTGGAGAAAGGGGAATCCGGGGGCGATCCATCTCTCGGTGGGTCTTGGAATTCTGCGTACCAATCCGGAACAAGAACACGCTCAAGGTCTAGGGCATCACAGAAGTCTGGAAGATTATCAGGTTCACGCAGTACGTGCTGGCGTCCATTGTGTGTCACCGTCAGCGCAAAGGGGAATCTCCAGGTGTATCGCAGCTTCCTTTCCCTTAGTTTGTCCAGCAGGGGGCGCAAGGCCCTGTGATTCTTCAATGTGATTTGGGAAAGATCCTGAAAGAGCATAATGATAGCTCCATTGAAAACAATCTGATCGTTTCCCCTTGCTCTGCGCATAATGTCTTCCTTGAGTGGGAAGCTCTGAAGGCAGCATATAATGTCCCGTGGGGGTGCATTGTCGGGTCCCTTCGGTCTGAGTGCTCTATGAG
This sequence comes from Rana muscosa, assembly GCA_029206835.1. Lineage (NCBI taxonomy): Eukaryota > Metazoa > Chordata > Amphibia > Anura > Ranidae > Rana > Rana muscosa. The sequence goes on along the minus strand of JARGYO010005626.1, from coordinate 186,837,500 downwards.
CCCTGACAAATTCTATCTCCATATCCTCCTGTCTCTCAAGTAGGGTGTTAAACAGCCTCCTCAGGGCCGGGATGATCTGGACGGGCTCGACCGACTCAGGGATACCCCTCACACGTATATTATTCCTCCTCCCCCTGTTATCCAAATCTTCCAGACGTCGATTCACTTCAATAAAGTGGCGGCTATGCGACACACTTGCAGTCTCGAGTCTGCGGATGGCTTTATCCCTATTCCTGCCCGCTGCCTCTGTCGCCGACATCTTTTCATTAAGGGCCAGCAGATTAGATTTTAGGTCCGTAATGGCGGTGGAGAACGTGGACTTAATGTCCGCCGCTATCACCGACATGTCTGCAAATGTAAGGGGATGGTCAGCTCGGTCTTTCCCCTTACCTGAGTCCTCCGGGGCAGATTGGGAGTCCTCACTGTATTCCTCCTCGTGGTGTATCGGTGCCATCTTGGATTTCTCCCCGCTGCCGCGGCTTCCGGATTTAGTGTTAAAGAGGTCAGCTATATTCCTTGAGGAGGCAGCAATGGATCCTCTCCTCGTACGCGGGTGTGGGGTGTTATATAGCCGTTTGCCCGGCATCTGAGATCGCTGAGTCGGATATTTAGGCAGGTGCAGGCCGTGTGTGTCTCTGAGCTCACTCAGTAAGCGTCCATACCTGTTGCGCGCCAAGCCACGCCCCTGCAAAATATTTTAATGCACTTTTGTTCATTATGGAACTAGCAATAAATTATGAAATTGTATTCAAGTTGCATTATTTGGTGACTTACCTCATTTAAAGTCCCATGACCTCTGCTTTGTATTAAAGTTGAACCCCAGACACAAAAACTTTCATTCAAATACACTGTGTGCATGATTATTAGGCAAGTTGTATTTTTGAGGATTCATTTCATTATTGAACAACTACAGTGCTTTCAGTCAATCCAAAATGTTAATAAACCTCAAACCGGAATATTTAAGAAAATAAAAGTGAGGTTTTGGCGAGAATATCTATGTATGCACAATTATTGGGCAATTATTAGTGTGCAGAATTATTATGCAACTAAATAAAAAATGAAACATTTTCCATCTCACTTTTTATCTGGTAAAGTGAGAAAAATAAACAAACAACTCAAAATTTACATATAAACATTTCTGACATTTCCAAAAAAAATAAATAAATAACAGTGACCAATATAGCCACCCTTCTTTTCAATAGCAATCAAAGGTCTTTTCATTAATGGAGTCTGTCAGTTTCTTGATATGTTGGCAATCAACTTTTTGTGCAGCAGCCATCACAGCCTCCCAGACACCATTCAGAGAGGTGTACTGTTTTCCTTTACTGTAAGCCTCACATTCAGAAAGGGCCCAGAGGTCCTCAATAGGGTTTAGGTCAGGTGAGGAAGGGGGCCATGTCATTATTCTTACATCTTTAAGGCCTTTACTGGCTAGCCATGCAGTGGAGTACTTCCATGCATGCGATGGAGCATTGTCCTGCATAAAAATCATGGTCTTCTTGAAAGATGCAGACTTTTAACTGTACCACTGTGCTGTACATAGCCTGGGCAGAGAGCAGAGCTGTGGGAGGGACCTATCAGGCTCCACCCACTACAGGCTGCCTGTAGAAAACTACAGGAGAGGTGGAGACAAGACCAGTCACCCTGTACAAGGAGAAAGAGCAGCAGTGAGGTGTCTTTATTACAGGAAGCCAAAGTCTTAAAATAGATTACTGCACAGATCTGAAAGAAATACACAAAGAAACCCTAGATTTAACCAATTAGCTCCCGCCCAACTGCATTGTATTGCAGACAAGCAGGGATGAGCCGAACACCCCCCTGTTCGGTTCGCACCAGAACCTGCGAACAGACAAAATGTTCGTGTAAAATTTAGAACCCTATTAAATACAATGGACTCGAACGTTCGAAATCTAAAGTGTTAATTATAAAGGCTAATATGCAAGTTATTGTCCTAAAAAGTGTTTGGGGACCCGGGTCCTGCCCCAGGGGACATGTATCAATGCAAAAAGAAGTTTTAAAAACGGCCGTTTTTTCGGGAGCAGTGATTTTAATAATGCTTACAATGAAAAAATAAAAGTGAAATATTCCTTTAAATTTCGTACCTGGGGGGTGTGTATGATATGCATGTAAAGTGGTGCATGTTTCCCGTGCTTAGAACTGTCCCTGCAAAAAATGTCATTTTTGAAAGAAAAAAATGCATTTAAAACTGACTCGCAGCTATTAATGAATTGTCGGCTCCCGGCAATACATACAAAAGTCATTGATAAAAAAAAAAAAAAGCGTGGGGGTTCCCCAGAATTCAATTACCAGGCCCTTCAGGTCTGGAATGGATATTAAGGGGAACCCTGCCGCAAATTTAAAAAAAAATGGCGTCGGGTTCCCCCTAAAAATCCATACCAGACCCCTTATACGAGCACGCAACCTGGCCGGCCGCAGGGGAAAAGGGGGGGACAAGAGAGCAGCCCCCCCTCCCTCCTGAACCGTTCCAGGCCACATGCCCTCAACATGGGGAGGATGTCCCCATGTTGATGGGGACAAGGGCCTCATCCCCACAACCCTTGCCCGGTGGTTGTGGGGGTCTGCGGGCGGGGGGCTTATCGGAATCTGGAAGACCCCTTTAACAAAGGGGACCCCCAGATCCCGCCCCCCCCTATGTGAATTGGTAAGGGGTACATTGTACCCCTACCATTTCACGAAGAAAGCGTAAAAAAATGTTTAAAAAAAACACACAAACACCTTGAAAAAGTCCTTTATTAAAAAAAAAAAAAAAATTCCAGTGGTGAAATCCAGTGTCCCGCGGCGATCCCGATGTCCAGCGCTGTCCTTCATTGGTTGTGCCTGAGCGGACCTGATGGGGAACTCCCTCTCAGTATTTTAAATGTATAGACCCGCCCCTTCTAAAGTTCCCCATCAGGTCCGCTCAGCGGACCAGATGCGGAACATGAGAAGGGGCGGGTCTATACATGTATTACCAAAGTGAGAGCAGTTCCCCATCAGGTCCGCCCCCTCGGTATGTCGGACCCGCCTACGTCATTGGCTTGAGCGGGGAACTTCCTTCACTATGTAAATTTAAATTACACAGTGAAGGAAGTTCCTCGCTCAAGCCAATGACGTAGGCGGGTCCGACATACCGAGGGGGCGGACCTGATGGGGAACTGCTCTCACTTTGGTAATACATGTATAGACCCGCCCCTTCTCATGTTCCGCTCTCTCGTCCCCCCCTTTTCCCCTGCGGCCGGCCAGGTTGCGTGCTCGGATAAGGGGTCTGGTATGGATTTTTAGGGGGACTCCACGCCATTTTTTTTTAAATTTGGGGTGGAGTTCCCCTTAAAATCCATGCCAGATCTGAAGGGCCTGGAATGGATATTTGGGGAAACCCCACGTCAATTTTTTTTAAAATTTGCGGCGGGGTTCCCCTTAATATCCATTCCAGACCTGAAGGGCCTGGTAATTGAATTCTGGGGAACCCCCACGCTTTTTTTTTTTTTTTATCAATGACTTTTGTATGTATTGCCGGGAGCCGACAATTCATTAATAGCCGCGAGTCAGTTTTACATGCATTTTTTTCTTTCAAAAATGTCATTTTTTGCAGGGACAGTTCTAAGCACGGGAAACATGCGCCACTTCACATGCATATCATACACACCCCCCAGGTACGAAATTTAAAGGAATATTTCACTTTTATTTTTTCATTTTAAGCATTATTAAAATCACTGCTCCCGAAAAAACGGCCGTTTTTAAAACTTCTTTTTGCATTGATACATGTCCCCTGGGGCAGGACCCGGGTCCCCAAACACTTTTTAGGACAATAACTTGCATATAAGCCTTTACAATTAGCACTTTAGATTTCTCCCATAGATTTTTCGAATTTGCCGCGAACACCCCAATTTGTTCGCTGTTCGGCGAACGGGCGAACAGGCAATGTTCGAGTCGAACATGAGTTTGACTCGAACTCGAAGCTCATCCCTACAGACAAGCAATACATCCGATACCCATTCACATAGGGGGATCGGGATCTTGTTAAAGGGGGGTCCAGATTCTGATAAGCCCCCACCCGCAGACACGCAGGAAGAGGCCATTGTCCCCATCAACATGGAGACAAGGTGCTTTGGGGTGGGGGGGGGGCGCAGAGCCCCCCCTTCCTCAAAGCACCAATCCCCCCATGTTAAGGGTATGTGGCCTGGTATGGTTCAGGAAGAGGGGATGCTCGCTCGCCCCCGCCCCCATTCCTGACCAGCCAGGCTGCATGCTCGGATAAGGGTCTGGTATTGATTTTAGTGAGGACCCCACACAGTTTTTTTTTTATTTTGGGATGGAGTCCCCCTTAAAATCCATACCAGACCGTAAGGGCCTGGAATGGACTGGGGGGAACCCTATGCCATTTTTTTTAAAAAAAATCTTTTCGGCATTCTTTTCTTTACATTCATCTGTCAGTGGGGAAGCCAGCTGACAGATGATGACTCATGGTTGTTAATGATGAGGGCTTGACAACCAGCTATTTCTTCACACAGAATTCAAATTGGTTGATCGTTTTTTGACCGATCCGTAATCTAATTGTTCTGAAAAGCTGGAATACGTTAGAAAATGAATAAACAAAACACCTTTTAATGGATTTCAACTAAATTTGTTACTATTCATTACTATTTCATTCAGGGATTTGGATACAGTGTCTCACAAAAGTGAGTACACCCCTCACATTTTTGTAAATATTTTATTATATCTTTTCATGTGACAACACTGAAGAAATTACACTTAGCTTCAATGTAAAGTAGTGAGTGTACAGCTTGTATGACAGTGTACATTTGCTGTCCCCTCAAAATAACTCAACACACAGCCATTAATGTCTAAACCGCTGGCAACAAAAGTGAGTACACCCCTAAGTGAAAATGTCCAAATTGGGCCCAAAGTGTCAATATTTTGTATGGCCACCAACATTTTCCAGCACTGCCTTAACCCTCTTGGGCATGAAGTTCATCAGAGCTTCACAGGTTGCCACTGGAGTACTCTTCCACTCCTCCATGACAACATCATTGAGCTGGTGGATGTTAGAGACCTTGCTAAAGTTCGTGCATTCGTCTGAATACCTGAACAGCTAAAGTTTCGTCCGAATCGTCGAGTCATCTCTACTATAGACCACAACTGTGTGAGTATACCTGTACAATTAGCGTCAACTGAGTCGCCTAATGCCTCCCCTGGAAGCGCTTGTAGCAGGGTGATAACGCAACAGAGCAATTGGGAGACAAGGACAGAGAGTTTCCCTCCTATCACCTTGGCAGGGTTACCAGGTATTATTTTGATGAAACACGCTAAGTGATAGTGTCATGGAGATCCTGCCAGGAACAGACGCCCGGGACTTCCTGGGTCCCGTTTGCGTGCGCGCGCACCCCGCAGGTGACGCCAGAAGGGCTACTTAAACCCCTCACTTGCAGACAGTCCCTGCTGTCTGCTCTACAGCGTATACCCAAAGTGACCTGATCTGTTTAACCACCTGTATCTGACCTGGCTTTCAGTGACCCTCCTGCCATCCACCTGTACCTGACCCTCGGCCTGTCTCTGACTTCCGTATTGCCTGATCCTTCTGTACCTCGCTGCCTGCCAGTTTACCCGACCCTGGCTTGTCTGATGATCCTGCCTGATCCAGGTTCCTGATCACCTGCCGCTGCTCGGTGGTTCCAGTCTACCTGCTGTGCCTCCCGGTTCCGGTCACCTGCTGTAGTTCCTGGTTCCTGTCTACTCACCTGCTGGTTCCAGTCTACCTGCTGTACCTCCCGGTTCCGGTCACCTGCTGTAGTTCCCGGTTCCTGTCTACTCACCTGCTGGTTGTAGTCTACCTGCTGTGCCTCCCGGTTCCGGTCACCTGCTGTAGTTCATGGTTCCTGTCTACTCACCTGCTGGTTCCTGATCACCTGCTGCAGTCCTTGATCCTGCCAGGCACTCGTACCCCTTCCACCTCCGTGCCTCCTGTTATACCACCAGGGGCCGCTGGTGGGAGCCGTAAGGGAGGCCTCCCTCTGCTAACCGGGCTCGTCACCGTCAGGTACGTGACAGCAGCAGACAGCCATGTCTGAGCCCGAGCAGGGAACCTCACCTATGGAGGAACTATGCCGACACCTGGCGGGACTGACTGAGGCCGTCAAGAGCCTGCAGCAAGGCTACACTCACCTGGAAGGACAAGTGCGGGCCCTCACCAACCCCGTTGGAGCTCAAGGGGGTCCAATTGCCTCCACTTCCTCCACCGGAGCAGGAGCTGCACCCACGGTGGTCATGCTTCCCCCTGAACCCAGGGTACCTACGCCCGAAAGATTCTCTGGAGACCGGAGCAAGTTCAGGGCTTTCCGGAACTCCTGTGAGTTGTACTTTGCCTTACAGCCCCGCACTTTCTCTTTAGAAGCCACCAAGGTGGGCTTTGTAATTTCACTGCTTTCCGGAGACCCACAGAACTGGGCCCACCGCCTGCTAGAACGTAAAGATGCATCCTTGGACAGCCTCACTCTTTTTTTTTACGCCATGGCCCAACTGTATGAGGACCCTCAGCTCTCGGTCACTGCAGAGAATGCCCTGCGGACCCTTCAGCAGGGACGCAGAGCAGCGGAAGACTATGTAGCTGAATTCAGGCGCTGGAGCGCAGATACCAGCTGGAATGACGCTGCCCTCCGTCACCAGTTTCGTATAGGCCTTTCTGACTCCCTGAAGGACGAACTGGCTAGGGTCGGAATACCAGAGAATCTGAACCTGCTGATCGATCTGACAATTCAGATTGACTGACGCCTGAGGGAACGGAGGGCTGAGAGGGCCACGGGCTTCACCCGGCTGACCTGGATGCTTCCCCGGGTCCCCAGTCATCTGCACCCAGCTCCTGCAGCACCTCTGACCCCCTCGCACGATGCTCCTGAACCCATGCAGCTTGGGGTCCTCCGCCCTTCCCTTACTCCGGAGGAACGCCAACGCCGGCGTGCGCATAACCTGTGCCTGTACTGCGGGGAATCCGGACACTTCGTTAGGAACTGTCCTCTGAAATTCCGTAAGTGCTTATCAGTTTCTCCTGTTGTGATCAACCCTCAGACCAAATCCTCCTCTCACATTGCTCTTTCTATCTCCCTGCAGCTCCCAGGAAGGACCCTGCAAGTGTCCGCAATTATTGACTCTGGGGCTTGTAGTTGCTTCATGGACTCAACTTTTGCCCGCACTCAACTGATCCCTCTATTTCCCAAGACCCATGGACTACGTGTTCACCTGGCTGACGGGTCCGTTATCAAGTCGGGGCCCGTGGTCGAGGAGACGGCTCCCCTACCTGTCACTGTCCCCATCTCTACCGGGGTGCACCGAGAATATCTACGGCTGGACATTATCTCTTCTCCACTGTTCCCCATGATTCTCGGTATGCCCTGGCTACAAGCCCACAATCCTACCATCAACTGGGTCACGGGGGTGATCACTTTCTCTTCCTCCTACTGCCAACAGTCCTGCGGCGCACACAAGCCCCCTGGGCCTGCCACTTTAATGTGTACCGACACTGGGGCCATCCCTGACGCTTACCTGGACTTTCTTGATGTGTTTAGTAAACAGGGGGCAGAGACACTACCACCCCACCAGGCCTACGACTGCCCCATCGATCTACTTCCCGGAGCAGATATTCCTTTCGGTAGGATCTTCCCTTTAACGGAGGTAGAACAGGGGACTCTGAAGGAATACATCGATGAGAACCTTTTAAAGGGGTTCATTCGCCCCTCTACGTCGCCAGCAGGCGCAGGCATTTTCTTCGTGGAGAAAAAGGACCATACCCTTAGGCCATGTGTGGACTACCGTGAACTAAATAAGGTCACCATTAAAAATCGCTACCCTCTTCCTCTGGTACCAGAGTTATTCCAAAGATTGGGAGCTGCCGTAATTTTTACTAAACTCGACCTCCAGGGAGCCTATAATCTGGTTCGAATCAAGGAGGGCGATGAGTGGAAAACTGCCTTCGGCTCCCGGTTCGGACATTTCAAGTATTTGGTGATGCCCTTTGGGCTGTGCAATGCCCCTGCCACCTTCCAGTATTTTATTAATGATGTACTTCGGGACTTTTTAGATCTATTTGTGATTGCTTATTTAGATGACATACTAATCTTCTCTTCCTCCCTTGACTCCCATCGCAGGCATGTCAGGTGTGTGTTAGACCGGCTTCGACAGCATAGTCTATATGCGAAGGCTGAGAAATGCGAGTTTGAGCGGGAGAGCATAGCATTCCTGGGATTGATCATCTCTGGCGAAGGCATCAGGATGGACCCACAGAAGATCACCGCAATCTTGGACTGGCCAGCGCCAGTGGATAAGAAAGGAATCCAACGATTCGTTGGATTCGCTAACTTTTATCGTAAGTACATCCGGGGGTTCTCCGCCATCATTGCGCCCATTACCCAGTTAACCAAGCAAGGAACCCGTTTCCACTGGTCCCCTGAGGCCCAAAAGGCCTTCGAGGCTCTCAAGGGTCTCTTCACCTCTGCATCCATCTTAAAACATCCAGATTCCTCTCTACCATTTGTGCTTGAGGTAGATGCTTCTGAGGTCGCTGTAGGGGCAATATTGTCACAGAGGCAAGGAACCAAGGCTTTGCTTCATCCAGTGGCCTTCTTTTCTCGCAAATTATCTGCGGCAGAGAAGAACTATGACGTGGGAGACCGGGAACTCTTGGCGATCAAGTCCGCCCTGGAAGAATGGCTGTACTTACTTGAAGGTGCTGCTCACCCGATCTTAGTATTTACCGACCATAAGAACTTAGAGTACCTGAAAACTGCAAAGAGACTAAAACCACGACAAGCCAGATGGGCCCTTTTTTTTTCCCGGTTCTCCTTCCATGTCACATACCGCCCCGGTGCCAAGAACACTAAACCTGACGCGTTGTCCCGAATGTTCCATGGATCCAAAGAACTCTCCTCACCCGATACAATTCTCGCTCCTGGGAACTTTCTTCTACTTCAGGAGGACCTACTTACCCGGATCAGACAAGCCACCACTAGAGAGGAACTCTCTTCTGAGCTGGACCTGCAGACCAAGGATGGATTACTCTGGTATCAAGACAGGATATTCGTACCAGAAGAACTAAAGATAACTGTGCTAGAGCTCTGCCACGATCATGCCCTTGCGGGGCACTTTGGCGTGGCTAAAACCACTGAGTTGGTTCAACGTACCTTCTGGTGGCCTCGACTACGCGAGGATTGCAGGAAGTTCGTGGAGTCCTGTACTACATGTACCCAGAATAAAGGGTCCAGATCCAAAGCCTGGGGACTACTGAGGCCCTTACCTGTTCCGGATAGACCGTGGAAAATGCTTTCTATCGACTTCATAGTTGAACTGCCCCCGGTTGAGAACCATACCACTATCTTTGTGATAGTGGACCGTCTGTCCAAGATGGCACATTTTGTTCCTATGAGAGGGACCCCCTCGGCCCGGAAACTGCGCAAATATTCATTAAAGAAGTCGTCAGGCTCCACGGGGTACCTGCTAATATAGTCTCCGATCGGGGGGTACAATTTACCTCCCGGTTCTGGAGGTCCCTCTGCAAGACCCTGGGAATAGAACTATCATTCTCTTCGGCCTACCACCCTCAAACCAACGGACAGACGGAGAGAACAAATCAGACCCTCGAGCAATATTTGCGTTGTTTCTCCTTCTTTGCTCAGAATGACTGACTCTCCCTGCTTCCGCTAGCTGAGTTCGCCTACAATAATTCCATCCACTCCGCAACTAACCAGACCCCATTCTTCGCGAACTTCGGGTTTCACCCCACATTTCTGCCCAACTCTCTTCCAGAGTGCTCGGTGCCCGCAGTTCTGGAAAAGGTGAATTTCTTCTCCTCTAACAACCAGCTTCTACGCGAAACCATGGCGAAAACTCAGGAGTATAACAAGATGGTCTACGACAGGAGGAGATGGGGTGAATTAGCGCTGGCACCAGGCGACCAAGTATGGCTCTCTACCATCAATCTAAGATTGGCTTGCCTGTCCAAAAAATTGGGTCCCAAGTTTCTAGGGCCATTTCCTGTCAAGAGGAAAATTAACGAAGTGGCCTACGAGCTGGAGCTCCCCGACTCCCTGAGGGTCCACCCTGTTTTTCATGTGTCTCTGTTGAAACCATCAGTTTCCAACCCATTCCCAGGTCAGACCCCGATTCACCCTGATCCCATCATCATAGACGGGGAACAGGAATTCGAGGTAGAAGCTTTTTTGGACACACGAAGAAGAAATAACCGGAATCAATTCTTAATAAAATGGAAGGGTTACGGACCAGAGAAAAACACTTGGGAACCGGAAGAGAACATTCACGCCAAAGACCTGATACAAGCCTTCAGGAGGTCTCACCCCGAGAAGCTTACCCGTAGGGGCATCCGGAGGCTGCCCCTTGGGGGGGGCAATGTCATGGAGATCCTGCCAGGAACAGACGCCCGGGACTTCCTGGGTCCCGTTTGCAGGTGACGCCAGAAGGGCTACTTAAACCCCTCACTTGCAGACAGTCCCTGCTGTCTGCTCTACAGCGTATACCCAAAGTGACCTGATCTGTTTAACCACCTGTATCTGACCCGGCTTTCAGTGACCCTCCTGCCATCCACCTGTACCTGACCCTCGGCCTGTCTCTGACTTCCGTATTGCCTGATCCTTCTGTACCTCGCTGCCTGCCAGTTTACCCGACCCTGGCTTGTCTGACGATCCTGCCTGATCCAGGTTCCTGATCACCTGCCGCTGCTCGGTGGTTCCAGTCTACCTGCTGTGCCTCCCGGTTCTGGTCACCTGCTGTAGTTCCTGGTTCCTGTCTACTCACCTGCTGGTTCCAGTCTACCTGCTGTACCTCCCGGTTCCGGTCACCTGCTGTAGTTCCCGGTTCCTGTCTACTCACCTGCTGGTTCCAGTCTACCTGCTGTGCCTCCTGGTTCCGGTCACCTGCTGTAGTTCCTGGTTCCTGTCTACTCACCTGCTGGTTCCTGATCACCTGCTGCAGTCCTTGATCCTGCCAGGCACTTGTACCCCTTCCACCTCCGTGCCTCCTGTTATACCACCAGGGGCCGCTGGTGCGAGCCGTAAGGGAGGCCTCCCTCTGCTAACCGGGCTCATCACCGTCAGATACGTGACAGCTAGAAGACAAGAAGGGGGAGGGAATTTAAAGGGTAACTCAAATTGGGCCACCCCTTTGTGTGTTTGGCTCACAGATTTTTCCAGAAGTCTGCACTAAGATACAAGTCAGATTTCAGGTGTTATGTGTGTCTTTGCCCCATTGTTTGCCTCCTAGGTGTGAATTCCTATTGTTAGTTGAGTCACCCATTGTTTCTGTCTGTCTGCTCATCTCTTGAAGATGTGATTAATATTGTGTCTACTTCACCTAGTTATCAAATCATTGTGGGATGGAAGGTTAGGTGTTTATGCCTATGATAATGTGTAATGTACGTTGTGTATACAGGGTTGTGGGCTTGTTGCCGGAAGGTCTGGGCACCTAGGCTTGTTTAAGTGACTAGTTTTTAATTAGTTCATGGTAATTAGATCACTGTCAGCTATTAGTTGCTAGTTGTTGATTAGCATACTGATTATGTTGGCTGTTCCTTAGATGTGCCAATTGCTCAGGATAACGTGATCAAGCTTTTATCTGATTTTGTGTGGTATATAAATTCTAAGTGAGTTTACAATAAAGAGTTCCAGTTTTCACCTAAGCTAGTGTTGTCTAGTCCTTGAGTGCTATGCAATATTTAGCTATCATACCTGGTTCCTGGTTCCAGACTGGAGGAAGCTATATTTTGATGGAGGCACCCAAGCTGGGTGCCGGACATTCAGTGATTTCTTCAGAATAACAAAAGTTACTCTTTCAGCTGTTTTGAGCTTGGACTTCCACTATCCAGAGGTCAGCTGTCAATGGTGAAGTAGCAAGCGGTCATTTGGAAGTTAACTGATACTCCATGCAATCTGAATATTTGCCTGGTGGAGAGAACCAAATATTTGTCCAGTTAAGCTAGCGATAGACTGTGTTTAATCAAATAAGAATATTGTTATCTAAGATAGTTGTTGCAAATGGCTAATGACAACTCCAAGAAAGCCCTATTATAGATCCCCATTGGATCCCATCAAGTAATAACAGTAAGACAGAATGGGGGGAACTTGATTTGTCTTTGAGCTTGGGCTTCATCTTTCAGGAGGTCTACTTTGCCCGGCTGAGCTAATAATATACTTTATTTCATCAAATGAGATAGTTTGTTCTTCATGACTAATGACATTCCCAAATATGGCCCTATCATAGATACCAATTGGGTCCCATTGAGCAATAGAAGGTCATACAGGGGAAGGAGCCTGGGCTGTGTTTGAGCTTGGACACCATCTATCAGGAGGTGCATTGAGTACTCTGCGTCTAATGAAACAGTTAGTGGTCGTTTGGCTGGCTGACTGAGCGTGTAATGAAATCAGATATTCCATTACTCATGACTAATGCCAACCCCAAGAAAAGCCCTAATATCTAACTTTTATCTATTTACTCATCTTTATTTAGCTCACATATATTGTTCTTTATAGGATTAACGTGGATATATCTGAAACTTAGCTTTTAGTTGACTATTTTGTCATTGCCATTACAGTTTTTTTTTTTTTTTTCAATTAAAATGCTCATTTCAAGCCATGAAGTATGTTAATACGGTGTCAAATTAATAGCGGAGCCATAAATGCCACAGCAATAAATTCATGCATAAATAAATAAGAACATAATTCAGGGCATGGGTGTTGTTAGCTTTGCGTATATGCTGAATTATGCAGAGATTTGTCCCCCACGCTAAAGCTAACACACCGGCATGTAAAGATTTGATTATTATGAGAATAACCTTTATGATATATGTCAAAGCTGATTATTTTTTAATAAGAGCAAAGACAAAAAAAATCATACATACATAAAACATAGGTGAACTCCACATGCATAATGAACCCAAACAACATTTGGAAATCAATATTCAAATATTTTAATGCCTCCAATAGTCCACAGCAGGGAAGGAATGTAAATGCAGGCGTTAAAGTAGATAAAATCAAATTTGTTAGTTGTGCGACGTGTGTCATTTCAAGAAAAACTAGAATACAGGAAAAACATTGAATCTAATTGCACTCTATGATGTTCATGGTGTAAAAGAGAAAATTATACTTATTTTTAGAAAATAATACATGTTTGCAGCTGATGGAACATTTCAAGTGGAACACTGGATGAAACTTTTTTTTTTTTTTTTTTAGTTTTTCTAACTTGTTTTTATTGCTATGTGCATTACACTTGGAGATTTGCGTTTGGATAAGTAAAAAATATTGTTTTGTTTTTTATCAAAATTGTCGGTCTTTTTTTTCTTTTCACTTAAAATTTTATTCAGAGGATTTCAGATTACAAAGATAATACAGCATTTAGAATGACACCAATGGGTCTTTAGGAACCTGTGACCCAGTGTCTTAGATAACATTTATTAACTTATAACAGCTATGCGTTTGTGCATCAAGTACTAGTTGAGTGAGTGAGTGAGTGACAAATGTGAGTGAGCGCTACAAATGCGAACTGAATCGCCTCAAGGCGCTTTGCATCCAGTGACGTCCTGATCCATCAGAAGAGGTGGGTCTTAAGTTTTTTCCTGAAGGCCCGATGGTTTTCTTCCATGCGGATGTATGTGGGAAGAGCGTTCCATAGCCGTGGTCCTTGGACTGCAAATCTTCGTTCTCCCTTCCATTTGTAGCGGGATTTGGGGATGTGAAGGAGGTTTTGATTGGTTGATCGGAGAATGCGTTTGGGGGAGTAGTGTTTTATTTTCTCGCATAAATATTGTGGTGCGTTTCCTTGTGTGCACTTGTGGGTGAGGCAGAGGGTCTTGAATGTGACCCGATCCTTTACGGTTAGCCAATGCAGGGTCCTCAGTGAAGGGGTGATCGATTCCCAAGGTTTGTTCCCTGTTACCAGTCTGGCTGCCGTGTTATGGATGACTTGTAGGTGCGAGATCTGATATTTAGGTAGTCCTATGTAGTTATCATTAGTATAAGAGGAGATGGTGAAGGGAAATACCCAGGAGCTTAGCAGAATGACAAATTAGTGGAAGGCAGCAAGACGAGAAAAACAAATGTAATATATACTTTCATGGTGTAATAACTTTACATCAGAGAATCTAAGTTAATACTCTTAGGGGGTGGTGAGTCATTGGTCCAAGGGACCCAAAGTTCCTGAAGTTTAGGTACTAAAAGATGTGCTTTGCATGCATAAATTCCAGCTGGAGGTGCTGATTGAGCGTTGCGTGTAGTTGTTGATTTGAAGGAAGAAGGTTGCTGTTCCAGTTGCGTGCTATCAAAAGCCTAGCTGCAATGAAGATGTGTGTAAGAATGGAATGGTATGGAAGGGGCCACAAATCGAGGTCTAGTCCTAATAACGCTTGTTGGGGGTTAAGCGTGTTGCGGATTCCTGTGATTTTCCCAATAAGGGATTGCACTTTATTTCAAAAGGGACAAGTAATGGACAAGCCCACCAGATGTGGATGGTTGATCCTAGGTCGCCACATCCTCTCCAGCAGGCGGTCGAGTGTGAGGGAGAGATGCGGGCAAGTTTTGCCGGTGTCTGGTACAAATGGTGTAGGAGGTTCTGTGCAGTTTCCAAGTGAGTAAGGCATCTAGAGAATTTAAGTGGGGCTTTTGCAGTGTAGTGCCATGTTGTTGTTTTTTTCAGTGTGCAACAAACTGTATTTTGCTATATGGGTCAGTACTGAAGCATGCAACAATAAAGTGCAACAAAGAAATAGCAATGTGGTGCATTCCCGCCTGTTGGAGATTACCCAACCCTCCTAAAATAAAGGATTGGATCAACCGCATAAATAAGATTGCAGAGATGGAGGAGCTTGTTCATTCAGCCAAGGAGACAACTTAAAAGTTTTCAAAATTTGGTCTTGCTAGCACCATTTAATGACAACAACCAAATTCTTCTAGCTGATGATCTGATTAGATGCCAGAACGATCTGCCTCAATTTGGAGGAGGAGGATAAAGCCTCTCCTTACCCCTTTCCCCTACGTCCAGGGGGTCTTCCCCCAATCAATCCTTCTCCTTCCTTCTACTCCATTCTCTATTATACCTTTTCTTACTCTTTTATTTTTCTTTTTTTCTGTTTATGGTTTTATTATTTTTCACTACATTTTTTGGTCAGCCAACGCACCGGATCCCCCCGAAACCCACCTTTACCCTCCTAGTTGCTATGGGCCCGTTGGCCGCAACTTCACAGGGAGAGACCATCCCCCACACAACAGGCTGACCGATCTTCATAAGAAAGCCCATGTAGGGAAAGTTGGGCTGAGGCCATCCCTACGAGTTACCACACCGTTACACGAGCTACCAAACTGAAGTATCCTTGCATACTTAGACTATATTTTTATAATGTTATGAATAGGTTAATGTTCTATACACAATTCAAACAAGAACTAGGTTTGTATATTAGTATGATATTTTCTTTCGCTGTAATATTACGTTAGAGCTTTGAGATGTACCGTATATACTCATATAAGCTGAAAATGCCCCCCTCGGCTTATACTCGGGTCTGTGTCCATCTTCAAATTTGTGCGCCTAATCCTGGCCAGTCGTAGGTCTCCTAGACCCCAAACTTGGCACCCATGTAGCCCCACTTTTTCTCTACAAGTTTGCAAAAATTTGTTGTCCGAGGACCTACGGCCGGGGAGCACCGATTTTTCAAAGCCAGGCCCCCCTTCCGTAGACTCCCATGTTAAACTGTAATTTCTCTGGTGATTTTGGGGACCCGGTACTGGACAGCCCTAGGTCTTCTGGACCCCAAACGTGGCACACATGTAGCTCAACTCTTCATCTACATGTGTGCAAAGTTTGTTGTCCAGGGGACCTATGGCCGGGGAGCACCAATTTTTCAAACCCGGGCACCCCTTCCTTAGACTTCCATGTTAAACGTCTAGTCAAACAACGCCGGAGATCAGGTAGGGAGATTGGGCACAGTGAGGCATGGACACAGTGAGGCATGGGCACAGTGACAGTGAGGCATGGGCACAGTGAGGCATGGGCACAGTAAGGCACAGTGAGGCATGGACACAGTGAGGCATGCACATGGACACAGTGAGGCAAAGTGAGGCACAGTGAGGCATGCAGATGGACACCCTAGGCTTATACTCGAGTCAATAACTTTTCCCATTTTTTTGCGGTAAAATTAGGTGCCTCGGCTTATACTCGGGTATATACGGTAATATTCTTTATGTTATGTACTTTTGATCTACCTGTTTACTGTTGTACCAGTTATGTACAATTTCCACCTTTCAACTAAAGCTCTTTGAAATAAAAATAAAAAAGAAACTGCAATGTGTGATAAGTTATTTTTTTTTAGGTTTAAAAACGACCCCTCAAACGAAGCACTAGGTGCAATGTGGATTCTTTCTGGATGTTGTAGTCTAAAAGCGTGCAGACATCTTCCAGCTGCTTGCCCCCAAAGGTCAATTTCTGCTGCTCCGGTGGAATACCCTCTTTGTCTTGGATCTTTGGCTTCACGTTTTCAATAGTGTCACTGGGCTCAACCTCAAGGGTGATAGTTTTGCCTGTGAGGGTTTTTACAAAGATCTGCATACCACCTCTCAGACGAAGTACCAGGTGCAATGTAGATTCTTTATGGATGTTGTAGTCTGAATGGGTGAGGCCGCGTTCCAGCTGTTTGCCAGCAAAGATCAGTCTCTGTTGATTTGAAGGTATACCCTCTTTGTCTTGGATCTTGGCCTTAATGTTCTCAATAGTGTCACTAGGTTCAACTTCTAGGGTGATTTTCTTGACAGTGAGGGTTTTCACAAAGATCTGCATACCACCTCTCAGACGGAGCACAAGGTGCAATGTGGTTTATTTATGGATGTTGTAGTCTGAAAGGGTGGTCTTGCCTTGAGTGTTTTCATAAATATCTGCATTTTGGCCTTATCTCAGAGTTAATAACCACTAATAAACTCCCTCTTATAATAATACCACTCGTCTTCTACACAGTTTAGTTTAGTATGATTTTATGTGAAATTCAGAAATCCCTTTATCAGGGTATGAGATTTTTTCAAAAAACTTAGAATGTTAGCGGTGAGGGTATTGTCTGACCATGTAACTGATTGTAGGGCATGGCATATTCGGAGGAATTTGTAAATATCATGGTTATGAATCTGAAATTGCGGGTGGAAGTCCTGAAATGTGTGCAAGGCAGCCTTATCATATAAGTCCTCGATTTTTGAGGTTCCGGCTGTTGACCATGTAGATGTGGAAAAGTCTGCGCATATACTGTAAGTTCCAGGGAGGAGAGAGGGAGGAACTTCAGAGCTCTTGATGTTTGTTCCTTGGCAAGTAGGTTGCATGATTTCCAGACTTTACATAGTTACATAGTTGGTAAGGTTGAATAAAGACAACAGTCCATGCAGTTCAACCTGTGTACAGTAGGTGTGTGTGTAGAAAAAAATCATTTCCCATGCCCCCTTAAATTCTTTTCGTTAAGATGCACATACAAGAGTCTTTTAAAACTATCCATACTTCCTGCCGACACCACCAATTGTGGAAGAGAATTATACATTAGGGAAGAGCCAAGTACCCCCCCGTTCGGTTCGCACCAGAACCTCCGAACGGACCGAACGTTCGCACGAACTTTAGAACCCTATTAAATACAATGGACGCGAACATTCGAAATCTAAAGTGCTAATTATAACGCCTAATATGCATGTTATTGTCCTAAAAAGGGTTTGGGGACCCGGGTCCTGCCTGAGGGGACATGTATCAATGTAAATATAATCTTTTAAAACAGTCGTTTTTTCGAGAGCAGTGATTTTAATGATGCATAAAGTGAAAAAAAAAGTGAAATATTCCTTTAAATATCCTACCTGGGGGGTGTCTAAAGTATGCCTGTGAAGTGGCATGTGTTTCGCGTGTTTAGAACTGTCCCTGCACAAAATTACATTTGTAAAGGAAAAAAAGCCATTTAAAACTGCTTGCGGCTTTAATGTAATGTCTGGTCCCGGCAACATGGATGAAAATCTTTGAGAAAAATGGCATGGCTACCCCATAACCCCCCCTACCCCAGCCCATTACCAGTCCCTTTGGGTCTTGTATGGATATTAAGGGGAACCCCGCACCCAAAATAAAAAAAGGCCCTATATACTCTGAACAGCAGTATACAAGCGGTGCAAAAAAGACACGGACTGTAGGTTTGTTCTCAAGTAGAATCTTTTTCTAATTTGGAACAGGTACATTGTTTAAGTGTAGCTCCAGCCAAAAAATCTATTTTTAAGCTTTTTGGAGAACATAGGGAAGCGTTATCACCCCTGTAACATTTGTTTTGCTGTCTGTGCCACTGTTCAGAACATTTCACCTCACTTTCCATCCCAATGACAAATGTTTTTGGAAAATGTTTTTTTTTTATTGAAACAAGGATTGGTGATAAAGCATCAGTGGCGAGGAGACACCTTTTTCACGTATTAACTCTTACAGGAGAGAATTTGCCTTCCTAGGGGTAGATTTCCTCTCACTTCCTGTTGTCTCCTTCCGTTTGCAAGTAGGAGTCGTTTGTAAGTTGGATATTTGAAAGGAGGGGCCTGCCCTATGTACTCTGCAGAAATTTGCCCCTTAGGTGTTGGTGTTGCCACAACACTGTAAGCCCTCACAGTTACTCTTGGTGGGCGCTGGAACGCCCTGCTGTCAACTATTATATCTGGAATTGTATTTACATGCCACTGTTGAACAGTGGTAGGAAAAATTGGGCCTTTGGTGGTGGTGCTGGTGCCACAACACTGTAAGCCCTCACAGTTACTCTTGGTGGGTGCATGAATGGGCCCTGCTGGGAATTTTTAGATCAAGAATTGTAATTGCATGCCTCTGTTGAACAGGGGCTGAAAAATTGGGCCTTAGGCACTGGTGCTGGTGCCACAACACTGCAACCCCTCACAGATACTGTACTTAGAGCACAGCAATGAGCCCTGTTGCAAAGTATTGCATCACAAATTTAGGCTTTAGGTGAATGCTATGCAAAGCACACAGTAGTACACTAAGTGAAACACTGACTGTCTGCAGCTAGCACAATCACCAGCCTGCCTGTCACAGTATAGAGAATAACTGTATCCAGGTGAGCTTTAGGTGAATGCTATGCAAAGCACAAAGTAGTACACCAAGGCCCCTTTTACACGATCCGTGTCCGTGTGCAGGCTGCGCTTTGCTCAGCGGGGATCGCTCCATCGATCCCCGCTGAGCAGGCAGATGACAGGTCTGTCTCTGCACACTGTGCAGGGAGCGACCTGTCAGAGCGCCGCTCTCCCCTATGGGGGATCGGATGACGACAGACCGTAGAGTCCGTTGTCATCCGATCCGCAGACGGATGGAAAAGTAGGGTTTTCCTCCGTCACACTTTGGCGGATCGGAGTGGGTTAGATGTCAGTGGACATGTCACCGCTGACATCCGTGGCTCCATAGGGGTACATTGAGCATCCGTTCAGGTCGCCTAAAAAACTGACAGGCAGACCTGAACGGTCCGTCCGTGTGAAAGAGCCCTAAGTGAAACACTGACTGTCTGCAGCTAGCACAATCACTGGCCTGCCTGTCAAAGTATAGAGAATAACTGTATCCAGATGAGCTTTAGGTGATCGCTATGCAAAGCACACAGTAGTACACTAAGTGAAACACTGACTGTCTGCAGCTAGCACAATCACCTGCCTGCCTGTCACAGTAAATATATATACAACACCTAGGATGCATAGATATCCTCTACACACTGTAACAGCAGCTAACTGACTCACCTGCCTGCTATATCTAACTCAATATAAATGACACTGTCTACTTCTCTGAAACTGCCTCTTTCACAAACGCCAACACACTACACAAGGCCGACTTCCAGGCGGCCTTATATAGTGTGGGGCATGTACTAAACCCCCTGAGCCATAATTGGCCAAAGCCACCCTGGCTTTGGCCAATTACAGCTCTCCGTTTTTTCTGCGCTGTGATTGGCCAAGCATGCGGGTCATAGTGCATGCTTGGCCAATCATCAGCCAGCAATGCACTGCGATGCCGCAGTGAATTATGGGCCGTGTCGCGCAACACGAATTTAGTGCGAACGGACCATAACGTTCGTTCTTCATCGAACGGCCGATGTTCGAGTTGAACGTGTGTTCGACGCGAACACGAAGCTCATCCCTATTATACATACTTACCGCCCTGACAGTGAAAAACCCCCTATGCAGTTTATGGTTAAACCGCTTCTCTTCCTGTCTCATTGTGTGGCCCCATGTCCTCTTACACTCCCTGTAAGACAAAAAAAACCAGCAAAGCATGATCCAGTTTGCTACAGCAGGGGAAAAAGTCCTTCCTGATCACCCCGAGAGGCAATCGGACATTACCTGGATCAACTTTACCTATAAATGTTAGTATACAGTTATATTATGTACATTTAGGAAAGAATCCAGGCCTTTTTTAAAGCAATCTACTTAGCTGGTCAGAACCACCTCTGTAGGGAGTCTATTCCACATTTTCACAGCTCTTACTGTGAAGAAACTTTTCCGTATCTCTTCTGAAGCGAGAATAAATTCAGTTCCTCTAATCTTTCCTCACAGCTGAGTTCATCCATGCCTCTTATCAGTATCATATTCCAGATGAGGTGTTACTAATTATTTGTACAGGGGCAAAATTATATCTCTTTCTGCAGTCCATGCCTCTCCTTATACAACAAAAGACTTACACACAACCGTTTTTCATGACGAGAAAAACGCAATTTTTAAAAATGGTCGTGAAAAACGGTCATGTGTATGCTCCAGAGCATTTTTCTCAACAAGCCTGCTCTATTTTTTTCTTGTTGTTTTTCACGTTGTTGTTTTTAACGTTGTAAAAAACGGTCGTGTGTATGCTTTTACGAGGGGAAAAAAAACGTATGCTCAGAATCAAGTATGAGACGGGAGCGCTGGTAAAACTAGCATTTGTAATGGAGATAGCACATTCGTCACGCTGTAACGGACTGAAAAGCACGAAGACTGAAAAGCGTGAATCGTCTCTCACCAAACTTTATTAACACGAGGATCAGCAAAAGCACCCCTAAGGGTGGTACCATTCGAATAGAACTTCCCCTTTATAGTGCCGTCGTACGTGTTATACGTCACCGCACTTTGCTCAAGCGTTTTTTTTCATGAACGTGTGTATGCAAGGCAGGCTTGAGAGGAAACACGAAGAATCACGTAGAGAAAAACGTTGTTTTATTTTCCATGACATGAATAACGGTCGTGTGTACGCGGCATTAGCTTGCTTTGGAAACTGCAGCTTGGCATTGCATGCTATTATTATGCTATCTACCAAAACCCCCTGATCCTTCTCCACTATGGATTCCCCAGTTGTACTTCTCCTAGTATGTATGATGCATGCATTTTCTTAGCCCCCAAGTGCAGAACTTTACATTTATCATTTAACAATAAACATCATTTGCCACCTAGTTGCCCAATTAAACAGTGCATTGAGGTCAGTTTGTAAGTTGGAGACATCCTGTAAGGACGTTATTCCCCTTCATAGCTTGGTGTTATCTGCAAAGACTGGAATGGTACTTTTTATTCCCAGACCCAATATCATTTATAAATATATAAAAAAATAAGGCTCCCTACCTAACAAGAATACCACGCCAGTCTACACGAACAAGAGTCCAGATATATCTAATATAGGTATATTCATATATGCGTCCTCGGCTTTCGGGGGTTATACCGGGATGATGCCTGCAGCTGCAGGCATCATCCCGGTACCGTTGTTTAGAGCGGGCGATCGGCTTTCCTGGTATAACCACCGATGCGGCTAAAAGCCGCTCGGTTGTTATACCGGAGGAGCGGGAGGGGACATCCCCCCCCCTCCCGCCGCCTCCGCCGCTCTTACCGGGCCTCCCGTCCCACCGGGAGACCCGATCCACGATCCGCCACCTCGGGCGGCTAGGCAGAGAGTGAATCAAAGCCGCGAACGGCTTTGATTTTTTCTCTGCACTGTAACCACGGAAGCGACGTCATGACGTCACATCCGGGTTACTCGGCTGCCAATGGCGCCGAATTTAAAAAAGTACACAGTATTCAGAATCGCCGCTTTCGGCGATCTGAATACTTTGAAGTGCAAAGGAGGGATTGGGGGTCTTTTAGACCTCCGATCTCTCCATAAAGAGTACCTGTCACCACTTGATACTGTCACAAGGGATGTTTACATTCCTTGTGACAGCAATAAAAGTGATCAAATTTTTTTTAAAAAAACACTATTTTTAATTATAAAAATAAATAAAATAAATAAGAAATTTTTTTTTTTAAAGCGCCCCTGTCCCCGCGAGCTCGCGCGGCAAAGAAAACGCATACGGAAGTCGCGCCCGCATATGAAAACGGCGTTCAAATCACACATGTGAGGTATCGCCGCGATCGTCAGAGCGAGAGCAATAATTATAGCCATAGACCTCCTCTGTACCTCTAACCTAGTAGCCGTAAAAAAAAATTAAAGCATCGCCTATGGAGATTTTAAGGTACCGTAGTTTGTCACCATTCCACGAGTGCGGGCAATTATAAAGCATGACATGTTTGGTATCTATTTACTCGGCGTAACATCATCTTTCACATTATACAAAAAAATTGGACTAAATTTGCTTTTTAATTTTTTTAAAATTCATGAAAGTTAATTTTTCCAAAAAAGTTGCGTTTAAAACACCGCTGCACAAAAACTGTGTGATATAAAATATTGCAACAATCGCCATTTTATTCTCTAGATTCTCTGCTAAAAAAATATACATAATGTTTGGGGTTTCTAAGTAATTTTCTAGCAAAAAATCCGCATTTTAACTTGTAAACACCAAATGTCAGAAATAGGCTTAGTCATGAAAGGGTTAAGTTCAAGGGAACATAGACACATTCAACCAGACCCTATTTACCATTAACACATTTCACCCTCAAAGACTGGTACATGATAGGGTGTGCGGTTGCTCTTATGTTGATATGTCAACACTGAATTAACGATTCACGATAGTTCGTAACCAGCTGTATTGCTTTAAGGAAGGAATAGCGGTTGGGAGTTGTTGCCCCCCCCGACACAGTGTGTTCCCAAATCGGGTGTCCGGGGGTACCAGACTATACCCCTAACCCTGTTCCTGACTATCAATATTGTAAACACTGTAATGTTCATACATGTCTAAACCCTGCCATGTTATATGTATCTAAATGCTTGACTCCCTCCCCCATACTAGCACAAATCCCCCCTCCTAGCACAAATCCTCTTCCCCGCATCCCACTTCCCAACACAAATCCCCCAAATTCACCTCTCCTAGCACATCTCTCCAAATATCTCCTCCTAGAACAATTCTTACCCCCTGCCGCCCCCCAAATTCCCTCTCCCAACATAAATCCCCTCACCCCCAATCTCCTTGTGGTGCCCCCCAACTCACATTATACCACAGTGCCCAGGGCAGCCTCCCCTCCTGCTCACCCCTTTCCCCAGCCCTGGGTACAGGAATCTGTAACCCACACCAAACTTTGTTGTGCGGAGGAGCAAGAGAATTCTAAAGTGCGTCTCAAGCCCCATACACACTATCAGTTTTCTTGCAGGTTTTTGTCTTCAGGTTTACCAAAACCATGTAGTGCAAGGGCCTGCCTGATTGCATACGAATTGAAACTCTTAAGGTTTGACCTCATATTAGATGGTTTTGGTAAACCTGAAGAGAAAAACCTGCAAGAAAACTGATAGTGTGTATGGGGCTTAACACACTTTTTATGAGTTCCCCCAGACAGTGCAGAACAGAGCATGGTAAGCCAGTAATAATCAATGTATTAGTGTCACTGGTCCCCAAAGAATTATTGGATCTCAATGCCTGATAATGTCTACAAACATTCTTATGTTCTTTGATCTCTGTTATCTGTAAACTCTTCAATAAAAACTATTGGAACAAAAAAACAAAAAATAAAATAAAATAAAAATAAGGCTCCCAACACTGAACCTTGGGGGACACCCCTGATAACCTTAGACCGTCCAGAGTAAGAATCATTAACCACTCCTCTCTGAATTCTGTCTTTTAGCCATTTTACTATCCATTTACAAACTGATCTTTCCAAGCCTATAGACTTTACCTTACACATTAGCCATGTGTGGGGAACTGTGTCAAATGGTTTTGCAAGATTCAAATAGACCATATCAACCGCCAGCCCTCTGTCCAAGGTTTTACTTACCTCCTCATAAAAGGAAATCTGGTTTGTTTGACAACTTCTGTCTTTTAGGAATCCTTGCTGTCTAAGTAGCAGAGGCTAGGCTTTAAAGCAGAACTAACCCATCAATGTAACTGTTTCCCAACACAGTTATATTCAAGGCATGCCGTGAATGATAACTGTCACAGTTCCTTGTGCTCTCAACCAAACTGTTAAGCCATGTGTGGTCTATGACATTAACCCAAAAATGTAATATTGTTTTTTTTTTAGCCAATCTTAAAGTAAAAATGTCCCTCTCTAGATGTACAAAGCTGGTAGAGACATCCCCAAAAAGACTTACAGCTGTAATTGGAGCGAAAGACGGTTCTACAAAGTATTGACTCAGGGGGGCTGAATAAAAATGCACTTTTCACATATTTATTATGTCATAGACCAACATAACAAAAAATTTTGAAAACCATTTATCATTTTCCTTCCACTTCACAATTATGTACCACTTTGTGTTGGTCTATCACAGGGATATGCAATTAGCGGACCTCCAGCTGTTGCTAAACTACAAGTCCCATGAGGCATAGCGAGACTCTGACAGCAGCAAGCATGACACCCAGAGGCAGAGGCATGATGGGACTTGTAGTTTTGCAACAGCTGGAGGTCCGCTAATTGCTTATCCATGGTCTATCACATAAAATCCCAATAAAATACATTTACATTTTTGGTTGTAACATGACAAAATGTGGAAAATCTCAAGGGGTATGAATACTTTTTCAAGGCACTGTATTTGGATTTTTGTTTACCAAAGACATGTAGTGTAGCAATACCCCCAGCTAAGAGGTCTGCTGATATTGTTTTGGGCCTGTAACACACTGCCGTCAACCCCCAGGAACTGGCTCTATCCTCCCTTGGCACAGCTAGCGCAAATGCAAGTGTGAAACCCGTTACGCTATAGGAATCACCACTCCGCTATTAAAACACACACAATCAGTTAACATCAAATTACCTGAGCTGACTGCTTCATCTGGAATAGACAGTACACCACACAACGTGTTTGCTTAACCACAAATACTTTTACTGAGTGGAAGTTATAAGGTTAGACAATGGTACATTTACCTATGCAGAGCCCTGCAATATTAAAAGTCAAGCAAATAAACAAGGACTATGTTCTAACAGTCTTAAACACACTGAATGTCTTTTAGTAAACTACGCTCGCAAGCTTCCCCCTCGTGGCCAATATGGCGCCCAAACAATATCTCCCGCTTAACAGTCAGGCCTGACTATTTAACACACAGTTATTCCGTTGAGAAGGATCTTCGCTAGCAATGGTGGTGCACTTTGTAGGTTATTTGTAATCCAAAGGTATTAAATTGTTAGTTACTCAGCATGCAATAACAAAACTTAACTCCGGCTGCACAACACACTGTTCCTCTGGCGTGCAATGTAATACTCCGGTAACGGTGGGCCCTGACCAAGGGATACTGGGCCTAAAGGATAGTCAATAAATCCTGAGCAAGTGCTCTCTCACCCGACCGGACCAGTCCGTAACCGACTTCCATAGTTGGGGCTTCAGCACACAGTCTCACGACACCCGTAGTCTCCGATCCTCCCGACCATCCGAGGGAGATTGATGGATGAGTCGACTCTGGGTTCTCCCGTGAAGATCAGCAAGCTCTTCGGATCCACTAGGCCCAGGCTCTCCGGCCTAGTCCAGAGCAACAGGCCCCAACGTAGGCTCCACTTGCTAGCAGGGCGGTGTCCAAAGAGACCCGCGTGTTGCTCCTCCCTGCTTAAATAGTCCTTCCCCAGCAGACCTTGCGCCGGGCAATGCACTGTGGGTGTCCCGCTGCATACTGGGTATAGTAGTCTTTGTACTCATTAAAGTGACACCCCGCTACAGTAGCATAATACATTTTCTTTTTAATGGATATGTTTTATGTCAGCAAGTAAAAAAAAAAAAAAATGGTCTTTTTTAAATTTATATAAGATTAAAAAATAAGACTCAGTAGCAATCAAATACAATCAAATACAACCAAAACAAAGATCTACTTCTGACATAAATTTCATTTGCATACAGTGTTGCATGACCAATTGCCAGTTAAAGTGGAGGTCCGCCTAAAAAAAAAATATTAAAAGCCAGCAGCTACAAATACTGCAGCTGCTGACTTTTAATAAATGGACACTTACCTGTCCAGGGTGCCCGCGATGTCGGCAGCCAAAGCCGATCAATCGCTCGTCTCTCGGCTGCCCCCGCCGCCATCCTCGGTGAGGGAATCAGGAAGTGAAGCATTGCGGCTTCATTTCCCGGTTCCCTACTGCGCATGCGCGAGTCGTGCTGCGCGTCCCCACTGGTCCCCACTGTCATCTGGGACCTGTGTGTTTCCAAGAAGACAGCGGGGGGGGGATTGGGGTAGATACCCACAGATTCTGCAGCTATCTATGCCCGGAAGTGGGTGCAAATACCTGTATTATACAGGTATCTGCACCCCTCTCCCCCCTGAAAGGTGCCAAATGTGACACCGGAGGGGGGGGTTCCGAAAAGCGGAAGTTCAGTTTTTGTGTGGACCTCCGCTTTAAAGTAGCGCAGTGCTCCTCACTCTCACACTCCTCTTCTCTCTATATTTCCTACTCTACCTTTTTCTTTCTCCCTCCTGTCCTCTTTCCTCCTTCAAGAATGTTCAAACTACCATAATATTTAAGATTTAGACATTCATGTTTACAAATTTGTATGTCCTTTGGCTTTACGGCTATTTTTTTTATTTACAAGTCTTTCAATAAAAACATATTGAAATTAAAGTAGTACAGTGATGAATAGCAAAAACAATGCTCTGGCCATGAAGGGGGGTAAAGCCTTACAGAGCTTAAAGTGGATGTAAACCCACTCTCATCCTTTCTAAACTACTGCCATAGTGCTGATCTATAAGGATATAGATGCCTCCTGCATGTATCCTTATCTGTCAAATGTCTCCCCTCTGTCTGTTATAAGAACTGAAAAACTGCAGATTCTGTGGGTGGATCTGTTGTCTGGAGCTCGGTGGGTGGAGTCGTGATGTCAGTAGACTCCCCGCCCACCTCTACACTCCCCTTGTCAACATGCATTTTCTCCTGTGTATTCCTTCTGCTATGATCACTAACATCCAGTCAAAATCCAGAAAAGTAAATACATGACTTCAGAAAAGGAGTGGGGGTGGGAATTAAAAAATAATGTCTAAAGCTAGTGCATGAGATATGTAAATAACCTGTCACTCAAAGCAAGGGGGCGGAACGGACAAAGGTTTTTCTCTGTTTGTCTGTTTTATCTCACTGAACAATAAAAGAGGATTGATCAGAGCTGGATTAACTCTTTGTGGAAAGAACTGGCACAAATTATAGGAAATGTTATACTCTACATTGTGACAGCAAAAAATAATAATAATAGCGCATGCGCGGCTCGTGAAGATGGTGGACGTGTAGGACCAGAGCTCCGGCCTCATCCCGTCCCTAAACGACTCCCGCTCCGCTACATCCACGCCATTCGTCCCGGGAGCAGTCTCAATAGCTCCGGGAACTACTCAGCCATCGAGTGATCCCGTTTATGGGTAAGATCGGAGATCAGCGACGCTTCTACAAGACGACCGCGCCGCAGGCCGCACCCCATCTTTCCCTCATGGATCGCTTCGCGTATAGGCCTCAATCCCCGGCCTCAGGTAATATGACGACCGCGGAGGAAATTCCGGACGCAACTCCATTGGGTGAGCTTTCTCCTACCCTGCCCGTGCAGCAACATCCGCAGATCTCATCACAGCCTCCGATGACAGCCCTGGTGACTGTGGAAGTACTAGATCTCCGGCTCCAGGCCCTGCTCCAAGGCCTCACGGACAACATTACTAAGGCGGTAAGCAAACTAGCCCACGAGCTCAGAGGGGAGATAGATCACCTAGGGGAACGTACAAACACCCTAGAGACTAAGTTTGATGATATGATCAATTATGTTCATGTCATAGAAGACGAGAATGCTTCCCTGAAAAATACAGTGGCGCAGTTACAATTGCAACAAGAAGATCTCGAGAACAGGGAAAGGAGACAGAACCTGAGAATACGTGGGGTCCCAGAAGCAGTTACTGACAAAGACATCCGTTCATATTTGCTGGCCCTGTTCATCCATCTAGCCCCTGACATACCAGATATAGACTGGAGGCTTGACGGGGCACACAGGTCTCTGGCTCCAAAACCCCCCCAAGGAGCGAACCCTAGAGATATAATAGTGCGCTTCCATTTTTAGGAAAGTAAAGAAGCTCTGACCATAGCCACCCGCAACAGATCAAGAATTGATTTTAAGGGAGCGAAGATTCAGCTGTTTAGTGATTTGTCCCCCATCACTCTGGCTAAATGCCGTGCTTTGAAACCTGTCACAGCTCATCTACAAAATCACCAGGTTCCCTATCGCTGGGGTTTCCCATTCCGTCTCACTGTTGTTATGGATGGCTCACAACACTCTCTGAGAGATTTGCAGGAATGTGACCCTTTCATCAGAAGCCTGGGTCTTCCCCCTATTCCTGAAGAGAATTTGCTACCGCAATCAACACTATCCAGACCCATTTCCACCCCCGGAAAGATATGGACCCCTGCACGCCGGAGACCCCGCAATGCTACTTTCACCCCCCAGAGAGCTCCTTCACTGAAAGGTCCATTCTTACCCACGCTGAAATGTAATTGTATATTCTCTTGAAAAGAGATTTCGATCCATACCTGGATTGTCCTTTCCTGTCATCACTTCCATATTTTCAGTTTTTTTTTACTACCTGCGGCCTAAGGCTTGAACGTTTGATTGCGTCTTCTTCCACTAAGTTGACAGTCCCTGTACTGTCCTACGATGACGAACTCCCGTTTAGTTCCCTTTAATGCTGACAATGATGTCTGAGGGGGATTGGGGCTGGTGGGATGGTCCCTGCGGGCTGCCGTGCCCTCACCTACTTTTCATGGTCCTTGACTGTGATCATAACCCCCAGGGGGACTTTCCCCCTTCGGGCACTATGCCTTTATGGTTCTTTTTTTTTGTTGTTGCTGGTTTTTTGTTTTCTTTTTTCTGTGCTTCCATTTTCTCCTGGTCCAATTTTTACATGGACACCACGTGAGCTCTATATTTTTTGTCCATTTTTTTTTGGACTCTAACTACCTCCTTCATTGTTGTTGGATCCTATCTGTACTGTTTAAATTTAACTGTTTATGTTCCTGGTATTATCTAACTGTCTATAGGTCCATTTTTGACCTATCCAAGAAACACAGATGTGTTTCCACCTCATTTCATTTTTTTCTAAAATACGAAAGTACTGACCCAGATTCTAGTACCATTGCATCATGGTTAGTGCTCTCGACATGGTATTTAACGATGACATATGCTTTCCTGTTCATACCTCTGAATGGCCATAAATGTATTATCTTACAATGTTAAGGGCCTGGGCTCCATTTCCAAACGCTGGATGGCATTGAAGGAGTTTAGATCTTCAGATGCGGATGTGGTCATGGTCCAGGAGACCCATTTTAAGGCTGATGGCTCATTTAAATTCGCATCTAAGCACTTCCCCACTACTTTTGTGGCCTCTGACCCCTCTGGTAAAGCAGGGGTGGCCATCCTGTTTAGGAAGACTTCGGCCATTCGGGTCAAGTCTTCATTTTTGGATCCACATGGTCGTTTTATTCTCCTGGACTGTGACCACATGAACACATCCTTCACACTTGCAAACATATATGCTCCCAACTCGAAACAGATTGGGTTCCTTGAAGTTTTTTTTGAGAAGCTCCAGACTTTTTCCCAACCCTTCATGATAATAGGTGGAGACTTTAATTTGTGTATGTCCCCAACCAAAGATAAGCTCTCCCTGCTTAAAAATCCACCCTCGACACGGGTACAAAAATCCTCTACGGCATTTCGTAGATTACTTAGAACCCACAAGTTGCTAGACTCTTGCAGAGTGAAACATCCGATAGCTAAGCAATTCACTTTTTTCTCACCTCCACACAGGTTATACACGAGATTGGATCATTTCTTTATTTCACCACCGTTGGTGACACATCTGGTTGACTCTAATATTCACCCGATCACATGGTCTGATCATGCACCTATTACCCTAAATCTCATACTGTCCACACCCACACCTAGGACCTGCCACTGGCGTCTTAACGAATCTCTCCTGAGTATCCCCGAAACCCACTCACACCTGGAACGCAGCCTGATCGAATTTTTCCAACTCAATGCTGGTTCAGTTTCAAAGACCTCCACCCTTTGGGAGGCTCACAAGGCGGTCTTCAGGGGTGAATGTATAGCCTCTGGATCCCGCCTTAAGAGGGATCGTGCTCTACAGCGCTCGACCCTCTTAGCCGACCTGGTGAGGGCTGAAAAAGACCTTCTTGTACATCCCACAGTGGGGAACCTTCGTAAAGTGGTATCTTTGAGAAACCGTATCAAATCTTTGGATAAGAGTGCAACCACTAAATCAATGCTTTGGTCAAAGCAAAAATATTATGAGTTTGCTAATAAACCCCACAGTATCCTGGTCAATCGCCTAAAACCTCGTCCCAACAATTCCATACCGGATTTTATAATTCAGCCAGACGGGAAACCTACTTACTGCCCTAGAACCATGACCAGGGTCTTTGAGTCATATTATAGGAAACTTTATAATTGTATCTCCTCAGAATCTGGATCCCAGTTCGCCCATGAGAAATATGATTCCTTTGTTGAATCCCTAAATTTACCTAAATTATCCCAGGCAGACCGTGAAGGACTTAATTCACCTATCACAGCTGAAGAGATCTCCCAGATAATTAAGCACCTCCCAACACACAAAGCCCCAGGCCCAGATGGTCTCCCTTACTCCTACTACAATAAGTTTCTCCCAATTTTACTCCCCCATATGCTGACCCTTTTTGAATCTCTGATGGCCAGTCCCCCACCCCCAATTTCTACATGCCTACATTACGGTTATCCCGAAGCCGGGTAAGGACCCCTCTCTACCAGATAACTATCGCCCAATAGCCCTTTTAAATTCCGATTATAAAATATTCACTAAGGTATTGGCAAATAGGTTATCCCTTCTCCTCCCTACTTTAATACACAAGGATCAGGTGGGATTTGTTCCTTCTAGACATGCTGGGGATAATACCAGACGAACTATAGATCTCATTGACCTGTTAACCAAGACTGGTAAGCCAGCTCTGATATTGAGCTTAGATGCTCAAAAAGCATTCGATCGTTTAAATTGGTCCTTCATGTTTGCTACTCTGTCAACATATGGTTTTTCGGGTCCATTTATCCAAGCTCTTACTGCATTATACTCTACCCCCACTTCACAGGTCCAGCTGTCTTCTTCTGTCTCTTCGCCATTCCCCCTTAGTAATGGGACTAGACAGGGTTGCCCCTTATCCCCTTTATTGTTTATCCTTAGCCTGGAACCTTTAGCTACTGCCATCAGACTCCATTCCGATATAGGGGGGGTGGCGTTGAGACACAGGGAGTATAAGCTGTCCCTCTTTGCAGATGATATTCTGTTAACCATCACACGCCTACACATATCTTTACCCTCTCTCCACAAACTCCTTGACCTATTTGGCAACCTCTCGGGTTTTAAAGTAAATCCATCCAAAACAGAAGCCTTGCCAATAAATATCCCACCTGATACACTTACTCACCTACAAAACACCTTTAAATACCGTTGGTGCACTCAATCCCTTAAATACTTAGGTATGCACATATCTCCCTCCTACTCTACCTTATACCAGGTGAATTTCCCCTCATTGTTCTCAGAAATACATAGATTATTAAAGTCCTGGACAAAACTACTCCTGTCTCTGCTTGGGAGGATAAACGTTATCAAAATGTCCATACTCCCTAAATTACTATATTTCTTTGAGACTCTCCCCATCCCGATCCCGATGACACAGCTGAAAACCATCCATAGATATTTTCTCAATTTTATTTGGAATGATGCCTCCCACAGGATAGCTAGCACAGTCCTTTTGGCTCCACGCTCTCGTGGCAGTCTGGGAGCTCCAGATGTCATAAAGTACTATTATGCCACTCATCTGAGAGCTGTAACCTCATGGACATCTAGAAAAGCTCCGAATAGGTGGTCGGAGATTGAGATGGGAATTACTGTCCCTGCTCACCCATGCTCCATGTTATGGCCTTCCTCTGATAAATATACTCCTCAACTGCGCAAAATATGTTTGAACCCTATGCTTTTTACCCTCTCCATTTGGAAGAGGTGTTCCAGTAGGTATTCCCTGTCTTCTCCATGCCCCCCCCCTTACAAATGTGCTTTTTAATCCAGACATTCCTGATAGCCTCTCATATGAATCTATGCTGCCATGGACCCAGGCGGGTATTTTTCAAATCCGCCATCTTGTACACCCGGTAACACGTAAGCTTCTCTCGTTTTCTGATATACAGTCCAAACACCAAGTCCCGAAATCCCTTTTTTTCTCATTTCTCCAAATCAGAAATTTTTTTGCTTCCAAGGCCCCCAACCTGACATTGGAACCCCCCACTGCATTTGAAAGGCTGTGTTCCCAGGGACCGTATGAGCCACATCAAATATCTACTATTTACCGAATCATACACTCAGCCCCCCCGCTCACCGGACAGCTACATTCATATATGAAAAAATGGTCCGACATTTTGGCCAGGCCTATATCACTATTAGATTGGGGGAAAATATGGGTCGCGGCATCTAAGGTCTCCAGATGTGTGGCCCACAAAGAAACCACTTATAAGATACTTATGTTTTGGTATAGGACCCCAGAGTTCCTTGCAGCCCGGAAGTTGACCTCCCACAGCCAGTGTTGGAGGTGTGGTTCCGAAACAGGCACGCATATCCACATTTTTTGGGCATGTTCGATATTAATCCCCTTTTGGACGCAAGTCCATGTTTGTCTGGAAAAGGTTCTTGGGGTCTCTGTCCCTTTCCTACCCCTGCATATGTTATTAGGTCTTCCCCTCCCGAGATTGCCCAAATGTCATCATAAGTTGATGGCCTTTCTCTTGTTAGCTGCCAAGCGAGTTATCCCCCAACGTTGGCGAGATACTGCCCCTCCCACGTTTGCACACTTTCTAGTAGCTGTGGCTGACATTAGGAGGATGGAACGCCTCACCGCTGTGGTCGCTGACAGCCTCCCCAAGTTCGAATGCATTTGGGACAGCTGGGACTCCTCGACATACAGTGCTGATCCGGATCCAAACCCTTGCTGATTCCAGGATATTATTCCTGGGCTCCCTATGATTATACGACAGGGAAGGTTTTATACCTTCCCTCTGACCCGTGCCATGTTTGTTCACTCTCAACAAATATACCTATGATTCACTAGTCACATTAGACCTCCGATTCGCTACTTGTGCCTTTGGAGTATGTTCTGATTATACCACTTCCTGTCCTATACCTGGAGATGTATATCCAAGATCTTTGTTGCATTGTTTTTTTATGCCTTTTTATGTTTACCATGTCTGACTGTATGCTGGAGTCTGGATTACAGGCTTATTATGTATACTTTGAAAAACTATAAATAAACAATAAAAAAAAAAAATAATAATAATAATAATAATAATTTTGGGTTTACATCCACTTTAAGTGGTTAAGCCTTCTGTTACCTTCACATGCAGACCAATGCTAATGCTAATTGAACATTCTTGGTCTAGAGTACGTCTTCATACTTTCCTGTTCAGTTTAAATTTTTCTCAGGCCTTTAGATCACTTACAGTTTGATGATTTTCAAGTAAAAGTACCAATTTGCATATAAAACATGTAATCATGTACTGTGTGAAGATCCATTTACCTTTTTCGAGTAAGTCTCTCTCTTTGAAATCCTCCAACCTCCCAGATAATTACTCTGCCTTCTTGAAGAACAACAACCTTGCTTTTTTTTTTTTTTTTAATTGACTAATCACAAGGTTTATTGTCATAACAATATTTTTCATTGTTGATGTTACGGAATAACAGCTTGTCTGGCTCCAATCTGTGCCAAATAGGTTCCGTTCTACCTTCTCTCCATCTGTGACGATGGAAGTGTTTTCTCTTTTCTCAAGTCAGGTGGGAAGAATTTGTTCTGTGACAATTTTGTCAAAATCAAATCCCTTCTTCCTTTTTAATATCAAATACACTCCACTACACAGACATTCTGATTCGTTTCACAAGAAACACACAAGTATTTTTCATTTCCCCAAAAATATTTTCTAAGAATGAGTTTATGGTTCCTATATCAATTTTTTTTATTTTCTGTAACTCTATCAGTGACTGGTGACACTGAAGTCTTTCCTAAAGAATAGTCTATAAGAGATGGTAGTCAGCAACCCGGAGTTGCTTCCTTAAAGTGGTTGTAAACCCCTATAAAATATATATATATATATATATATTAAACCACCTGTAAGAGAAAGAAAGGCATAATGAGCTAATATGACTAGCATAATAGCTCATTATGCATCACTTACCTTAGATCGGGGCCCCCGAAGCCGTCCTCGTCTCCCTCTTCAGCCACAGCCATTGCTGCGGCGATAGCCAGAAGGTTACTTCCGGGTATCGCCGCTCCAGCCAATCACAGCGCCGCTCCGGCGCTGTGATTGGCCGGAGCTGCGAAGACGTGACTCCGCGCATGCGCGCTGGAGCCGTCGAATCCGGCTAAGTCGTCCAATGCTGGGACTTAGCCGGATTTGTGAATGGGATTAACCCCATGAATGCGCCGTTGTCTACGGCACGCATGCGCCGTAGACACGGAGCAATGTCATTTTTAGCAAATATCTCCTAAACCGTGTAGGTTTAGGAGATATTTCTTGCACCTACAGGAAAGCCTTAATCTAGGCTTACCTGTAGGTGCAAGTTGCAAAAGGGGGTTTACAACCACTTTAAGCATGCTTTGAGGAGGGCCGATACGGCTTAAACTACTTAGCTGTACTGTGCTGTTTTTACATGTAGCCTAATAAAGAATTTGGCATTTGGAATATACCGGGGGGGTTGCCGGATACTATCTCTTATGGACTCTTGTTTTGGGAGCACACACTCCAGCCACGAGCAACAGTTGAGCATGGGAATAATTTTTTATGATATTTCCGAAAGAATATCTCTTATCTTGGCCATTCAGGACAAAGTCGTAGCCCTTTTCACTGCCAGAGCCATTTGTTCATTTTTCGCACACATTAACCACTTAAGCCCTGGACCATTTGGCTGGCCAAAGACCAGGCCACTTTTTGCGATTTGGCACTGCGTCGCTTTAACTGACAATTACGCGGTCGTGCGACGTGGCTCCCAAACAAAATTGACGTCCTTTTTTTCCCCACAAATAGAACTTTCTTTTGGTGGTATTTGATCACCTTCTAATTATTTGCGCTATAAACAAAAATAAAGCGACGATTTGGAAAAAAATTCAATATTTTTAACTTTTTGCTTTAATAAATATCCTAAAAAAATATATAAAAAACGTTTTTTTTCCTTCGTTTGGGCCGATACGTATGCTTCTACATATTTTTGGTAAAAAAAAATAAAAAATCGCAATAAGCGTTTATTGATTGGTTTGCACAAAAGGTATAGCGTCTACAAAATAGGGGATAGTTTTATGGCATTTTTATTAATATTATTTTTTTTACTAGTAATGGCCGTGATCAGTGATTTTTATCGTGACTGCGACATTATGGCAGACCATTTTGGAACTATTGTCATTTTTACAGCGATCAGTGCTATAAAAATGCACTGATAACTGTAAAAATGACACTAGCAGTGAAGGGGTTAACCTGTAGGGGGCACTGAAGGGGTTAAGTGTGTCCTAGGGAGTGATTCTTACTGTGAGGGGGCGTGGCTACAAGTGACACATCACTGATCGCTGTTCCCGATGAGAGGGAACAGACGATCAGTGACATGTCACTAGGAAGATCGGGGAGATGTTGTGTTTACACTGACATCTCCCCGTTCTTCAGCTCTGTGACACGATCGTGGGACACCGGCGGACATCGAGTCCACGGGTCCCGCGGGCACGGTCACGGAGCTTGCGACAGGGTCACGAGCGTGCCGGCGGCGGCGCGGGCGCGACCACGTGGCGGCAATTTAAATGGGACGCATATATACGCCCATTTGAGCAGCCGTGCCATTCTGTCAACGTAAAAAGTCGTGCGGCGGTCGGCAAGCGATTACAAATTTTTACTTTTTTTAATTAAAGTGTTACTAAACCCAGGACCCTGTAGTCAATATATATGCTCCCCCACAGTACACAGAACATTGGAAATGCAATTATTTTAGTAAAGATAAACGGCTAAATACCTTTTCTTTTTCTTTTCTTTTTTTTCTTTTTATATATTTTATTGATGCCATTCAAGAATAAAATTACATACAATGTCATCTTGTAGAAAATACAAACTCGTCTAATGCCGCGTACACACGACCGTTTTTAATGTCATGGAAAAAAACAAAGTTTTTCTCGACGTGATTCTTCTCAAGCCTGCCTTACATACACACTATCGTGAAAAAAATGCTTGAGCAAAGCGCGTGAAGTACAACACGTACGACAACACGTACGACGGCACTATAAAGGGGAAGTTCCATTCGGATGGCGCCACCCTTTGGGATGCTTTTGCTGATTTCATGTTACCGCGTGTTAGTAAAAGTTTGGTGAGAGACGATTCGCGCTTTTTAGTCTCCGTGCTTTTCAGTCCGTTACAGCATGACGAATGTGCTATCTCCATTACCAATGCTAGTTTTACCAGAACGAGCGCTCCCGTCTCATAACTTGCTTCTGAGCATGTGCGTTTTTTTCCCAGCATTAAAGCGTACACACGGCCGTTTTTCACGACGAGAAAAACGACGACGTGAAAAACGACGAGAAAAATAGAGCATGTTCTAAATTTTTAATGGCCATTTTTCTCGTCGAGAAAAATGCTCTGGAGCCCACACATAATCGTTTTTAATGACCAATTAAAAAAACTGAATTTTTCTCGTCATGAAAAACGGTCGCGTGTTGTAATGTAATAATAGACACCTTTTTATTTTGTTTTGTTTTTTAAAGAGAGAGAAGAGGGGGTGGGGGATTGGCATTGAAGGTAAGAGAGAAAAGAGGTTAGGAGTGAGAAAGAGAGGAAAAGAGAAGGAGAATTGACGCTAGAGTTAAGAGAGGGACGTGAAAGGGGAAACTAATAGTAGACGTCTGGTACCTGTCCCCCCTCGGTAACCCCAGACAAAGCCCTGAGGACTAAGTGGTAATGATAACAGCAACTCAGAAATACATTCTCTCATCGGTAAGGAAACCTTGTAAGTTACATTCTGGAATATATTGAAAGCATCTGAACAGTAACAATAGGGTAAAAAGTCATAAATCCGGTTAAGCATGCAGGTGATTTTCGCTTGGTATATGACCCTTTTCGGTGAATGAGAAGGGGGATGATTTCAAGTCGGATTTTTCAGAAGATGTCAGGCAGTGATCGATAAAGGATGTCCAACTTTTATCATTTTTTTTTAATTGGACAGTGTATGATGAATCGCGGTATCCAATTTTTATCGGCAGAGCAGGGCTTTGAGATTTCTTATGCCGCGTACACACGACCGTTTTTAATGTCATTGAAAAAACAGCGTTTTTCTCAACGTGATTCTTCTCAAGCCTGCCTTGCCTACACACTATCGTGAAAAAAAATGCTGGAACAAAGCGTGGTAACGTACGAAATGTACGACGGCACTATAAAGGGGAAGTTCCATTCGGATGGCGCCACCCTTTGGGCTGCTTTTGCTGATCCTCGTGTTAATAAAGTTTGGTGAGAGACGATTCGTGCTTTTCAGTCCGGTACAGCGTGATGAATGTGCTATCACCATTATGAACGCTAGTTTTACCAGAACGAGCGCTCCCGTCTCATACTTGATTCTAAGCATGCACATTTTTTTCACGTCGTTAAAGCCTACACACGCCCGTTTTTCATGACGAGAAAAACGACGACGTGAAAAACGATGAGAAAAAATAGAGCATGTTCTAAATTTTTAATGCTCATTTTTCACGACGAGAAAAATGCTCTGGAGCCCACACACGATTGTTTTTAATGACCAAATAAAAAAATTGCATTTTTCTCGTCATGAAAAACAGTCGTGTGTATGCGCCATTATTGTTTTGGATAAGATCAGAAGTGCAGTAGATATCCAGTGGTTGAAGATGTTTCTGCAGGCTATGAGCAGCGTGAGAAGTATCAATTGAAGATCGCCTTGTGGTATTACGTTAGAGGTCACTTTCTTTGTGGTGGGAAACCAAACAATATAAGCATAGAGTCCTTATCAGGTAGAAACTTAGTCACTCTTTGTATGAACTGGAGGATTGTAGACCAGTAAGTGTCAATCTGTGGACATAACCAGAGGCGGTGAAGTAGAGACGGTTTGTAGAGTGAACACCATGGGCAGGTGGTTCCTGTGGTGGAAGGGTGATTCAATGAAAATGGGTAGTAGGCCCTATGCATCAGTTTGAACTGAGTTTCCCTCCAGGATTGGCATGGGGTGATGTTTCTGGTTATCTTGTAGCCCGTTAGGATGTTGTCTATGTCTGCTTGAACCGGAATGTCTGTTAAAGCGGAAGTAAACCCATCGATTTAACAGTTTCAAAAAGCAGTTACATTCCCGGCATGCCGGGAATGCCAACTGTCACATTGGTTGTGCTCTCAACCAAACTGTCAAACCATCCAATGGCTGGTGTCATAACTGATCACATGTGCAGCATCATGGCAGTTGAAGATTAAACAGAGGCCAAGATGGCAGCTTCCTTGCCTGAAAATGATAGGAAGGTTTACTTCCACTTTAACCAGGATGTCATAGATGTGCTGTGTAAGGATTTTGTGCATTTCCCGTTTAGGGGGCGATATATGTCTGATATAGAGTGACGATTTTCTGCAATTAGCTTATCCATGAAAGAGGGTTGGGATCTTATTATTTTCTTTGGGCAAGTTTTGCTGATGAAATCTGCGTATTGCATAATATGTAGAAAGTGGGGGGAAGGTGGACTGAATTCTTCTTAAATACCTTTTCTCATCAGCAGTATATAGCAGTCTTGAGTTCTATCAGGGTCCAGCTGAGCACTGGTTAAAGCTTGTAGGAGGAGTTCTCATTCACCTCTGACTGTCCTATGAGGCTGCAGGACCTCTGACCCTCTGTCTGGATAGTGCTGATTGGTCCTGTGCTGATCACATTCACTCTCCCAAAAAATAAAAATCTCTCTAATAATACACACTAACCTAAGCATGTGCAGGGTGTCCCCCAAGGCTCTGTTCTATGAGTGTATGGATTGGAGACAGTAAAAGAAGGGGAGGGTCAGAGAAGACAGGCTCAAACAGCCTTTTTACACAATTCAGAGGATTAACCCCTTAGGTTCCACAGTGAGAATACATATACAAACTGATTTTACTGTTGTGGATTTACTTTAATGTTTAATGTAACCTGGACTGTAGCTGGATCTTCTTCCTTTGTTGCTGCTGTATTATCCTTCTGCAGTGTGGACAGGGTTAAACTGAATACTAGGATCAGTGCAGAAGTGCTGCAGACATCTGGCTGGCCATACATTATACAATGTACTTGTGCAGTTTTCCTTTAGATTTACCAAAACCATATAATATGAGGTCATACCTAAACATTTTCAATTTGTATGCAATCAGGCAGACCCTTGAAATACAAAGTTGAAGGTAAATCTAAAGGGAGTTGAATAAGAAAGTTAATAG
Source organism: Rana muscosa (assembly GCA_029206835.1). Lineage (NCBI taxonomy): Eukaryota > Metazoa > Chordata > Amphibia > Anura > Ranidae > Rana > Rana muscosa. The sequence continues at coordinate 186,797,663 of JARGYO010005626.1, read as the reverse complement.
AAGATAAGCGTGGATGAATCGACAATGAGCTAACGCACCACATCCCATATATTTAGGACAGACTTGAAAAGTGTTTTTTGGATTTTTTTTGGTGCTTTACATCAAACAAAACTGAATTTATTAAAAGTTTGTTGTGCATTTCAACATCAGTAAAAACATATATTTAAGCTCGGTTATAAAAGAAAAATTTGCGCTAGGTGCAAATTATTAAATGGTATACAGGGTGAACAAATACTTGCGCTAACAGCAAAAATATAAATATATAAAGCAGCGTGCACAGTCTGTGAATAAAGCAAACTCAAAAACGTATAAAACCAAAAATGCAGCGCTTCAAAGTGAAAATCAGTCCATATAATTCATGACGAAAGAAATGGATGCAGGAAATTGAAGAACTCCACCACCAAAGACTTCAGTGTGAACAGATAACACACCACCACAAAAAATGTGCTCACAGTCTGCTTACCAAAAAGCGAGCATCATAAGCATGTAGTGAAATGCAGAGGGTCACAGATGGATAAGGCTCTCCTATCTTGATAGAGTAACAACCGAAGTGTCCGATAATTTCAACATCAAAGGAACTTCCAGGATTTGGATATCATATATGCAGACCTCAGCAGGAGATATTAAACCCATACAGAAAGAAAGGCAGCATAGTGAAGCCCGTAAGGTCAAATAAAATGTATTTAAAATTCTACTTACAGGGTAAAAAGATCATCAAGGCAAAAAAAGTATAATCCGCGGTTCTTAGCGTGCTCACATTGGTCAGCCTGACATGTTTCATCCAACAGGATATCATCAGAGGCGTCAAAATTATTAAAGTGCAATAAATGAATAAATCCCTAAAGGAAAACCTGCTGCTAAACACCAAAAAAACCTTAATATAAGGCACAACAAATATAAATATACAAAAAGGTGTAGCGCTGGATAAGCAAAACTGTGTATGGCTATACAGTGAAAAAAATATAAGAAAAAGTATCAAAAACATGAGAATACTACAAATAAACAATTTAAAGGTTATGTGTGTCAGTGAAAAATATATGAAATCTTCTCCTCTATTTAAAGATGATAAGAGTTCTACAGAGTGCAGGTATCCGATGAAAATCATAGGCAAAATGCTCCAACACTTAGTAAAGATCCCGCCACCAAGGTCTCCAGAGACGTTGATTGAACACCTGGACAGAACTGGGAGTAGACACACTCTTGGCAGATCAGAGTGAATGTTCCTCAGTAAGTAGGATAAAATCCAAAAGAGAAAAAAAAAGTTTCCATAGTGTAGCGTTCATCCATAAAAAAGGGGTTTATTTTCACAAAGTATGCGATACAGAACCTCAAAGTAACAAGTCCTGAGATATTAAAATGCTGGTTAAAAAACTCCTTGCAAGGAATAAAAAGCTCCGTATTCTGTCAATCAAACGACCGTTTGCGCGTGCGCAATGCGTGCACGTGTCGACACGTGCACGCATTGCGCACGCTACTCCCAGTTCTGGCCAGGTGTTCAATCCACGTCTCTGGAGACTCTCCCATTGTGGATGAAGCGTTCCTGCAGAATCATCCTGCCTTCCATGGAGTAAAACATCACTCTACTGAGCCTGTTTTGACCCCCCTGAGAAGGGTGGTCGCAGGCTGTCTGGTAAGCCTTTATTCTTCAACTTGGTGGCGGGATCTTTACTAAGTGTTGGAGCATTTTGCCTATGATTTTCATTGGATACCTGCACTCTGTAGAACTCTTATCATCTTTAAATAGAGGAGAAGATTTCATATATTTTTCACTGACACACATGAACTTTAAATTGTTATTTGTAGTATTCACTCATGTTTTTGATACTTTTTCTTATATTTTTTTCACTGTATAGCCATACACAGTTTTGCTCATCCTGCGCTACACCTTTTTGTATATTTATATATTTAAGCTCCAATAGAAAACATTTGGACTTATGCCGCGTACACACGACTGTTTTTCCGGTCGAGAAAAATTGCATTTCTCACTTTGGATGAGAAAAACGATCGTCTGCGAGCTTTTTGTCGTTTTTCTCGACGGGAAAAACGGCATTAATCACGACGAGAAAAATTAGAACATGCTCTAATTTTTCTCGTCGTGATTCTCGTCGTTTTTTTCGGCGGCAGTTTTCCCGTAGGGAAACACTGCCGCGGAGCCCACACACGGTCGCTTTTTTCGACCAAAAAAAAAATGTAATTTAAAACGGCCGTGTGTGGGGGGAACAAGCTGTTTTTCACGTCGATTTTCTCGACAGTGTTTTCACCGTCGAAAAAAACGATCGTGTGTACGTGGCATAAGGGTTCATTTCATATAGGTCCTGCTTTACATGATTACATTCTGATAGACAGGTTTCACCCACTGGGCTTCTTCAGGAGATATTTTGTCCACATAATGGATGTCAAACAAACATATAGTGTAGTCACATAAAGGAAAGAGGTTACAGAAAAAAATATTCAATGATGTTGTATTCACATGCTTATCCAATTCTAGTTAATATGCTACTTGGATAAATTGGTAAGAGACTTTTCAGGTCTGAATAAAAAATTTGTATACTGTATGACCAGGTAACTCTACATTTGCAGGCAAAAAAATAAAAATAAATTAGCATACCTTATATACTGGAGTATAAGCCGACCCGAGTATAAGCAGAGGTACCTAATTTTACCACAAAATACTGGGAAAACGTATTGACTCTGTCATGGATATGCATTAATGTCTGTCTGCCATCTTACCTTTCCTTCCCATGTGTTCATCTTAGAGGCCTGAGCCCTTTCACCTGGCTTCCTTTATAATCTCCTCCCAGCCTGACTCCACCCCAGGCCCTATCACAGAACACTATATTAACCTGTGCACTGCAAGCCTGCTTTGCTGATCAACGTGTTTGTTAGGCATTGTGTGTTTGGGTTCCTGCCTGCCGTGTGCTACGTCTGTCTCTCTGTTACATATTTGGCTTGTCCCCGACTATCCCTGTCTGCTCGTGACCCGTGACCTTCGGCTCGTTCTTTCGTTATCCTTGTCTGCTTGTGGCCCCTGACCTTCAGCTTGTTATTCGTTTCTCTCATATCTTGTGCTGCTGCTTCCCCTCTTTTCCCCTTATCCTACGGGGCGTGAGCTAGGAAACTCCAGGGGCCGCGACCTGGTCTCAGCCTGCAGCATAGCATCCTCACCACTAGAGGCTCTGGAGAAGAACTGCTGGGTCTTAGACTCCGCGCCCTGGGGAATCTTGGCTCTAGCTTCCGTTAGGATCCCGGTTGTGCTCCTCTGGTCCCGCTTTCCACAACCACCCAGTTTCCTATCCGCAGAAGCCAGCCATAGGGTTCACTACCTTGCGGTGCACTCCTGTCCCCCTACGGTGTGCATCTGTCACCTGGCCACAGGTGACCTTGACAGACTCGAGTATAAGCCTAGGGTGAGAATGCAGCAGCTACTGTAAACGGAAAAGAGGGTCAACAATTCCCATTTGTAGCTTCACTGTGCCCATTTTCCCGCCTCACTGTGCCCATTGCAACCTCATTGTGCTCATTGCAACCTCACTGTGCCCAACCTCACTGTGCCCATTGCAACCTCACTGTGCCCATTGCAACCTCACTGTGCCCATTGCAACCTCACTGTGCCCAACCTCACTGTGCCCATTGCAAAGGACAAATAGTGACGCCCACAGAGCGGCGGATAATATCCAAACACAGCCATGCACAATTCACTCGCAGTATTAGCAATACCATAATCATAATTGTAGTTATATTTATGGGCAAGATCATATAGCAATAGTGATGGTAGAATTGAATTAATGATAGTGATAATGGCAATAATACTATCAGTGACATTACTAGTAGTAATGGTGATAATGCTAATGGTAGTATACAATATTAACTATTTAACAGTGAACAAGGCAATACCAGGGGGAGGGCGCAAACATGAGATAGCAAGCGGCCATAGAGGTAGACAATTAGTGTCAAATGCATGCTCAGGGGGGAATAGAGAATGATGATAATAGATGTGGACCTCTCACTGACTATAGCGCTATATCACATGCATATACAAGGAGATCGCTAAGCTTACTTGTAGATGGCCACTAGATGAGGTGCCCCATAGACTTCTCTCCCATTACGAAAGTCGCGACTGCTTCTGCACGTGGGCTGCGTCTGGAATATACAGACTGAAGTGAATGGCCCCAATTTTGGAGTGGACCAAACAATAGAAGACAAATAGAGACAGTAAAGGTGTCACAATGGGAAATAGACATACACCCAGCATGTCATAAAGCCCAAAGTAAAGAGCAATGATGTAATTACCACTAGCCCTCTAAGAACCCTATCAATACCAACTGCTTGGAAGAGGGCACATGTGCATATACACGCTGGATGCATACATACTAAGGAAACCGGGATACAGTTCTAGTGGAGAGGCCGGGAGGAGCAAGATGGCCGCCGGATCAGAAGACTAGACCGAAGCCGCGGCCTATAGTAGTGGCTGCCACCGTGCAGAGGAGCGTCGCACCGTTCAGGTACACTGACTCGAGTATAAGCCGAGGGGGGCATTTTCACCCTAAAAAAAGGGCTGAAAAACTTGGCTTATACTCGAGTATATACGGTATATAATTGCTAAACAAGTCATACTGTAATTTAATGTTATTAAAAATTACCTTTTGTTTTCAATTCGCAGCGCTGTCATTTTCTGTAAAATGCAATATGGCAACCTGGAGAAGTTCAATACACAGGTAGATGTAATTTCCTGCTTGCATGCTTGGCTTACTGATTTTCCCAGAAGTCTCCACTAAGATAGAAGTCAGATTTTGGGCGCCCCCTGCAACAAAAATTGAATTTTTGGTGAGATTCTCTCAAAGGGAAATCATGTCCAAAGGGACGCAGACCCTGCCACTTTCCTAATTAGAACCCTGCAAGTGCAGCAGCTGGTAGATAATTATAAAGTCACTCCCATTCACATTCACTTTCCACGTGGACACAGAGAAACAAACAGCTATTTCTTTAGAATAACAAAAGATTGGACCCTCCCTCTGTCTGTCTCTCTTTCTCATTGGTGCCCCTCTAACTCCGTATGGCCCCTGGTTGTCTCTCTCTGGGGCCCCTCCTGCACTTTCTCTCACCTCTTTGGTGCTCAGGTTGCCCCACACATATATGGCTGCACAGATCCACAGGTACCGGAGGAGAAGCAGCAGCAGCCCAGGGTCTGCTGGGAGCCCCATCCCTTGGATCGGCTAAGGATGAGAAATGAAGAATGGGAGTGCTGAAACACTGCAGCACTGAGCAGGAGAGCACTACAGAGGAAGGGGGGGGGGGGGGGTGTGTTGGGGGCAGATCAGCAGAGGAGAGAGTCCCAGGCACTGGGAACAGGGACATGGAGCTGTATTACTGGGGAGGGAGGCAGTACCGGGAGCACAGTGCAGGCATAAGACATGAGATACAGGTGGGGGAGGAAGAGGGATCAGGAGAGGAAGAGTTATGACCCCTGTGACCCCTAAAGCTATGCCAGTATATTTATATATATATATATATATATATATATATATATATATATATATATATATATATAAATATACAGTATATATATATATATATATATATATATATACACACCGTATATACTTGAGTATAAGCCGACCCGAATATAAGCCGAGGCACCTAATTTTACCACAAAAAACTGGGAAAACTTGACTCGAGTATTATGCCCCATACACACGATCATTTTTAATGTCATTTTTAAAACTGATGTTTTTCTCGTCATTTTTTTTCTTGTTTCCTCTCAAGCCTGTCTTGCGTACACACCATCATTTTAAAAAATGTTCAAGAAAAGCGCAGTGACGTACACCACGTACGACGGCACTATAAAGGGGAAGTTCCGTTCGAATGGCGCCACCCTTCAAGTTAGTAAAGTTTGTTGAGAGACGATTCGCTCTTTTCAGCCTCGTGCTTTTCAGTCCGTTACAGCATGACGAATGTGCTATCTCCATTACGAATGGTAGTTTTACCAGAACGAGCGCTCCCGTCTCATACTTGATTCTGAGCATGCGCATTTTTTTCACGTCGTTAAAGCATACACACTATCGTTTTTCACGTCGTTAAAAAAAACGACATGAAAAACGACGTGAAAAAAGAGAGCATGTTCGAAATTTTTAATGCCCGTTTTTCACGTCGTTAAAAATGCTCTGGAGCATACACACGATCATTTTTAATGGCCATTTTTTTTAATGGCATTTTTAACGGCATGAAAAATGATCGTGTGTATGGGGCATAAGCCTAGGGTGTCCATGTGCATGCCTCACTTTGCCTTACTGTGTCCATGTGCATGCCTCACTGTGCCTCACTGTGTCCATGCCTCACTCTGCCCATGACTAGACTTACGTTTAACATGGGAGTATATGGAAGGTGTGCCCGGCTTTGAAAAATCGGTGCTCCCCGTTAGGGATGAGCCGAACACCCCCGGGTTCGGTTCGCACCAGAACCTTCGAACGGACCGAAAGTTCGCGCGAATTTTCGAACCCTATTCGTTATAATGGACGCGAACGTTCGAAATCAAAATTGCTAATTACAACGGCCAATATGCATGTTAATGTCATAAAACAGGTTTGGAGACCCGGGTCCTGCCCCAGGGGACATATATCAATGCAAAAAGAAATTTTAAAAACTAAAGTTTTTTCGGGAGCAGTCATTTTAATGATGCATAAAGTGAAAAAAAAAAAAGTGAAATTTTCCTTTAAATATGGTACCTGGGGGGTGTCTAAAGTATGCCTGTGAAGTGGCATGTGTTTCCCGTGTTTAGAACTGTCCTTGCACAAAATGACATTTGTAAAGGAAAAAAAGAAGCCATTTAAAACCACTTGCGGCTTTAATGTCATGTCTTGTCCTGGCCGCCATATGGCTGAAAATCCTTGAGAAAAATGGCATGGCTACCCCATCACCCCCCCCCCCACCCCAGCCCCTTTGGGTCTTGTATGGATACTAAGGGGGACCCCGCACCCAAAATAAAACCCTATACCTACAACCCTATATACTCTGAACAGCAGTATATAGGTGGTGCAAACAAGACATGGACTGTAGGTTTGTTCTTAAGTAGAATCTGAACAGGTACATTATGAAGTGTAGCTACATCCCAAAAAAATCAATTTTTAAGCTTTTTGGAGAACATAGGGAGGGGTTATCACCCCTGTAACATTTGCTTTCTTTGCTCATCTTTTCAGAACATGTCACCTCACTTTCAGTCCCAATGACAAATGTTTTTGGAAAAGTGGGGTTTTAATTGAAACAAGGATTGGTGATAAAGCATCAGTAGAGAGGAGATACCTTTTTCCCAAATTAAATCTAACAGGATAGAATTTTCCTTCCTAGGGGTAGATTTCCTCTCACTTCCTGTTTTCTCTTGCCGTTTGCAAGTAGGAGTCGTTTGTAAGTTGGATGTTTGAAAGTAGGGGCCTGCCGTATATACTCTGCAGAAATTTGCCCTATTAGATGTTGGTGTAGCCACAAGACTGGTGGGCACAGGAATGGGCCCTGCTGTGAGTTAATAGATCAAGATTTGTACTTGCATGCACCTGTTGAACCGGGCAGAAAAATTGGGCCTTTGGTGGTGGTGGTGGTGGTGGTGGACGGTGTTGCCACAAGACTGTAAGCCCTCACAGTTACTCTTGGTGGGTGCAGGAATGGGCCCTGCTGTGAGTTATTAGATCAAGATTTGTAATTGCATGCACCTGTTGAACAGGGCAGAAAAATTGGGCCTTTGGTGGTGGTGGTGGTGGTGGACGGTGTTGCCACAAGACTGTAGGCCATCATAGTTACTCTTGGTGGGCGCAGGAATGGGCCCTGCTGTGAACTATTAGATCAAGATTTGTAATTACACGCCCCTGTTAAACAGGGGCTGAAAAATTGTGCCTTAGGCATTGGTGCTGGTGCCACAACACTGCAACCCCTCACAGATACTGTACTTGGAGCACAGCAGTCACACCTGTTGCGAAGCATCTTTTTAAAAAATTGTAATTACACGCCCCTGTTATACAGGGGCTGAAAAATTGTGCCTTAGGCACTGGTGCTGGTGCCACAACACTGCAACCCCTCACAGATACTGTACTCTGAGCACAGCAATGAGACCTGTTGCAAAGCATTGCCTAAAAATTGTAATTACACGCCCCAACAGGGGCTGAAAAATTGTGCCTTAGGCACTGGTGCTGGTGCCACAACACTGCAACCCCTCACAGATACTGTACTCTGAGCACAGCAGTCACACCTGTTGCGAAGCATCTTTTTAAAAAATTGTAATTACACGCCCCTGTTATACAGGGGCTGAAAAATTGTGCCTTAGGCACTGGTGTGGTGGCATGGATCATTGAGGAGGAGGAAGAGGATAGTCAGTGAACATAACAGGACAGTCACTCAGCATCAGCATAGGCAGTCTTGAAGGGATGTGACATTATAAATTATTCCGTTATATCCGCTTCAGGTGTCTGGTAGCTGGTGGTGATCCAAGACTGATTCATTTTTATGAAGGTCAGTCGATCAACCGAGTCGGTGGACAGGCGCACCCTATGATCGGTGACAAATCCTCCAGCAGCACTGAATGTGCGTTCGGAAAGAACGCTGGATGCAGGACAGGCCAGTAGCTCAATTGCATACTGTGCAAGCTCTGGCCAGTGATCCATCCTCAGGACCCAGTAAGCCAGAGGATTTTCGGTGGGAAAGGTGTCCAAGTCTGACCTTGCCCCTAGGTATTCCTGCACCATGTATATCAGACGCTGGCGATGGTTGCTGGAACCGATCATACCTTGGGGCTGCGGACTAAAAAATTGTCTGAACGCATCGGTCAGACGTCCACCTTCCCCACCGCTCCTTCTGCTACTGACCGAAGCCTCAGCAACTCGTCGTCCAGGACCAGGAGTTTGTAACCTCCCAGTTTCTGGGAACGCGTTGCACAGACCTTTCTGCAAGGCCTCCCTGAGATGTCTCATCCTCTGCTCCCTCTGCGACGGCAAGATAAGGTCCGCAACCTTACCCTTGTACCGTGGATCAAGGAGAGTGGCCAGCCAGTAATGGTCACTCTCCTTGATCCGAAGAACACGAGGATCCTTCCGCAGGCTTTGCAGGATCAGGGAGGCCATGCAGCGTAGGTTAGCTGAGGCATTCGGTCCGGAGTCTTCTGGGTCACTGAGGATGACATGATCGCCAGCCACCTCCTCCCAGCCACGTACAAGTCCACTGGTTTGTTGGGACTGTACATCATCCCTAAAAGACTGCTGCTGCTGATGCTGAGTGCCAGGCTCCACCTCCATGCTCACACAATCCTCCTCCTCCTCCTCTTCCTGTGTGATGGGTGGGACAGAAGGAACATTGTCTGGATAAAGGGGGCCTTGAGAGACAAGGAAGTCCTCCTCTTCCTGCCTCTGTTCTGCCTCAAGTGCCCTGTCCATTATCCCACGCAGCGTATGCTCCAACAGGTGGACAAGAGGTACAGTGTCACTGATGCATGCACTGTCACTGCTCACCATCCTCGTGGCCTCCTCAAATGGTGAGAGGACAGTGCATGCATCCCTGATCATGCTCCACTGGCGTGGGGAAAAAAAGCCAAGCTCCCCTGACCCTGTCCTGGTGCCGTAGTTGCAAAGGTACTCATTGATGGCCCTCTGCTGCGTGTGCAGTCGCTGCAGCATGGCCAACGTTGAGTTCCACCTGGTGGGCATGTCACATATTAGGCGGTTCTTGGGCAGGTTCAGCTCCTTTTGCAGCTCAGTCAGCCGAGCACTGGCATTATAAGATCGGCGGAAATGCACACAGACTTTCCTGGCCTGCCTCAGGACATCCTGTAAGCCTGGGAACCTGCCCAAGAACCGCTGCACCACCAGGTTGAGGACGTGAGCCATACAGGGCACATGGGTGAGCTGCCCCTGTCGCAGGGCGGAGAGGAGGTTGGTGCCATTATCAGAAACGACCATTCCTGGCTTAAGCTGGCATGGCGTCAACCACCTCTCGGCCTGCCCCTGCAGAGCTGCCAGAACCTCTGGCCCAGTGTGGCTCCTGTCCCCCAAACACACCAGCGCAAGCACGGCATGGCATCTTTTTGCCTGCGTACTCGCGTAGCCCCTTGTACGCCTACGGAGCACCGCTGGTTCCGAGGACAGAGCACTCGAAGAGGACATGGAGGAAGAAGAAGAGGAGGGGGTGGAGGAGAGAGGTGTGTCACAACCAGTAGTAGCATTTTGGAGGCGTGGTGGCGGAACAACCTCCAACACTACTGCACCTTGTCCTGCATCCCTCCCAGCTGCCAATAGAGTGACCCAATGGGCCGTGAAAGAAAGATAACGTCCCTGTCCATGCCTGCTGGACCATGAGTCAGCGGTAATATGCACCTTACCGCTGACCGCCCTGTCCAGCGAGGCATGGACATTGCCTTCCACATGCCAGTAGAGAGACGGAATCGCCTTCCGTGAGAAAAAGTGGCGTTTGGGAACCTGCCACTGAGGAACCGCACATTGAACAAACTCACGGAAGGGGGCCGAGTCTATCAACTGAAAAGGCAGCAGTTGAAGTGCTAGCAATTTAGCCAAGCTAGCATTCAACCGCTGGGCATGTGGATGGCTGGGAGTATACTTCTTTCGACGGTCCAGCAGCTGGGGCAGGGAAATTTGCCTGCTACAATCGGACGTCGGTGTACTGCAAGTACTTGGTTGTGACACACCTAATTCTACACCTTCAGTCCTCTCAGAGCAGCTTTCAGAGAGGACTGAAGATATAGTGGGGATGGAGATCCCAGCTGATGAGGAGCAAGGAGAGGTCCGCTTTGTTCTTTGGTGTGGGTCTTTTATGTGTGCTTGCCAACGAGCTGCATGGCAGGTCGACATATGTCTGCTCATGCTTGTGGTGCCCAAGCGGCTGATGTTTTGGCCACGCGAGATACGCTTGAGACAAATATTGCAAATAGCAGTGGTGCGATCTGATGCACTCGTCTCAAAAAAGGCCCACACCAAAGAACTTTTGTGATAACGTGCAGAGGCAGCGCCCTGCACAGGCGGAGCTCTGCGGTGTGGTACAGTTGCTGTGCTGGCCTCTAGCTGGCCTCCAGGGGGCATCCTGCCTCGTTGGACATGTGACGCTGCATCCTCCTCCTCCTCCTCCTCTCTCCCTTCAGGCACCCACGTGGAGTCAGTGACCTCATCATCCCCTCCCTCTTCACCACTAGAGCAAACCTGGCAGTAAGCTGCAGCTGGTGGAACACTACTGCCAGATTGCTGTCCTTCAGCATCCCCTCTCTCTGCGCGCACACTACTGACTTCCTCAAGCTGGGTATCATCATCCGAGCCTTCGAATCGTTGGGCATCCTCCTGGAGCATGTACCCAACACTGTGCTCAAACAGTTCGGGGGACTCCTCAGGAGGACATGGTGGGTCTAGGGAAGGGGTGGCTGATGATGCCATTGAGTACGCGTTGGCAGCTGCTCTGCCAGTACCCTGAGCCTGGGTGAGAGAGGATGAGGAGGATGAGGAGGGCTTGGTCATCCATTCTACCAAGCCTTCGGCATGATGCGGCTCCACATGTCCAGCTGCCGAAAACAAAGACAAGCGTGTCCCATGGCCACGTGCTGATGACGATGCACGACCACGTCCACGGCCAGCACTGTTGTCTCTAGAAACAGAGCCTGCCTGCCCTGTGTTCTTGCCTCGGCACGCTCTGCCTCTCCTTGGCGGTCTTCCAGCCATTGTAGTCGGTAGTGTATATAGTATAAAAAATAGAACTCCTATGTGTGCTCACAACACACTGTAGGTCCTATGGGTGCTGACACTAACACACTATAGGTACTATGTGTGCTGCTGACAAGAAAATATAGGAGCTCTGTTTGCTGCCACTAACACACTAGAAGTCCTATTGGTGCTTCTGAGATGAAAATATAGGAGCTCTGTGTGATGCCACTAACACACTAGAAGTCCTATGGGTGCTGCTGAGAAGAAAATATAGGAGCTCTGTGTGATGCCACTAACACACTAGAAGTCCTATGGGTGCTTCTGAGATGAAAATATAGGAACTCTGTGTGATACCACTAACACACTAGAAGTCCTATGGGTGCTTCTGAGAAGAAAATATAGGAGCTCTGTTTGCTGCCACTAACACACTAGAAGTCCTATGGGTGCTGCTGAGAAGAAAATATAGGAGCTCTGTGTGATGCCACTAACACACTAGAAGTCCTATGGGTGCTTCTGAGATGAAAATATAGGAGCTCTGTGTGATGCCACTAACACACTAGAAGTCCTATGGGTGCTGCTGAGAAGAAAATATAGGAGCTCTGTGTGATGCCACTAACACACTAGAAGTCCTATGGGTGCTTCTGAGATGAAAATATAGGAGCTCTGTGTGATGCCACTAACACACTAGAAGTCCTATGGGTGCTTCTGAGATGAAAATATAGGAGCTCTGTTTGCTGCCACTAACACACTAGAAGTCCTATGGGTGCTGCTGAGAAGAAAATATAGGAGCTCTGTGTGATGCCACTAACACACTAGAAGTCCTATGGGTGCTTCTGAGATGAAAATATAGGAGCTCTGTGTGATGCCACTAACACACTAGAAGTCCTATGGGTGCTGCTGAGAAGAAAATATAGGAGCTCTGTTTGCTGCCACTAACACACTAGAAGTCCTATGGGTGCTGCTGAGAAGAAAATATAGGAGCTCTGTGTGATGCCACTAACACACTAGAAGTCCTATGGGTGCTGCTGAGAAGAAAATATAGGAGCTCTGTTTGCTGCCACTAACACACTAGAAGTCCTATGGGTGCTGCTGAGAAGAAAATATAGGAGCTCTGTGTGATGCCACTAACACACTAGAAGTCCTATGGGTGCTTCTGAGATGAAAATATAGGAGCTCTGTGTGATGCCACTAACACACTAGAAGTCCTATGGGTGCTGCTGAGAAGAAAATATAGGAGCTCTGTGTGATGCCACTAACACACTAGAAGTCCTATGGGTGCTTCTGAGATGAAAATATAGGAACTCTGTGTGATGCCACTAACACATTAGAAGTCCTATGGGTGCTGCTGAGAAGAAAATATAGGAGCTCTGTTTGCTGCCACTAACACACTAGAAGTCCTATGGGTGCTTCTGAGAAGAAAATATAGGAGCTCTGTGTGATGCCACTAACACACTAGAAGTCCTATGGGTGCTTCTGAGATGAAAATATAGGAACTCTGTGTGATGCCACTAACACATTAGAAGTCCTATGGGTGCTGCTGAGAAGAAAATATAGGAGCTCTGTTTGCTGTCACTAACACACTAGAAGTCCTATGGGTGCTGCTGAGAAGAAAATATAGGAGCTCTGTGTGATGCCACTAACACACTAGAAGTCCTATGGGTGCTTCTGAGATGAAAATATAGGAGCTCTGTGTGATGCCACTAACACACTAGAAGTCCTATGGGTGCTGCTGAGAAGAAAATATAGGAGCTCTGTTTGCTGCCACTAACACATTAGAAGTCCTATGGGTGCTGCTGAGAAGAAAATATAGGAGCTCTGTTTGCTGCCACTAACACACTAGAAGTCCTATGGGTGCTGCTGAGAAGAAAATATAGGAGCTCTGTTTGATGCCACTAACACACTAGAAGTCCTATGGGTGCTTCTGAGATGAAAATATAGGAGCTCTGTGTGATGCCACTAACACACTAGAAGTCCTATGGGTGCTGCTGAGAAGAAAATATAGGAGCTCTGTGTGATGCCACTAACACACTAGAAGTCCTATGGGTGCTGCTGAGAAGAAAATATAGGAGCTCTGTTTGCTGCCACTAACACACTAGAAGTCCTATGGGTGCTGCTGAGAAGAAAATATAGGAGCTCTGTTTGCTGCCACTAACACACTAGAAGTCCTATGGGTGCTGCTGAGATGAAAATATAGGAACTCTGTGTGATGCCACTAACACACTAGAAGTCCTATGGGTGCTCACAACACACTGTAGGTCCTATGGGTGCTGACACTAACACACTATAGGTACTATGTGTGCTGCTGACAAGAAAATATAGGAGCTTTGTGTGATGCCACTAACACATTAGAAGTCCTATGGGTGCTGCTGAGAAGAAAATATAGGAGCTCTGTTTGCTGCCACTAACACACTAGAAGTCCTATGGGTGCTGCTGAGAAGAAAATATAGGAGCTCTGTGTGATGCCACTAACACACTAGAAGTCCTATGGGTGCTGCTGAGAAGAAAATATAGGAGCTCTGTTTGCTGCCACTAACACACTAGAAGTCCTATGGGTGCTTCTGAGAAGAAAATATAGGAGCTCTGTGTGATGCCACTAACACACTAGAAGTCCTATGGGTGCTCACAACACACTGTAGGTCCTATGGGTGCTGACACTAACACACTATAGGTACTATGTGTGCTGCTGACAAGAAAATATAGGAGCTCTGTTTGCTGCCACTAACACACTAGAAGTCCTATGGGTGCTTCTGAGATGAAAATATAGGAACTCTGTGTGATGCCACTAACACATTAGAAGTCCTATGGGTGCTGCTAAGAAGAAAATATAGGAGCTCTGTTTGCTGCCACTAACACACTAGAAGTCCTATGGGTGCTTCTGAGAAGAAAATATTGGAGCTCTGTGTGATGCCACTAACACACTAGAAGTCCTATGGGTGCTTCTGAGATGAAAATATAGGAACTCTGTGTGATGCCACTAACACATTAGAAGTCCTATGGGTGCTGCTGAGAAGAAAATATAGGAGCTCTGTTTGCTGCCACTAACACACTAGAAGTCCTATGGGTGCTGCTGAGAAGAAAATATAGGAGCTCTGTTTGCTGCCACTAACACACTAGAAGTCCTATGGGTGCTGCTGAGAAGAAAATATAGGAGCTCTGTTTGCTGCCACTAACACACTAGAAGTCCTATGGGTGCTGCTGAGATGAAAATATAGGAACTCTGTGTGATGCCACTAACACACTAGAAGTCCTATGGGTGCTGCTGAGAAGAAAATATAGGAGCTCTGTTTGCTGCCACTAACACACTAGAAGTCCTATGGGTGCTGCTGAGAAGAAAATATAGGAGCTCTGTTTGCTGCCACTAACACACTAGAAGTCCTATGGGTGCTGCTGAGAAGAAAATATAGGAGCTCTGTTTGCTGCCACTAACACACTAGAAGTCCTATGGGTGCTGTTGGGGTGCAATGCTGTGCTAACAGCACTGCGGTTGGTACTACTGCAATACTGTACTAACAGTAAGCACGCACCAGACTAATCCCCAGCAGCAGCTAATAACACGCTAACTGTGCAATCAGCAGCAATGAACGATCAATGACTTAGGTAGCAATGGTTTAGCAAAGAAATAGCCAATGGTTTAGCAAAGAAGAGCAAATCTTTCAGTATCAAGCAAAGACAGAATCAGCAGACTGATCTCTCCTAAAGCCGGAACTCATGTGACCGGGGCCGATGGCGTGGCGGCCTTTTAAATGGTGGGGCATGTACTAAAGCCCCTGAGCTGTAATTGGCTACAGGCGTCCTGCCTGTAGCCAATTATTGCTCTCCGAGTTTCGGGCGCTGTGATTGGCCAAGCATGCGGGGTCACAGTGCATGCTTGGCCAATCATCAGCCAGCAATGCACTGCGCCGGCCGCGCCGGCCGCAATGCATTGCGGGGCCGCTCGCATCACACGAATGTGATGCAAACGGCCCAAATAGTTCTGGGCTCGACGAGCGAGCGAACGCCCGGTGCTCGATTCGAACATGGGTTCGAATCGAGCACCGGGCCCATCCCTACTCCCCGTATGTAGGTCCCCCAGACAGAAAGCTTTGCACACTTGTAGAGGAGAACTGGGGCTACATGTGTGCCAATTTTCGGGTCCAGGGGACCTACGGCCGACCGGTACCGGGTCCCCAAATTTACCGGAGAAATTACCGTTTAACATGGGAGTCTATGGAAGGGGTGCCCGGATTTAAAAAATTGGTGCCCCCCGGCCGTAGGTCCCCTGGACAACAAACTTTACACACTTGTATAGGACAAGTGGGGCTACATACTGGGTCCCCAAAGTCCAGGAGATCAGGCGCAAAAAGGTGACTCGAGTATAAGCCGAAGGGGGCATTTTCAGCACAAAAAAATTTGCTGAAAAACTCGGCTTATACTCGAGTATATACGGTATATCTCCAATTCACACCAGTGGGAGTACATTATGATCCTTACACCATGTTTTCTAGGAGCAGTGCAATGTGCTGTTATTGTGTTTGTTTGTTTTTTTGTTGTGTTTTCTTTAACTGTATTGAAATATCACAAAATTATATTTCATTCAAGTCTATACACCACAGTGTGTTGTGATACGTTGTGGCTCATAACAATGTGCTGCACAAAAATGCAGCTTGTCCTCCATTTTTCAGCTGGGATTGAGGTGGTGGTGGTTCTCAAAAACCTAAAGGGTCAGACTAAAAATGAAAATTGGAGACACATAGAGAAGACCCGAGTTATCCACCGGAAAAAAAAGAGAGGCGGATGAGCCCTCGATCGGAAACTCAGACAAGAAAACTGTGGATTTTTTTCCGATGGAATGTTGGCTCAAACTTGTGTTGCATACACACGGTCACGCAAATGTTGTCAGAAATTCCGACCGTCAAGAATACGGTGACATACAACGCCACAACGAGCCAAGAAAAATGAAGTTCAGTGATTCCGAGCATGCGTCAAATTGATTCCGAGCATGCGTAGGATTTTTCTGCATCGGACACGATCGGAATTTCCGAGCAGAACTTGTCTTGTCGGAAAAATTGACAACCAGCTCTCAAATTTTTGTTGTCGGAAATGTCCGATGGAGCCTACACACGGTGGGAATTTCCGACCAAAAGCTCACATCAAACTTTTCTTGTTGGAATTTCCGATCGTGGGTACGCGGCATTAGAGTGTATTATGTATCTAAATAAAGTTATTACTGCAAATCATATTTATGATTAGATATAAAAGAAAAACTGACTTACATCTGGTAAGGTTGTGGTGACCCAGACGAGAAGAAATTAGCAACCTTTCATGAACACAGGTGGGGAATAACCCCTATCTCTACGCTAAGGTGACCAGATTTTTAAAATGAAATCCTGGAAAAAAAATTTTTTATACTAGTAATGGCAGCAATCAGCGACTCTCTGCTCGTCGCCACCGCCGCCGCTCGCCTCACAGCCTGTCAAGTCTTACTCTCCGGGCCCCGGCTACTACTGGGTGGGGAGCGGAAGAAGATCACTCCGCCAGTAAGGTAAGGAAATAAGCAGGCAGGCGGCTGGCCGGGACTTGAGCCAAGGCAGAAGAACATGCGAGCGGAGCTGAATGGGCATGCACCCATAACTGAAGAAATATTCCCTCCGCTCTGACCAGCACATGACCATCAGAAAGGGGCACAGATAATGGAAAAAAAATACACCACCTCTAAGCTAGTAGGAACAAGGGAGCGGGGGGGGGTGTAATTCCGTTTTTTTTTTTTATTCTGCACTGACTGTCTTTGAAATTGCCCCAGCCCCTGTTTAAATACAATCCGGGGACAAAACCAGGGACAGACTTGGTCCAGGGACAGTGTCCTCAATCCGGGGACTGTCCCCAGAAACCGGGGATGTCTGGTCACCCTACTCTACGCGGGGTGGGATCAGTCACTCACGATGCTGCAGAGGTCCCAATCCTGGATCCTCCTATTGGGTTCTCAGGTGGGTATTGTCCTACTTGGATGTGAGGTGGTCAAAAACCTGTTGGTGAGCCAAATAGCAGTGACACCCGTCATGGTGTGTTTAATGATAGGTCAGATTCATCAGTTTTTTATGAAAAAGTCTTGTAAAATAAAACATTTTTATGTTCATCTAACCTGATGACTCCTACCCATCCTTGAGCCTAACACACTGGGTGCGACTGCCATTTGGTTAACCAATGGGTTATTGGCCTCCTCCCATCCTACCAGTACCATACCCACCTGAGAACCTATAGGAGGATCCAGGACTGGGACCTCTGTGGCATCCAAAAGCGACAGATCTCACCCCACGCAGAGACAGGGCTTATTCTCCACCTGTGTTCATGGAAGTTTGTTTTTTTCTTCTCATCTGGGTCACCACAACCTTACCAGATGTAAGGCTTTTTTTTATTTAATTTTTTTTAACCACTTCAGCCCCCGGAAGGATTTACCCCCTTCCTGACCAGAGCATTTTTTGCGATTCGGCACTGCGCCGCTTTAGCTGACAATTGCGCGGTCGTGCTAATTTGCACCCAAACAAAACCTTTTTTCCCCACAAATAGAGCTTTCTTTTGGTGGTATTTGATCACCTCTGCGGTTTTTATTTTTTGCGCTATAAACAAAAAAGGAGCAACAATTTTGAAAAAAAAGTTATATTTTTACTTTTTGCTATAATAAATATCCCCAAAAAATATATAAAAAAAACAAATTGTTTCCTCAGTTTAGGCCGATACGCATTCTTCTACATATTTTTGGTAAAAAAAATTGCAATAAGCGTATATTGATTGGTTTGCACAAAAGTTATAGAGTCTACAAAATTGGGCATTTATTTCATTTTTTTTTTTTACTAGTAATGGCGGCGATCTGCGATTTTTATCGTGACTGCGACATTACGGCGGACACATCGGACACTTTTGACACTATTTTGGGACCATTGTCATTTATACAGCGATCAGTGCTATAAATAGCCACTGATTACTGTATAACTGACACTGGCAGGGAAGGGGTTAAACACTAGGGGGCGATCATGGGGTTAAGTGTATCCTAGGGAGTGATTCTAACTGTAGGGGGATGGGCTACCACTGACATGACAGCGATCCCTGCTACTGATGACAGGGAGCAGTTTACACACAGAGATTCACGTCCCTGGCCCTGTAAATGCCGATCGCGTGTACCTGGCGGACATGGTGGCCACCAGGCACGCGCATCGGCATCCGAGTGACGCGACGGGCACAGAATTTCCCGATGCGCGCGGGGAACGAGGAAAGGGGTGGACGTCAATTGACGGCCTCCCTGCATTCTACGCTGTAGCCATCATTCGGATATAGCATGGGCCTCTAGTGGTTAAAGTGACTCTATAGGTTTATTTTTAATTTTTTTTAAAATAACAAACATGTCATACTTACCTCCACTGTGCAGCTCAATTTGCACCGTGTGGCCCCGAATGCTGTTTTTCGGGGTCCCCTGGCGGCTCTCTCGGCTCCTCCCCGCATCAGATAACCCCCCTGGGAAGCGCTCTCCCAAGGGGGTAACCTTGCGGGACGTTCCCGAGTCCTGCAATCGACGTCCATAGCTGTTAAATGCAGGACTCGGCCCCGCCCCCGGCACCCGCATCATTGGATTTGATTGACAGCAGCGGGAGCCAATGGCTGCGCTGCTATCAATCTATCCAATGAAGAGCCGAAAACCCAGCACGTTCTCGACGCGGGACTTTCCAGGGCTCAGGTAAGTAAAACAGGGGGGGCTGGGGGGCCGGTAATAGTCAGATGTTTTTTCACCTTAATGCATAAGATGCATTAAGGTGAAAAAAACAGGAGGGTTTACAACTAGGGATGAGCTCGGTGTTCGAGTCGAACATACGTTCGACTCGAACATCGGCTGTTCGATCGTTCGCCGAAACAACGAACGATTTGGGCCGTTCGCGACTAATTCGCGGCCCATAATGCACTACGCCATCGCAGTGTCATCCAGGCGCTGTGATTGGCCAAGCATGCACTGTGACCCCGCATGCTTGGCCAATCACAGCGCCGGCAGCGAGGAGAGCAATGATTGGCCACAGGCAGGATGCCTGTGGCCAATTATTGCTGAGGGTGTTTAGTACACGCCCCACACTATAAAAGGCCGCCAGCACGGCGGCCTAGTGTAGTGTGTTCCGGAGCAGGGAAAGAGAAGCATAGGCAGGGACAGTGACATTTTTTTGTTCTTGCTTAACCTGGATTCCTTTAGTTTAGGGAAAGAGAAGGATAGGTAGGGAGAGTGTCAGTCTGTTTTACTGTGCTAAACCTTGTTTGTAGGGACAGGGAAGGACAGTGAGGGAAATTCTCATTGTGCTATACTGTGCTAAAGCATTCCTCATCAACCATCTTTAAAAAAAAATGTTTTTATAGGGACAGAAAACTATAGGTAGGGAGAGTGTCAGTGTGTTTTACTGTGCTAAACCTTGTTTGTCGGGACAGGGAAGGACAGTGAGGGAAATTCTCATCGTGCTATACTGTGCTAAAGCATTCCTCATCAACCATCTTTAAAAAAACATTTTTTATAGGGACAGAAAACTATAGGTAGGGAGAGTGTCAGTGTGTTTTACTGTGCTAAACCTTGTTTGTAGGGACAGGGAAGGACAGTGAGGGAAATTCTCATTGTGCTATACTGTGCTAAAGCATTCCTCATCAACCATCTTTAAAAAAAAAATTTTATAGGGACAGAAAACTATAGGTAGGGAGAGTGTCAGTGTGTTTTACTGTGCTAAACCTTGTTTGTAGGGACAGGGAAGGACAGTGAGGGAAATTCTCATTGTGCTATACTGTGCTAAAGCATTCCTCATCAACCATCTTTAAAAAAAAAAATTATAGGGACAGAAAACTATAGGTAGGGAGAGTGTCAGTGTGTTTTACTGTGCTAAACCTTGTTTGTAGGGACAGGGAAGGACAGTGAGGGAAATTCTCATTGTGCTATACTGTGCTAAAGCATTCCTCATCAACCATCTTTAAAAAAAAAAAATTTATAGGGACAGAAAACTATAGGTAGGGAGAGTGTCAGTGTGTTTTACTGTGCTAAACCTTGTTTGTAGGGACAGGGAAGGACAGTGAGGGAAATTCTCATTGTGCTATACTGTGCTAAAGCATTCCTCATCAACCATCTTTAAAAAAAAATGTTTTATAGGGACAGAAAACTATAGGTAGGGAGAGTGTCAGTGTGTTTTACTGTGCTAAACCTTGTTTGTAGGGACAGGGAAGGACAGTGAGGGAAATTCTCATTGTGCTATACTGTGCTAAAGCATTCCTCATCAACCATCTTTAAAAAAACATTTTTTATAGGGACAGAAAACTATAGGTAGGGAGAGTGTCAGTGTGTTTTACTGTGCTAAACCTTGTTTGTAGGGACAGGGAAGGACAGTGAGGGAAATTCTCATTGTGCTATACTGTGCTAAAGCATTCCTCATCAACCATCTTTAAAAAAACATTTTTTATAGGGACAGAAAACTATAGGTAGGGAGAGTGTCAGTGTGTTTTACTGTGCTAAACCTTGTTTGTAGGGACAGGGAAGGACAGTGAGGGAAATTCTCATTGTGCTATACTGTGCTAAAGCATTCCTCATCAACCATCTTTAAAAAAAAAAATTATAGGGACAGAAAACTATAGGTAGGGAGAGTGTCAGTGTGTTTTACTGTGCTAAACCTTGTTTGTAGGGACAGGGAAGGACAGTGAGGGAAATTCTCATTGTGCTATACTGTGCTAAAGCATTCCTCATCAACCATCTTTAAAAAAACATTTTTTATAGGGACAGAAAACTATAGGTAGGGAGAGTGTCAGTGTGTTTTACTGTGCTAAACCTTGTTTGTAGGGACAGGGAAGGACAGTGAGGGAAATTCTCATTGTGCTATACTGTGCTAAAGCATTCCTCATCAACCATCTTTAAAAAAAAAAATTATAGGGACAGAAAACTATAGGTAGGGAGAGTGTCAGTGTGTTTTACTGTGCTAAACCTTGTTTGTAGGGACAGGGAAGGACAGTGAGGGAAATTCTCATTGTGCTATACTGTGCTAAAGCATTCCTCATCAACCATCTTTAAAAAAAACATTTTTTATAGGGACAGAAAACTATAGGTAGGGAGAGTGTCAGTGTGTTTTACTGTGCTAAACCTTGTTTGTAGGGACAGGGAAGGACAGTGAGGGAAATTCTCATTGTGCTATACTGTGCTAAAGCATTCCTCATCAACCATCTTTAAAAAAAAAAAAATTATAGGGACAGAAAACTATAGGTAGGGAGAGTGTCACTGTGTTTTACTGTGCTAAACCTTGATTGTAGGGACAGGGAAGGACAGTGAGGGAAATTCTCATTGTGCTATACTGTGCTAAAGCATTCCTCATCAACCATCTTTAAAAAAAAAATTTTTTATAGGGACAGAAAACTATAGGTAGGGAGAGTGTCAGTGTGTTTTACTGTGCTAAACCTTGTTTGTAGGGACAGGGAAGGACAGTGAGGGAAATTCTCATTGTGCTATACTGTGCTAAAGCATTCCTCATCAACCATCTTTAAAAAAAAAAACATTTTATAGGGACAGAAAACCATAGGTAGGGAGAGTGTCAGTGTGTTTTACTGTGCTAAACCTTGTTTGTAGGGACAGGGAAGGACAGTGAGGGAAATTCTCATTGTGCTATACTGTGCTAAAGCATTCCTCATCAACCATCTTTAAAAAAAAAAACATTTTATAGGGACAGAAAACCATAGGTAGGGAGAGTGTCAGTGTGTTTTACTGTGCTAAACCTTGTTTGTAGGGACAGGGAAGGACAGTGAGGGAAATTCTCATTGTGCTATACTGTGCTAAAGCATTCCTCATCAACCATCTTTAAAAAAAAAAATTTTTATAGGGACAGAAAACTATAGGTAGGGAGAGTGTCAGTGTGTTTTACTGTGCTAAACCTTGTTTGTAGGGACAGGGAAGGACAGTGAGGGAAATTCTCATTGTGCTATACTGTGCTAAAGCATTCCTCATCAACCATCTTTAAAAAAACATTTTTTATAGGGACAGAAAACTATAGGTAGGGAGAGTGTCAGTGTGTTTTACTGTGCTAAACCTTGTTTGTAGGGACAGGGAAGGACAGTGAGGGAAATTCTCATTGTGCTATACTGTGCTAAAGCATTCCTCATCAACCATCTTTAAAAAAAAAAATTTATAGGGACAGAAAACTATAGGTAGGGAGAGTGTCAGTGTGTTTTACTGTGCTAAACCTTGTTTGTAGGGACAGGGAAGGACAGTGAGGGAAATTCTCATTGTGCTATACTGTGCTAAAGCATTCCTCATCAACCATCTTTAAAAAAACATTTTTTATAGGGACAGAAAACTATAGATAGGGAGAGTGTCAGTGTGTTTTACTGTGCTAAACCTTGTTTGTAGGGACAGGGAAGGACAGTGAGGGAAATTCTCATTGTGCTATACTGTGCTAAAGCATTCCTCATCAACCATCTTTCAAAAAAAAAAATTTTATAGGGACAGAAAACTATAGGTAGGGAGAGTGTCAGTGTGTTTTACTGTGCTAAACCTTGTTTGTAGGGACAGGGAAGGACAGTGAGGGAAATTCTCATTGTGCTATACTGTGCTAAAGCATTCCTCATCAACCATCTTTAAAAAAAAAAAATTTATAGGGACAGAAAACTATAGGTAGGGAGAGTGTCAGTGTGTTTTACTGTGCTAAACCTTGTTTGTAGGGACAGGGAAGGACAGTGAGGGAAATTCTGATTGTGCTATACTGTGCTAAAGCATTCCTCATCAACCATCTTTAGAAAAACATTTTTTATAGGGACAGAAAACTATAGGTAGGGAGAGTGTCAGTGTGTTTTACTGTGCTAAACCTTGTTTGTAGGGACAGGGAAGGACAGTGAGGGAAATTCTCATTGTGCTATACTGTGCTAAAGCATTCCTCATCAACCATCTTTAAAAAAAAAAAAATATAGGGACAGAAAACTATAGGTAGGGAGAGTGTCAGTGTGTTTTACTGTGCTAAACCTTGTTTGTAGGGACAGGGAAGGACAGTGAGGGAAATTCTCATTGTGCTATACTGTGCTAAAGCATTCCTCATCAACCATCTTTGAAATCCTTTTTTTTTGGACAGTCAGGGAAATTGTCATTGTGCTATTCTGTGCGAAAGCAATCATCCTCAACCATATTTAGAAATCCTTAATTAAAGGAACAGAGAAGGACACCTGAAGGTAGCCCTTATTGCTTTTTTTCCCATCTCCCTGCAGGCCATCCATTAGAATGTCTGGAAGGCAAACAAGGAGAGGCAGACAGTCAGGAGGCAATAAAAGAGGGCAAGCAGGCTCTGTGTCTGGGGGCAACAGTGCTGGTCGTGGACGCGGTGCATTGTCATCAGCACATGGCCATGGGACACGCTTGTCCTTCTTTTCGGCAGCTGGACATGTTGAGCCACATTATGCCGAAGACTTGGTAGAGTGGATGACCAAGCCCTCCTCCTCCTCCTCATCCTCTCTCACCCAGGCTCAGGGTACTGGCAAAGCAGCTGCCAAAGCGTCCTCTTCCCTGGTATCAATGTCAGACTCATCATCAGTCACTCCTTCCCTAGACCCACCATGTCCTCCTCCTGAGGAGTCCCCCGAACTGTTTGAGCACAGTGTTGGGTACATGCTCCAGGAGGATGCCCAGCGTTTCGAAGGGTCTGATGATGAAACCCAGCTAGAGGAAGGCAGTAGCGTGAGAGCAGACAGAGGGGATGCTCAAGAAGGACACCAATCTGGCAGTCATGTTCCAGCAGCTGCAGCATACTGCCAGATTGGCTCCAGTGATGAGGAGGGAGGGGATGATGAGGTCACTGACTCCACGTGGGTGCCTAATAGGAGAGAGGAGGAGGAGGATGAGGAGGAGGCACATCTCCAACGAGGCAGGATGCCCTTTGGTGGCCAGCGTAAGGGCAGTACACCGACGGAATCACACCGCAGAGCTCCGCCTGTGCAGGGCGCTGCCTCTGCCCGTCATTCAAAAAGTTATTTGGTGTGGGCCTTTTTTGAGGCTAGTGCATCAGATCGCACAGCTGCTGTTGCAACATATGTCTCAAGCGTATATCGCGTGGCCAAAACATCAGCCGCTTGGGTACCACATGCCTGACCAGACATATGTTGACCTGCCATGCAGCTCGTTGGCAAGCCTACCTCAAAGACCCACACCAAAGAACAAAGCGGACCTCTCCTTGCACCGCATCAGCTGGGATCTCCAACCCCACTATAACTTCAGTCCTCTCTGAAACATGCACTGAGAGGAATGAAGGTGTAGAATTAGGTGTGTCACAGCCAAGTACTTGCGGCCACTCTGCTAGCAGTACACCGACGTCCGATTCTAGCAGGCAAATTTCCCTGCCCCAGCTGCTGGACCGTCGAAAGAAGTTCACTCCCAGCCATCCACATGCCCAGCGGTTGAATGCTAGCTTGGCTAAATTGCTAGCGCTTCAACTGCTGCCTTTTCAGTTGGTAGACTCGGCCCCCTTCCGTGAGTTTGTGCAATGTGCGGTTCCTCAGTGGCAGGTTCCCCAACGCCACTTTTTCTCACGGAAGGCTATTCCGGCTCTCTACCGGCATGTGGAAGGCAATGTCTTGGCCTCGCTGGACAGGGCGGTCAGCGGTAAGGTGCATATTACCGCTGACTCATGGTCCAGCAGGCATGGACAGGGACGTTACCTTTCTTTCACGGCCCATTGGGTCACTCTTTTGGCAGCTGGGAAGGATGCAGGACAAGGTGCAGTAGTGTTGGAGGTTGTTCCACCGCCATGCCTCCAAAATGCTACTACTGGTTGTGACACACCTCTCTCCTCCACCCCCTCCTCTTCTTCTTCCTCCATGGCCTCTTCCTGTGCTTTGTCCTCTGAACCAGCGGTGCTCCGTAGGCGTTCAAGGGGCTACGCAAGTACGCAGGCAAAAAGATGCCATGCCGTGCTTGCGCTGGTGTGTTTGGGGGACAGAAGCCACACTGGGGCAGAGGTCCTGTCTGCTCTGCAGGGCCAGGCCGAGAGGTGGTTGACGCCACGCCAGCTTAAGCCAGGAATGGTGGTTTGCGACAATGGCACCAACCTCCTCTCCGCCCTCCGACAGGGACAACTGACCCATGTGCCCTGTGTGGCTCACGTCCTTAACCTGGTGGTGCAGCGGTTCTTGGGCAGGTACCCGGGCTTACAGGATGTCCTGAGGCAGGCCAGGAAAGTCTGTGTGCATTTCCGCAGATCTTATAACGCCTGGCTGAGCTGCAAAAGGAGTTGAACCTGCCCAAGAACCGCCTTATATGTGACATGCCCACCAGGTGGAACTCAACGTTGGCCATGCTGCAGCGGCTGCACACGCAGCAGAGGGCCATCAATGAGTACCTGTGCGACTACGGCACCAGGACAGGGTCAGGGGAGCTTGGTTTTTTTTCTCCACGCCAGTGGGGCATGATCAGGGATGCATGCACTGTCCTGGCACCATTTGAGGAGGCCACGAGGATGGTGAGCAGTGACAGTGCATGCATCAGTGACACTGTACCTCTTGTCCACCTGTTGGAGCACACGCTGCGTGGAATAATGGACAGGGCACTTGAGGCAGAACAGAGGCAGGAAGAGGAGGACTTCCTTGCCTCTCAAGGCCTCCTTTACCCAGACAGTGTTCCTTCTGTCCCACCCATCGCACAGGAAGAGGACGAGGAGGAGGAGGAGGAGGAGGAGGAGGATTGTGTCAGCATGGAGGTGGAGCCTGGCACTCAGCAGCATCAACAGCAGCAGTCTTTTAGGGATGATTTACAGTCCCAAGAAACCCGTGGACTTGTACGTGGCTGGGAGGAGGTGGCTGCGGATCATGTCGTCCTTAGTGACCCAGAGGACTCCGGACCGAATGCCTCAGCTAACCTACGCTGCATGGCCTCCCTGATCCTGCAAAGTCTGCGGAAGGATCCTCGTATTCTTCGGATCAAGGAGAGGGACCATTACTGGCTGGCCACTCTCCTTGATCCACGGTACAAGGGTAAGGTTGCGGACCTTATGTTAAAATTGCAGAGGGAGCAGAGGATGAGACAACTCCGGGAGGCCTTGCAGAAAGGTCTGTGCAACGCGTTCCCAGAGACTGGGAGGTTACAAACTCCTGGTCCTGGACAACGAGTTGCTGAGGCTTCGGCCAGTCAAAGAAGGAGCGGTGGGGAAGGTGGCCGTCTGACCGATGCGTTCAGACAATTCTTTAGTCCGCAGCCCCAAAGTATGATCGGTTCCAGCAACCATCGCCAGCGTCTGATAAACATGGTGCAGGAATATCTAGGAGCAAGGTCAGACTTGGACACCTTCCCCACCGAAAATCCTCTGGCTTACTGGGTCTTGAGGATGGATCACTGGCCAGAGCTTGCACAGTATGCAATTGAGCTACTGGCCTGTCCTGCATCCAGCGTTCTTTCAGAACGCACATTCAGTGCTGCTGGAGGATTTGTCACGGATCACAGGGTGCGCCTGTCCACCGACTCGGTTGATCGACTGACTTTCATCAAGATGAACCAGTCTTGGATCACTACCAGCTACCACACACCTGATGCTGATATAACAGACTAATTGATTTTAACATGTCACATCCCTTCAAGACTGATGCTGATGCTGAGTGCCTGTGCTGTTATGTTGACTGGCTATCCTCCTCCTCCGAGTCCTCAATGATACGATTGATGATGATAGCTTGGAAGATCATTTTTGTTTATGGGTGCCGCCACCAGTGCCTAACGCCCAATTTTTCAGCCCCTGTTTAACAGGGGCGTGTAATTACAATTTTTGAAGCAATACTTTGCAACAGGGCTCATTGCTGTGCTCCAAGTACAGTATCTGTGAGGGGTTGCAGTGTTGTGCCACCAGTGCCTAAGGCCCAATTTTTCAGCCCCTGTTCAACAGGGGCATGTAATTACAATTCTTGATCTAATAATTCACAGCAGGGCCCATTGCTGCACCCACCAAGAGTAACTCTGAGGGCTTACAGTGTTGTGGCAACGCCACCACCACCACCACCACGAAAGGCCCAATTTTTCAGCCCCTGTTCAAGAGGGGCATGTAATTACAATTCCTGATCTAATAATTCACAGCAGGGCCCATTCCTGCACCCACCAAGAGTAACTCTGAGGGCTTACAGTGTTGTGGCAACACCACCACCACCACCACGAAAGGCCCAATTTTTCAGCCCCTGTTCAACAGGGGCATGCAATTACAATTCTTGATCTAATAATTCACAGCAGGGCCCATTGCTGCACCCACCAAGAGTAACTGTCAGGGCTTACAGTGTTGTGGCACCAGCACCACCATCAAAGGCCCAATTTTTACTACCACTGTTCAACAATTATATGTAATTACAATTCCTGATATAATAGTTGACAGCAGGGCGTTCCAGCACCAACCAAGAGTAACTGTGAGTGCTTACAGTGTTGTGCCAACACCAACAACTAAGGGGCCTATTTCTGCAGAGTATATACGGCAGGTCCCTACTTTCAAACATCCAACTTACAAACGACTCCTACTTGCAAACGCAAGAAGACAACAGGAAGTGAGAGGAAATCTACCCCTAGGAAGGAAAATTCTCTCCTGTAAGAATTAATATGGGAGAAAGGTGTCTCCTCTGTACTGATGCTTTATCACCAATCCTTGTTTCAAGAAAAACACCACATTTCAAAAACAGTTGTCATTGGGACGGAAAGTGAGGTGAAATGTTCTGAACAGGGGCACAGACAGCAAAACAAATGTTACAGGGGTGATAACCCTTACCTATGTTTTCCAAAAAGTTTAAAAATAGATTTTTGGGCTGGAGATTAGGGATGAGCCGAACACCCCCGGGTTCGGTTCGCACCAGAACCTTCGAACGGACCGAAAGTTTGCGCGAATTTTCGAACCCTATTCGTTATAATGGACGCGAACGTTCGAAATCAAAATTGCTAATTACAACGGCCAATATGCATGTTAATGTTATAAAACAGGTTTGGGGACCCGGGTCCTGCCCCAGGGGACATATATCAATGCAAAAAGAAATTTTAAAAACTAAAGTTTTTTCGGGAGCAGTCATTTTAATGATGCATAAAGTGAAAAAAAAAAAAGTGAAATTTTCCTTTAAATACGGTACCTGGGGGGTGTCTAAAGTATGCCTGTGAAGTGGCATGTGTTTCCCGTGTTTAGAACTGTCCTTGCACAAAATGACATTTGTAAAGGAAAAAAAGAAGCCATTTAAAACCACTTGCGGCTTTAATGTCATGTCTTGTCCTGGCCGCCATATGGCTGAAAATCCTTGAGAAAAATGGCATGGCTACCCCATCACCCCCCCCCCCACCCCAGCCCCTTTGGGTCTTGTATGGATACTAAGGGGGACCCCGCACCCAAAATAAAACCCTATACCTACAACCCTATATACTCTGAACAGCAGTATATAGGTGGTGCAAACAAGACATGGACTGTAGGTTTGTTCTTAAGTAGAATCTGAACAGGTACATTATGAAGTGTAGCTACATCCCAAAAAAATCAATTTTTAAGCTTTTTGGAGAACATAGGGAGGGGTTATCACCCCTGTAACATTTGCTGTCTTTGCACATCTGTTCAGAACATGTCACCTCACTTTCCGTCCCAATGACAAATGTTTTTGGAAAAGTGGGGTTTTAATTGAAACAAGGATTGGTGATAAAGCATCAGTAGAGAGGAGATACCTTTTTCCCAAATTAAATCTAACAGGATAGAATTTTCCTTCCTAGGGGTAGATTTCCTCTCACTTCCTGTTTTCTCTTGCCGTTTGCAAGTAGGAGTCGTTTGTAAGTTGGATGTTTGAAAGTAGGGGCCTGCCGTATATACTCTGCAGAAATTTGCCCTATTAGATATTGGTGTAGCCACAAGACTGGTGGGCACAGGAATGGGCCCTGCTGTGAGTTAATAGATCAAGATTTGTACTTGCATGCACCTGTTGAACCGGGCAGAAAAATTGGGCCTTTGGTGGTGGTGGTGGTGGTGGTGGACGGTGTTGCCACAAGACTGTAAGCCCTCACAGTTACTCTTGGTGGGTGCAGGAATGGGCCCTGCTGTGAGTTATTAGATCAAGATTTGTAATTGCATGCACCTGTTGAACAGGGCAGAAAAATTGGGCCTTTGGTGGTGGTGGTGGTGGTGGACGGTGTTGCCACAAGACTGTAGGCCCTCATAGTTACTCTTGGTGGGCGCAGGAATGGGCCCTGCTGTGAACTATTAGATCAAGATTTGTAATTACACGCCCCTGTTAAACAGGGGCTGAAAAATTGTGCCTTAGGCATTGGTGCTGGTGCCACAACACTGCAACCCCTCACAGATACTGTACTTGGAGCACAGCAGTCACACCTGTTGCGAACCATTTTTTTAAAAAATTGTAATTACACGCCCCTGTTATACAGGGGCTGAAAAATTGTGCCTTAGGCACTGGTGCTGGTGCCACAACACTGCAACCCCTCACAGATACTGTACTCTGAGCACAGCAATGAGACCTGTTGCAAAGCATTGCCTAAAAATTGTAATTACACGCCCCAACAGGGGCTGAAAAATTGTGCCTTAGGCACTGGTGCTGGTGCCACAACACTGCAACCCCTCACAGATACTGTACTCTGAGCACAGCAGTCACACCTGTTGCGAACCATCTTTTTAAAAAATTGTAATTACACGCCCCTGTTATACAGGGGCTGAAAAATTGTGCCTTAGGCACTGGTGCTGGTGCCACAACACTGCAACCCCTCACAGATACTGTACTCTGAGCACAGCAATGAGACCTGTTGCAAAGCATTGCCTAAAAATTGTAATTACACGCCCCAACAGGGGCTGAAAAATTGTGCCTTAGGCACTGGTGCTGGTGCCACAACACTGCAACCCCTCACAGATACTGTACTCTGAGCACAGCAATGAGACCTGTTGCAAAGCATTGCCTAAAAATTGTAATTACACGCCCCAACAGGGGCTGAAAAATTGTGCCTTAGGCACTGGTGCTGGTGCCACAACACTGCAACCCCTCACAGATACTGTACTCTGAGCACAGCAGTCACACCTGTTGCGAAGCATCTTTTTAAAAAATTGTAATTACACGCCCCTGTTATACAGGGGCTGAAAAATTGTGCCTTAGGCACTGGTGTGGTGGCATGGATCATTGAGGAGGAGGAAGAGGATAGTCAGTGAACATAACAGGACAGTCACTCAGCATCAGCATAGGCAGTCTTGAAGGGATGTGACATTATAAATTATTCCGTTATATCCGCTTCAGGTGTCTGGTAGCTGGTGGTGATCCAAGACTGATTCATTTTTATGAAGGTCAGTCGATCAACCGAGTCGGTGGACAGGCGCACCCTATGATCGGTGACAAATCCTCCAGCAGCACTGAATGTGCGTTCGGAAAGAACGCTGGATGCAGGACAGGCCAGTAGCTCAATTGCATACTGTGCAAGCTCTGGCCAGTGATCCATCCTCAGGACCCAGTAAGCCAGAGGATTTTCGGTGGGAAAGGTGTCCAAGTCTGACCTTGCCCCTAGGTATTCCTGCACCATGTATATCAGACGCTGGCGATGGTTGCTGGAACCGATCATACCTTGGGGCTGCGGACTAAAAAATTGTCTGAACGCATCGGTCAGACGTCCACCTTCCCCACCGCTCCTTCTGCTACTGACCGAAGCCTCAGCAACTCGTCGTCCAGGACCAGGAGTTTGTAACCTCCCAGTTTCTGGGAACGCGTTGCACAGACCTTTCTGCAAGGCCTCCCTGAGATGTCTCATCCTCTGCTCCCTCTGCGACGGCAAGATAAGGTCCGCAACCTTACCCTTGTACCGTGGATCAAGGAGAGTGGCCAGCCAGTAATGGTCACTCTCCTTGATCCGAAGAACACGAGGATCCTTCCGCAGGCTTTGCAGGATCAGGGAGGCCATGCAGCGTAGGTTAGCTGAGGCATTCGGTCCGGAGTCTTCTGGGTCACTGAGGATGACATGATCGCCAGCCACCTCCTCCCAGCCACGTACAAGTCCACTGGTTTGTTGGGACTGTACATCATCCCTAAAAGACTGCTGCTGCTGATGCTGAGTGCCAGGCTCCACCTCCATGCTCACACAATCCTCCTCCTCCTCCTCCTCCTCTTCCTGTGTGATGGGTGGGACAGAAGGAACATTGTCTGGATAAAGGGGGCCTTGAGAGACAAGGAAGTCCTCCTCTTCCTGCCTCTGTTCTGCCTCAAGTGCCCTGTCCATTATCCCACGCAGCGTATGCTCCAACAGGTGGACAAGAGGTACAGTGTCACTGATGCATGCACTGTCACTGCTCACCATCCTCGTGGCCTCCTCAAATGGTGAGAGGACAGTGCATGCATCCCTGATCATGCTCCACTGGCGTGGGGAAAAAAAGCCAAGCTCCCCTGACCCTGTCCTGGTGCCGTAGTCGCAAAGGTACTCATTGATGGCCCTCTGCTGCGTGTGCAGTCGCTGCAGCATGGCCAACGTTGAGTTCCACCTGGTGGGCATGTCACATATTAGGCGGTTCTTGGGCAGGTTCAGCTCCTTTTGCAGCTCAGTCAGCCGAGCACTGGCATTATAAGATCGGCGGAAATGCACACAGACTTTCCTGGCCTGCCTCAGGACATCCTGTAAGCCTGGGAACCTGCCCAAGAACCGCTGCACCACCAGGTTGAGGACGTGAGCCATACAGGGCACATGGGTGAGCTGCCCCTGTCGCAGGGCGGAGAGGAGGTTGGTGCCATTATCAGAAACGACCATTCCTGGCTTAAGCTGGCGTGGCGTCAACCACCTCTCGGCCTGCCCCTGCAGAGCTGCCAGAACCTCTGGCCCAGTGTGGCTCCTGTCCCCCAAACACACCAGCGCAAGCACGGCATGGCATCTTTTTGCCTGCGTACTCGCGTAGCCCCTTGTACGCCTACGGAGCACCGCTGGTTCCGAGGACAGAGCACTCGAAGAGGACATGGAGGAAGAAGAAGAGGAGGGGGTGGAGGAGAGAGGTGTGTCACAACCAGTAGTAGCATTTTGGAGGCGTGGTGGCGGAACAACCTCCAACACTACTGCACCTTGTCCTGCATCCCTCCCAGCTACCAATAGAGTGACCCAATGGGCCGTGAAAGAAAGATAACGTCCCTGTCCATGCCTGCTGGACCATGAGTCAGCGGTAATATGCACCTTACCGCTGACCGCCCTGTCCAGCGAGGCATGGACATTGCCTTCCACATGCCAGTAGAGAGACGGAATTGCCTTCCGTGAGAAAAAGTGGCGTTTGGGAACCTGCCACTGAGGAACCGCACATTGAACAAACTCACGGAAGGGGGCCGAGTCTATCAACTGAAAAGGCAGCAGTTGAAGTGCTAGCAATTTAGCCAAGCTAGCATTCAACCGCTGGGCATGTGGATGGCTGGGAGTATACTTCTTTCGACGGTCCAGCAGCTGGGGCAGGGAAATTTGCCTGCTACAATCGGACGTCGGTGTACTGCAAGTACTTGGTTGTGACACACCTAATTCTACACCTTCAGTCCTCTCAGAGCAGCTTTCAGAGAGGACTGAAGATATAGTGGGGATGGAGATCCCAGCTGATGAGGAGCAAGGAGAGGTCCGCTTTGTTCTTTGGTGTGGGTCTTTTATGTGTGCTTGCCAACGAGCTGCATGGCAGGTCGACATATGTCTGCTCATGCTTGTGGTGCCCAAGCGGCTGATGTTTTGGCCACGCGAGATACGCTTGAGACAAATATTGCAAATAGCAGTGGTGCAATCTGATGCACTCGTCTCAAAAAAGGCCCACACCAAAGAACTTTTGTGATAACGTGCAGAGGCAGCGCCCTGCACAGGCGGAGCTCTGCGGTGTGGTACAGTTGCTGTGCTGGCCTCTAGCTGGCCTCCAGGGGGCATCCTGCCTCGTTGGACATGTGACGCTGCATCCTCCTCCTCCTCTCTCCCTTCAGGCACCCACGTGGAGTCAGTGACCTCATCATCCCCTCCCTCTTCACCACTAGAGCAAACCTGGCAGTAAGCTGCAGCTGGTGGAACACTACTGCCAGATTGCTGTCCTTCAGCATCCCCTTTCTCTGCGCGCACACTACTGACTTCCTCAAGCTGGGTATCATCATCCCAGCCTTCGAATCGTTGGGCATCCTCCTGGAGCATGTACCCAACACTGTGCTCAAACATTTCAGGGGACTCCTCAGGAGGACATGGTGGGTCTAGGGAAGGGGTGGCTGATGATGCCATTGAGTACGCGTTGGCAGCTGCTCTGCCAGTACCCTGAGCCTGGGTGAGAGAGGATGAGGAGGATGAGGAGGGCTTGGTCATCCATTCTACCAAGCCTTCGGCATGATGCGGCTCCACATGTCCAGCTGCCGAAAACAAAGACAAGCGTGTCCCATGGCCACGTGCTGATGACGATGCACGACCACGTCCACGGCCAGCACTGTTGTCTCTAGAAACAGAGCCTGCCTGCCCTGTGTTCTTGCCTCGGCATGCTCTGCCTCTCCTTGGCGGTCTTCCAGCCATTGTAGTCGGTAGTGTATATAGTATAAAAAATAGAACTCCTATGTGTGCTCACAACACACTGTAGGTCCTATGGGTGCTGACACTAACACACTATAGGTACTATGTGTGCTGCTGAGAAGAAAATATAGGAGCTCTGTTTGCTGCCACTAACACACTAGAAGTCCTATGGGTGCTGCTGAGAAGAAAATATAGGAGCTCTGTTTGCTGCCACTAACACACTAGAAGTCCTATGGGTGCTGCTGAGAAGAAAATATAGGAGCTCTGTTTGCTGCCACTAACACACTAGAAGTCCTATGGGTGCTGCTGAGAAGAAAATATAGGAGCTCTGTGTGATGCCACTAACACACTAGAAGTCCTATGGGTGCTGCTGAGAAGAAAATATAGGAGCTCTGTTTGCTGCCACTAACACACTAGAAGTCCTATGGGTGCTGCTGAGAAGAAAATATAGGAGCTCTGTGTGATGCCACTAACACACTAGAATTCCTATGGGTGCTGCTGAGAAGAAAATATAGGAGCTCTGTTTGCTGCCACTAACACACTAGAAGTCCTATGGGTGCTGCTGAGAAGAAAATATAGGAGCTCTGTTTGCTGCCACTAACACACTAGAAGTCCTATGGGTGCTGCTGAGAAGAAAATATAGGAGCTCTGTTTGCTGCCACTAACACACTAGAAGTCCTATGGGTGCTGCTGAGAAGAAAATATAGGAGCTCTGTGTGATGCCACTAACACACTAGAATTCCTATGGGTGCTGCTGAGAAGAAAATATAGGAGCTCTGTTTGCTGCCACTAACACACTAGAAGTCCTATGGGTGCTGCTGAGAAGAAAATATAGGAGCTCTGTGTGATGCCACTAACACACTAGAATTCCTATGGGTGCTGCTGAGAAGAAAATATAGGAGCTCTGTTTGCTGCCACTAACACACTAGAAGTCCTATGGGTGCTGCTGAGAAGAAAATATAGGAGCTCTGTTTGCTGCCACTAACACACTAGAAGTCCTATGGGTGCTGCTGAGAAGAAAATATAGGAGCTCTGTTTGCTGCCACTAACACACTAGAAGTCCTATGGGTGCTGCTGAGAAGAAAATATAGGAGCTCTGTTTGCTGCCACTAACACACTAGAAGTCCTATGGGTGCTGCTGAGAAGAAAATATAGGAGCTCTGTTTGCTGCCACTAACACACTAGAAGTCCTATGGGTGCTGCTGAGAAGAAAATATAGGAGCTCTGTTTGCTGCCACTAACACACTAGAAGTCCTATGGGTGCTGCTGAGAAGAAAATATAGGAGCTCTGTGTGATGCCACTAACACACTAGAAGTCCTATGGGTGCTGCTGAGAAGAAAATATAGGAGCTCTGTTTGCTGCCACTAACACACTAGAAGTCCTATGGGTGCTGCTGAGAAGAAAATATAGGAGCTCTGTTTGCTGCCACTAACACACTAGAAGTCCTATGGGTGCTGCTGAGAAGAAAATATAGGAGCTCTGTTTGCTGCCACTAACACACTAGAAGTCCTATGGGTGCTGCTGAGAAGAAAATATAGGAGCTCTGTTTGCTGCCACTAACACACTAGAAGTCCTATGGGTGCTGCTGAGAAGAAAATATAGGAGCTCTGTGTGATGCCACTAACACACTAGAATTCCTATGGGTGCTGCTGAGAAGAAAATATAGGAGCTCTGTTTGCTGCCACTAACACACTAGAAGTCCTATGGGTGCTGCTGAGAAGAAAATATAGGAGCTCTGTTTGCTGCCACTAACACACTAGAAGTCCTATGGGTGCTGCTGAGAAGAAAATATAGGAGCTCTGTGTGATGCCACTAACACACTAGAATTCCTATGGGTGCTGCTGAGAAGAAAATATAGGAGCTCTGTTTGCTGCCACTAACACACTAGAAGTCCTATGGGTGCTGCTGAGAAGAAAATATAGGAGCTCTGTTTGCTGCCACTAACACACTAGAAGTCCTATGGGTGCTGCTGAGAAGATAATATAGGAGCTCTGTGTGATGCCACTAACACACTAGAAGTCCTATGGGTGCTGCTGAGAAGAAAATATAGGAGCTCTGTTTGCTGCCACTAACACACTAGAAGTCCTATGGGTGCTGCTGAGAAGAAAATATAGGAGCTCTGTTTGCTGCCACTAACACACTAGAAGTCCTATGGGTGCTGTTGGGGTGCAATGCTGTGCTAACAGCACTGCGGTTGGTACTACTGCAATACTGTACTAACAGTAAGCACGCACCAGACTAATCCCCAGCAGCAGCTAATAACACACTAACTGTGCAATCAGCAGCAATGAACGATCAATGACTTAGGTAGCAATGGTTTAGCAAAGAAATAGCCAATGGTTTAGCAAAGAAGAGCAAATCTTTCAGTATCAAGCAAAGACTGAATCAGCAGACTAATCTCTCCTAAAGCCGGAACTCATGTGACCGGGGCCGATGGCGTGGCGGCCTTTTAAATGGTGGGGCGTGTACTAAAGCCCCTGAGCTGTAATTGGCTACAGGCGTCCTGCCTGTAGCCAATTATTGCTCTCCGAGTTTCGGGCGCTGTGATTGGCCAAGCATGCGGGGTCACAGTGCATGCTTGGCCAATCATCAGCCAGCAATGCACTGCGCCGGCCGCGCCGGCCGCAATGCATTGCGGGGCCGCTCGCATCACACGAATGTGATGCGAACGGCCCAAATAGTTCTGGGCTCGACGAGCGAGCGAACGCCCGATGTTCGATTCGAACATGGGTTCGAATCGAGCACCGGGCCCATCCCTACTGGAGATACACTTAAACAATGTACCTGTTCAAAATTACAAACAGATTCTACATAAGAACAAACCTACAGTCCCTGTCTTGTATGCACCGCCTGTATACGGCTGTTCAGAGTATATAGGGCCTTTTTTATTTCATGTGCGGGGTTCCCCTTAATATCCATACAAGACCCAAAGGGGCTGGTAATGGGCTGGGGTAGGGGGGGGGGGGTCATGGGGTAGCTATGCCATTTTTCTTAAAGATTTTCATCCATATTACCGGGACCAGACATTACATTAAAGCCGCAAGCAGTTTTAAATGGCTTTTTTTTCCTTTAGAAGTGTCATTTTGTGCAGGGACAGTTCTAAACACGGGAAACACGTGGCACTTCACAGGCATACTTTAGACACCCCCCAGGTACGATATTTAAAGGAATATTTGACTTTTTTTTTTCACTTTATGCATCATTAAAATGACTGCTCCCGAAAAACGACCGTTTTTAAAACTTCTTTTTGCATTGATACATGTCCCCTGGTGCAGAACCCGGGTTCCCAAACCCTTTTTAGGACAATAACATGCATAATAGTCATTATAATTAGCACTTTAGAATTCGAACGTTCGCATCCATTGTATTTAATAGGGTTCTAATGTTCGTACGAACTTTCGGTCCGTTCGCGGGTTCTGGTGCGAACCGAACCCGGGGGTGTTCGGCTCATCACTATTTACAACCCCTTTAAGGCATAATTACAATTTTCCATTGTATAAGAAGATAAAATGTAGGTGTCAACCTGCAAACTGCTAAATCATTGTAATGTAAAAATTGAAGTTGTTTTCTTTATGACATTGAGCAAGGAAAACATTATTTTTTTTCTTTTTTTTACATACTTGACATCATGTCTAGCTGTGTGCTAGTAGTCATCATATCACACTGTGCTGACTCTTTTTGCTTTCAGAATGCTGAATGTCACTTTCCATATTCAATGTGATGCTCTCACCTGCTGGGAATTTTACATTAACATCAATGCAGACATATCGTATTTTTTTTTTCCTTGTACTGAAATCATTTCACACCACCTCTATTATGCTGCGTACACATGACCGTTTTTCATGACGAGAAAACTGGCATTTTTTATATTGGTCGTGAAAACAGGTCGTGTGTAGGCTCCATAGCAGTTTTCTCGACAAGAAAACTGCCCGCAAAAAAATTAGAACCTGCTCTATTTTTTCTCGTAGTTTTTCCCCGTTGGTCTTTTTCTCATCGTGAAAACCGGTCGTGTGTATGCTTTTCCGAGGGAAAAAAAACGTGCATGCTCAGAATCAAGTATGAGACGGGAGCACTCGTTCAGGTAAAACTAGCGTTTGTAATGGAGCTATCACATTCATCACGCTGTAACGGACTGAAAAGCACGAGGCTGAAAAGCACGAATCGTCTCTCACCAAACTTTACTAACACGAGATTAGCAAAAGCAGCCCAAAGGGTGGCGCCATTCGAATATAAACTTCCCCTTTATAGTGCCGTTGTACATGTTGTCATACGTGTTGTACATCACACGCTTTGCTTGAGCGATTTTTTTCCCTGAACGTGTGTATGCAAGGCAGGCTTGAGAGGAATCACGACGAATCACGTCGAGAAAAACAACGTTTTTTTGCATGACAGGAAAAACGGTCGTGTGTACGCGGCATTAGGTAAAATTTACTGTATTTATTAGTGTATAACACTCACTTTTTTACCCTGAAAATAGAGGGTAAACTGTGCCTGCGTGTTATACGCAGGGGGCTGTGGAAAGTGTTTTTCCTGAAACTTCCCTCTTAAAGTTAGGGTGCGTGTTCTACGCCTGTGCGTGTTATACGTCGATAAATATGGTAATTTCTCTGCCTCTAGATGTTATGGAGTAGGTGCTTAGAACAACATTAGAACAATCTTTTTTTTTTATATATATATATATATATATATATAATTTTACTACAGGCAGGCTTATTTACATCTCTGCTGAAATGTTTGGTGGAATCTGACTGGGTTCGGTCTTTGTTGGCTCTTCACTGATACTAGGACCCTAATGGAAAATTTTTCTTGTTCTAGCCAAAGTTCAGACCAGCTTTCTCAAACAGGGTTCTCTGGAACCCTGAGGGTTCCTCCAGAGTGGTAGTCTCCAAACTGTGGCCCGGGGGCTGGATGCGTCCCTTTGCTTGCCTTTATCCAGCCCTTGGGACACTATTCCCCCCACTGATATGAGACAATATCCTGCCAACTTATACTAACAATGGAGCATAATTTATCCCAATGACACCAATAATGGAGCACTATTTATCCCTATGATACCAACGATGGGGTGTGATTCCTCGCCCTAATACCAAATGTATCAATGTTTACTCCCACTGATAATATGATTGTTTCCACTCCCGTTGGCCACAATCCAGCCCCCCCTAAAGTCTGAAAAACAATAACTGGCCCTTTGCTTGGAAAAAGTTTGGAGACCCCTGCTTCAGAGGTTGCTAGGGTTTCTAAGAGCAGTGAGAAATTTCTGTCTCTCAGGTAAGTAGCAATCAAAAACTGATCATCTTTTTATCTATCTATAACAAGATCCTTCTTTCCACTTAACACTAGAGTAATAGGACCCTTCTCCCAATGGCCACCAATATAAAGTGGCCTTTCTCCCAATGAAAACCAATGTAAGAGGGCCTTTCACCTCTGGCCATCATTGTAAGAGGAAACTTCTTCAATGACCACCAGGATAAGTGGGCACTGATCTCTAATGTAAGAAGATCGTACAATGGCCACCAATGTAGGGGGGCATTACTTCACCGATGTAAAGGGACATTTCTCAGTTGGGTGTCACCATCTGAAGTCAGGCTTGGAGACCAGTAGCTGTAGCAGTAGCGAGGCTCCCACCACCAGCTGGATAAGTTCAGAAGCAGGTCACTCTGGTGGATGAGACGGGCTTACGTGAGGTGCAGAGTCTAAGTACTAATCGGTGTTCACCAGAGCTCCTGATTGTGGAGATGGGTTTTGTGGTGTATTAGTACCAGGTCGCGGTCCTCAGGATCGCCCCACCAGGAGGTGAGCAGCCTGGGGTCCAGTAGCAGATATAGCAGGCAGGGATAAGCATAAGCAAGCCAAGGGTTGGTAATGAGTGATAGCTAAGATACAGGTGGACTGACAAAAGCGAGATATTGGATTGGCTGGAGGAAGTACAATAATCTGGCAAACAGGAAGTGCAAAGGCGTGGCTTTAATGGAAAGTTCATGGGGCGAGCAAAAGGTTCAAGTCAAACAAGGTTCTAGGCGTGGAGCATTCAAGAAATTGTTCAGGGAGCTGCTCAGCACTCCAGGTGGCTCAGTAAGAAGAGACATCGCCAGACACAATAGAGTTTGCAGGTTCATATCTGGGCACTGACACAGGGGTTCTCTGAGTAGGGATGAGCTCGGTGTTCGAGTCGAACATACGTTCGACTCGAACATCGGCTGTTCGATCGTTCGACGAAGATCGAACGATTTGGGCCGTTCGCGCCTAATTCGAGTGACGCGAACGGCCCACAATGCACTACGCCATCGCAGTGTCATCCAGGCGCTGTGATTGGCCAAGCATGCACTGTGACCCCGCATGCTTGGCCAATCACAGCGCCGGCAGCGAGGAGAGCAATGATTGGCCACAGGCAGGATGCCTGTGGCCAATTATTGCTGAGGGTGTTTAGTACACGCCCCACACTATAAAAGGCCGCCAGCACGGCGGCCTAGTGTAGTGTGTTCCGGAGCAGGGAAAGAGAAGCATAGGCAGGGACAGTGACATTTATTTTTTCTTGCTTAACCTGGATTCCTTTAGTTTAGGGAAAGAGAAGGATAGGTAGGGAGAGTGTCAGTGTGTTTAACTGTGCGAATCCTTGTTTCTAGGGACAGGGAAGGACAGTGAGGGAAATTCTCCTTGTGCTATAGTGTGCTTTAAAAAAACATTTTTTCTAGGGACAGAAAACTATAGGTAGGAAGAGTGTCAGTTTCTTTCACTGTGATAATCCTTGTTTCTAGGGACAGGGAAGGACAGTGAGGGAAATTCTCCTTGTGCTATAGTGTGCTTTAAAAAAACATTTTTTCTAGGGACAGAAAACTATAGGTAGGAAGAGTGTCAGTTTCTTTCACTGTGATAATCCTTGTTTCTAGGGACAGGGAAGGACAGTGAGGGAAATTCTCCTTGTGCTATAGTGTGCTTTAAAAAAACATTTTTTCTAGGGACAGAAAACTATAGGTAGGAAGAGTGTCAGTTTCTTTCACTGTGATAATCCTTGTTTCTAGGGACAGGGAAGGACAGTGAGGGAAATTCTCCTTGTGCTATAGTGTGCTTTAAAAAAACATTTTTTCTAGGGACAGAAAACTATAGGTAGGAAGAGTGTCAGTTTCTTTCACTGTGATAATCCTTGTTTCTAGGGACAGGGAAGGACAGTGAGGGAAATTCTCCTTGTGCTATAGTGTGCTTTAAAAAAACATTTTTTCTAGGGACAGAAAACTATAGGTAGGAAGAGTGTCAGTTTCTTTCACTGTGATAATCCTTGTTTCTAGGGACAGGGAAGGACAGTGAGGGAAATTCTCCTTGTGCTATAGTGTGCTTTAAAAAAACATTTTTTCTAGGGACAGAAAACTATAGGTAGGAAGAGTGTCAGTTTCTTTCACTGTGATAATCCTTGTTTCTAGGGACAGGGAAGGACAGTGAGGGAAATTCTCCTTGTGCTATAGTGTGCTTTAAAAAAACATTTTTTCTAGGGACAGAAAACTATAGGTAGGAAGAGTGTCAGTTTCTTTCACTGTGATAATCCTTGTTTCTAGGGACAGGGAAGGACAGTGAGGGAAATTCTCCTTGTGCTATAGTGTGCTTTTAAAAAACATTTTTTCTAGGGACAGAAAACTATAGGTAGGAAGAGTGTCAGTTTCTTTCACTGTGATAATCCTTGTTTCTAGGGACAGGGAAGGACAGTGAGGGAAATTCTCCTTGTGCTATAGTGTGCTTTAAAAAAACATTTTTTCTAGGGACAGAAAACTATAGGTAGGAAGAGTGTCAGTTTCTTTCACTGTGATAATCCTTGTTTCTAGGGACAGGGAAGGACAGTGAGGGAAATTCTCCTTGTGCTATAGTGTGCTTTAAAAAAACATTTTTTCTAGGGACAGAAAACTATAGGTAGGAAGAGTGTCAGTTTCTTTCACTGTGATAATCCTTGTTTCTAGGGACAGGGAAGGACAGTGAGGGAAATTCTCCTTGTGCTATAGTGTGCTTTAAAAAACATTTTTTCTAGGGACAGAAAACTATAGGTAGGAAGAGTGTCAGTTTCTTTCACTGTGATAATCCTTGTTTCTAGGGACAGGGAAGGACAGTGAGGGAAATTCTCCTTGTGCTATAGTGTGCTTTAAAAAAACATTTTTTCTAGGGACAGAAAACTATAGGTAGGAAGAGTGTCAGTTTCTTTCACTGTGATAATCCTTGTTTCTAGGGACAGGGAAGGACAGTGAGGGAAATTCTCCTTGTGCTATAGTGTGCTTTTAAAAAACATTTTTTCTAGGGACAGAAAACTATAGGTAGGAAGAGTGTCAGTTTCTTTCACTGTGATAATCCTTGTTTCTAGGGACAGGGAAGGACAGTGAGGGAAATTCTCCTTGTGCTATAGTGTGCTTTAAAAAAACATTTTTTCTAGGGACAGAAAACTATAGGTAGGAAGAGTGTCAGTTTCTTTCACTGTGATAATCCTTGTTTCTAGGGACAGGGAAGGACAGTGAGGGAAATTCTCCTTGTGCTATAGTGTGCTTTAAAAAAACATTTTTTCTAGGGACAGAAAACTATAGGTAGGAAGAGTGTCAGTTTCTTTCACTGTGATAATCCTTGTTTCTAGGGACAGGGAAGGACAGTGAGGGAAATTCTCCTTGTGCTATAGTGTGCTTTAAAAAAACATTTTTTCTAGGGACAGAAAACTATAGGTAGGAAGAGTGTCAGTTTCTTTCACTGTGATAATCCTTGTTTCTAGGGACAGGGAAGGACAGTGAGGGAAATTCTCCTTGTGCTATAGTGTGCTTTAAAAAAACATTTTTTCTAGGGACAGAAAACTATAGGTAGGAAGAGTGTCAGTTTCTTTCACTGTGATAATCCTTGTTTCTAGGGACAGGGAAGGACAGTGAGGGAAATTCTCCTTGTGCTATAGTGTGCTTTTAAAAAACATTTTTTCTAGGGACAGAAAACTATAGGTAGGAAGAGTGTCAGTTTCTTTCACTGTGATAATCCTTGTTTCTAGGGACAGGGAAGGACAGTGAGGGAAATTCTCCTTGTGCTATAGTGTGCTTTAAAAAAACATTTTTTCTAGGGACAGAAAACTATAGGTAGGAAGAGTGTCAGTTTCTTTCACTGTGATAATCCTTGTTTCTAGGGACAGGGAAGGACAGTGAGGGAAATTCTCCTTGTGCTATAGTGTGCTTTAAAAAAACATTTTTTCTAGGGACAGAAAACTATAGGTAGGAAGAGTGTCAGTTTCTTTCACTGTGATAATCCTTGTTTCTAGGGACAGGGAAGGACAGTGAGGGAAATTCTCCTTGTGCTATAGTGTGCTTTAAAAAAACATTTTTTCTAGGGACAGAAAACTATAGGTAGGAAGAGTGTCAGTTTCTTTCACTGTGATAATCCTTGTTTCTAGGGACAGGGAAGGACAGTGAGGGAAATTCTCCTTGTGCTATAGTGTGCTTTAAAAAAACATTTTTTCTAGGGACAGAAAACTATAGGTAGGAAGAGTGTCAGTTTCTTTCACTGTGATAATCCTTGTTTCTAGGGACAGGGAAGGACAGTGAGGGAAATTCTCCTTGTGCTATAGTGTGCTTTAAAAAACATTTTTTCTAGGGACAGAAAACTATAGGTAGGAAGAGTGTCAGTTTCTTTCACTGTGATAATCCTTGTTTCTAGGGACAGGGAAGGACAGTGAGGGAAATTCTCCTTGTGCTATAGTGTGCTTTAAAAAAACATTTTTTCTAGGGACAGAAAACTATAGGTAGGAAGAGTGTCAGTTTCTTTCACTGTGATAATCCTTGTTTCTAGGGACAGGGAAGGACAGTGAGGGAAATTCTCCTTGTGCTATAGTGTGCTTTTAAAAAACATTTTTTCTAGGGACAGAAAACTATAGGTAGGAAGAGTGTCAGTTTCTTTCACTGTGATAATCCTTGTTTCTAGGGACAGGGAAGGACAGTGAGGGAAATTCTCCTTGTGCTATAGTGTGCTTTAAAAAAACATTTTTTCTAGGGACAGAAAACTATAGGTAGGAAGAGTGTCAGTTTCTTTCACTGTGATAATCCTTGTTTCTAGGGACAGGGAAGGACAGTGAGGGAAATTCTCCTTGTGCTATAGTGTGCTTTAAAAAAACATTTTTTCTAGGGACAGAAAACTATAGGTAGGAAGAGTGTCAGTTTCTTTCACTGTGATAATCCTTGTTTCTAGGGACAGGGAAGGACAGTGAGGGAAATTCTCCTTGTGCTATAGTGTGCTTTAAAAAAACATTTTTTCTAGGGACAGAAAACTATAGGTAGGAAGAGTGTCAGTTTCTTTCACTGTGATAATCCTTGTTTCTAGGGACAGGGAAGGACAGTGAGGG
The DNA here is from genome assembly GCA_029206835.1 of Rana muscosa. Taxonomy (NCBI): domain Eukaryota; kingdom Metazoa; phylum Chordata; class Amphibia; order Anura; family Ranidae; genus Rana; species Rana muscosa. The sequence continues at coordinate 186,753,177 of JARGYO010005626.1, read as the reverse complement.
AAATTCTCCTTGTGCTATAGTGTGCTAAAGCATTCCTCATCAACCATCTTTGAAATCCTTGTTTTTTGTACAGTCAGGGAAATTGTCGTTGTGCTATTCTGTGCAAAAGCAATCATCCTCAAGCATATTTAGAAATCCTTAAGTAAAGGGACAGAGAAGGACACCTGAAGGTAGCCCTTATTGCTTTTTTCCCATCTCCCTGCAGGCCATCTATTAGAATGTCTGGAAGGCAAACAAGGAGAGGCAGACAGTCAGGAGGCAATAAAAGAGGGCAAGCAGGCTCTGTGTCTGGGGGCAACAGTGCTGGTCGTGGACGCGGTGCATTGTCATCAGCACATGGCCATGGGACACGCTTGTCCTTCTTTTCGGCAGCTGGACATGTTGAGCCACATCATGCCGAAGACTTGGTAGAGTGGATGACCAAGCCCTCCTCCTCCTCCTCATCCTCTCTCACCCAGGCTCAGGGTACTGGCAAAGCAGCTGCCAAAGCGTCCTCTTCCCTGGTATCAATGTCAGACTCATCATCAGTCACTCCTTCCCTAGACCCACCATGTCCTCCTCCTGAGGAGTCCCCCGAACTGTTTGAGCACAGTGTTGGGTACATGCCCCAGGAGGATGCCCAGCGTTTCGAAGGGTCTGATGTTGTAACCCAGCTACAGGAAGGCAGTAGCGTGAGAGCAGACAGAGGGGATGCTCAAGAAGGACACCAATCTGGCAGTCATGTTCCAGCAGCTGCAGCATACTGCCAGATTGGCTCCAGTGATGAGGAGGGAGGGGATGATGAGGTCACTGACTCCACGTGGGTGCCTAATAGGAGAGAGGAGGAGGAGGAGGATGAGGAGGAGGCACATCTCCAACGAGGCAGGATGCCCTCGGGGGGCCAGCGTAAGGGCAGTACACCGACGGAATCACACCGCAGAGCTCCGCCTGTGCAGGGCGCTGCCTCTGCCCGTCATTCAAAAAGTTCTTTGGTGTGGGCCTTTTTTGAGGCTAGTGCATCAGATCGCACAGCTGCTGTTTGCAACATATGTCTCAAGCGTATATCGCGTGGCCAAAACATCAGCCGCTTGGGTACCACATGCCTGACCAGACATATGTTGACCTGCCATGCATCTCGTTGGCAAGCCTACCTCAAAGACCCACACCAAAGAACAAAGCGGACCTCTCCTTGCACCGCATCAGCTGGGATCTCCAACCCCACTATAACTTCAGTCCTGTCTGAAACATGCACTGAGAGGAATGAAGGTGTAGAATTAGGTGTGTCACAGCCAAGTAGTTGCGGCCACTCTGCTAGCAGTACACCGACGTCCGATTCTAGCAGGCAAATTTCCCTGCCCCAGCTGCTGGACCGTCAAAAGAAGTTCACTCCCAGCCATCCACATGCCCAGCGGTTGAATGCTAGCTTGGCTAAATTGCTAGCGCTTCAACTGCTGCCTTTTCAGTTGGTAGACTCGGCCCCCTTCCGTGAGTTTGTGCAATGTGCGGTTCCTCAGTGGCAGGTTCCCAAACGCCACTTTTTCTCACGGAAGGCTATTCCGGCTCTCTCCTGGCATGTGGAAGGCAATGTCTTGGCCTCGCTGGACAGGGCGGTCAGTGGTAAGGTGCATATTACCGCTGACTCATGGTCCAGCAGGCATGGACAGGGACGTTACCTTTCTTTCACGGCCCATTGGGTCACTCTTTTGGCAGCTGGGAAGGATGCAGGACAAGGTGCAGTAGTGTTGGAGGTTGTTCCACCGCCACGCCTCCAAAATGCTACTACTGGTTGTGACACACCTCTCTCCTCCACCCCCTCCTCTTCTTCTTCCTCCATGGCCTCTTCCTGTGGTTTGTCCTCTGAACCAGCGGTGCTCCGTAGCCGTTCAAGGGGCTACGCAAGTACGCAGGCAAAAAGATGCCATGCCGTGCTTGCGCTGGTGTGTTTGGGGGACAGAAGCCACACTGGGGCAGAGGTCCTGTCTGCTCTGCAGGGCCAGGCCGAGAGGTGGTTGACGCCACGCCAGCTTAAGCCAGGAATGGTGGTTTGCGACAATGGCACCAACCTCCTCTCCGCCCTCCGACAGGGACAACTGACCCATGTGCCCTGTGTGGCTCACGTCCTTAACCTGGTGGTGCAGCGGTTCTTGGGCAGGTATCCGGGCTTACAGGATGTCCTGAGGCAGGCCAGGAAAGTCTGTGTGCATTTCCGCAGATCTTATAATGCCAGTGCTCGCCTGGCTGAGCTGCAAAAGGAGTTGAACCTGCCCAAGAACCGCCTTATATGTGACATGCCCACCAGGTGGAACTCAACGTTGGCCATGCTGCAGCGGCTGCACACGCAGCAGAGGGCCATCAATGAGTACCTGTGCGACTACGGCACCAGGACAGGGTCAGGGGAGCTTGTTTTTTTTTCTCCACGCCAGTGGGGCATGATCAGGGATGCATGCACTGTCCTGGCACCATTTGAGGAGGCCACGAGGATGGTGAGCAGTGACAGTGCATGCATCAGTGACACTGTACCTCTTGTCCACCTGTTGGAGCACACGCTGCGTGGAATAATGGACAGGGCACTTGAGGCAGAACAGAGGCAGGAAGAGGAGGACTTCCTTGCCTCTCAAGGCCCCCTTTACCCAGACAGTGTTCCTTCTGTCCCACCCATCGCACAGGAGGAGGAGGAGGAGGAGGAGGATTGTGTCAGCATGGAGGTGGAGGATGGCACTCAGCATCATCAGCAGCAGTCTTTTAGGGATGATTTACAGTCCCAAGAAACCAGTGGACTTGTACGTGGCTGGGAGGAGGTGGCTGCGGATCATGTCGTCCTTAGTGACCCAGAGGACTCCGGAGCGAATGCCTCAGCAAACCTACGCTGCATGGCCTCCCTGATCCTGCAAAGTCTGCGGAAGGATCCTCGTATTCTTCGGATCAAGGAGAGGGACCATTACTGGCTGGCCACTCTCCTTGATCCACGGTACAAGGGTAAGGTTGCGGACCTTATGTTACCGTCGCAGAGGGAGCAGAGGATGAGACAACTCCGGGAGGCCTTGCAGAAAGGTCTGTGCAACGCGTTCCCAGAGACTGGGAGGTTACAAACTCCTGGTCCTGGACAACGAGTTGCTGAGGCTTCGGCCAGTCAAAGAAGGAGCGGTGGGGAAGGTGGCCGTCTGACCGATGCGTTCAGACAATTCTTTAGTCCGCAGCCCCAAAGTATGATCGGTTCCAGCAACCATCGCCAGCGTCTGATAAACATGGTGCAGGAATATCTAGGGGCAAGGTCAGACTTGGACACCTTCCCCACCGAAAATCCTCTGGCTTACTGGGTCTTGAGGATGGATCACTGGCCAGAGCTTGCACAGTATGCAATTGAGCTACTGGCCTGTCCTGCATCCAGCGTTCTTTCGGAACGCACATTCAGTGCTGCTGGAGGATTTGTCACGGATCACAGGGTGCGCCTGTCCACCGACTCAGTTGATCGACTGACTTTCATCAAGATGAACCAGTCTTGGATCACCACCAGCTACCACACACCTGATGCTGATATAACAGACTAATTGATTTTAACATGTCACATCCCTTCAAGACTGATGCTGATGCTGAGTGCCTGTGCTGTTATGTTGACTGGCTATCCTCCTCCTCCGAGTCCTCAATGATACAATTGATGATGATAGCTTGGAAGATCATTTTTGTTTATGGGTGCCGCCACCAGTGGCTAAGGCCCAATTTTTCAGCCCCTGTTTTACAGGGGCGTGTAATTACAATTTTTTTAGCAATAATTTGCCATAGGGCTCATTGCTGTGCTCCAAGTACAGTATCTGTGAGGGGTTGGAGTGTTGTGGCACCAGTGCCTAAGGCCCAATTTTTCAGCCCCTGTTTAACAGGGGCGTGTCATTACAATTTTTGAAGCAATACTTTGCAACAGGGCTCATTGCTGTGCTCCAAGTACAGTATCTGTGAGGGGTTGTAGTGTTGTGCCACCAGTGCCTAAGGCCCAATTTTTCAGCCCCTGTTCAACAGGGGCATGTAATTACAATTCTTGATCTAATAATTCACAGCAGGGACCATTGCTGCACCCACCAAGAGTAACTCTGAGGGCTTACAGTGTTGTGGCAACGCCACCACCACCACCACCACGAAAGGCCCAATTTTTCAGCCCCTGTTTAAAAGGGGCATGTAATTACAATTCTTGATCTAATAATTCACAGCAGGGCCCATTCCTGCACCCACCAAGAGTAACTCTGAGGGCTTACAGTGTTGTGGCAACGCCACCACCACCACCACCACAAAAGGCCCAATTTTTCAGCCCCTGTTCAAAAGGGGCATGTAATTACAATTCTTGATCTAATTATTCACAGCAGGGCCCATTCCTGCACCCACCAAGAGTAACTCTGAGGGCTTACAGTGTTGTGGCAACACCACCACCACCACCACCACGAAAGGCCCATTTTTTCAGCCCCTGTTCAACAGGGGCATGCAATTACAATTCTTGATCTAATAATTCACAGCAGGGCCCATTGCTGCACCCACCAAGAGTAACTGTCAGGGCTTACAGTGTTGTGGCACCAGCAACACCATCAAAGGCCCAATTTTTACTACCACTGTTCAACAATTATATGTAATTAAAATTCCTGATATAATAGTTGACAGCAGGGCGTTCCAGCACCAACCAAGAGTAACTGTGAGTGCTTACAGTGTTGTGCCAACACCAACAACTAAGGGGCCTATTTCTGCAGAGTATATACGGCAGGTCCCTACTTTCAAACATCCAACTTACAAACGACTCCTACTTGCAAACGCAAGAAGACAACAGGAAGTGAGAGGAAATCTACCCCTTGGAAGGAAAATTCTCTCCTGTAAGAATTAATATGGGAGAAAGGTGTCTCCTCTGTACTGATGCTTTATCAGCAATCCTTGTTTCAAGAAAAACACCACATTTCAAAAACAGTTGTCATTGGGACGGAAAGTGAGGTGAAATGTTCTGAACAGGGGCACAGACAGCAAAACAAATGTTACAGTGGTGATAACCCTTACCTATGTTTTCCAAAAAGTTTAAAAATAGATTTTTGGTCTGGAGCTACACTTAAACAATGTACCTGTTCAAAATTACAAACAGATTCTACATAAGAACAAACCTACAGTCCCTGTCTTGTATGCACCGCCTGTATACGGCTGTTCAGAGTATATAGGGCCTTTTTTATTTTATGTGCGGGGTTCCCCTTAATATCCATACAAGACCCAAAGGGGCTGGTAATGGGCTGGGGTAGGGGGGGGGGTCATGGGGTAGCTATGCCATTTTTCTTAAAGATTTTCATCCATATTACCGGGACCAGACATTACATTAAAGCCGCAAGCAGTTTTAAATGGCTTTTTTTTCCTTTAGAAGTGTCATTTTGTGCAGGGACAGTTCTAAACACGGGAAACACGTGGCACTTCACAGGCATACTTTAGACACCCCCCAGGTACGATATTTAAAGGAATATTTGACTTTTTTTTTTTCACTTTATGCATCATTAAAATGACTGCTCCCGAAAAATGACCGTTTTTAAAACTTCTTTTTGCATTGATACATGTCCCATGGTGCACAACCCGGGTTCCCAAACCCTTTTTAGGACAATAACATGCATAATAGTTGTTATAATTAGCACTTTAGAATTCGAACGTTCGCATCCATTGTATTTAATAGGGTTCTAATGTTCGTACGAACTTTCGGTCCGTTCGCGGGTTCTGGTGCGAACCGAACCCGGGGGTGTTCGGCTCATCACTATCTCTGAGACCTAAAATGTATTTGAAGGGTTTCTCCATGTTTTAAAGGTTATGAAACACTGGTTTACTGTCACAATCAGGGTCAGGCTCAAAGACCAGTTCCTATAGCAGTTGCAGGACTATCACCCACCAGCAGGATAGGTACACTGGCAGATGATGCAGGCTCATCTGAGGTGCGGAGTCTAAGTACTAACTGGTGTTCACCAGAGCTTCTGATGGTGGAGATGGGTTTAGCTGCGTTAGTACCAGGTCACAAACCTCGGGATCGCCCCAATAGGAGGTAAGCAAGCCGGAGTCAAGTAGCAGATAAGTAATTAAGGCTCAAACAGAAGCATAGTCAGTAAACAAGCCAAAGGGTTAGTAACGAGTAGTTGCAGGTTGGGATCATGCAGAAACATAGTCAAGGAACAAGCCAAGGTTTGATAATGAGTTGTAGCAAAATATGGATGACAGCAGGGAAGACAAGAGCGAAATACTGGCTGAAGAGAGCACAATAATTTGGGAAACAGGAAGTGCAGAGACATGGCTTAAATCAGGAAGTTCATGGGAGGAGCAAAGAGTTCAAGGTTCAGCAGAAGCCAAGGCATAAGGCAAGGTTGTCCAATGGATCAGACAGGGTGCTGTCTAGTAGCTCAGCAAGTCATGGGCAGACACAGCAGAGGTCCCAAGTTCAAGTACAGGCCCTGACATTTTGGCAAAATAAGCCCAACCATCTCTTAACAGTTTTCATTCACAATTCTCTCTGTAGCACATGCACACCAGAAAGCTGGACTTCCGTGGGAGATATGGGACTTTTCTAAACTCTCTCTAGTACAGTGCCTCTACTCAGAAAAGCCCTGGATTTACAAAAATGCCCTTTTAAGATCACTTTTTTCTCAGGCAGTCCGCTTACATTCTTCTTGGTGTAATGCAGTTTTTAAATAGCTTTGCAAAGGCTTTGTTAGGACCTGAGGAGGAGGTGAGAAGGTGGAATACCCAAATGGCCGATTTCTGCAGCTTTACTTGCTGACAGTGTCTGGATGAATTTCAACCTCAGGATCACACAGCAAGCTAAACTAACTCTCCACAAATAATAAAGTTCCTCTTCTCTGGAATCTGCTTCTTCGGGCACACAGCCTGCAAGAGGACCAAGCCCTCTGAGTCTGGGCTCCAGCCCAAGGGCATCTTACCAGGAATATTTACTTTGCGAGATAAATTTTCACTTAGTTTAGTTTATGTGCAAAGAATAGCTGATCACATTAGGAAAATTTAAAAAAAAATGCTTTTTTGCTTACACATGATTGGATTATGGAAGTCTACAGAGCTGCAACTTATTAACCTCAATAAGATAAGCAGAGGGATGACTCAACTGTGTGCTTCTGCTCTTTCACTTCCAAGTTACGCTGGGGTTGTATTCTTTACCAGGGTGTACTGTTGTAGTGGGGGTCAGGGACTCAGTTGCACTATCTGACTGCATCATAAGACTAGCCAAAGAAAATTAGAAAGCCTTTGGCAGATAACATGGTTCATATATATATATATATATATATATATATATATATATATGTGTATATATATATATATATATATATATATATATATATATATATATATATATATATACTGTATATACTCGAGCCAAGCCCTCCTCAGCTTTTACTTGAGTGAGGGTCCCAATTACTGCTCTCCGGTCTGTCTGGGGACACTTTGAGCTGTTGCTGCGACCACCTCTAGAGGTCAGGATAGCGCTGGCGATTTGCCTCTAGAGGTCTAAGAGCGGCCTGCAGTGTTTCAAGGGCGCCACCATTTTGTTGTAGCCGTGGCTCAAACCCGACAGTACAGTGGACAGCGGGAGACCGTAAACAAGGTGAGGCTGCAAATGGGCACAGTGAGGCTGCAGATGTGCACAGATGGGCACAGTGAGGCTGCATATGGGCACAGTGAGGCTGCAAATTGGCACAGTGAGGCTGCAGATGGGCACAGTGAGGCTGCAAATGGGCACAGTGAGGCTGCAAAGGGGCACAGTGAGGCTGCAGATGGGCACAGTGAGGCTGCAGATGGGCATTGTTTACCAGTAGCTGCTGCATTTCCCACCCCCTAGGCTTATACTCGAGGTAATAAGTCTTCCCAGTTTTATGTGGTAAAATTAAGTGCCTCGGCTTATATTCGGTCGGCTTATACTCGAGTATATACAGTACATTTCAGCTGTGTATTTCGCTTCTTGACTAGAGTTTTACAACAGACAAAAAAAAAACATTTTCTTTGCTATTAGGTTCTGTAACTTATCAGGTAAAAGTTTAGCAGAAACCAACCCTGAACCAGAACACATGGATAATTTATATAAACTAGAAACATCAGGACCAAGTTTAATTTTGTAATTAATATTTAAAAATGTAAATAAGAGATTATAACTGTTTTCCCCTGAGTTATCAGCAACACATTAATAAAGTCTGCAATATTGCTCACTAATAGAAAAAACATACCAAGATAAAAAAAGAAAAAAAATGTAATGCAAATAACTTTTCAGCAGTCTATGAGAGGGTTTTTTTTTTTTTTAAATGAGTAATGGGCTGAGCAAAATCAAATTCTGTAATTTTACTGAATAGTTTTAAATATGTTATTTTTAATAGTGACGACAATTGTTCAGGCAAAGATTAACAGGGATATGTAAATAGATTTTGGAGAAGAAATAAGTAAAATAATTAAGAAAGTTCACATTTAAATTGATGTGGAAAAATCATAAACCAAACAAACCCGCTTATTATTATAAACAAACATTATAAATAATTTTGTTTGGAAGTTACTTTATTCTCAAATCTCTACTAATTTACAACAGAACACGCTTTATTTTATCCATTTATTTATTGCTAAGAACAATGTTTTGTTTTGTTTTTGTTTTTGTTTTTTTGTATATAATAACTGAGGAATCATTAAATTACCGTAATAGTTTGCAGGATTGCTTAATTTATTGAATAATTACAATTTCCATTGTAATAAAGGAAAAAAAAACCTCCAGAGTGATATGTCAAAGTTGAACTGCAGACAAGCAGCTAAATACACAAGTTAACTCCACCGTGGGTGAAAAAAAACAAAAAAAAACAATCCCCACTGGGTAATCTATGTACAATGCTAGGATTGTTGCTCTGAAGAATTCACCTAGTGTTCTAATAAGAAGAGCTGCATGGTGGGCATCCCTTTAAAGCAGTGGTCTCCCAACTGTGACCCAGGGGCTGGATGTGGCCCTTTGCTTGCTTTTCTATAGCAACCAACTGACACCAATGACAATGTCCCCTACTGACACCATCAATAGGGCACTATTCTTCTCATTGATATCAACAATGGGGCACTAGTCCTCCCATTAAAACCAATGATGTGGCTCTGGTGTTGGGATATTTTCTACTCCCACTGGCCAAAGTCCAGACCCCAAAGCCAGAAGGACAGTAAACTGGCACCTTGCTTAGAAAGTTTGGAGATCCCTGCTTTAGAGGTATTTAACCCTTGGGAAATAAAAATCCTATCTGCCTAAAATCTAAATTTTGGGGGGGGGGGGCGCAAACAAATTGAAAACATCAATAAATAAATTGCAGCCACTGTGCTCATCAATTGCAGCCACTGTGCCCATCAAACGCTGCCACTGTGCCATCAAACACTGCCACTGTGCCATCAAACGCTGCCAGTGTGCCATCAAACGCTGCCACTGTGCCATCCAATGCTGTCACTGTGCCATCCAATGCTGCCACTGTGCTATCAAATGCTCCCAATGCTGCCACTGTGCCATCAAATGCTCCCACTGTGCCATTCAATGCTGCCACTGTGATCCCCCCGCCCCCGCCCGCTCGCCATCTGCCCGGCACTTACCCTGTCTCAGTGGGGCAGCAGGTGATGGCGAGCGGTGTCTTCTCCCCTCCATGCGTCTTCTCCCCTCCATGCGTCTTCTCCCGTCCTCCTCTCCTATAGGCGTCCAATCACAGCGCCTGATGTTTCAGCCAATCAGACGACCGGTAACAGACCTGGCAACCTGATTGGCTGAGAGGTGGGTCAATGTTAGCAAAGCAAATTCCTTCAGCTTTGCTAACATTGAGTCGAGTGAGAAGGAACGCACAGCGTTGCGCCCGCGTCTCACTTTTTGAACGCCTATTAGAGCAAAAGGCTCTAATGAGGTGCTTCCAAAAAACACCTACACCGCTGTAATTCAGGTGCCCGGTGACCGAAAAGAGGCCGGACACCTGAATAGGGGGTGTCAGCACCGACCATAGATAGATTCATGCAATGCATGAATCTATCTATGGTAATTAGAGAGTGACAGGAGAAGGGGGGCAGCGCTCCTGCACCCTTAAGGACGCACCGCCACTGCTAAAATCTGACTTTATCTTAGGGCAGAATTCTGGGAAAATCAGTAAGCCAATCATACAAACAGGAAATTAAATTGCTGGGGGGCATGCTGTATACGTACCAATGGTCTAAAGAACACCTCTAGGTTGCCATATTGCATTGGATTTTACAGAAAATTACAGATCTGCAGATTGAAAAGAAAAGATAATTGTTATTAACAATGTAGCGCACCAACCCCAGACTTTAACTGCTTTTCTTCTGCTTGGCTCCTCCGCAGGAAAGAATGAGGCACACTGCACCACAAGCCCGTACCCTCCTGGATGGGGAGGTTGAGCAGTGTTAGTTTCTCGAGCCAGCTTGCAGCCAGTGTTTAAAAGCCTCCAGTGCTGACCTCGTTTCTGTGGTAGTCAGAAACAAGTCTTTAGTTCTCCCCAGTAAGCAACTGTCCACACCAACTGAAAGGTCCAACTCTTATTTATTTTTCTCAGCACAATAAACAGTCTCTTTGAGAGCAGACAGGTTGGGACAAGACACAGGTCAGATAAAGTGGGAGGAGGTCCAGGCACAAACTTGAATTGGGTTTTCTCCTGTTCTGATTAGCACGAACAGGCTTGGCGCATGGTCCCTGCCACAGACCATGAGGTTGGTCACTGCCACTGACCGGGTGGAAAAGATGAAAACCACTGCCACTGACCTTGTGTGCGTAGTGTCACTGCCACTGTGACATACAGAACACGCACTTCCTTTCTTTAGTAACTTGGCCCCTTTTTAGGACAAGAACATCCCTCCGGAGAGTTACCAGAGGCCCCATCTTTCACCACGACTCTGCGCTGAGTCTTCAGAAAGGGTCACCTCCCTGGCCTCCTCAATCCTGGATACGGGTCCCCTCACAAGGCAGATCCCTGGGAGCCTCGGTCCCCGGCGGATCTCAGCCTAAGGCTGCTGGGCTCAAGGCCTTTCTCCAAAGTACCTCACCCCAGACTGAAGGTGTCTGGGTTGGAACAGCAGCTCCGTCTCCGGGCCTAGGGCACCCGGAGACAACCCGACCAGGCCTCCGGGCCTAAGGCACCCGGAGGCGACACACACGCACCCAGGCCGAAGGTGCCTGAGCGCGGAACCGACCCCACTGGAAGGTTCCCCGCCCCGCCATACTGCTGCCAAGAGGGACAAAAAGGCACAACTTTGTACTGCGGTTCAACCCGGGCCCATGGCAACAGCGCCACCTATAGGCCCCAGGGAACTACACACCAGTACCATCTCCCAAGGATAGAAATGGTCCATGAAACCTAACAATTAGTGCATCTGAGCCTAGTTACCACTCAGATGCTTCCCCTAAATGTAACCACCCGCTACAACAATAAATTACAACATGGCTTATGTATCAGTTGTATATTGTATATTATATAGCTCATTGAAAGTTAAAATAAAACCAGCTTTTGCTTTTGATGATACCAGGTCAAATTCAGATATTCACACTGCTTGTATTTAAATAATACATTTAATGTTGTATTAACAATAACAGAGATGCCTTCATTTGTGTCTTTTAACTCTGTCTGGAGTTCATCTTTAATACAGGGTGCATTCAGGACATCCAGTTTGGCTTTCTAAACTTTGCTTGCTGGCGGCTTGTGTATAACTGACTAAAAAGTAGCGATGAGCTTGGCCATGTTCAGATCCTTGCTCAAACCCACCTGAGTGAATCCATCAGGAAGCTGTCACCTGTACTGGGCAAACCCTCTGCAGGCAGATTCCCCGTAGCCACATGTATACAATAGGTACGTATATGTATGGCTGCAGGGTGGGGAATACCTTGGCCACTCCTGATTGGCCCAGTACAGTTTCAACCCAGGTGGGTTTGGACTAGGGATGAGCTTTGAGTTCGAGTCGAACATTGCCGAACAGCGAACAATTTGGGGTGTTCGCGGCAAATTGGGAAAAGCCGCGGAACACCCAGTAAAAGTATATGGGAGAAATCTAAAGTGCTAATTTTAAAGGCTTATATGCAAGTTATTGTCCTAAAAAGTGTTTGGGGACCCGGGTCCTGCCCCAGGGGACGTGTATTAATGCAAAAAAGTTTTAAAAACGTCAGTTTTTTCGGGAGCAGTGATTTTAATAATGCTGAGGCTGGTTTCACACTGGGGCGGTGGGTGCAGTAGCGGTATAGCGCCACTATTTTTAACGGCGCTATACCGTCGGAATTGCGGAGGTATTCGGCCGCTAGCGGTGCGGTTTTAACCCCCGCTAGCGGCTGAAAAAGGGTTAATACCGCCGGCAATGCGCCTCTCCGCGGTTTCCCATTGCTTTCAATGGGAAGGAGCAGTGGAGGAGCGGTAAACACACCGCTCCTCTCACCGCTCCAAAGATGTGGCTAGCAGGACTTTTTTTACCGTCCTGCTAGCGCACCGCTCCAGTGTGAAAGCCCTCGGGCTTCCCAGATCCCGCCCCCCCCATGTGAATTGGTAAGGGGTACATTGTACCCCTACCATTTCACAAAGAAAGTGTAAAAAATTGTAAAAAAACACACAGACACAGTTGGGAAAGTCCTAAAAATAAAAAAAATAAAAAACCCATTCCAGCGGTGGTAATACAGTCTGTCCAGCGTTGTTCTCTATGTCCCGCGGTGATCCGATGTCCAGCGCTGCAGTCTCCTCCAGTCTCCACTCCACACGAAACCCTCATGACGTACGAGGGGGCGGGGTCAGCCGTCACATCATAGGGTAAGCCCCAGCTTTCCCCGCTTGCCCGGGAATAGCCAATGACGTGAAAGCCGGGGCTTACCCCTATGATCTGACAGGTGACCCCGCCCCCTCGAACGTCAGACCCCGCCTACATTATTGGCTGAGCGGACCTGATGGGGAACGTGATTTGATTCCTCTGCAGTGTAATAAATGAATAGACCCCGCCCCTTCTCACGTTCCCCATCAGGTCCGCTCAGCCTTACACCCAGTGAAGGTGACCCCGCCCCTACGTCTTTTCCTGCGGCCTGACAGGTTGCGTGCTCGGATTAAATTTGGCGTGGAGTTCCCCTTAAAATCCATATCAGACCTGAAGGGCCTGGTAATTGAATTTGGGGGGACCCCCACGCATTTTTTTTTTTATCAATGACTTTTCTCTGTATTGCCGGGAGCCGACAATTCATTATAGCTGCAAGTGCTTTTTTTCCTTCAGAAATGACACTTTGTGTGCAGGGACAGTTCTAAGCATGGGAAACATGCGCTGCTTTACAGGCATACTATAGACACACCCCCCCCCCCCCCGGTACGAAATTTAAAGGAATATTTCACTTTTATTGTTTCACTTTAAGCATTATTAAAATCACTGCTCCCGAAAAACCGTCCGTTTTTAAATATTAATTTTTTTGCATTGATACATGTCCCCTGGGGCAGGACCCGGAGCCCCAAACACTTTTTAGGACAATAACTTGCATATTAGCCTTGATAATTAGCACTTTTGATTTCGAACGTTCGAGTCCATTGTATTTAATAGGGTTCTAAAGTTTGCGCGAACTTTAGGTCTGTTCGCAGGTTCTGGTGCGAACCGAACCGGGGGGTGTTCGGCTCATCCCTAGTTTGGACTAGGATCCAAACTTGCCCAAGCTCATCCCTACTCCAACCATATCATCAAGTTTGCGGATGACACAACAGTGGTAGGTCTCATCAGCAACAATGATGAAACAATCTACAGAGAGGAAGTGGCAAACTGGTTAAATGGTGTAGTACAAACAACCTGTCCCTTATTGTAAGCAAATCAAAGGAGGTTGTGACGGATTTCAGGAGAAATTCTGTTGATCACCCCCCACTGACCATCAGCTTGACTGTGGAGAGAGTCAGCAGTACTAAATTCCTGGGAGTGCACATCTCAGAGGATTTTACCTGGACAACCAACATCATGTCACTAACCAAGAAGACAGAACAGTGCCTATATTTTCTCTGCCGCCTTAAAAAGCCAGTCCCCCTCCACCCAACCTTATAACATTCTATAGGGAAGCCATTGAGAGAGTGCTGACCAGCGGCATCATTGTCTGATATGGGAACTCCAGTTCTGCTGACCGGAAGACCCTGCAGCGGCTAGTGAAGACGGCTGAAAAGATTATTTGTGTATCGCTCCCCTCCATCTAGGACACTTTCCATACACAATGCTCTAGCAAAGCTATTAGTATTGTGAAGGATCCTACCCATCCCTCCCACAGTCCCTTCCAGCTCTTGCCATCAGGTAGAAGGTACCGGAGTATAAAAACCCGGACTGTCAAGCCTCGTACACACGACCGGTTTTCTCGCCCAAAAAACTGCTGGGAGAGCTTTTTGCCGAGAAAACCGTTTGTGTGTATGGTTTCTCGTCGGGAAAACTTCCGGGAATCTCGACGAGAAAAATAGAGAACCAGCTCTCTATTTTCTCATCGGGATTCTCGTCGGCCTGTTTCCCGACTTGAAAACTTGGCGTGTGTACGAGGCTACATGCTTACCTGTCCCCAGGTAAGCCCGCGCATGCTCGATGAGACTTCGACGCATGCATGGTAACTTACAAGCGTAGTGTAGGGTGAAGCAAGATGGCGGTGACGGCATCGAATGTGACGAGTGCATGCTCGTCATAGTCGATGACGTCACCGCTTTCTTGCCATTCAAAAGAACGGCGGTTCTTTTGAATGTGCGTGTGTACACAGGGCTTGGCAAGAAAAGTTTGCTAGGAATCCTGTCAAGAAAAACAAAAAAAAATTTTGACGGGATTCTCGCCCGTATGTACAGGTTTTCAGACTGCTCAACAGTTTTTCCCCCAGGCTGTGAGAGCCCTCAACTCCAATCCTCTTTGAAACCTCTTCTACAACCTATATATTGTGACCAGGAACGTCTCACTTCCCCTCCTTTTTAGTCTTGAATAGGGATGAGCTCGGTGTTCGAGTCGAACATAGGTTCGACTCGAACATTGGCTGTTCGATCGTTCATCGAATATCGAATGATTTGGGCCGTTCGCGCCAAATTCGAGTGACGCGAACGGCCCACAATGCACTACGCCATCGCAGTGTCATCCAGGCGCTGTGATTGGCCAAGCATGCACTGTGACCCCGCATGCTTGGCCAATCACAGCGCCGGCAGCGAGGAGAGCAATGATTGGCCACAGGCAGGATGCCTGTGGCCAATTATTGCTGAGGGGGTTTAGTACACGCCCCACACTATAAAAGGCCGCCAGCGCGGCGGCCTTGTGTAGTGTGTTCCGGAGCAGGGAAAGAGAAGCATAGGCAGGGACAGTGTCATTTTTTTTCTTTACTAATCCTGGATTCCTTGTGTTTAGGGACAGAGAAGGATAGGTAGGGAGAGTGTCAGTGTGTTATTCTGTGCTAAACCTTGTTTGTAGGGACAGAGAAGGACAGTGAGGGAAAGTGTCAGTGTGCTATTCTGTGCTAAACCTTGTTTGTAGGGACAGAGAAGGACAGTGAGGGAAAGTGTCAGTGTGCTATTCTGTGCTAAACCTTGTTTGTAGGGACAGAGAAGGACAGTGAGGGAAAGTGTCAGTGTGTTATTCTGTGCTAAACCTTGTTTGTAGGGACAGAGAAGGACAGTGAGGGAAAGTGTCAGTGTGCTATTCTGTGCTAAACCTTGTTTGTAGGGACAGAGAAGGACACTCAGGGAAAGTGTCAGTGTGCTATTCTATGCTAAACCAATCTTGCTGAACCATATTTCAAATCCTTGAGTTTAGGGACAGAGAAGGACACTCGGGGAAAGTGTCAGTGTGCTATTCTGTGCTAAACCAATCTTGCTGAACCATATTTCAAATCCTTGAGTTTAGGGACAGAGAAGGACACTCGGGGAAAGTGTCAGTGTGCTATTCTGTGCTAAACCTTGTTTGTAGGGACAGAGAAGGACAGTGAGGGAAAGTGTCAGTGTGCTATTCTGTGCTAAACCAATCTTGCTGAACCATATTTCAAATCCTTGAGTTTAGGGACAGAGAAGGACACTCGGGGAAAGTGTCAGTGTGCTATTCTGTGCTAAACCAATCTTGCTGAACCATATTTTAAATCCTTGAGTTTAGGGACAGAGAAGGACACTCGGGGAAAGTGTCAGTGTGCTATTCTGTGCTAAACCTTGTTTGTAGGGACAGAGAAGGACAGTGAGGGAAAGTGTCTGTGTGCTATTCTGTGCTAAACCAATCTTGCTGAACCATATTTCAAATCCTTGAGTTTAGGGACAGAGAAGAACACTCGGGGAAAGTGTCAGTGTGCTATTCTGTGCTAAACCAATCTTGCTGAACCATATTTCAAATCCTTGAGTTTAGGGACAGAGAAGGACACTCAGGGAAAGTGTCAGTGTGCTATTCTGTGCTAAACCAATCTTGCTGAACCATATTTCAAATCCTTGAGTTTAGGGACAGAGAAGGACACTCGGGCAAAGTGTCAGTGTGCTATTCTGTGCTAAACCAATCTTGCTGAACCATATTTCAAATCCTTGAGTTTAGGGACAGAGAAGGACACTCAGGGAAAGTGTCAGTGTGCTATTCTGTGCTAAACCAATCTTGCTGAACCATATTTCAAATCCTTGAGTTTAGGGACAGAGAAGGACACTCAGGGAAAGTGTCAGTGTGCTATTCTGTGCTAAACCAATCTTGCTGAACCATATTTCAAATCCTTGAGTTTAGGGACAGAGAAGGACACTCGGGGAAAGTGTCAGTGTGCTATTATGTGCTAAACCAATCTTGCTGAACCATATTTCAAATCCTTGAGTTTAGGGACAGAGAAGGACACTCGGGGAAAGTGTCAGTGTGCTATTCTGTGCTAAACCAATCTTGCTGAACCATATTTCAAATCCTTGAGTTTAGGGACAGAGAAGGACACTCGGGGAAAGTGTCAGTGTGCTATTCTGTGCTAAACCAATCTTGCTGAACCATATTTCAAATCCTTGAGTTTAGGGACAGAGAAGGACACTCGGGGAAAGTGTCAGTGTGCTATTCTGTGCTAAACCAATCTTGCTGAAGCATATTGCAAATCCTTGTGTTTAGGGACAGAGAAGGATAGGCAGGGGACAGTGTCAGTGTCATTGTTGCTAAGCCTCCTGCACAGTATACACCTGAAGGTAGCCCTTATTGCTGTTTTTCCCATCTCCCTGAGGAGTCCCCCGAACTGTTTGAGCACAGTGTTGGGTACATGCTCCAGGAGGATGCCCAGCGTTTCGAAGGATCTGATGATGATACCCAGCTAGAGGAAGGCAGTAGCGTGAGAGCAGAGAGAGGGGATGCTCAAGAAGGACACCAATCTGGCAGTCATGCTCCAGAAGCTGCAGCATACTGCCAGATTGGCTCCAGTGATGAGGAGGGAGGGGATGATGAGGTCACTGACTCCACGTGGGTGCCTAATAGGAGAGAGGAGGAGGCACATCTCCAACGAGGCAGGATGCCCTTGGGTGGCCAGCGTAAGGGCAGCACACCGACGGAATCACACCGCAGAGCTCCACCTGTGCAGGGCGCTGCCTCTGCCCGTCATTCAAAAAGTTCTTTGGTGTGGGCCTTTTTTGAGGCGAGTGCATCAGATCGCACAGCTGCTGTTTGCAACATATGTCTCAAGCGTATATCGCGTGGCCAAAACATCAGCCGCTTGGGCACCACATGCTTGACCAGACATATGTTGACCTGCCATGCAGCTCGTTGGCAAGGCTACCTTAAAGACCCACACCAAAGAACAAAGCGGACCTCTCCTTGCACCGCATCAGCTGGGATCTCCAACCCCACTATACCTTCAGTCCTCTCTGAAACCTGCACTGAGAGGAATGAAGGTGTAGAATTAGGTGTGTCACAGCCAAGTACTTGCGGCCACTCTGCTAGCAGTACACCGACGTCCGATTCTAGCCGGCAAATTTCCCTGCCCCAGCTGCTGGACCGTCGAAAGAAGTTCACTCCCAGCCATCCACATGCCCAGCGGTTGAATGCTAGCTTGGCTAAATTGCTAGCGCTTCAACTGCTGCCTTTTCAGTTGGTAGACTCGGCCCCCTTCCGTGAGTTTGTGCAATGTGCAGTTCCTCAGTGGCAGGTTCCCAAACGCCACTTTTTCTCACGGAAGGCGATTCCGGCTCTCTACTGGCATGTGGAAGGCAATGTCTTGGCCTCGCTGGACAGGGCGGTAAGCGGTAAGGTGCATATTACCGCTGACTCATGGTCCAGCAGGCATGGACAGGGACGTTACCTTTCCTTCACGGCCCATTGGGTCACTCTTTTGGCAGCTGGGAAGGATGCAGGACAAGGTGCAGTAGTGTTGGAGGTTGTTCCACCGCCACGCCTCCAAAATGCTACTACTGGTTGTGACACACCTCTCTCCTCCACCCCCTCCTCTTCTTCTTCCTCCATGGCCTCTTCCTGTGCTTTGTCCTCGGAACCAGCGGTGCTCCATAGGCGTTCAAGGGGCTACGCAAGTACGCAGGCAAAAAGATGCCATGCCGTGCTTGCGCTGGTGTGTTTGGGGGACAGGAGCCACACTGGGGCAGAGGTCCTGTCTGCTCTGCAGGGGCAGGCCGAGAAGTGGTTGACGCCACGCCAGCTTAAGCCAGGAATGGTGGTTTGCGACAATGGCACCAACCTCCTCTCCGCCCTCCGACAGGGACAACTGACCCATGTGCCCTGTGTGGCTCACGTCCTTAACATGGTGGTGCAGCGGTTCTTGGGCAGGTACCCGGGCTTACAGGATGTCCTGAGGCAGGCCAGGAAAGTCTGTGTGCATTTCCGCAGATCTTATAATGCCAGTGCTCGCCTGGCTGAGCTGCAAAAGGAGTTGAACCTGCCCAAGAACCGCCTTATATGTGACATGCCCACCAGGTGGAACTCAACGTTGGCCATGCTGCAGCAGCTGCACACGCAGCAGAGGGCCATCAATGAGTACCTGTGCGACTACGGCACCAGGACAGGGTCAGGGGAGCTTGTTTTTTTTTCACCACGCCAGTGGGGCATGTTTAGGGATGCATGCACTGTCCTGGCACCATTTGAGGAGGCCACGAGGATGGTGAGCAGTGACAGTGCATGCATCAGTGACACTGTACCTCTTGTCCACCTGTTGGAGCACACGCTGCGTGGAATAATGGACAGGGCACTTGAGGCAGAACAGAGGCAGGAAGAGGAGGACTTCCTTGCCTCTCAAGGCCCCCTTTACCCAGACAGTGTTCCTTCTGTCCCACCCATCACACAGGAAGAGGAGGAGGAGGAGGATTGTGTCAGCATGGAGGTGGAGCCTGGCACTCAGCATCATCAGCAGCAGTCTTTTAGGGATGATTTACAGTCCCAAGAAACCAGTGGACTTGTACGTGGCTGGGAGGAGGTGGCTGCAGATCATGTCATCCTTAGTGACCCAGAGGACTCCGGACTGAATGCCTCAGCTAACCTACGCTGCATGGCCTCCCTGATCCTGCAAAGTCTGCGGAAGGATCCTCGTATTCTTCAGATCAAGGAGAGGGACCATTACTGGCTGGCCACTCTCCTTGATCCACGGTACAAGGGTAAGGTTGCGGACCTTATGTTAACATCGCAGAGGGAGCAGAGGAAGAGACAACTCCGGGAGGCCTTGCAGAAAGGTCTGTGCAACGCGTTCCCAGAGACTGGGAGGTTACAAACTCCTGGTCCTGGACAACGAGTTGCTGAGGCTTCGGGCAGTCAAAGAAGGAGCGGTGGGGAAGGTGGCCGTCTGACCGATGCATTCATACAATTCTTTAGTCCGCAGCCCCAAAGTATGATCGGTTCCAGCAACCATCGCCAGCGTCTGATATACATGGTGCAGGAATACCTAGGGGCAAGGTCAGACTTGGACACCTTCCCCACCGAAAATCCTCTGGCTTACTGGGTCTTGAGGATGGATCACTGGCCAGAGCTTGCACAGTATGCAATTGAGCTACTGGCCTGTCCTGCATCCAGCGTTCTTTCAGAATGCACATTCAGTGCTGCTGGAGGATTTGTCACGGATCACAGGGTGCGCCTGTCCACCGACTCGGTTGATCGACTGACTTTCATCAAGATGAACCAGTCTTGGATCACCACCAACTACCACACACCTGATGCTGATATAACAGACTAATTGATTTTAAAATGTCACATCCCTTCAAGACTGATGCTGATGCTGAGTGCCTGTGCTGCTATGTTGACTGGCTATCCTCCTCCTCCTCAATGATCCGATTGATGATGAAAGCTTGGAAGATCATTTTTGTTTATGGGTGCCGCCACCAGTGCCTAAGGCCCAATTTTTCAGCCCCTGTTTAACAGGGGTGTGTAATTACAATTTTTGATGCAATACTTTGCAACAGGGCTCATTGCTGTGCTCCAAGTACAGTATCTGCGAGGGGTTGCAGTGTTGTGCCACCAGTGCCTAAGGCCCAATTTTTCAGCCCCTGTTTAACAGGGGCATGCAATTATAATTATTGATCTAATAATTCACAGCAGGGCCCATTGCTGCGCCCACCAAGAGTAACTGTCAGGCCTTACAGTGTTGTGTCAACACCACCACCACCACCACCACCACCACCACCACCAAAGGCCCAATTTTTCAGCCCCTGTTCAACAGGGGCATGCAATTATAATTATTGATCTAATAATTCACAGCAGGGCCCATTGCTGCGCCCACCAAGAGTAACTGTCAGGCCTTACAGTGTTGTGTCAACACCACCACCACCACCACCACCAAAGGCCCAATTTTTCAGCCCCTGTTCAACAGGGGCATGCAATTATAGTTATTGATCTAATAATTCACAGCAGGCCCCATTGCTGCGCCCACCAAGAGTAACTGTCAGGCCTTACAGTGTTGTGTCAACACCACCCAACACCAACACCACCACCACCAAAGGCCCAATTTTTCAGCCCCTGTTCAACAGGGGCATGCAATTATAATTATTGATCTAATAATTCACAGCAGGGCCCATTGCTGAGCCCACCAAGAGTAACTGTCAGGCCTTACAGTGTTGTGGCACCAGCACCACCATCAAAGGCCCAATTTTTACTACCACTGTTCAACAATTATATGTAATTACAATTCCTGATATAATAGTTGACAGCAGGGCGTTCCAGCACCCACCAAGAGTAACTGTGAGTGCTTACAGTGTTGTGCCAACACCAACACCTAAGGGGCCAATTTCTGCAGAGTATATACGGCAGGTCCTTACTTTCAAACATCCAACTTACAAACGACTCCTACTTGCAAACGGAAGAAGACAACAGGAAGTGAGAGGAAATCTACCCCTAGGAAGGAAAATTCTCTCCTGTAAGAATTAATATGGGAGAAAGGTGTCTCCTCTCTACTGATGCTTTATCACCAATCCTTGTTTCAATAAAAACACCACATTTCAAAAACAGTTGTCATTGGGACGGAAAGTGAGGTGAAATGTTCTGAACAGGGGCACAGACAGCAAAACAAATGTTACAGGGGTGATAACCCTTCCCTATGTTTTCCAAAAAGCTTAAAAATAGATTTTTTGGCTGGAGCTACACTTAAACAATGTACGTGTTCAAAATTACAAACATATTCTACTTAAGAACAAACCTACAGTCCCTGTCTTGTTTACACCGGTCTTGTTTACACCGCCTGTATACTGCTGTTCAGAGTATATTGGGCCTTTTTTATTTTGTGTGCGGGGTTCCCCTTAATATCCAAACAAGACCCAAAGGGGCTGGTAATGGGCTGGGGTAGGGGGGGGGGGGGTGATGGGGTAGCTATGCCATTTTTCTTAAAGATTTTCATCCATATTACCAGGACCAGACATTACATTAAAGCCGCAAGCAGTTTTAAATGGCTTTTTTTTCCTTTAGAAATGTAATTTTGTGCAGGGACAGTTCTAAACACGGGAAACACGTGGCACTTCGCAGGCATACTTTAGACACCCCCCCAGGTACGATATTTAAAGGAATATTTGACTTTTTTTTTTCACTTCATGCATCATTAAAATGACTGCTCCCGAAAAACGTCCGTTTTTAAAACTTCTTTTTGCATTGATACATGTCCCCTGGTGCAGAACCCGGGTTCCCAAACCCTTTTTAGGACAATAACATGCATAATAGTCGTTATAATTAGCACTTTAGAATTTGAACGTTCGCATCCATTGTATTTAATAGGGTTCTAATGTTCGTGCAAACTTTCGGTCCGTTCGCGGGTTCTGGTGCGAACCGAACCCGGGGGTGTTCGGCTCATCACTGGTCTTGAATATGCACTAGACACTTTTATAAACACTTACTGCTACAAAGACTATTAGAAATACACAGAATATGTACAGTTAAGTAGTTCCCAGATGTGTATAGGTTTATCAGTTTTTATTTTATTTTAAGTTCTTCGCTGTGTTTTATTATTTGTATATTTATACAGTAATTATGTTTACTTAGTATGTAGCACTGTGGCCCTGTGAGATACGACATTTCATTCTACCGTATGTCCTCACGTGTAGTAGAATGACAATAAAGCTTGACTTGACTTGACCTTAGTCAGATACACATAGGCTGCCTGCAAGCATATTTTAGAAAACCCAACTGAGTGTCATGGAATGCCTTGGCTGCTTATAACTGATTAGTATAATAACAGCTTCCTGGTGGGCTCACTCAGGTGGGTTTGCACTAGGATCCAAACACGCCTGAGCACATACCTATAAATGAGGATCAGAGGCGGGCGCTGCCCCCTCTCTCCAGCCACCCCCTCTATGACCAATGGATAGATTCATGCATATCCGCCGCTGGCATCCCCTTTTCGGGCGTCGGGTGCCTGAATTCCAGCAGCGAGGGGTGTTTATGAAGCATCTGATAAGAGCCATAGGCTCTAATAGGCTTCAAAATAGGTGAACAAGCATGGCAGTCGCAGTTCACCCAGGTGTGGATGCCTATCAGGAGGAGAGAACGGGTGATGAGGACGGGAGGAGACGTATGGAGGACCCCGATCGTCACCTACTGCCCCACAGAGACAGGGTAAGTGCCGGGCAGACGGCGAGCGGGCGGGGGGGTCACACTGCCAGCATTTGATGGGCACAGTGGTAGAATTTGATGGGCACACTGGCAGCATTTGATGGGCACATTGGCAGCATTTGATGGTAACAGTGGCAGCATTTGATGGGCACAGTGGCTGCATTTGATGGGCACAGTGGCTGCATTTGATGGGCACAGTGGCTGCATTTGATGGGCACAGTGGCTGCGTTTGATGGGCACAGTGGCTGCATTTGATGGGCACAGTGAGGCTGCAATTGATGTGTTTTTTTTTCAGAATTTTTCAGTTTGTTTGCGCCCCCCGAACAATTTTGAGCACCAGCCGCCACTGATGAGGATAGTCCAGTCTCTGCTACTGCACATGGCCCATCATAAGCATCCAAGGAATTCCCGGCACCACAGCCACACATAGACTAGGGTTGTGTATATGCATGGCTGCAGGGTGGGGAATGCCTCAGCTGCTTATGGTTGGCCCAGTACAGTGACAGCTTCGATAGGTGGTTCTTTCGCGCAGTGATAAGATCTTGGGTACCGACACATTGTGAGATCTGATTTTCTATTATGCCTGTGCTCATACCTAGGAAGGAGGATAGTCCAGCCAGCCTCTGCTACTGCACACGGCCAATCATAAGCAGCCAAGAAATTCCCTGCCGATAGCGGCAATATACAAGGGGCGTGTATACGCATGGCTGCAAGGCGGGGAATGCCTTGGCTTCTTATGATTGGCCCAGTACAGTGATAGCTTCCTGGTAGGCTCACTCAGGTAGGTTCACATTAGGATCTGAACACCCCTGAGCTCATGCATACAAATGAGGACAGTACAGCCAGCCTCTGCTACTGTACATGGCCAGTCATAAGCAGCCAAGAAATTCCCACCCTACAGCTGCCAAAATACAAGAAGCATGTATGCATGTAGTAGAGAATGACTTGGCCAGTGCCGGGACAAGGTCATCTAGAGCCCAGGGCAAACATGCCCAACTGTGCCCCCCCTCAAGATGTATGAACATTATGTGTCAATAAAAATCCCCCCCCCCAAAAAAAAAAAAAAATTGAGCACTAATCTGCATGCTTACCCTCTAAACATAAATTTCCTCTCTGAGTACACATCATCATCCCCCTCCCAGCACAAATACCCCCCCATTCCCCCTCCTAGCAAAAATCCCCCCCCCCATAAATTTCCCCTCCTAGCACAAATACCCCCTCCAATCATCCCTACTAATACAAAAAATAAAAATCCCCTCCTAGCACAACTCCCCTCTACCATATCACGTCTTCTAGCACAAAACTCTCAAATCCTCCCTCCCAACACAAATCTTCTTCCCCTATCCCCCCTCCAAACACAAATTCCCCTTACGCTCTGCTGCCCCCCAAATTTCCTTTCCCAACACAAAACCCCTACCCCCAATCTCCTCATGGTGCCCCCTACCTCTCACTACACCACAGTGCCCAGGGCCATTTCCCCTCCCACCCACCCTTTGTCCCTTTCCTGGCCTTGGTGACAGCTTTCTGACAGGCTCGTTCAGCTGGGTTTTGAACAAGGGGCAAGGTCCATTTAGGGCACACGGGTGCCGCCTCCCCTTTCCATCCCCACTGCCACCCCCTATTCATGCATCCTGCCCCTTTCAGGATGCCGGGCGCATGAATTACAGTGGCATGTTTTTTTTAAGCACCTGATTAGAACCAGAGGCTCTAATAGGCTTCAAAATAGGGTGGGCTCCTCTGGTCGCAGAGCATTGTGCTCAGAGCTCACCCAGGTGTGTTAGAATGGCAAATGAATATTCACTATTCTAACACTGAATTGCCTCTCTTCCAATCAGGCGCCAAACTGGTACCCGCTTCCCAATTGTCTGAAAGGACAGGCGATCTTATTGGACGCCTAGGAGGAGGAGGAGGGAGATGCATGGCGGAAGCCGGCGTAATGCACAGGAGGAGGAAGAAAGAAAGCTGCCGGAAACGACCAACCGATTGGGGGGGGGGTGGATGTTTGCCACCCCCAAAAGAAAAAAAAACACCAGCCGCCACTGGTTCGGGTTAGGCTAGGAGCTTATCCCTACTAAAGAGGATAGTCCAGCCTCTGATACTGCATTAGGCCAATCATAAGTGGTTGAAGCATTTCCTGCCCAGCAAATTGTACACGCCAAAGTGTATTCCTCCTCTGAGCCAGTCTGTAATCTGATCTCTACTGCCCCCGGGGTGTATTTCACAGCATATCTGCAAAGTAAGTTAGAGGAATCTGCTTATCCTACTTGATTTTTAAACCCACTTTATAAGTAATATTTTATATTTTCCTGATCATAAGAAAATCTTCTTTAAAAAAAAAAAAAAGTAATTAAAATATAACAAAAATTAATATAAAAACTATTTAAAAAATGTAGTAAATGTAAAAATAAAATAATAACAACCGAACAATAATATACTGTATTCCCTTTTACAGTACTGTACTATATTCATTGCCTTGATATTAGAGACCCGGGGAGGCAGCTGTACTGACACCCTGAGAAGGTTTTTGATTTTTTATTTTGCTTGTGCTGCAGTCTTTGAATCAGATTACCTTTTGATCAATAAGTTAACAGAGCATCAAATGAATCATGTTTTCTGTAAAAACGGCTCCCAGACATACCATTAGATGGCAGATAGGAAAGACTAGTGGTGACACCAGCCAGTTATTTTGATAACGTTTTCACATCTCCAGCATTGCAATCTGTCCATCATGATTTTATTATTGGAAACATTCCCAAAAATCCAAATTTGGAATTTGGAATTTGAAGATAACCTGAGAAAATCCTATGCATGGCAAAAATCAAATACAAGTAAGAAAAAATATAAATTTATGGTGCATAAAGAAATGAAAAAGAAAATGTTAGGGCTCGTTCAAACGGGTGGCTGAAAAGAGATCTGCAAAGGATTGCATTTCAAAGGGTGGTGGACAGGCGGCTGGGAGGAAATATGTTGCCTCATAGCTGCTTGTTTTAAAGTGGATGGAACTACAGGGAGCCAAAACATACCTCTCCTCCGATGGTCCTCATCCCTCACCAACATCTTCTTTTGTGTGCCAGTCTTTAGCTTTCTTTGCTGTGGCCTACGCAGGCAGGATGACATCACTCCTTTACATATGGGAATAGAGCTGAGAACAGGCAGGTAGGTGTATTTCAATTCAGAAGAGGCATGGAATCCTCGCAGTGAGTGACACCAGAACTTTAGTCCTGCTTTAACCTTGAAAATCTGCAGCAATGTGCACAGCTCCCAACTTATTTTAATGTATTCATAAAGGACCTGGAGGATGGGGTAAACAGCTCAATCTCAAAATTTGCGGACGACACTAAGCTAAGCAGGGCAATAACTTCTCCGCAGGATGTGGAAACCTTGCAAGAAGATCTGAACAAGTTATTGGGGTGGGCAACGACATTGCAAATGAGGTTTAATTTAGAAAAATATAAAATAATGCATTTGGGTGGCAAAAATATGAATACAATCTACTCACTGGGGGGAGAACCTCTAGGGGAATCTAGGATGGAAAAGGACCTGGGGGTCCTAGTAGATGGCTCAGCAATCACATGCAATGCCAAGCTGCTGCAAGCAAAACAAACAGAATATTGGCATGCATTCAAAAGGGGATCAACTCCAAAGATAAAACGATAATTCTCCCGCTCTACAAGACTCTGGTCCGGAGTATGCCATCCAGTTCTGGGCACCAGTCCTCAAGAAGAATGTGCTAGAACTGGAGAGAGTCCTGAGAAGGGCAACAAAGCTAATAAAGGGTCTGGAGGATATTAGTTATGAGTAGTGTTGAGCGAACCCGA
Source organism: Rana muscosa (assembly GCA_029206835.1). Taxonomy (NCBI): domain Eukaryota; kingdom Metazoa; phylum Chordata; class Amphibia; order Anura; family Ranidae; genus Rana; species Rana muscosa. Next base: position 186,726,418 of record JARGYO010005626.1, on the reverse strand, counting down.
ACTGTAAAGTTCGGGTCCGTACCGAACTTTAGCTTTTTCCCGAACCCGAACCCGGACTTTGCGCAAAAGTCCGGGTTTGGGTTCGGGTTCGGCAATCTAATTACGCATTTAGAAATGCTTCAGGGGCCAGCCAATCACCTTTTGATTAGCTGGTGTGCCCTTAGAGGCCATCATAGCCATGCCTACTAATGGCATGGCTGTGATTGGTCAGTGCAACATGTGACCCAGCTTCTATATAAGCTAGAGGCACACAGAACACACGTCACTCTGCTTCAGAATAGATAGGGAGAGGATCTTGGCTGCTGCTGTTGCTAATAGGGAGAGATTGTAAAATACATGAGGTAGTCCTGATTCTGCAATCTGAGGGAAAAGATAGAGAGATAGTGTAGTGTAGGGCCAGGTTCCTGTTGGTGCTTTCAGGGAGAGAGAATATTATATAGGAGTCCAGATTCAGAGATTAAAATCAGCGATCTGCATAGGTTTACCTGTTTGTGTTGCAGTGCAGTCTTTTTACACTGCCATGAGCCCAGTGTCAGAGAAAATCTAACTTTTAGGGGGAAAAAAAAGGCACTTTATTGTGCTCTTTTCCAAAAGACCCATAGGGCAAAAAATAAATAAAAAATTTGCATTTTATTTTGCTCGTGCAAAAAAAGACCCGTTTAGGGCAAAAAAAACAAAACAAAATTGCACTTTAATGTACGCTTGCAAAAAGAGCCATTCAGGGCCACAAAAAATAGTTTGCAGTGTGTTATACATATGTGGAGGTGTGTGAAATAAACAATTTCTATATAGTTTTCTCCTACTGTGCTATACTAAAAAAACAATTTTTTTTTTTAATAGCATTTTCTGCAGTTCTGTAGCTGTGCGATTCAGCGGTTACGTACTGTGGGTGTGTTCTGCTCTTCCAAAAAACGCCGTTTAGGGGCACAAAAAATAGTTTGCAGTGTGTTATACATATTTGGAGGTGTGTGAAATAAACAATTTCTATATAGTTTTCTCCTACTGTGCTATACTAAAAAAAAAACATTTTTTTTGAATAGCATTTTCTGCAGTTCTGTAGCTGTGCGATTCAGCGGTTACATACTGTGGGTGTGTTCTGCTCTTCCAAAAAACGCCATTTAGGGGCACAAAAAATAGTTTGCAGTGTGTTATACATATTTGGAGGTGTGTGAAATAAACAATTTCTAAATAGTTTTCTCCTACTGTGCTATACTAAAAAAACAATTTTTTTTTGGAATAGCATTTTCTGCAGTTCTGTAGCTGTGCGATTCAGCGGTTACGTGCTGTGGGTGTGTTCTGCTCTTCCAAAAAACGCCGTTTAGGGGCACAGAAAATAGTTTGCAGTGTGTTATACATATGTGGAGGTGTGTGAAATAAACAATTTCTATATAGTTTTCTTCTACTGTGCTATACTAAAAAAACAACATTTTTTTTGAATAGTATTTTCTGCAGTTCTGTAGCTGTGCGATTCAGCGTTTACGTACTGTGGGTGTGTTCTGCTCTTCCAAAAAACGCCGTTTAGGGGCACAAAAAATAGTTTGCAGTGTGTTATACATATTTGGAGGTGTGTGAAATAAACAATTTCTAAATAGTTTTCTTCTACTGTGCTATACTAAAAAAACAACATTTTTTTTGAATAGCATTTTCTGCAGTTCTGTAGCTGTGCGATTCAGCGGTTACGTACTGTGGGTGTGTTCTGCTCTTCCAAAAACACCCATTTAGGGCAACATCCTAAATTTGGAAAATATGAGGAGAAGGTCAAAGGGACGTGGTGGCCCCGGTCGTGGTGCTGCTGGTGGAACTCCTGTTGCAGGGAGAGGACGTGGTGGATCTGTGCCAGATACACGCACAAGTGAAACACCTTCCTCAGGTGCGAGTAGACGACCGAGCCTGCGGCGGTATTTTGTCGCGCCTAATGAGGCTGTACGAATGTTTAGGCCAGGACAAGTACAGGCGATAGTAGATTGGGTTGCTGACAGTGCCTCGGGTTCCTTCACATTGTCTCCCACCCACTCTTCTGATGAAAGATCAGAGTTGGCACCTGAAACCCATGTCCATCAGTCTTTCACCTCACCCCCTTGCAAATCAGCCGAGCAGTCTGAGCCCCAAATCATGCAGCAGTCTCTTCTGCTTTTCGATGACTCTGTTTGCAGGGTTTCCCAGGGCCATCCACCTAGCCCTGCCCCAGAAGTGGAAGAGATTGAGTGCACCGATGCCCAACCACTTATGTTTCATGATGAGTACATGGGAGGACCATCGCAGTACGTCTCGGATGATGACGAAACACAGGTGCCAACTGCTGCTGCTTTCGCAATTGTGCAGACAGACAAGGAGGGCAGGGGTGAAGACTGGGTGGAAGATGATGTGGAGGACGATGAGGTCCTCGACCCCACATGGAATGAACGTTATGCAGGTGACCAGTGTAGTTTGGAGGAAGAGGCGGTGGTCGCACAGAGCCACCAGCACAGCAGAAGAGGGAGCAGGGTGCAAAAGCGGAGCGTCCGTCCCCTAGACAGTATGTCTGCTACTGCCCAACGCAGCAAGGGACCGAGCACACCAAAGCCAGGTCCAAGGAGTTCCCTAGCGTGGCAGTTCTTCACACAATGTGCTGATGACAAGACACGAGTGGTTTGCAGGCTGTGCAATCAGAGGCTGAAGCGAGGCATAAACGTTCTCAACCTGAGCACAACCTGCATGACCAGGCATCTAAGTGCAAAGCACGAGCTGCAGTGGAGTAGACACCTCAAAAACCAAGAAAGGTCTCTGGCTCCTCCTGCTTCCTCTTCTGCTGCAGTCTCGGCCTCTTCATCCACCTCTGTAGTGACAGTGGCACCTGCCACCCCGCAAACAGAGGATCTGCCAGCAACACTACCACCTGGGTCACCAACCATCTCCACAATGTCCCATGGAAGCGTTCAGCTCTCTATCTCCCAAACATTGGAGCAGAAGAGGAAGTACCCCCCTAGCCACCCGCGATCCCTGGCCCTGAATGCCAGCATTTCAAAACTCCTGGCCTTTGAAATGCTGTCATTCCGTATGGTGGAGATGCAGAGTTTTAAAAGCCTAATGGCATTGGCTGTCCCAAGGTACGTCGTGCCCAGCCGCCACTATTTTTCCAGGCGAGCCATCCCTTCCCTGCACAACCAAGTGGGGGACAAAATCAGGTGTGCACTGCGCAATGCCATCTGTGGCAAGGTCCACCTAACTACGGATGCGTGGACCAGTAAGCACGGTCAGGGACGTTATATCTCCCTAACAGCACACTGGGTAAATGCAGTGGCGGCTGGGCCTGAGGCAGATAGCAGTTTGGCGCATGTCCTTCCACCACCAAGGATTGCAGGGCGCTTCAGTTTGCCTCCTGTTGCTAACTCCTCCTACTCCGCTTCCTCATCCTCTACCGCCTCCTCATCCGGTCAGCGTAACACCTTCACCACCAACTTCAGCACAGCCAGGGGTAAACGACAGCAGGCAGTTTTAAAACTTTCCTGTTTGGGGGAAAAACCCCACACCGAGTTGTGGAGGGACATGGAACAACAGACCAATGAGTGGTTGCTGTCAGTGAGCCTCAAGCCCGGCCTGGTGGTGTGCGATAATGGGCGAAATCTCGTAGCAGCTCTGGGCCTAGCCGGTTTGACGCACATCCCTTGCCTGGCGCATGTGCTGAACTTGGTGGTCCAGAGGTTCCTTAAAAATTACCCCAATATGCCAGAGCTGCTGCAGAAAGTGCGGGCTGTGTGTGCGCACTTTCGGCGTTCTCACCCTGCTGCTGCTCGCCTGTCAGCGCTGCAGCGTAACTTCGGCCTTCCCGCTCACCGCCTCATATGTGACGTGCCCACAAGGTGGAACTCCACCTTGCACATGCTGGCCAGACTGTGCGAGCAGCAGCAGGCGATAGTGGAGTTTCAGCTGCAGCAATCACGCGTGAGTCGCTCTGCGGAACAGCACCACTTCACCACCAATAACTGGGCCTCCATGCGAGACCTGTGTGCCTTGTTGCGCTGTTTCGAGTACTCCACCAACATGTCCAGTGCCAATGACGCTGTTCTTAGCGTTACTATCCCAGTTCTATGCCTCCTTTAAAAAACGCTTCGGGCGATGATGGAAGAGGATGTGGCACAGGAGGATGAGGAGGAGGAGGAGGAAGCTGGATCATTTCAAAGGCTTTCAGGGCAGTCTTTCACAAGTGGCTACGAGGGTGGGTTCCTGCACCAACAAACGCCAGGTACACAATTGTCCGGCAGAAAGGGCACAGTTCTGGAGGATGATGAGGTGGAGGAGGAGATGGAGGAGGAGGAGGAGCCATTTTCACAGCAGGGTGGCACCCAGACCAGCTCGTGGCCATCACTGGTGCGTGGCTGGGGGGATACAGAGGACACAGACGATACACCTCCCACAGAGGACAGCTTTTCTTTGCCTCTAGGCAGCCTGGCACACATGAGCAATTACATGCTGCAGTGTTTCCGCAATGACCGCCGAGTTGCCCACATTTTAACTGGTGCTGATTACTGGGTGGCCATCCTGCTGGATCCCCGTTACAAGGACAACGTACCGTCCTTAATTCCCTCACTGGAGCGGGATCGTAAGATGCGCGAGTACAAGCGCACGCTGGTAGACGCGCTGCTGGTGGCATTCCCACCTGACAGCGGGCGTACGGTGGAAGCACAAGGCGAAGGCAGAGGAGGAGGAAGAGGTTGCCAACGCAGCCGGGGCACCGGCAGCACCTCAGAAGGCAGGGTTAGCATGGCCGAAATGTGGAAAAGCTTTGTCAGCACGCCACAACAACCAGCACCACCAGCTGAGATGGAACGTCTTAGCAGGAGGCAGCATTTCACCAACATGGTTGAGCAGTATGTGTCCACAGGCCTACACGTACTGGATGACGGGTCTGCCCCCTTTAACTTCTGGGTCTCCAAATTGGGCACATGGCCTGAGCTTGCCCTTTATGCCTTGGAGGTGCTGGCCTGCCCTGCAGCCAATGTATTATCTGAACGTGTATTTAGCACGGCAGGGGGCGTTATCACAGACAAGCGCAGCCGCCTGTCCAGAGCCAATGTGGACAAGCTCACGTTCATTAAAATGAACCAGGCATGGATCCCACAAGACTTGTCCGTACCTTGTGCAGAATAGACATGTATACCGGTGTTGTGACAAAAACTGTCCGGCCATCGGATTGTGTCCGGCCCATACTGCGAAGGGGCAGCGCTTGCGCAGTACAGAGGACAAGGAGATTCACAAAATCTCCGAAGATGAACGGCGCCTGCGCTGTGAGTGCAGGTTCAAGCCCCACCATCCAAGTGGACATACGGTAGCACATAGTAACAGGGCCCCTCACGGGCTCGGTTCGATCGCCACACTTCGGGCACGGCCTCACTTGGCTCGGCTTGAACCACGGATGGTGTGGCCTTCACCTGAACTCACCACGCAGGCGCCGTTCGTCTTGGGAGATTTTTCGAAATCCCCTTGTCCTACATACTGAGCAAGCGCAGTACAGGGTGGACACTATTTGACGGGGGACAGAATTTGACACATCACCGGCCTTACCCAGCCATTGTTGTATTTTTGAACCAGTGTTGGCTACCTCGTCCTCCTCCACCGCCGCTTCCACCTACACAGCCACATCCACCGCCACCTCAACCTCCTACTCCATATGGACCTCGTCCTCCTAGGTCAAGATTATAATTTTTATTTTATTTTTTTGTAGCGCACAGATCCTTTCCCCCTTACCTGCCTTTATGTTGTTGGCTCCTCGCAGGAGGGAGAAAGGCACACCGCACTACCAGCCCGTACCCTCCTATATAAAGAGGTTGAGCGGTGTACTTGACGGCCCGTGTCCACAGCCGGAGTCAAAACTCCTCCAGAGGATGATTCTCACCTCTACTGTAGGTAGAGGCAAGTCCTTTAATTCCCAGTAAAGTCAATGTCCACACCAGCTGAAATTACAACTCTTATTCTCTCATGGCAAAATAAACTCTACTCGGTTAGAAAAGGTTAGAGCAAAGAAACAGGACAGCTTAAGGTGTGGAGGAGGTCCAGGCACAAACGTAGCACATTCACTTCACTGCTTAGGTTTCTCAAACAGTTTTAGGTGCACGGTCTCTGCCACAGACCTTGAGGTTGGTCTCTGCCACAGACCGGGTGTACAAGGCCCCTGCCACGGACCTGGAGAACTTTGGTCTCTGCCACAGACCAGGGTGTATAAGGCCCCTGCCACGGGCCGGGTGAATAAGGCCTCTGATACAGTCAAGATGACCTTGAGCTTCTCCTTCTACGAACCTAGCCCATATCAAGGGGAAGACATCTCTCCAGGGAGTCAACAGACCCTTCTTTCACCGTGACTCCCGCATCGGTCCATCAGAATGATCCTCCCTTCCCTGGAACATGGTCCCCTACACGAGGCGGCACCCTAAGACTCCTCGACCCTTAGCGGACTCCAGACGAAGGCTCTGGACTCCAGGCTTTACTCCCGCACCTAGGCCTCCATACCCAGGGCAGCAGGAACTCCAGGATAGTACCTCACCCCGGGCTAAAGGTACCCGAGATGGAACAGGAACACATGCACCCAGGCTGAAGGCACCTGGGCGTGGAGCCCACTGGACATCAGCCCCCAGGCCAAAGGTCTGCCCCTTTTATATACTCTCCCGGCATGCACAGCAGGTTCCCCGCCCCGCTGTACTACTGCCAAGAGGGGACACAAAAGGCACAGCACTGTATCGGCTGTTCAACCCTAGCCTACCATGGCAGCGCCACCTGTAGGCCGCAGGGGACTGCACACCAATACTGTCCCCCGAGGACAAAATGGTCCATGAATCCTACAGAATTAGGGTGTTTGAGCCTATTTACCACTCAAACACTTCCCTTAAATTTAGCACCCCGCTACATTTTTATTTCAAAGTATTTTATTTTCCCACTAGCTTATCCATTAAATTGAATAATTTATTCCAGAAAGGGCGTATTCTGGGGCATTCCCACCATATGTGTGGCATTGTGCCGTTGAGTTTCTGAGGTTCTTAATGACTTCCCGTACCTCTTCTGCTGAAAAGGGGGCCTCCAGCATATTTTTTTATTTTTTTATGTTATTTTAAGTTATTTCCCTATCCACATTTGTTTGCAGAGCACTTGCCATCCTCTTAACAACATTTTGCTGCCATTTGCAGCCCTCTAGCCCTTTCCATTACTTTTTTAGAGCCTTTTTAGTCCTTAGAAGTCCGGGTCCCCATTGACTTCAATGGGGTTCGGGTTCGGGTCCGGGTTCAGGTTAAAGTTCGGTCCCGAACCCGAACTTTTTTCCGAAGTTCGACCGAACCCGTCGAACCCGAACATCCAGGTGTCCGCTCAACTCTAGTTATGAGGAAAGTTTATGAAGCACTGAACTTATTCTTTCTGGAGAAGAGACGCTTGAGATGGGATATGATTTCAATGTACAAATACTGTACTGGTGACTAGGGATGAGCCGAACACCCCCCTGTTCGGTTCGCACCAGAACCTGCGAACAGACAGAAAGTTTGCGCAAACTTTAGAACCCTATTAAATACAATGGACTCGAACGTTCGAAGTGCTAATTATAACGGCTAATATGCAAGTTATTGTCCTAAAAAGTGTTTGGGGACCCGGGTCCTGCCCCAGGGGACATGTATCAATGCAAAAAAAAGTTTTAAAAATGGCCGTTTTTTCGGGAGCAGTGATTTTAATAATGCTTAAAGTGAAACAATAAAAGTGAAATATTCCTTTAAATTTCGTACCTGGGGGGTGTGTATAATATGCCTGTAAAGTCGCGCTTGTTTGCCATGCTTAGAACTGTCTCTGCACAAAGTGTCATTTCTGAAGGAAAAAAAGTAATTTAAAACTCACTCGCGGCTATTAATGAATTGTCGGCTCCCGGCAATACATAGAAAAGTCATTGGTAAAAAAAAAAAAAAAAATGCGTGGGGGTCCCCCCAAATTCAATTACCAGGCCCTTCAGGTCTGGTATGGATATTAAGGGGAACCCCGCCGCAAAAAAAAAAATGCGTGCGGTTCCCCCCAAATATCCATACCAGGCCCTTCAGGTCTGGTATGGATTTTAAGGGGAACTCCACCCGAAATTTAAAAAAAATAAATGGCGTGGAGTTCCCCCAAAAATCGATACCAGACCCTTTATCCGAGCACGCAACCTGGCAGGCCGCAGGAAAAGAGGGGGTTCGAGAGAGCGCCCCCCCCCCCCTCCTGAACCAGGCCACATGCCCTCAACATGGGGAGGATGTCCCCATGTTGATGGCGACAAGGGCCTCATTCCCACAACCCTTGCCCGGTGGTTGTGGGGGTCTGTGGGCAGGGGGCTTATCGGAATCTGGAAGACCCCTTTAACAAAGGTGACCCCCAGATCCCGGCCCCCCCTATGTGAATTGGTAATGGGGTACATTGCACCCCTACCATTTCACAAAGAAAGTGTAACAAATGGTAAAAAAAAACACAGACACCGTTGGGATAGTCCTTTATTAAAAATAAAAAAATAAAAAATAAAAAAAAACATTCCAGCGATGAAATCCAGTGTCCCGCGGTGATCCAGTGTCCAGCGCTGTCCACACGAAACGTCATTGGCTGAGCCTGAGCGGACCTGATGGGGAACTTCCTCCGCAGTGTAAAAAATGAATAGACCCGCCCCTTCTAAAGTTCCCCATCAGGTCCGCTCAGCCAATGACGTAGTTGTAAGGCTAAGCGGACCAGATGCGGAACGTAAGAAGGGGCGGGTCTATTTATTTATTACACTGCAGAGAAAGTTCCCCATCAGGTCCGCTCCCTCGTATGTCACACCCCGCCTACGTCATTGGCTGAGCGGACCTGATGGGGAACTTCCTCCGCAGTGTAATAAATGAATAGACCCGCCCCTTCTCACTTTCCGCATCTGGACAGCGCTGGACATCGGATCACCGTGGGACACTGGATTTCATCGCTGGAATGTTTTTTTTTTTTTTAATAAAGGACTTTCCCAACGGTGTCTGTTTTTTTTTACAATTTGTTACACTTTCTTTATGAAATGGTAGGGGTACAATGTACCCCATTACCAATTCACATAGGGGGCCAGGATCTGGGGGTCCCCTTTGTTAAAGGGGTCTTCCAGATTCCGATAAGCCCCCCGCCCGCAGACCCCCACAACCACCGGGCAAGGGTTGTGGGAATGAGGCCCTTGTCCCCATCAACATGGGGACATCCTCCCCATGTTGAGGGCATGTGGCCTGGTACGGTTCAGGAGGGGGGGCGCTCTCTCGTCCCCCCCTCTTTTCCTGCGGTCTGCCAGGTAGCGTGCTCGGATAAAGGGTCTGGTATGGATTTTTGGGGGAACTCCACGCCATTTTTTTTTAAATTTGGGGTGGAGTTCCCCTTAAAATCCATACCTGACCTGAAGGGCCTGGTATGGATATTTGGGGGGAACCCCACACATTTTTTTTTAAGTTTGCGGCAGGGTTCCCCTTAATATCCATACCAGACCTGAAGGGCCTGGTAATTGAATTTGGGGGGACCCCCACGCATTTTTTTTTTTTTTATCAATGACTTTTCTCTATATTGCCGGGAGCCGACAATTCATTATAGCCGCGAGTGAGTTTTAAATTACTTTTTTTCCTTCAGAAATGACACTTTGTGCAGGGACAGTTCTAAGCACGGGAAACAAACGCGACTTTACAGGCATACTATACACACCCCCAGGTACGAAATTTAAAGGAATATTTCACTTTTATTGTTTCACTTTAAGCATTATTAAAATCACTGCTCCCGAAAAAACTGCCGTTTTTAAAACTTTTTTTTGCATTGATACATGTCCCCTGGGGCAGGACCCGGGTCCCCAAACACTTTTTATGACAATAACTTGCATATAAGCCTTTAAAATTAGCACTTTAGATTTCTCCCATAGACTTTTCGAATTTGCCGCGAACACCCCAAATTGTTCGCTGTTCGACTCAAACTCGAAGCTCATCCCTACTGGTGACCCCACAATAGGGATAAAACTTTTCTGCAAAAGGGAAATTAATAAGACACGTGGCCATTTACTAAAATTAGAAGAAAATAGGTTTAACCTTAAACTGCGTAGAGGGTTCTTTACTGTAAGAGCGACAAGGATGTGGAATTCCTCATTTGTCCCTCACTTTGGTCTAATCTATATAAAATGCGCTATTTATCTTTCAAAAAGTGTTTCCCAGTGGTAAACCTTTCATCCAATTTCTAAATTGCTGCATTTGTATAGTATAAAGAATAAAAGTGGTAAAAAAAGCACTAGTGAGTTTGAATAATCATTTTTCTGGTTTAATTCTCCTTTAAGAGGGTGTGGTAGGGTGTGTGTCCTATGCCTATATACTTTTACTAATAGGTGTACCAAGGGCTTTTTTTCTTAGAGAATAGGTGCAGGAACTCCCCCCCCCCCTTTAGAGTCACTCCTTTCCTCCACCCCTTACCCACCTCTGAGCAACATCCCTTGGTTCCACCCCCTACCCACGTCCCACCTCATCATTGGTGCAAACCACAATCTTCAACATGCGAAAAGATCATGGTGTACTTCCCATTGTTTTTAAAGTCATGGAACTTTCCCAAGGTTCACGGGATGTCCTCATCTCCGCGTGTAAAACCAATACTTTTTGATTCCGATTTATCATTTGTCTGTTGGATGGTAAGTCTACATGGGCTTAAAGACTCCTACCCTGACTGGGTAGCTAACAGGCAGCAAATCCATGAGCAAGGAACTGAACTCTATATTAGCAGTCTACTTAGAATGGGCGAGGTCCTTTTAAAGGTATGGCCACTAATCAGGAGTAAGTTGTGGAAGTAGCAGTCAAAGTTCTTTCATTTTGTTACAGAGGAGCAGATGGTTAGACAATTACCAAGAGGTAGTCAAGGACATCTCACCAGTGTTGCCAACCTACTACATTGAAATTTACTGACACAACACCCACAATTTACTGACACAGACACGTTTTTACAGACATTTTCAAAAGTTACAAAATTACAGTTGCAAAGTGCAAATTTCAGTATTTAGACTACAAATAAGTACAATATGCAATTAGCAATGTGATTTAAGGTAGATATTAAGGCAAAAAACATATTTCTTGTTTTATTTTCAATACAGTGGCTCAGGGACAGGACTGTGCAGCAGTACAGATCACTGACACGTCCCATCCTGAGTATCAGTGACAGTCTTTCTCCATGCCAGGTGGTCCTTTCAGTCCCTTCCAATCCAAAGAGCACTGACAGTCCTGCTCCTTACTTGCCTTGCTCCCATCCCACAGACCCGCACACTCGGCTCTGGCCGCTCCACTCAGCTCCCTTGCATCATGACATGCACATCATGCTCCGCCAGATTCGTCCCCCCCGCCGGTATCACCCGAACACACTGTAGCAGGCATTTGGATGGTCCTATCAGGCTCCGGACCCAGGCTGTGCATGCCCAGTTCCGAGCCAAGCATCACAGCCATATTTTTTACTGGCAACCATTTCCTCTTAAGCCTCGTACACACAACCAGGTTTTCTCTGCAAGAAAACTGCTGGGAGAGCTTTTTGCCGAGAAAACTGTTCGTGTGTATGGTTTTGTCGGCAGGAAAATTGCCGGGAATCTCGACGAGAAAAATAGAGAACTTGCTCTCAATTTTTCTCGTCTGGATTCTCGGCAGAGTGTTTCCTGCCGAGAAACTCGGTCGTCTGTATGCTTACCTTATCCAGGTAAACCCACGCATGCTCGAAAAGACTTTGAAGCATGCGCGGTAGCATACAAGGGTAGTGTAGGGTGTAGCAAGGTGGCGGCGACGGCATCAAATGTGACGGGCGCAGGCTCGTCGTAGTCGATGACGTCACCGCGTTCTTGCCATTCAAAAGAACTGCGGTTCTTTTGAATGGCTGTGTGTACACTCGGCGAGCAAGGCAAGCTTGCCTGGCATCCCGTCGGGAAAACCAACGTTTGTACGAGGCTTTACTGGCATTTACTGGCAGGACAAAAGCACCCATTTTTTACGGCCTGCCAGTAAAAATACTGACGGTTGGCAACACTGCATCTCACATGAGTTCATAAAAAAGGGAACAGTTGAGCAGGTGGTCTCACAAAGCAGCTCCATAGCTGTTGTAAAGGAGCTAAGCCGGAGCTAAGCTACCTATTTTTCAATTTCTTGATAGTTAATATTTTCACATTCCCACCGCTCCCTTTAGACTAACACCGGCTTCCAACTCAAGTCAAACTAAACATAACATCATACTTTGTGATTGGTACGGTTTCTGCGCTCCAATGGACGATGGATAATTGATAGTAAAGACATAATTACCTCAAAGCAACTATGTGAATACATTGGAACCGCCAGTGAATTACACCAACCAATGGACTGAATCAATAAATAACAATTTTCATCCATTTTCTCCATCAAAAATCTCAGTAAATATGTCAGTCGGCGCTCAATCCATGTTATAAGTGCATCATTTGCTTGTCATAAGGCCCAAGAGATAACGATGTTTCTTTTTTTTTTTACAGCTGGTGCTCACACAACGGAATGAATGATTAAAAATTGATTTTGACAGACTTTTCTATATTAGTCAGCCATCTTTCTTGGCCTCTTATCTCCAACATTGCTATAATCTCCATGAAATGACACATATTAAAGTCACCATGTTTTGACAGAACCCATCTGTGAAGACAAGACAATAGCTAAAAAACTTGTAAAATATATATTTTTTTATATATATATATATATATATCAATTAAAACAAAAGAGAGCACACAGATAATTTTGGATGGGAGTTTTTCCGACATATAATTTTCTAGCGCGCGTTTTTTTTTATACTGTCAAGTTTTTTTGTCAGGTAGTTTAATTCTACAAAGGCTTTTGTTATTACTGTTTCAATCATGGTGCTGAAGTTGAGCAAGGCAAAGAGTTAGACTTCATGCCTGGAATTGAAAAACATACGCCAGAAGCAGATAGGTCACTCTCTTCAACCGATGACAGAGTAATTGCCTTTCAAAGTGAGCCTAAAATTTGTTGGCAGACCTTGCAGGAACCCTGCAGGTTCTGCTTATCTTTTTGATTATTCTTAGATTCAAAAGGGCTTTGTCAGGTAACCCGCGATCCTTTTATTCTCCCATTGTGGTGGGAATGAAAATATGGCAATAAAAATTTAAGAAAATGGTTTTACTTTTTTTTTTTTGATTGCTTAATAAAGTGGAAACACAATGATTGTTCCCTATAAGCAAAGTTGCGTGAAGATAGTGTGTGGTAAAATTTTAAACAGTGTTTTTTTTTTTTGTTTTGTTTTGTTTTTCACAGTGTCTGTAGCATTTTTTTTATACTATATTGTCAAAAGTATTGGGACACCTGCCTTTACACGCACAAGAACTTTAATGGCATTCCAGTCTGGGCACGCGCCCGCAGTTTAACATGCATGAACCAAAGTATGGGTACTGTAGTTTGCGCAGGAGAGCCGACCTGCCGCCGTATATATACAGTAGGTGCCGTTGACATTGTATATTCCCTGCCATTCCGTGAATTTATTGGGTGGCCGCAAAGAGTGGTGCTGCAGGGTCCTTGTGAGTACAAAAAATAAAAAAACGTGATGGTGACTGCGCTGTAGTGTATCAGATTAGATAAAAATGGGGGGGGGGGAGGGAGTATAAGTGAAAATCGGAGGGGATGTGGCAAACAAAAGTGAAGGGTGTGGAAAGGAGGGGGAGGGGGGAGTGAGGGAAAATGAGAGACAGAGTGGGTAAGTAATTAGCTAGTACTTGGCTAACTAGCAATGGTGTGCAATGTGCACAGTGACACAAATGTAGGTGCACTCATAAAGGACTGATCAAATATACAATCAGATAAAAGAAAAAATATGTAACACAGTGAATAATGAACAATATTATGACATATAGAACCAATATCTAAATAATCCAAATGTGTAACACGTGTTAAAAAATGTAATCACTAGAACATATTGATAATCCACAAACATTATCCATAAATGGAAAGAATAGGATGGATAGGATGAATGGAATAACACACTCAGTGCATAAGTGAACTAAACTAATAAAGAAAGACAGTCCCAAATAAGTCCTGGTGGTGACTTCCCGATACTTCCAAAATAACTTATTATGAATATGTGGTACATGGATAAGTCATATGTAGATAAAGTCCCGTCACCAATGGAGTGCTTGGAAAAAATCCTGTGGCGTCCACCCTGTGGTCACACCTAGCTTACCTCCCTGTTGGAGGGGGGGCGGTATACAGAAGCTCTCTGTAGTGAAGGGGGGTATCACGTCCTTATGGCCTGGTCTTTGTGGCACCGTTACTCATTGGAGTATATATGAGAAAACATAAACAAAGGGCACGTCAATAGCGCAACTTTGTGAGTGCAGCAAGGTGGATAGCTGGTGCATACATTCACACACTCACTTGTAATAGAGTGAGCATGGGCCTCAATCCAAACGAGCGCCGAGCTCGTGCCAGTGGGAAAGAGTGTGGCATCTATGTTGCAATCGATGCAACCATTTAAAAGTAAAAACGGGGTATTGAATCCTTACGAGCGGCGAGCTCGTCTCCTCTCGGATCTGCTGGCGGTGTGTCTGTGCTACGTCCTGACGCGTGTCGTCATATCACATGACTTCATCAGAGGATGAAGTCTGTGCTACGTCCTGACGCGTGTCGTCATATCACATGACTTCATCAGAGAATGAAGTCATGTGATATGACGACACGCGTCAGGACGTAGCACAGACACACCGCCAGCAGATCAGAGAGGAGACGAGCTCGCCGCTCGTAAGGATTCAATACCCCATTTTTACTTTTAAATGGTTGCATCGATTGCACCATAGATGCCACACTCTTTCCCACTGGCACGAGCTCGGCGCTCGTTTGGATTGAGGCCCACGCTCACTCTATTACAAGTGAGTGTGTGAATGTATGCACCAGCTATCCACCTTGCTGCACTCACAAAGTTGCGCTATTGACGTGCCCTTTGTTTATGTTTTCTCATATATACTCCAATGAGTAACGGTGCCACAAAGACCAGGCCATAAGGACGTGATACCCCCCTTCACTACAGAGAGCTTCTGTATACCGCCCCCCCTCCAACAGGGAGGTAAGCTAGGTGTGACCACAGGGTGGACGCCACAGGATTTTTTCCAAGCACTCCATTGGTGACGGGACTTTATCTACATATGACTTATCCATATACCACATATTCATAATAAGTTATTTTGGAAGTATCGGGAAGTCACCACCAGGACTTATTTGGGACTGTCTTTCTTTATTAGTTTAGTTCACTTATGCACTGAGTGTGTTATTCCATTCATCCTATCCATCCTATTCTTTCCATTTATGGATAATGTTTGTGGATTATCAATATGTTCTAGTGATTTAGTTTTTTAACACGTGTTACACATTTGGATTATTTAGATATTGGTTCTACATGTCATAATATTGTTCATTATTCACTGTGTTACATATTTTTTCTTTTTTCTGATTGTATATTTGATCAGTCCTTTATGAGTGCACCTACATTTGTTTCACTGTGCACATTGCACACCATTGCTAGTTAGCCAAGTACTAGCTAATTACTTACCCACTCTGTCTCTCATTTTCCCTCACTCCCCCCTCCCCCTCCCCCTCCTTTCCACACCCTTCACTTTTGTTTGCCACATCCCCTCCGATTTTCACTTATACTCCCCCCCCCATTTTTATCTAATCTGATAAACTACAGCGCAGTCACCATCACGTTTTTTATACTTTATTGTTCACTTGGACTAGACCCTTCGGTGATTGCTGCAGTATCCCATCCGTTCCCTACCCTCCCCCAACATCTCCCACCCATTTCACTACTCAGCTAGCGCAAGGGTTTTCTCTGTTTTATACTTACTCCACTTGTGAGTACAGACACCCTAAGGATCCTTAGACAGTTATACCCTCTTGTGCTCTAAGTCAACTGATGGCCCACACAAAGAAGGACGCTGGCTAGTGTTCTTAGAGCTTTGTCCAGAACTGCCCACTACTTTACTAAGAGACATTGCTCTGTGCTGCAAACAGTTTGTTGCTCTTGTGCAGACATCTGCATGTGCCTTTGCAAGGACTTTAGTCAATTTTTACTAGGAACGGTAGGTAGAGACCTTGATGTGAATAGTTCAGTTTGGAAGTATCCCACTATATCCCTTACCCTATCCAAGTTCTCCAATAAAAGAACTAAATCAAGCAAACTTCCCGCCGAGCGCCCCCAGCAAATTTTGGAGTTCGCCGAATGGGCTAACAGCCGATAATCAGGCCAAACTTTTCACCCAACACTAGTAAGGATTACCAAACAGATGAATTGGTCTCTTATTTAATTATTTAAATTATTTTTAAATAGCCCAACCACCCCCACCAAACTCCCCAACAGCTTGCTTTGACACAAGTGCTATCGAAGAGCATGGTACTTTTGGTAGTGTTTTTAAGTAGGACATGGTTGGCAGGGCTCCTGCCTCCTACTGAAGCAGCTCTCTGTCGATGTGGATAACTTCTAGTTTGCCTCTTTCAATATACATCTAAGGGCTGGTAAGTAAGAATATATTACATTTTTGTTTTTAGGTTTAGCTACTGTAGGATTTAAGTTACAGGGGAACCCCATGACAAAATGTAAAAAAAAACAGCGTGGGGTCCCCCCAAAATCCATACCAGACCCTTATACAAGCATGCAGCCTGGCAGGCCAGGAAAGGGGAGCGGAGAGAGCGCTCCACCCCCTCCTGAACCATATCAGGCCACATGCCCTCAACATGGAGGGTGTGCTTTAGGGCAGGGGTGGGGTTTTTTTCCCCCCCACTACAAAGCACCTTGTTCCCATGTTTATGGGGAGAAGGGCCTTTTCCCCACAACCCTGGGCGGTGGTTATGGGGGTCTGCGGGCAGGGGGCTTAATGGAATCTGGAAGCCCCCTTTAACAAGGGGGCCCCCATATCCCACCCTCCCTATGTCAATGTGTATGGGGTACATTGTACCCCAACTCTTTCATCCAAAAAAGTGTCAAAAAGTGTCAAAAGAAAAAAGTTCTGCCCACGACGAAGGCTAACCGTCGACTGCCTGCTCCGCCACTTGACAGTTCTTAAATAGGTAAGTGTGCCATGTTGAAGGCATGTGGCCTAGTATGGTTCAGGAAGGGGGGCGAGTGCTCAGATAAGGGCCTGGTATGGATTTTGGGGGGACCCCACGCAGCTTTTAAAAAAAATGGCGTGGGGTTCCCCTTAAAATCTATACCAGGCCCTTTGGCCTACTGGTGTTTGGGGGGGGGGGGCCCCCACGCTGTTTTAAAAAAAAATTGTAATGGTATTGTATTGCTGGCAATTTTAATGTCACTGTTTCACTTTAAAGAGTAAGTAAAGTCTTCTTCATTAATTGTACCTACAGGTAAGCCTATAATAAGCCTTACCTATAGGGACTGTAAATATCTCCTAAACTTGCACCATTTAGGAGATATTTACTATATACGTTACCGCTGACGTCATCGGCGCATGCGCACTGAAGGAATTGCCCACTCGTGCCGTTTCTTCAGGGCCTGTGCCAGAACCTGCGAACCCCGAAGTAACTCCGGGAAAGATGTTGTCCCTGTCAGTGCTTTGCCGGCGCCGATTCAGGGCATCGTTCTAAGGTAAGTATTTCATAATTATACAATGCATACTAGCTCATTATGCCTTTGTCTTGCTGTTTTTTTTTTTTTTTTTTTTGGGGGGGGGGGGGGGGTTTGGAGGTTTACAACCTCTTTAAGCATCATGAAAATTGCTGCTCCTTTAAAAACAATATTTTTCCCCAAAAATTTTTGCATTGATACATGAAATCAATCCCCCGGGGCAGTACACAGTCCCTCATACCCTCTTTATAGCCCATAACTTGCATAGTAGCCTTCAAAATGGGGACTTTTGATTTTTCAAGTGTGGGTCCCTTTATGCCGCGTACACACGACCGTTATTCATGTCATGGAAAAAAACAAAGTTTTTCTCGACGTAATTTTTCGTGTTCCCTCTCAAGCCTGCTTTGCATACACACATTCATGAAAAAAACTCTTGAGCAAAGCGCGATGATGTACAACACGTACGACGGCACTACACTATAAAGGGGAAGTTCCATTCGAATGGCGCCACCCTTTGGGATGCTTTTGCTGATCCTCGTGTTAATAAAGTTTGGTGAGAGACGATTCGCGCTTTTCAGTCTTCGTGCTTTTCAGTCCATTACAGCGAGACGAATGTGCTATCTCTATTACGAGTGCCAGTTTTACCAGAACGAGCGCTCCCGTCTCATACTTGATTCTGAGCATGCACATTTTTTTTCCCCTCGTAAAAGCATACACACGACCGTTTTTCATGACGTGAAAAACAACGAGAAAAAATAGAGCAGGTTCTAATTTTTTCGCCCATTTTTCTCGTCGAGAAAAATACTCTGGACTATACACACGATCGTTTTTCACGACCATTTTTAAAAATTGCATTTTCTCGTCATGCAAAACGGTCGTGTGTACGCGGCATTACATTTCAATAGGGCTCGCGGCTCGGGTCTGAACTTTTTCCCTGTTGGGGAGTTCTGGTGCGAACAGAACCGGAGGGGTGTTCGGCCCATTACTACCAGAGAAGAGGGTTCCTTTTCCCCTGTGAGTAAATGGATCTGTGAGCTCCAGGGGCTGCTTGTCCTGGGCACTCCTGGGCTGGATGCTGGACTTTCCCTTTGGAGGTTGTGGCTATGGATTTTGTATGCTTTGGGACCCCATGAGTAAATCTCGTACACACGACCGGTTTTCTCAGCAAGAAACGACAAGTAAACTGCTGGCAGATTTAGTTTCTCGTCGAGAAAACTGCCGGGAATCTCGATGAGAAAAATAGAGACCCTGCTCTCTATTTTCTAGTCCGGATTCTCGTTTTTCTCATCGGGATTCTCGTCGGCCTGTTTCCCGATGAGAAAACCGGTCGTGTGTATGCTTTTCCGAGTCTTAAAAAAATTTGCATTCTCAGAATCAAGTATGAGATGGGAGCGCTCCTTCTGGTAAAACTAGCATTCATAATGGAGATAGCACATTCGTCACGCTGTAACCGACTGAAAAGCACAAGGCTGAAAAGCGCAAATCGTCTCTCACCAAACTTTTTACTAACACGCGATAACACGAGATCAGCAAAAGCAGCCCAAGGGGTGGCGCCATTGGAATCGAACTTCCCCTTTATACTGCCGTCGTACGTGTTGTACGTCACCGCGCTTCACAACGATGAGATTTTTGATTGACAGTGTGTATCCAAGGAAAGCTTGGCAAGAATCCCGTCAAGCTTGACAAGAATCTTGTCGAGAAAACCGACGGGATTCTCGGTCGTGTGTACAGGGCTTCAGCCTCCTCTCTTGAGCTGGAGTGTTTTTGGTCTCAGGCATTGAAACATGGACTATCTCAGTCTTCCATGATTTGTACTACCTTTTAGGTGCATGGTCCTCAGCTGTGCACATACAGTATAGACTATCCTAGCTGATTATCATTCCCTTGTGAACTACTAGTGCTACTTTCAAGACAGAAGTGTCCTCCATTATCAATCTACTTAATTTTGGGGTATCCTGCATTATTCCTAGGTCCCCCACCCAAGTTCTGCTAGCGATAAATTTACAGACACCCCTAGACTGTTTACTGAGCCAAAGTGGATGGATGACTGCTGGGTGCCTGGCTGACTTGCACTCATTAGAGAAAGAGCTGCCCCTGTTTGGGTAGTACTAAACTTGAAACATTAAAACATTTGGAGGAAAGAGGAGAAAATTGCCATTTTTATAAAAAAAAATTACAATAAATTCTATTTAAAACAGCAAAAAATATATTTTCAATATAATGTTCAGGAATATAAAAAAAAAATAGCAATATTTTTTTACTTTTAGACCCCCTGTTTAATCAAGGCGTCATTTTCCTTTTTGCTGCAAACTGTGTTACATATTTAATATGTGTATAATGTACATTTTTGAAAATGAGTTTTTTTTTTGTATAATTACTTTTTTTTCTTTATTTTAGAGCTCAGAATTCCATCGAGTTGAATGCAAAAATTGAAAAACGGCATGAGGTTGTCAGTCTATTTATTTTTTCGGTGTTTATTGTTTACACACAGAATGTGTTGGCAGCTCAGTTGAATTGAAAGCACAAATAATTAGAATTATTCTTTGTTCAATAAAGAAAAACAAGTGAATTTTTTTTGTTAGTTTTTTTGTTTTAGCTCACTGATGTGTTTAGCAAGTACCGGTAGGTGAGTTGTTGGAGTGAATTCATTGTCCGCTTTCTCATCTGCATTGGATAATTTGATGGGATAACTCGAGCTTCTACTACGAGTTGCAAATGTTCTTTAGCAAACTATTGATTAAAGCTGGAAGCTATTTGCTCAACGAACCATTTTGTTTAACACGGTGCTTTGTCTAATTTGCCATTATGGGTGGAATAACTATTGTTTGTGCTTTTTTCATGAAATGAAAGGCAATGAATAGTGTTTTTAATATATAATTACTGCTTTATTTATCATGATCAGTACAAAAAATATATACCCCATATATGTTTTTTTTAATACATTCATGTAAATAAGAAATGCTACACATTTTTACATTTTCCAGTAATAAGCAGCAGGTGGCAAGCTCCAGGTAACAGCTTTCTCCTGCACACTCTCAAGCTGTTCAGTAAAATAGGTTTATTGCAAGGAGAGCAGAAGGAGAGCTGACTCACAAAAGGGGCGTAAATAAGGGGGGGATTAGGGGTGTCCAAACATCACCCCGAGTGGCTGCACATAGCAGCTAGTGTTGATAGTTGCCGCACACCAGAAGCACATTAGGCATCACTCTTGCTGCCTTTCAGACCTTCGATCACATGGCACAGCCAGTGGAAGTCTTCCTCTCACTCTGGATGTCTAGTTTGACTGATGAGTCCTTTTAATATGGAAGGGAGATTTGTGCTGGGGGGAAGATCTGTACTGAGGGGCAGTATTCGAGCAGGGAGGTCTGTATTGCAGTGGGGGACTGTATTGGGAGAAGCTGTACTGGAGATGGTCTGTACTGGGGGAAACTGGGGGAATCTGTACTAGGGGGGATTTGTACTTAGGGGGTTTAGAAAGGGGGGAGCTGTACTGGAGATGGGATTTGGAAGGGAGATGATTTTAATTGTGTGCTCCTTCTATTGACCTTCTGACCTGCATCCTGTGCATATCTCACTCCTGACCCTGGCGCTTTATGCACTCCTGATGGCTATGATAGGTGTGTTATGTTACGCACCCCTGACCCCTAAATTCTGTGTGTTACACACTCTTTACACCTATGTGGACATTGTGGATTTGGTAACTCCTTCTAGGATCCTCAATAAAATTAATTCATTAGGAGCTCATGCACAAAATATGCTGCATTTAGATGAGTAATGCATACATTTTGTTATGGATCTAAATGCAGCTCACCTAGTTGATCACAGCTGCATAATCTGGAGCAGCTTTGTTAAAAAAAAGGGGGAAATCAGTGTCCATGGTCTTAAGTATAGACCTTTTTTAATGCTGTGTGCATTTATTGTTTGTGCTAACTTATACACATGCACAGTGTTTAGAATTGATGTACACTATTGTCCCTGAATACCAAGAACAATAGATAATAGGAGCTGCCCGCCTCCTAGTAACGGAGGACATTAGGCAGCAGGGATCACCTGCATCTTAGAAACCAAAAATGGTAGGCTGCAGGAAGCACCTGCTTCCAAACAACCAAGTATCCTAGACAGCAGGAGCCACCTGTGACCCAGCTACTGAGTGTTCTAGGTGGCAGGGTCATCTGCGATCTAGCAACTGAGTATTTATTGGTCTGCATGAGCAACCTGCATCCTAACAACCAAGGATTCTGGATGTCAGCAGCTGCCTGCATCCCTATTCCCTAGGCAGCAGGTGTTGCCTACATCCAACAAACTGGGGGCACTAGGTGGCAGGAGCTGCCTGTGTTCTAGCAGCCAAGGGCACTAGGCTTCAAGAACCACCTGCATCTTAGCAACCAAAAACGTTAAGCTGCAGGAGCCGTCTGCATCCAAGCAACTGAGTATGCTAGGTAGCAGTGGCCATCAGCATCTTAGCAACCAATGATACTAGGTAGCAGGAACTGCCCACATCCTAGCAACCAAAGATGCTTGGTATCAGGGGACACCTGCAATCTTGCAACTGAGAATGCTAGGCAACAAGAGTCACCTGTATCCAACCAACCGAGTGCGCTAGGCGTCAGGAGCCACCTGTGTTCTAGCAGCCAAGGACGCTAGGCTTCATGGGCCACCTGCATCTTTATAAATGAGGACTTTTGGTCCTGTGTTCTAGAAGGCAAGGACACTGGGTTTCAAGGACCACCTGCATCTTAGCAATCGAGAATGATAAGCTGTAGGAGCATGCCATTAACTGAGTGTGCTAGGTACCAGGGGCTGCCTGCATCTTAGCAACCAAGGATACTAGGCAGCAGGAACTGCCTGCATCCTAGCAAACACATGCAATCTAGCAACTGAGAATGCTAGGCAATAGGAGTCACCTGCATCCAACCAACCAAGGGCTCTAGGCATCAGGAGCCACATGTGTTCTAGCAGCCAAGAACACTAGGCTTCAAGAGCCACCTGCATCTTAGAAAATAAGGACTTTTGGTGGCAGGAGTTGCCTGCATCCTAGCAAATACATTTGAAATGTGCACATACTCCAAGAAACGTTACATGCATACAGTGCACAGGTTAGTTTTACATAGAATCTTTCTGACAGCAAGAACTTACGTAAAAATCATACTCCCGTTTGCATGAGCTATAAAAATGTTAGCAAAGGAAGAGAAAGAGGAAGAGAAAAAAAAAATCAAATCATGAACACTCAAACACTAAAAGATTGTAGCAATATAAAAAGCAATATGTGTATATTTTTGTAAATACATTTTTTAGTAGTTTCATCAATTATAGTATATTTCACTAAAAATGGTTATGCTAGTTTGAAACAAATCATTCCAAGTTTATTCACTTTGAAATAACGGATCAAAAATAACATCACTAAAAATTCTTTCATTGCAACAAGCTCAGGGTTGCAGCTATATTAATTTGTCCCCAAGAGACCGCTATCCATGGCTTCTAGAGAATGAGAGATAACCGGTTATAGACTGGAAGTCAGAATTTGACCAATCGGACTCCTTGAAATTGCGCCAGTTTCTAATCACCTGCTCGCCTATTCCTTCGCCCACTATATTTATATGTCTAATAAACTCTACAGGCAGCCGGAGCCCTGTGACTGGCTGGGAAATAACTATGTTTAGATTCCATTGCACTTAATAACTCTTAGGCCTCGTACACACGACCGATTTTCTCGTCGTAAAAAACACGTCGTTTTTTTCGACGAGATTCTTGTTAAGCTTGTCGATTTTCTCGTCAAGCTTTCTATGCGTACACACTGTCATTTCCCAATTTCCTCGTGGTTCTCTGCGCTCACGTCCAGCACGTACGACGGCACTATAAAGGGGAAGATCTTTTTTCTTGGCGCCACCCCTTGGGCTGCTTTTGCTGATCTCGTGTTACCGTGTGTGAAGTAAAAGTTTGGGAAGAGACGATTCGCACTTTTCAGTCTTCGTGCTTTCAGTTCGTTTTAGCGTGACGAATGTGCTATCTCCTTTACGAAGGCTTGTTTTACCAGAAGATGCGCTCCTGTCTCATAGTTGCTTGTGAGCATGCGCGCTTTTGGAAGAGTCGTAAAAGCATACACACGAACCATTTTCTCGTCACAAAACAGGCCGACGAGAAACACGACGAGGAAATCTGGACTCCTGACGAGAAAATAGAGAGCAGGTTCTCTATTTTCTCGTCGAGATTCTCGTCAAGTTTCTCGTCGTAAAACCATACACACGAACGTTTTTCTAGACAAAAAAACTCTCGCGGCACTTTTCTTGACTGTTTACGACGAGAAAATCGGTCGTGTGTACGAGGCCTCAGAGGTAGTTCAGCTATCAAGAGATTTGCTGAAACTGAAAATATTTGACTCAATTAGATTAAGATGCCTTTCCGTTATGGCAGCCAAGCCATCATTTCCTTATTAAGAAAATATGTTAATTTGTTCATTAATGAAGATGCTATGCAACATAAAATATTAGTAAAAGCACTTATAGAAATGGCTGGGCTGACAGGTAATTCACTAGTTTTATTTTAGTTACATGCACTTGCTAATTAAAACCTTGGATATTCATCACAATATTTAATTATGTTTAAGACAGGAATAAATGAGAAAAACGAATGCGTCACAACAAAAACGGGGGATGTGTAGCACCTAAAACTAGGTGACTCTTAAAGTGTACCTGTCTGCCCATACATAATTACTGTGGCTTTTTTGCAGTCTTTACCAAGGCTCCTCTACAGCCAGTTTGCTTAGAACTTGTGACTACATGTGGCATGAATTGATAGACTATTTTATATTTAAGTACGTACAGAGAAAAGAGGAGAAAATCAAAATCAAAACAAGAAACATCAGAAAAATCAGGAGGAAATAACCATGTCTTTGAAACACTAATCCAAAGGGGTAACGGTATATTAAAGTGGAAGTCCATGCTAAAACTAAAATTCCTGCATCTATAGCCACCAGCATTCTAAAGCCTAGTACACACGGCTGGGATTCTCGTCAGGACAAAACCCGTCGGTTTTCCTGACGAGATTCCTGGCAAGCTTTCTTGCCGGCCGAGTGTACACACGTACAATTCAAAAGAATCGCCGTTCTTTTGAATGGCACGAACGCGGTGACGTCATCGACTATGACGAGCATGCGCTCGTCACATTCAATGCCTTCGCCGCCATCTTGCTTCACCCTACCTATGCCTTGGAAGCTACCGCGCATGCGTCAAAGTCATTTCGAGCATGCGCGGGTTTCCATGGAGGCAGGTAAGCATACACACGCTCGGGTTTCTCGTCGGGAAACAGGCCGACAAGAATCCCGACGAGAAAATAGAGAGCAGGATCTCTATTTTTCTTGTCGAGATTCTGGGCAGATTTCCCGATGAGAAACCTCAAAGCCTCGTACACACGCACGGTTTTCTCGGCAAGGAAGCTGTCCTAGCAGTTTACTTGTTGTTTCTTGCCGAGAAAACTGGTCGTGTGTACGAGGCCTTACACTAACCGTGTCCTCTGCAGAGCTTTCGCCTGCAGCAAAGGTATGTATTAGACATGTGCATTTGTTTTCGTCCGAATGCAATTTCGTCCGAATTTCAGGTATTTTCGTTATCGTTTTAACAAACGAAAACGAAAATGCAGAATACGAAAACCGAAAGATCTGACATAAACAAATGCTTAATTTTCTTTTTCGTTGCAACAACAGTTCGATATAGATAGGAGATTCGACATGAGGCTGACAATAACAATCTGTGTCTATCGAACCTGTGGTCGAATGTGCCTAACCTTAACTCTATTAGTCCAAGATTATTCTACATAGAGAGAAAAGATTTGACATTATAGAGAGAAAAGATTTGACATTATAGAGAGAAAAGATTCGACATAGAGAGAAAAGATTGCTGCTGGAATTGGGTGTGGGAAGTAAAATAAAAAAATGATGATGATGAATGTTATTGGCTGATTGTAACCAAAGAGGAGGAGCAGTAAAATAGCTAGAACTAACTTGACAATTCAACGTGAACGACGAAGATTCGACAAAGCATTGAAAAACATACAAACGTCGAATCTATCATTGAAGGCTTTTGGTGTCTGTTGAAAGTTCTAAGAAGATTCGACGGAGCAGATAAACTGTACGATGCTGTAATTGTACATTTCCGATCAAATGCTCGGCCCATATGCTATAGAAGAATTCTAATGTTGGTTGACTAGTAATAATGTAGAATGCAATCAGCGCACATATGACTAAAATAAAAAACAATGCAGCTGGACACCAACAGGTAGATCACACAATAACCAAAGAAGACATGCAAAAAATAACAGTGCAGCGCAACAAATGTCCATATATAGATGAACTGAGATGGTACGTAAAAAAATCTTCATGCAGTAAATGACTTGTCCATCCAAAATAAGGAAAACCTGCTTACCGGAGAAGATGGACCTATTGAGTGAACAAAAGGTCAAATGCACTTGTTTCCACCGTAAGGGGAAGAAGATCTCCAATGAAAAGGATCCAGCAATGTAGTAGGCTCAGCATCAGGTAAGGATATAATGAAGAAAAAAAGAGGGGTATGGAGACACTCTAAGTGTAGACTGCTTTTAATAGTCCAAAGACATAACATAAAACAGATGTATATAAACAAAAAACAGGACCACTAAATGCTGTGGTGCTGTAACAAGATCAGGAAGATCAATATGACAGTCCAAAATGTGCAGCAGCTGCTAGTCCCAAAGTGTATATGAGTAGCACATACAGCTCTCCCAGGGGAGTATGTGTAGTGTGGCAGCTTACTCAGACACTGACAGGCCCGCTGGGTGACAATAATGTGCGTGCAGCGGTTGGCACAAAAGTTCATAAGTAATATAAAAAGAAACAGTAAACGATGAAAAATGGTGGTATACCGCATATCCCCGTCCTCTCTACTCCTGTTATCCCAAGAGTTCCACCTGCCAGGGGTCCACCAACTCGAGGTGGGGGACGCCCCAATGGCAGGGGTCATCCTAATAGAGGGGGTAGGGGTAAAGGTACTCCCTACCATCATCCACCTCCATATGAACAAAACAATTGGCGCGACCATGGTTCCAATAGAGAACATCTCCCTAATGGTCCCCCCAATAGGGATAATTATTATTATCAAAATCCTTATGGTAGGAATACAGACCACTTAATGAGTAATGAGCCATATCCCGATCATGACCAGATCTCCATGTATAATCGCTTTGCTCCGTTAACCCATGAAACTAACCCTCCAAGTGAAGGTTTTTTAGGCCAACGCCAACTACACTGGGAAGACCCTTGGAGCCATACCCCCCCAGGAATCAAACCAGGGGGGAAAAGAAGAGTAAGAGAGGAAGAAGAGCCGGAAGAAGAGTTAAAAAGACAAAGGAGGTAATAGGAGCGGGAGTATTTAACATCAGTGGCTCGGACTTGTCGGTGGAGGAACTTAAAGTGCTTGACAAAGGACTTAAGTTCGCCCCAGTTCGGAATTTCAACAAATTCCAAACCTACATAAGCCTGCAGAAATTTGTTAGAACGCTCAACATCAAACGCCACCCTCCTCTCCAAACCAGGAGCTTCTACTGCCACTTCAGCTCCCTCAGCATCCTTAGAATTTCATTCACAGCTTGCAAACAAATCCACTTTCAATCCTCCAAAACATGATCACAAACGTATTGAAGTCTTCAAAAATATGGTTACCATCGATTTGGACCGTATGAAGATTAAGAAAGTGAGAGACCCCCACTATCTCAAAATGGGCATAGTCTCATTGGAAAAAAATAAAAATGTTGTAGTAAGACCGGCTGATAAAGGGGGCGGATTGGTTGTCGTGAGTAAAACCTTTTATGACAATGAAATGAATAGACTGCTGTCGGACCGTTCCACTTACCAACTTATGACTAAGGACCCTGTTTTTGACTACAAAAATGAACTTCAAGCTCTTGTAGAGCGAGGTAAAATGTGTGGTGTCCTTACTAAAAAAGAAGCCCTGTATTTGGATCCCAGTGCATGCAGAAGACCGATCATTTACTTTCTACCCAAGGTGCATAAAAACGCTCAGGTTCCACCTGGGAGACCGATTGTAAATGGAATTGACTCCATCACTGCACGCCTGGGCCAATACATAGACCATTTTCTTAAACCTTTAGTTTGTTCCACTACTGCCTATCTTAAAGACACCAGGCATGCGATACAGGTAGTTAAGTCCACGCCTGCCAGTGCCAATAGTTTATTGGTAACGGCAGATGTGGGCTCATTGTATACTATTATTGGTCATCAAGATGCCATCAGGGCAGTTAAATGGGCTTTGGACGCTTCGGATCTCCCTCCCTTACTGATTAAATTTCTTGTGGATGCACTTTCATTTTGTTTAGCCAGAAATTATTTCTGGTTTGATCACAGATTTTTTCTTCAAATCCTTGGTGTTGCCATGGGACAGGGTTGCCAACTTTCAATAAATTTACGAACAGTTTATAAAATCTGTATTTTTTGCATCTGTCCTTGAATGTCCATTACGGACATGTGGGCTTCATGTCGGTAACTGACATTCATGGACAGATGCAACAATTATGGATTTTACAAACTGTTTGTAAATTTACTGAAAGTTGGCAACCCTGCCATGGGAGCACGTTTTGCTCCTAGTGTGGCAAACCTGTTCATGTCACTATGGGAAGAGGAAACCATCTTTAGTGATAGACCAGTCCAATTAAAGTGTTATTATCGCTACATAGATGATTTGATCATCATCTGGGAGGGCAATATGACCAGTCTACAATTATTCATGTCCAGGTTGAATGGCAATACCAAGAACATCAGGCTGACCTGGAATGCTGATGCCTCCAGCATAACATTTTTAGACCTGGAAATTTTCAAGGAGGGGCAAGTCTTTAAAACCAAAAATCACTTTAAACAGACAGATAGAAATGGGTATATACCTCTTGATAGTTGCCATCACAAAACATGGCTATGTAACATACCCAGAGGCCAATTCATTCGGCTGAGGCAAAATTGTACGTCTGGGGCCGACTATCTTGCGCAATCTGATCTTCTTGCTGATAGATTTATACAAAAAGGATACAAAAAAGATGATATTTTCAGTGAAATCCAAAAAGTTGGCAACATTGATAGAACATCTTTAGTGGCAGGCTCCCGATCTAAGATGCCACCCAATCCAGCTAACACTGAACTTAGAATCATTTTGGATTATAATATTCAACACAAAAAATTTGAAAAAATCATCATGAAGCACTGGGACATTCTGAAAAAAGATAGAATAATGGGAGCCATTATACCATCTCGTCCCAGGTTCATTTATAGAAGGGCACCCACACTCAGGGATGTTTTAGCCCCGAGTGTTGTCGATCCCCCAGTGGTAAAGGAGAGTCACATATTCCCTCTTATGACCGGCTTCTACGCCTGTGGCAGGTGCCCAGCATGTAAAAAATGCAAACGTAACATCAAACGGAGAAAAGATTTTACTGCCCCCACTACAGGTAAAACGTATTCAATCAAAAGCCTTATCACTTGCAATACAGTGGGAGTGGTCTATGTCCTTGAATGTGATTGCGGACTACATTACATTGGAAGGACCTCCAGACCTCTCCATGTTCGCATTGGCTAACATGTGAACAATATCATTAATGGTGTGAGAACCCACAATGTCTCTAACCATTTTCGCCTGTTTCATAATAGGGACCCTAAGTGCCTCAAATTGTGGGGCTTGGAAAGAGTGAGACCCCATTGGAGAGGGGGTAACTTTATTAGACAACTGAGCCAACGAGAGTCTTTTTGGATACATGAGACCCAGGTTCTCGTACCAGGAGGCCTTAATGTTGACTTCGATCTCAACTGCTTTATTTCTGATAAATGAGGCAGTTGTTTTTACCCTCACCATGGGTTCTCCCAGGTTACTGTGTATTTATTTTTATTTTTATTATTTATTATTTGTTTTTTATTTTGATACCTGAGGTTTTTGAATGGAGGATGTCCCCCTCTTTTTCTCATTAATTCCTCTTCTAATTTATGCCTAGTGCTATATTTTTTACATTTGTATGGTCATTTACTTTTGACCAGAATTGTATTATAATATGCTATTTTAATTTTATCTGTATCAGTCTATGATACATTTTTTAGCCTGTTAGTATATATTTTTTACGCATGGAACAGCCGCGGGTGTATGTTGTTTTAAATTTATTTACACAGCTTTCAGCAATTGTGCCTGAACGCAGCCATTTCCTGTGACTCCATTTGGAGTCATTTCCGGGACTGTTTACCGGCCGTCCCGCCCCTATGATGCTTTCCATGGCAACGCTGGCTCATAATAAGACGAAGGGTGACGCCGCAGCTCCACCCACCGCTGACAAAGTCCTATTGGACGCAACGTACATACGGGGGAGGAGCTTACTGTGACGTCACCCGCGTCTGTTTCATGTTCCTTTGCGGTATACCACCGCGGATTTTATTTTTCATCGTTTACTGTTTCTTTTTATATTACTTATGAACTTTTGTGCCAGCCGCTGCACGCACATTATTGTCACCCAGCGGGCCTGTCAGTGTCTGAGTAAGCTGCCACACTACACATACTCCCCTGGGAGAGCTGTATGTGCTACTCGTATACACTTTGGGACTAGCAGCTGCTGCACATTTTGGACTGTCATATTGATCTTCCTGATCTTGTTACAGCACCACAGCATTTAGTGGTCCTGTTTTTTGTTTATATACATCTGTTTTATGTTATGTCTTTGGACTATTAAAAGCAGTCTACACTTAGAGTGTCTCCATACCCCTCTTTTTTTCTTCATTATATCCTTACCTGATGCTGAGCCTACTACATTGCTGGATCCTTTTCATTGGAGATCTTCTTCCCCTCATGGTGGAAACAAGTGCATTTGACCTTTTGTTCACTCAATAGGTCCATCTTCTCCGGTAAGCAGGTTTTCCTTATTTTGGATGGACAAGTCATATACTGTATGAAGATTTTTTTACGTACCATCTCAGTTCATCTATATATGGACATTTGTTGCGCTGCACTGTTATTTTTTACATGTCTTCTTTGGTTGACTAGTAATAATAATTAATAAATATAATTATTACTAGTCATACAACATTATAATTGTACTATAGCTAGCTTGTAGGCGGAACATTCGACCGGAAATGTATGATTGCAGTTTCGCTGCTCCGTCGAATCTTCTTTGAACATTCGACAGACACCATAAGCCTTCAATGACAGATTCAACCTTAATTAATTCAGATTTTCGGACGAATGCAATCTCTAACGAAAAACGAAATAAATAAAAACGAATTTCGGGAGTAACTAAATAAATTTATTTTTCTAACGAAAACTAAATTCCGAAACAAAATATTTCAGTGTGCACATGTCTAGTATGTATACTTATTTTTTCTTTACAGGGCTAGAGAAATTAGTGTTAAAATGGCCAGTGGCTATATATGCAGGGATTTTAGTTTTAGCATGGACTTCCACTTTAGGCTTTAGATGTCCTCCAAAACAATCCTTTTTTTTTACTTAAGTATTTTTATTGAGTTCCAATAGCATTACAAAATGCAAGGAATTGAACAGCATAAAGTATTGCATATAAGTACAGAGTCGATATGTAACATTGACTTTTCAAAACTTATCTATCAAAGCTTATCTTGATCTAGCGAGATCTTATGGAAGAAAGGACAATGATTCCTAGCGTTGAGCTTATAAAGTATTTTTACAATAGAACAACGAAAAGAAAAGAAAAAAGAGTTTAAAGTCAGACTGTAGCTATCTGAAATAGAGAGTGTCAAAGCGTTAAGTGTAAAGGATTCAGGATTTAAGCAGGAACCCAGCAGGGACGAGACCTCAGGCGTTCAATAGTATGTGTGAGGGGAGCTCTAAGGAGGTTAGTCATTTAAGTTCGCCAGGTCCTTCCCATCGTAGGAGCCAGGATTTCCAGTTTTTTGTGAAAGATTGCATCTTTAGATTTGCCTTGGCAAAGGCGTATTTAAGAAGGCAGTTTTCATTCAGTATACGGATTACTTCAACTATTGTTGGGGGGTAGGTGCATTTCTATCTTCTTGCAATGGCTAGGCGAATGGCAATAAAGGCATGTGTTATTAGGATATTGAGATTAGGAGGCCATAGGTGAGAGTCCATGATGAGTAACAC
This sequence comes from Rana muscosa, assembly GCA_029206835.1. Lineage (NCBI taxonomy): Eukaryota > Metazoa > Chordata > Amphibia > Anura > Ranidae > Rana > Rana muscosa. Next base: position 186,694,700 of record JARGYO010005626.1, on the reverse strand, counting down.
CATCTGAGGAATCAGAAAGAAGAAGAGGCCTATGGAAGAGGTGATAAATGTTGCTATGTCCGACCAGAATTTTCCCAGCACCAAATGTGAAGCAGGGAACCATAGTGACCACACTGTCTCCAGCAGGTGGAAGAAGCCGCCGGGTACATGTGGGCCATTCAGGCCATAGTCAAGAATCAGTTATGGTTGATTTTATGTGCAGTTTCCCAATGGGAGATACAGTGTCCGGCATAATGAGTGGAGATTAGGACTGAGTGCCATTGTTCCATGGTATAATTTTGGTTTAGTCATTGTTCCCAGCGGCACATAGCGGAAGCTCTACTGTGGAGAAGGGGACTTAGCAGGGAGGTTGTAGATATACAATTTTCCTTTGGAGGATGGTTGTGCAATAGTGTAGAAGTGCATTAAATTCATAATAACAGTGCCATGAGAGAACTGCATATTTTGGAGAGAAGACCGGAGTTGGAGGTACATGTAAAATTGCTTGGGATTGATTGGGTATGACCGACATAGTTGTTAAAATGATTTGAGAACAGAGTTTATATAAAGTGCCCCTAGGTTGCCAAGGCCAGCTTTAGTCCAGGGGGTAATGGATGTATTTGGAATAAGAAGTTCCAGTGTGGTGAGGGGAAGATAGGAGAACATTGCAGTCGGGATGCCATTACATTTTTGAAAAGTTGCTTTCCAAACTCGGGTAGTAGCTGTGAAGGTGTCCAGAAAGGATCTAGGTGGTTGCATACGTAGGAGGATGAGATGTCGTCAAGGCTGTGCTCTCGATCTGTAGCCAGGTTGGCTGATGAAAGGGAGTCCACCATACTTTAGCCTGGTCTAGTATGACTGCTTTGTAATAACCTCCAAAACTACCGGTATTCACCAAAGAGAAAAAAAATCTTAAACTGACCATATACCAAGAAAATATAAAAATGAACCAAAAAATTACCAAAGTAACCAAAAGTCTTTTTTTCAAATGACTATGGGGTTGTTTTACTAAAACTGGAGAGTGCAAAATCTGGTGCAGCTCTGCATTATAACAAATCAGCTTCCAGATTTTTTTTGCCAATGCTTAAAGTGGAGTTCCACCCAAAAATGGAACTTCCACTTTTTGGAATCCCCCCCCCCCCCTCCGATGTCACATTTGGCACCTTTCAGGGGGGAGGAGGGAGCAGATACCTGTGTAATACAGGTATTTGCTCCTACTTCCTGGCATAGATCACCGTGGTGATCGCGGTGACCTACAGTACACCACTTCCTGCGCTTACACTGTCCTCCCCGCTGTCCTCTGGGAGACACACAGGTCCCAGAAGTCAGCAGGGACCAGTGAGGACACGCAGCGCGACTCGCGCATGCACAGTAGGGAACCGGGCAGTGAAGCCGCAAGGCTTCACTTCCTGATTCCCTCACCGAGGATGGCGGCGGCAGCTGCTGAGAGCCGAGCGACTGATTGGCTTCGGCTGCCGGCATCGTGGGCGCCCTGGACAGGTAAGTGTTCATTTATTAAAAGTCAGCAGCTGCAGTATTTGTAGCTGCTGGCTTTTAATAAAAAAAAATTAGGTGGACCTCCACTTTAAATGAACAAGTTTAAGTTAGAAGCTGATTGGCTACCATGCATAGCTGCACCACATTTTGTACTCTTCAGTTATAGTAAATAAACCCATGAATCCTCATACCTTTTCCACAAAAAAAAAAAAAACTATAATTCAAAGGGTAATGATATTCTAACCTTTAGGTGTTTTTCAAAAACTGCCAAAAATATTCAACAAAGAGGAAAAATATATAAAACTGGCCATATACCAAAAAATACAAAAATGAACCAAACAATTTCCAAAGTAACCAAAAGTCCCTTTTCAAATGACTGTACCCTTATACCCTAACCACAAAATAAAATCTTAAAGTAGGGATGAGCTAAAGGTCTGGTCTGAACACAGATTTAGACCTAACCTTGGCTATTTGGGTATTCAGATGAACGCTCAAACATTTACCTATTCAGCGGGAGGCGAACATCATGAATATTAGTCGTATTACTTACACTAATATACATAACAGCTTCCTTATGTCAGTGTTCCCTTTATACCTTAACCATAAACAAAAACCCTATAATTCAAAGGGGTTAACAATATATTAAAGTAGAACTAGAAGAAAACTTTTTTTTTTCCGTTTTGGATAGAGTAAGGAGGGTTTTAACCCCTGTTGGTTTAATTTATGTAATTTGTTCCTAAATGGATTCTCTGCAATAAAGAGGAGTTCCAACTACTTTAACTACATTTAAAAAAAAAAAAAAACATTTTATTAGTCAATGACATTGTTGTTAAATACTCAAGTTTTTTGAAGAATTCCTCCCCCGATCCCCCATGTAATAGCCGAAATACACTTACCGTATATAAATAAGTGCAGGCCGTTCTCATTTTGCTTGTGGGCATGTGAAGCCCACAAGCATCCAGTTCCGGGGACACAGTGCTGCTGCTGGACCAGCATGCACCGCCTGTTCTCTCCCTGTTCTTGCGCATGCGCAGTAATGCGCCGTAGCGGCGCTGTAAAGTATTCAGGTTGCCATAACAACGGGCGGCGGCATTGGAAGTGCTCACCACGTTGTTATGGCAACCTAGCCCTCGGCGCTGCCCAACTGACTCCTGGGAAATGATGACACACATCTCCCAGGAGCAGTAGCGAGCGGGGTTGCTGAGGGAAGTGACGAAAGGAGCCTTGGCGATGAAGGAGGAAGATTTAGAGGGTCCGCATAGCAACAGCCATTTAACCACTTAAGGACTGCCTCCTGTATATATACGTCCTGATTTGAAGAGGGATATCTCGGTAATGGTAGCAGCTGCTGCCACAACCGAGATATCCATCTCTTCAGGCGTTGGTCCTGTAAACGATAATGGTGGTCTCCGCGGCGGATTCGCTGCAAGATAACCATTATCGGCGGCGGGAGAGGGCCACCCTCCCGCTGCTCTCCCGCACCCTCCGCCGCTTACTGGAGCCGTCGGTAGCGGCGGAGGCGGTCGGGTCCTTGTCCCTCTGTGGTATGGACACGAGTGAGGGGAAGATGGCCCCCACCCGTCTCCATACCATAGCAAGGCGGCCTATATGTCTTAAAGGGACATTTTTTTGTTGTCATTTTTTCAAATGCCATTTTCTTAATTTTTTTTATTGCATTTTAGTCTATATATGAGATCTGAGGTCTTTTTGACCCCAGATCTCATATTTAAGAGGACCTGTCATGCTTTTTTCTATTACAAGGGATGTTTACATTCCTTGTAATAGGAATAAAAGTGACCCTTTTTTTTTTTTTAAACGGTGTAAAAATAAATAAAATCAAGTAAAATAAATAAGAAAACGAAAAAATAATAACTTTAAAGCGCCCCGTCCCGACGAGCTCGCGCGCAGAAGTGAACGCATACGTCAGCAGTGCCCGCATATGAAAACGGTGTTCAAACCACACAAGTGAGGTATTGCCGCAATCGTTAGAGCGAGAGCAATAATTCTAGCCCTAGACCTCCTCTGTAACTCAAAAGATGCAACCTATCGAATTTTTTAAACATCGCCTATGGAGATTTTTAAGGGTAAAAGTTTGACGCCATTCCACGAGCGGGCGCAATTTTGAAGCGTGACATGTTGGGTATCAGTTTACTTGGCGTAACATTAAATTTCCCAATATAAAAAAATTGGGCTAACTTTACTGTTGTCTTCTTTTTTAATTAAAAAAAGTGAATTTTTTCCCAAAAAAGTGCGCTTGTAAGACCGCTGCGCAAATACGGTGTGACAAAAAGTATTGCAATGACTGTCATTTTATTCTCTAGGGTGTTATAAAAAAAACAATATATAATGTTTGTGGGTTCTAAGTAATTTTCTAGTAAAAAAAAACTGTTTTAAACTTGTAAACACCGAGTCTGAAAAACAAGCTTTGTCCTTAAGTGGTTAAAGGTGAGTAAAAAAAAAACAAATATCCAAATGTTTTTTTAAATTAATTTCATGCATATTAATGACTTTTTTTTTTGGGTGGAACTCCACTTTAAGGTGAAAAACATTCCAATGTGTGACTCCCCCCCCCCAAACACTTACCTTACACCACTCTCGACCCACGCTGTCTCTGCCAGTAGCTCCGCTCTGCTCTCTTTCAGGGTTCATTGGCTTTACTGAAAGCAACAGGAGCCATTGGCTCTTGCTGCTGTCAGTCAAAATCTGTGAGGAGGGAGCGGGGTATGGAGCCGAGCTGAACTTTGTGTGTGTATGTGCATATGCAAATGGCTAAAGAAAAGAGGTCATATGTAATCCCAGGTCTCCCAGCTATGCAGGCACAGTGCAGGGCAAAGGATTATCAATAACCTCTTTGCTTCAACTTTTTAGGCCAGTGGTTCTTAACTTTACTGAAACCTGAGCCCGATAAACCTAGACCTAGCCCCCAGCTACATCACTAGCCTAGTCTCTAAATACCAACCTATTCGTTCTCTTCACTCCTCTCAAGGCCTCCTGCTCTCTAGCTCCCTCGTCACCTCCTCCCATACTCGCCTCCAGGACTTCTCCAGAGCCTCTCCAATCCTATGGAATGCCTTACCCCAATCTGCCCTGTTATCTCCTACTCTATTAGCTTTTAGATAATCCCTGAAAACACTTCTCTTCACAGAAGCCTATCCTACACACACCTAACAACTGTATTTTCATTTTCTCCATCACCTTATCCCTCACAATTATTACCTTTTGTTCCACTTGACCCTCCCTTCTAGATTGTAAGCTCCAACGAGCCGGGCCCTCTGATCCCTCCTGTATTGATTTGTATTGTAACTGTACCGTCTTGCCACCATGTCGTAAAGCACTGCATAAACTGTTGGCGCTATATAAATCCTAAATAATAATAACGTCTTCCAAAATCTTCCATGTCCCAATATGTAAGAAATATAAGTATCCTGGAAGATCTTCCAACTTGCAGGACTTGAGATTCTCTATGTGGCTGTAGCTCTTTAGGCTTGGCATTCTCAACCCCAGCAAGAGAACCCTGTAACGTCTTCCAAAACCTTCCATGCCCCAACAATAGAAAAACTCCCCTAGAAGGTCTCCTAGCTGTACAGGCACAGTGCAGGACCTGGGATTCTCCATGACCTCTTATGCCGCGTACACATGGTCGATTTTCTCGACGGTGAAAACACCGTCGAGAAAATCAATGGGAAAAACGAGGGAACGGCTTGGTTCCCTACACACGTCTGTTTTTCCCGACATTTTTCTCTTTGTCGAGAAAAACAACCATGTGTGGGCTCCGCGGCAGTGTTTCTCTATGGGAACACTGCCGCAGAAAAAAATGACATGAATCACGACGAGAAAAATTAGAGCATGTTCTAATTTTTCTCGTCGTGATTAATGCCATTTTTCCCGTCGAGAAAAACAACAAAAAGCCTACAGACGATCGTTTTTCTCGTCCAAAGGAAAAAATTAAATTTTTCTCGACGGGAAAAACAGTCGTGTGTACGCGGCATGGGCTAGCACAAAGGTATTTTGAATAAAAAAGACCACACAAAAAATATAATCCAACACATATTTATTTTACTTGGATATTTATATGGCCACGGTGTTATCCATAGGGGGTTAACATAAATCCTTTAAATAAAAATTAAATAAGCCATCATGGCCAAATTATATTATCAAAAATGTAACTGGTGTCCATCCAGTCCAAGCTGGACGACTACTCCTCACCGGCCGGAGCCAGTTACATAGGTACTGGCTGCGGCCCCCCCACCACCGTGGCTGATACAATCAAATCTTGCAGACCGATATTGAAAATGTCCAGGCCTATAAAAGATAAGTGGACCATATCCTTCCTGAACAAACCTGGGACAAAACCTTCCAATTCCGAATGGCGAAAGGAAAGACCGCCAGATGAAATTAGAAAACTATGAATTGTTCTATTAAGTCTCCTCCGTATCCTATCCAAATAAAACAGGCCACCCTGAGGAGACCACAAAAGCCTCGGGATCATTTCCGAAATTGTCATGGTCGTGGATGGGAACATAAGTTTTATGAAACAAAGATCCCTCTTCATTTCACATAATAAATCCCATGTACCCATCTTCCCGATATCATTCCCTCCCGCATGAATGACCAAAATTTGGGGGGGGGGCAAATGCTGGCCAAATAGGATAATTGCTCCTTAAGATTCATCCAACGCAAACCCCTGACACCTGACCAAAAAACCTTAAAAGTCTTAGAGTCCAGACCTAAATTGGAGGAGTAAGTTCTGGATTCAGCATGTTTGGCCGCCCAAAACACGTAGGAGTGGCCCACTATCCAAACAATTGTCTTGAGGTGATCTGAAAAGAAAAATTACAAAATTAGAAGCTCAGGACGAACATACAACTTATATCTGTTACTACCCCAATGGCCTATACGTTTTAATTTTTCTTCTGAAAGGCCCAATGAATCAGTTGTAGTGGCCGCCCCAATCCGAAATGAATGGGAAGAAAAGCGGAAACTGGAGAGGTTGAGGCATTTTAAACAGGCAGCCAAAACAGCTGAGAATTGGAACCTAGTCAATGACGATAAGTCCTCGTGAACAAAAAAGGAGTCAAAAGAAACAGGTCTAACTGACATATACATAGAAACTTGACGGACAGGACATATAGCCTCATTTGATGAGCTGGCTAAAGAGAACCATTGACCTTTACCAACCGGGGAAGATTTGGACCTACAAATGAAAAAATGAAGGAAACCTCCTTCTATTACAACATGAGAAAACCTAAGAAAAGATAAACAATGTTTATTTGCAGCCGTAAATTCACCAATCCTAAGGGCTCCAAAGAAAGCTACTGAGAATGCCGCTCTAAAAAGTAAGGACTCAAAATCAGATGAACAAACCTCCTGAAGAATTCTAAGGAGATCCGCCAACAAGAAAACTGAAATTGGACGCCTATTGTCCTGAGAAAACCTAGAGTTCCTGAATCCCTTAAGGACTTGAGTAACTTGAAAGAAAGAGGTAAGAGCAGGCAGACCTGCAAATTTTAGAAAGAATGAGACCCCGGCTAAAATTTTGCTAATAGAAGCAGGGCTAAGGTTTGACTGGATAAGGAAAGATAAGAACGCTAAAGCTACATAAGAGGTGACGTTCAAAGGATCCAAACTCAAAACTTGACAGAAAGAACACCATCTAGACCATGAAAGCTTATAATTCAACCACGTCTTTTTTGACACTGAATTCCTGAGGTTACCGAGTATCAGTCCCAGATTAAGCCCCAGAGGAAATCTGGGCAAGGGGTCCCTTGTTGGTCTGCTGCTGGCGCCAAATCCCGAAACTTCTTGAACTGTGAACGAGACAAAGCATCAGCAATGTTATTATGTATACCCGGTATGTGTTCTGCTTTCAGCCAAATGTTAAAACGCATACAATGTAAAACCAGAAAACGCAATAATTTAATCACAGGTTCCGACTTAGAAGATAAAGTGTTGACAGCAAAAAGTACACCCTTGTTGTCAGTGTGCAGCAGGATCCTACGATTCATAAATTCCTCCTTCCAAATTACAACTGGAACTAGGACCAGGAATAGTTCCAAAAGGACCAAGTTCTGCAGGACGTCCTTCTGAAGCCATTCCTTGTGCCATTTACCAGCACACCAGTGGCCCTTCAAAAAGGCCCCGAAGCCTACGGACCCAGATGCATCAGTAAAGAATTCCAACTGGGTGCTGTCAGCAAACTCCTGTTGCCATATCGTGGAACCATTAAAATTACCCAAAAAGGAATCCCAAATTTTTAGGTCCTCCCTGATCCCCTTGGAGATACGAATGTGAGCGAATGGGTTTTTTATACCCCCGATAGCAAGGGAAAATCTGCGTGAAAAAACCCTAGCCATAGGAATAATTCTAGCTGCAAAAGCAAAAAGTCCCAAAAGAGATTGGGCTTCTTTCAGCAGAACCTTTTTCTTGGATAGAAAAACTGAGATCAAAGATCTCATCTTCTGGAGTTTTTGCTCCGGCAACCTGAATTCCATGTGTTCAGAATCAATCATAATGCCCAAAAATTCGAGGGAGGTAGAGGGAAAAACGTTTTTTCGGATGCCAGAGACCACCGAAGTTCTTGCAAACATCAACAAATAACTGCAAAGTTTCCAGGCATTCTGCTGACTCAGCCGGACCGATAAATAAAAAAATCATCCAAATAATGAAGAATTGCCCCATGGGGTGATAGTTCGGACAAAACCCAATGTAAAAAAGTGGAGAATGCTTCAAAGGAAAAGCAAGATAATGAAAACCCCATGGGCATAACATTTGTCAAAATAGAATTGACCCATAAATTGAAAACCCAAGGAGTTGAAACCTTGTGGGTGGACTGGGAGTAAGCGAAAAGCTGATTTAATGTCAGCTTTGGCTAACAAGGAACCTTGGCCGGACCGCCTTAACAAGACAAACGCCTCATCAAAAGACGAGTAGCACACCGGGGCTAAAACATCGGAGACCTCATCATTCAATGAAAATTTTGGAGGATAAGAAAGATGGTGTATCATCCTATAACAGCCTGGCTTCTTTTTAGGAACTATTCCCAACGGTGAAAGGCGAAAATCCCGAAATGGCGGAACCGAAAAGGGGCCAGCAATCCTACCATCTGATAGTTCCTTAGATATTTTTTTCCTGGCCACCTCCGCGTGTTTATAAGCGGATATCAAATTCTGTACCCGGGTACAACCCGGGCCTTTAAAAGAAGGGACCAAAAAACCTTCTTGGAATCCATCAATTAACAGAGCCGCCATCCTGCGATCTGGATAGCGCTCTAGCCATGGGCGCATTTTTGACAGATTCACTGGAGTCTGAGCTTTTACCAGGAGTGTCCCTGGGCAATGACTGGAAAGAGGTTGCATTTGATTTGCGAAAACACCTACTAGCCGCGTGCGCCCCATTACAGTGGGAGCATTCATGTCTATATCTACAATTTGTCAGGAATTTGCACTGACCTTCATTGAAGGCAAAGCAGAAACCTCTGCGAAATGCATTTTGAGTGCTGGGTTGCAGTCTAGGGGTGAACTGCGGCTTAGTTGGTAACATTAGATTCAACCACAAACCCACGTCCTTAGAACCCCAGTGTAATGAGGGATGGACTGCCAATTTTTGACAAAATTTCTCGTCGTATGTGAACCAAGCAGAACCTCCAAAGTGGCGAAATGCTTCAGCAACTATGTCCAAGTGTTGAAACAAACCTGAGCATTTACCAGGGAAGCGTTCCCCCATAACTGCTGCATAGATGCAAAAGGCTTGCAACCAGTTCTGGAAGGTTCTAGGGATAGCCCTTCTCCTATCTTCCTCCGACCTATCACCAGCCTGCCTATCAGATTTGAATAAGAATTCTTTGGAGGCCGGTAACAATGATAGTATATCAAGGCATTCTCCCCTCCAAATCTTGTCTTTAACTGATTTGGGTAAATGAAAACCCAGTGGTGATATCTCACATGGGAGGGGCTCTTTAAAAGAAGATTCACTCACCATGCCCGCAGAGGGTCTAAGGAGCTGTGAGGGGTTAATAGACAATTGAGGGGTAACAACCCTAGAGCGGGTAGACATTTGTTCTTGGTCCTGTACGATAGGAACATTAACATCTTGCCAAATGTCACCAACATCATTCATAAAATGCTTATTAGCCATGCTTTTATTAGCTTCATTAGAAGTGTTAAAACACATAATTTCAGCACCAGCCTTCTGTGTCCTCTGACATTCATCCAATGCATTACACCGCAGCTGAATGCCTTGCTCAGCACCAATAACTTGTGCCCCTAAAATTTCACTGGAATTTACAGTGTGTTCTGCACCAACCACCTGTGCCCCTTGCAAACTTGCAATATTATCTGCACCATTAACATGTGCCCCTTTAAACTGTAGTAAAAACATTAGACAAAGAATCAATTAACACTGAAAATTTAGAACTGGGAGAAATGACAGACATCTCACCATCATGGACCACCTCTTTGTGCTCACTCGCCTCCTCAGGTATACGGTGAGTAGCGCTGCACTCCCGCGGACGAGAAACACTCTGTGACAGGATATTGACTGCTCTCTCCTGACCTGTCAGCTGAGGAGAAGCCGCTGTCCTCTGACGCTTCTTCTTCCTAGCAGGCTGCTGTCTTGTTCCACCCCCGCCCGCAGACGAGCCTTCTTCTGTTTCAGGGGGAATATGGACAGGTGGAGCTGGACCGCTCTCCTCCTCCAGGCACTGCACTAACCATTCCTCACCGCCTCTGCTCTCCGCCCTCTCCAACAGCTGACACAAGAGGGCCTCACGGCTGCTGGGAGAACGGCGCTTCATAGTGCAGGAGCTCTGCGCCGCTGCCTGGTCCGGAACGGTCTGAGGTAAACTGCTCCCCGCTCTTCTGATAGCTTCACCCGCGCGGGCTAGTCAGAGCTGAACTGGCCAATCAGCTGCTCGCCCCTGTCCACCAATCACATGGCTGTTGCTGCCCAGGGGTTTTGCCTCAAGCTCAAACAACCTGTGGGGATAAAACAAAGCAGGAGAACTGCAATCCTTTCCCCTTTGAGCTAACCCATGGTGGTCCAGCTTAATGCTGTGACCTTTCATTAGTTTCAGCTCCTTAGTGAGACCTTGACTTGTGGAATTCTTCCAAAACCCTCCATTCCCCAACACAAAAAACAAAATGTCTCCTGAAGGTCTCCTATCTGTGAAGGCCTATGGCCTATTGGCTTCAACTCTTTACCGCAGTAATTCTAAACCCTATTGAAACCAGGGTCCAATAAATTCTTCCAAAACCTTCTATGGCCCAACGGTAAAAAAAAAAGAACAAAAAAAAACCTTGTACTAATACAATAAAAGGATGACAATGCAAAACATGCATTCCCATCCATTTATTGTTTGAGTATAAACTGTTGTTCACCTGTCTAGTTCTGGCTATCTATGTTTTTTGATCCACCTTGCAGTCATGTAATCATTCCATAAGGCCCCTTTCACACTGAGGAGTTTTTCAATAGCGCCTAAATAACGCCTGAAAAAATCCTGCCCTGCAGTCTCAATGTGAAAGGCAGAGTGCTTTCACACTGAGGCGATGTGCTGGACAAGAAAAAAAGTCCTGCTAGCCGCATCTTTGAGGCGGTAAAGGAGCGGTGTGAAATCAATGGGACAGCGCGGCTATACCGCCCGCAAACCGCTGCTGTAGCAGCAGTTTGCGGGTGGTTTTAACCCTTTTTCGACCGCTAGCGGGGGTTAAAACCGCACCGCTTGCGGCCGAATACCGCCGCAATTCCGCGGCAAAAACGATGGTATAGAGCCGCTATACCACCAGCGCACCTCCCCACCCCAGTGTGAAAGGGGCCTAACTGCAAGTTAGATCAATAGACATATATAGCAGGCACTAGGCAGGTGACACATCTGTCCATCTGCAGCTAGCATACCATGATAAAAACATGCCGGTGATGAATTACAATGAGCAGGGTCAGGTTGCTGGCTCTCTGGCACAGCCCTATGTTTATATACACATAAAAAGGCTGAACATGGAAGATCATTGACAGTAGTGCCACACTTGAATCAGGTAGATGTTTCAGTCACATCCACATCCTGCACACATCTACATCTCCAGCACATGATGACTACACTGCGGCCTAAGTGGGTGCTGTAGAATCCTACACCCATGCAGTGATAGGTGTATGTTATTCAATGTAGGTCTCCACCACTCATTGCTCTTGAGCGTAGGTGCCCCTGGTCAGGGCTGCTGTTATATATCCCGAGGCCCCACACAGCCTACCTGACAGGGCCACCCGGCCGAAAGTGACTGAGGACATTGATGTATCAGTCCCTTTCTCTACAGCCTCAGCTGCACAGATGACTGAATAGGAAGCACTCTGGGGCTTCCTGCTTATTCACAAATTGAAGCATAGTAAACACAGTTGAATGGACACAGGAGTGATTGGTACCGATCACTTACTGTGTTCAATCAGGAAAGGAAGGGGCCAGTCTCCTGGGTGCCAGCGAGGGGCCAGTAAATGACATCACCCTGTGTGCCAGAGGGAAGCTGGCAGCACTGCGGGGGGGAAGGAGCACACCGGGGGGCCCGGACAGCAGATAGAAGGGGGCATGTGTTAGAACCAATGCCCTTGCAGTGCAGTCAGAAGGAGGGACAGGAGGAGAAGCTAGCAGCGCTGCAGTGGGAGTCAGAAGAGGATCAGTGTCTGAAAAAAGACAGTACAGCCAGCCCTCCTGGTCAGCAGGTGCCTGGACCCCCTTTTAAACTGATGGGGCTCGGGCCCAGTACAGGAATGGCTGTACTGCCTTATCAGCGGCCCTGCCCCTGGTGCATGCAGTTACATTTGTATGTGCATGTACAGTATGTGGGTGGGGCTCAATAATTTTTTGGGGAGGGGAATTTAAGTGCTTGCAGCATTTTTCTTCCTCCAAACAGGGCAAGTCGAGTTAATGCCAAAGAGCTAAATTTTGGTCTCATCTGACCACACACGACCGTTTTTAATGTCATGGAAAAAACAATGTTTTTCTCGACGTGATTCTTCTCAAGCCTGCCTTGCATACACACTATCGTGAAAAAAAATGCTTGAGCAAAGCGCGGTGACGTACAACACGTACGACGGCACTATAAAGGGGAAGTTCCATTCGGATGGCGCCACCCTTTGGGCTGCTTTTGCTGATTTCGTGTTACCGCGTGTTTGTAAAAGTTTGGTGTTAGCCGATTTGCGCTTTTCAGTCTCTGTGCTTTTCAGTCCGTTACAGCGTGACGAATGTGCTATCTCCATTACGAACGCTAGTTTTACCAGGACGAGCTCTCCCGTCTCATAACTTGCTTCTGAGCATGCACGTTTTTTCCCGTCGTTAAAGCGTACATTGCTCTCAAACAAAATTGACGTCCTTTTTTCCCCATAAATAGAGCTTTCTTTTGGTGGTATTTGATCACCTTTGCGGATTTATTTTTTGCGCTATAAACAAAAATAGAGCGACAATTTAAAAAAATCTATATTTTTTACATTTTGCTATAATAAATATCCCCAAAAAATATATAAAGAAACATTTTTTTTCCTCAGTTTAGTCCAATACGTATTCTTCTACATATTTTTGGTAAAAAAAAATGTCAATAAGCGTTTATTGATTGGTTTTCACAAAAGTTATAGCGTCTACAAAATAGGGGATAGTTTCATGGCATTTTTATTAATATCTTTTTTTTACTAGTAATGGCGGCGATCTGCAATTTTGTATCATGACTGCGACATTATGGCGGACACATCGGACACTTTTGACACCATTTTGGGACCATTGTCATTTTTACAGCGATCAGTGCTATAAAAATGCACTGATTACTGTGAAAATGACACTGGCAGTGAGGGGGTTAATCACTAGGTGGCGCTGTAAGGGTTAAGTGTGTCCAAGGAGTGATTCTTACTGTAGGGGGGATGGGCTGTATGTGACAAGACAGTGATCACCGCTTCCGATTACAGGGAGCTGTGATCAGTGTCCTGTCACTAGGAAGACTGGGGAAATGCTTGTTTACATTAGCATTTCCCCGTTCTTCCTCACCGTGAGACGATCGCGGGTATGCATGCGGACATCGAGTCCGCGGGAGCCGCGGTCGGAGTCACGGAGCTCCCGGGCGGCGCGCGCGTCCACAATGCCGCTTCTTAAAGTGGACGTATACATACGTCCTTTTGCCTGCCCGTGCCAATCTGGTGACGTATATCTGCGTGCGGCGGTCGGCAAGCAGTTAAAGTGTCTATATATTAAAAGTCAGCAGCTACAGTATTTGTATCTGCTGACTTTTAGTTTTCTTTCCCCCTGGCGGAACACCGCTTTAGGAATTAGAGTAGATCTGTAAAGAAGAGTGGACCAAAATCCTTCCTGGGATGTGTGGAAACCTGGTAACCAATAGACATGTTTAGTTTCAATAGTTTTTAGTTTTTTCGGGTCATTCGCAATTTGTAAATTCGTAAATTGGAAAATTGGAAAATTCAAAAGAATAACTAACTTACTAATAATAACTAAATATTAAATTATAGGCATTGGAATTTCCTTTCAAATTTGGCTGTTAATGAACAAAACGATTTCGAATTTATCCGAAGTTACGAATTATCCAAAATAACGAATGCCGCATCGAAACAAATGGAGCGGAACATATTAATAATAAATAACTAGTTACGTTCCATTCGTTTAGATACGGTATTCGTTATTTCGGATCAATTCATAACTTTGGATAAGTTCGTATTCAACAAAATCGATAACATTAGGAAAATAATTCAGCAGGAAAAATCAAACAACCCCACACGGCCAAAGGAAGAAAAGAACCAGATAAATAATCTGCAACCAAAGAAATTTACTCTGGTCCCAATTACAATCGACACTACTAAAAACATCATCAGAAGCCTCCGAGATAGCACTTCTCCGAACGACATCATTCCGGCAAAACTGCTGAAAGAATGTACCGACATCTTGGCACCCCACATAACACACTTCATCAACCAATCGTTCAAAGAAGGTATTGTGCCGACTTCCCTTAAACAAGGAATAATCAAACCCCTCCTAAAGAAACCCAACCTTGACCCGAATGACCCAAATTTTAGAAGACCGGTAACAAGCCTGACCACCATCTCCAAGATCATCGAGAAAGTTGTAGCACAACAGCTACAACTTCATTTGGATACCCACAAACTCCTGGATCCACTTCAATCGGGGTTCCGCCCAGGCCATGGAACGGAAACGGCACTTCTTAAAATATGGGACAACGCACTAGAAGCAGCAGATGATGGAGAATCGTGCCTCCTGGTGCTGCTGGACCTTAGTGCAGCCTTTGATACAGTAGATCACAAAATTCTACTTACGTGCCTCACAGAAGTGGCAAGAGTCGCGGACGAGGACCTACCATGGTTCACATTCTTTTTGGAAAACAGATCCCAGACAGTGAAACTGGGAGCCTTCACCTCGGCACCACGCATAAATACATGCGGAGTCCCTCAAGGATCACCCCTGTCACCGGTACTCTTCAACATCTACCTCCGGCCACTCCTCAAAATCATCAGTGAACAGGACCTACGTTATCACTCCTATGCAGACGACACTCAACTTTACTTTCGCATCAACAACAAAAAAGATCAATATTACGGACTGGAAAAATGCCTTACATTAATCAACAATTGGATGACAGAGAGCTCCGTCAAGCTTAATGCATCCAAAACAGAACTGTTCATTTTCCACGCTAACCGAAAGAAAAACGCCAGGACCACATGGACGCCACCCACCATCCTTGGACAAAACATAACCCCAAGCACCAAAGTAAAAAGCCTGGGAGTTATCTTTAACTCAGACATGACTATGAACGCACAAATAGGATCAGTAGTCAGTGGATCTCACCACCTTCTCCGCCTGCTACGAAGACTTATCCCCTTCATCCCAGAAAAAGACAGAGCAGTAGTAGTCGGAACCATCATCAATTCCCGGCTTGACTACGCTAACTCCCTTTACCTAGGACTACCCAAATACCAGATTGCACGTCTACAAGTCATCCAAAACACAGCGGCCAGACTGGTAACAGGGAAAAAACCCTGGGAATCAATCACACCATCCCTGAAAAGCCTCCACTGGCTATCCGTAAAGGACCGGGTCACATTCAAGACCCTTTGCCTCACCCACAAATGTGCACAAGGAAAGGCACCTCAATATCTATGTGAAAAAATAAAACACTACACCACTATTCGTGACCTTCGATCAACAAACCAAAACCTCCTCCATATCCCCAAGACTCGCTACAAAGCCAAGGGAGAACAAAGGTTTGCTGTCCAAGGACCAAGGCTATGGAATGCGCTACCCACGAACATCCGCATGGAAGAAAACCATCGGGCCTTCTGGAAAAAACTAAAGACCCATCTCTTCTAACGATCTCAACGGCACTGGATGCCAAGCGCCTTGAGGCGATTTAGTTCGCAAATGCAGCGCTATACAATTTCTCACTCACTTACTCACTCAAACACAAACCGGGATCAGGTAGGCAGGCGGAAGTCAAGGAGAAGGTTCAGGTGAAGCCGGGTCAGAACACAGGAAACTGGAACAGATCAGGTAAACAGGCACTAGCTGAAAGACCACTCAGCAACAAGTAGATGTCAGTGTTCCGTTTAAATAGGTACTAACTGGCACCAGTACGTGCACGCGTGCGCCTGCTCACTTCCGCACGCGCCCGCGCATGCGCCAATACAAGTTATTCCTTGTGGATACACAGGTATGCCCACGCCTGCGCGCCAATGCCCCTCTGTTTTTAAAAAAAAAATAAATCTTATTCGATTTGACAGGTTTACAGAAAATCATAAACACAAAATATAATAAACAGATTGTCAGACAAAGGTTCTGAAGAAAATAATACAATGTATGACACAAACAGAATAATAACGTTTCAGTTACTGATGAAGTTCTGACATTATAAGATAGACTAGTTAACTATTTAAATGGGTTTTCGGTAATTGGGATATTTCCAAATTAACAACTATAAGAAATGTAATACCTCTGTGATTGCCAACAAGGGTTTCTCCGCCAAGTACTAAGTCATGTTTTGCTTGGGGATCAAATACTTATTTTACTCACTGAACTGCAACTCAATACATAACATTTGTTTTATGTGTTTTTTCTGGATTTTTGGTTGATATTCTTTCTCTATCATTAAAAATACACCTATGATAAAAATGATAGACTCTTCATTTCTTTGTACGTGGGCAAACTTTCAAAATCTGCAGGGGATCAAATAATGTATTTCCCCACTGTACATGTCGAGGGGGCAGCTGTGCTTCCTTAATACCTACTGTATTTAGCCTCCGGCTCTAATCATGTGCTTTAAAAAAAAAAATACCCCATTGGAATCCATGATTCCGGTGCCCTGCATGTAGATTAGGGGGGGCACATGGATTAGGGGAGGCGGCACCCCTTATGGACAGACCTACACCGCCCCTGCTCAGAGGACTATACTTGCTCCAAAGCATAAGATATTATTCAATGCTTCTTAATCTGCTGCATCAGCCATGCGTGCCTCCATGCATCCGTACATAAAAGAGGAAAGAACCGCCAAATGTAGAGCTTTATCCTTATAAAAAATGTATTCTAAAGTGCACCACAAAAAAATATATATATGTATAAAAATTAAGGAACACTAGTGTCATTTAAATGTTACAAAGAATATAACAGAATATGTAAAAAGGAAATCAAGGATGCAAAAATTCAACGAACGACAGATTGCAAAAGATAGTAGGACAAACCCCCGAAAAAATATTCAAATATATTAATAGAAAAAAGGTCAAGTCTGAGCATGTAGGCCCTTTACAAAAGAATCTAGAGTGGGTGACTGGGGACAAAGAAAAGGCTAATTTATTAAATACTTTCTTCAGCTCTGTGTATACAAAGGAGCATGGGGGAGCTCATGTTCATAATGGGGGTGGTAGTGACACAGCCCCAAATGATCCACAATGGCTCAAAAGTGATATGGTCCAGAAATATTTAGACAGAATAAAGGTGGATAAAGCACCTGGACCTGATGGCATCCACCCACGGATCCTAAAAGAATTGAGCTCTGTAATTTCAAAGCCATTGTATCTAATTTTTAGGGACTCATTAATGACAGGAATAGTACCACTGGATTGGCGCAGGGCCAATGTGGTGCCTATATTTTAAAAAGGGAACAAAGTCTTTACCAAGTAACTATAGACCTGTTAGTTTAACTTCTATAGTTGGGAAGATACTGGAGAGATTAATAAAAGACCACATAGACGAGTTCTTACTGGAAAAAAAATATTTTAGCAACAGACAGCATGGATTCATGAAAGACAGAAGTTGTCAGACAAACCTGATTTATTTTTATGAAGAGGTAAGTAAAACCTTGGACAGAGGGGTGGCAGTGGACGTGGTATACTTGGATTTTGCAAAAGCGTTCGATACAGTTCCCACACACGGCTCATGTGTAAGGTAAAGTCTACAGGATTGGAAATATCAGTTTGTAAATGGATAGAAAACTGGCTAAAAGACAAAATTCAGAGGGTCGTGGTTAATGATTCTTACTCTGAATGGTCTAAGGTTATCAGTGGTGTACCCTAAGGTTCAGTGCTGGGACCTTTACTTTTTAGTATCTTTATAAATGATATTGGGTCTGAGATCAAAAGTAACATTTCTGTCTTTGCAGATGACACTAAGCTATGCAGTGGAATAACGTCCTTACAGGATGTCTCCAATTTACAAGCCGACCTCAATGCTCTGTTTAATTGGGCGACTATGTTGCAGATGAGGTTTAATGTTGATAAATGTAAAGTTATGCACTTAGGCCCCTTTCACACTGGGGCAGTTTGCAGGCGCTATTTTGCTAAAAATAGCGCCTGCAAACCGAGCCTAAACAGCGGCTCCTTTCTCTCCAATGTGAAAGCCCCGAGGGCTTTCACACTGGAGCGGTGCGCTAGCAGGACGGTAAAAAAAGTCCTGCTAGCCGCATCTTTGGAGCGGTGAGAGGAGCGGTGTGTTTACCGCTTCTCCACCGCTCCTTCCCATTGAAATGCATGGGATACCGCGGTTTGCGGGTGGTATTAACCCTTTATTGGCCGCTAGCGGGGGTTAAAACCGCACCGCTAGCGGCTGAATAGCTCAACAATCCCGACGGTATAGCGCTATACCGCCACCGCCCCCGTGTGAAACCAGCCTTAGGGGCTAAGAATATGCACGCATCATACATACTAGGGGAGTACAACTGGGGAGATCCATAGTGGAGAAGGATCTGGGGGTTTTGGTAGATCATAAGCTCAATAATAACATGCAATGCCAAGCTGTGGTTTCCAAAGCGAGCAAAGTCCTTTCTTATATTAAGAGAGTTATTGTCAGGAACTAGGTAGAAGGACGAGATGCCAGGGGGGCTCCCCTTGCGGCCGAGCGCAGCACACCACTGAAGGTGTCACACTAGGTGTGGTGCCCACAGAAGCACGGGTGCCTGGTAGCTGGAACTGGAGACAGGCATGCTTGGATGGTCCAGGAAGCAGGGACCGGTGGACAGACTTGATAACGGAGTCAGAAGCCAGGCCAGGGGTCAACAGAGGATGTCAGTCCAGGATCAGGGTCAACTTCAAGGAGCAAGATAAACAAGTCCAGTAGCCAAGCCAGGATCAGATGCAAGAAGCAGGCGGAGAGAAGTCAGGTGCAAGCCAAGGATCAAGCCAGAGGGTCAGAAGGATCAGGTCAGGACAAGCCGGGTCGGTACACAGATCAGGAACAGCAGATGCACAGGACACAGGAACGCAGGACAAGCTGAAGATACACCAGCGATGCGCCACTGTCAGCAGTGGGTTTAAATATTTCCCGGGCATCCACCACACCGGTCGTGCGCCATTTTGCATGCACGTGCGCATAGCGGTGCCGCGCGTCCGCCTAGTCCCGGCACGTGCCTGCCCAACCATGGTGCCGCGCATCCTTGTACGCACATGCGCATCAAAGCGTCTATTTCCCTGATAGGTATGGACTCCAGAGAGAGAGATATAATTTTGCCCCTGTTCAAATCATTAGTAAGACCTCATCTGGAATATGCAGTTCAGTTTTGGGCACCAGTTCTCAAAAAGGATATTGGGGAACTGGAGAAAGTGCAGAGAAGGTCAACCAAACTGATAAGAGGCATGGAGGAGCTCAGCTATGAGGAAAGATTAGAGGAACTGAATTCATTCACTCTTGAGAAGAGGAGATTAAGGGGGGATATGATCAACATGTTCAAATATATAAGGGGCCCATATAGTGAACTTGGTGTTGAGTTATTCACTTTACAGGCAACACAGAGGACAAGGGGACACTCTTTACGTCTAGAGGAAAAGAGATTTCATCTCCAAATACGGAAACGTTTCTTCACAGTAAAGCCTCGTACACACAGACGATTTTCTCGGCAAGAAAAATGTTGGGAGAGCTTTTTGCAGAGAAAACCGTTCATGTGTATGGTTTCTTGACAGGAAAACTGCCGGGAATCTCGACGAGAAAAATAGAGAACCTGCTCCTGCCGAGAAAACCGTTTGTGAGTGTGCTTACCTGTCCCCGGGAAAAACCCGCTCATGCTCGATGAGACTTTGACGCATGCGCGGTAGCATACAAGGGTAGTGTAGGGTGTAGCAAGATGGCAGCGACGGCATCGAATGTGACGAGCGCCGGCTCGTCGTAGTCAATGACGTCACCGCGTTCTTGCCATTCAAAAGAACGTCAGTTCTTTTGAATGGTTGTGTGTAGGGATGAGCTTCGAGTTCGAGTCGAACTCATGTTCGACTCGAACATTGCCTGTTCGCCCGTTCGCCGAACAGCGAACAAATTGGGGTGTTCGCGGCAAATTCGAAAAATCTATGGGAGAAATCTAAAGTGCTAATTATAAAGGCTAATATGCAAGTTATTGTCCTAAAAAGTGTTTGGGGACCCGGGTCCTGCCCCAGGGGACATGTATCAATGCAAAAAGAAGTTTTAAAAACGGCCGTTTTTTCGGGAGCAGTGATTTTAATAATGCTTAAAATGAAAAAATAAAAGTGAAATATTCCTTTAAATTTCGTACCTGGGGGGTGTGTATGATATGCATGTGAAGTGGCGCATGTTTCCCGTGCTTAGAACTGTCTCTGCACAAAGTGTCATTTTTGAAAGAAAAAAATGCATTTAAAACTGACTCGCGGCTATTAATGAATTGTCGGCTCCCGGCAATACATACAAAAGTCATTGATACAAAAAAAAAAAAAGCGTGGGGGTTCCCCAGAATTCAATTACCAGGCCCTTCAGGTCTGGAATGGATATTAAGGGGAACCCCGCCGCAAATAAAAAAAAATTGACGTGGGGTTCCCCCAAATATCCATTCCAGGCCCTTCAGATCTGGCATGGATTTTAAGGGGAACTCCACCCCAAATTAAAAAAAAAATGGCGTGGAGTCCCCCTAAAAATCCATACCAGACCCCTTATCCGAGCACGCAACCTGGCCGGCCGCAGGGGGAAAGGGGGGGACGAGAGAGCGGCCCCCCCTCCCTCCTGAACCGTACCAGGCCACATGCCCTCAACATGGGGAGGATGTCCCCATGTTGATGGGGACAAGGGCCTCATCCCCACAACCCTTGCCCGGTGGTTGTGGGGGTCTGCGGGCGGGGGGCTTATCGGAATCTGGAAGACCCCTTTAACAAAGAGGACCCCCAGATCCCGCCCCCCCCTATGTGAATTGGTAAGGGGTACATTGTACCCCTACCATTTCACGAAGAAAGCGTAATTTTTTTTTAAAAAAAACACACAAACACGTTGAAAAAGTCCTTTATTAAAAAAAAAAAAAAAAAAAAAAAAACATTCCAGCGGTGAAATCCAGTGTCCCGCGGCGATCCCGATGTCCAGCGCTGTCCGTCATTGGTTGTGCCTGAGCGGACCTGATGGGGAACTCCCTCTCAGTATTTTAAATGTATAGACCCGCCCCTTCTAAAGTTCCCCATCAGGTCCGCTCAGCGGACCAGATGCGGAACATGAGAAGGGGCGGGTCTATACATGTATTACCAAAGTGAGAGCAGTTCCCCATCAGGTCCGCCTCCTTCGGTATGTCGGACCCGCCTACGTCATTGGCTTGAGCGGGGAACTTCCTTCACTGTGTAATTTAAATTTACATAGTGAAGGAAGTTCCCCGCTCAAGCCAATGATGTAGGCGGGTCCGACATACCGAGGGGGCGGACCTGATGGGGAACTGCTCTCACTTTGGTAATACATGTATAGACCCGCCCCTTCTCATGTTCTGCATCTCGCCCGCTGAGCGGACCTGATGGGGAACATTAGAAGGGGCGGGTCTATGCATTTAAAATACTGAGAGGGAGTTCCCCATCAGGTCCGCTCAGGCACAACCAATGAAGGACAGCGCTGGACATCGGGATCGCCGCGGGACACTGGATTTCACCGCTGGAATGTTTATTTATTTATTTTTTTAAATAAAGGACTTTTTCAACGTGTTTGTGTGTTTTTTTAAACATTTTTTTACGCTTTCTTCGTGAAATGGTAGGGGTACAATGTACCCCTTACCAATTCACATAGGGGGGGGCGGGATCTGGGGGTCCCCTTTGTTAAAGGGGTCTTCCAGATTCCGATAAGCCCCCCGCCCGCAGACCCCCACAACCACCGGGCAAGGGTTGTGGGGATGAGACCCTTGTCCCCATCAACATGGGGACATCCTCCCCATGTTGAGGGCATGTGGCTTGGTACGGTTCAGGAGGGAGGGGGGGCCGCTCTCTCGTCCCCCCCTTTTCCCCTGCGGCCGGCCAGGTTGCGTGCTCGGATAAGGGGTCTGGTATGGATTTTTAGGGGGACTCCACGCCATTTTTTTTTTAAACTTGGGGTGGAGTTCCCCTTAAAATCCATGCCAGATCTGAAGGGCCTGGTAATTGAATTCTGGGGAACCCCCACGCTTTTTTTTTTTTTTTTTTATCAATGACTTTTGTATGTATTGCCGGGAGCCGACAATTCATTAATAGCCGCGAGTCAGTTTTAAATGCATTTTTTTCTTTCAAAAATGACATTTTTTGCAGGGACAGTTCTAAGCACGGGAAACATGCGCCACTTCACATGCATATCATACACACCCCCCAGGTACGAAATTTAAAGGAATATTTCACTTTTATTTTTTCATTTTAAGCATTATTAAAATCACTGCTCCCGAAAAAACGGCCGTTTTTAAAACTTCTTTTTGCATTGATACATGTCCCCTGGGGCAGGACCCGGGTCCCCAAACACTTTTTAGGACAATAACTTGCATATTAGCCTTTATAATTAACACTTTAGATTTCGAACGTTCAAGTCCATTGTATTTAATAGGGTTCTAAAGTTTACACGAACATTTTGTCTGTTCGCAGGTTCTGGTGCGAACCGAACAGGGGGGTGTTCGGCTCATCCCTGGTTGTGTGTGTACACAGGGCTTGGCAAGACAAGCTTGCCAGGAATCCCGTCGAGAAAACCAATGTTTTTTTTCCGACAGGATTCCCGCCCGTGTGTACAGGGCTTTAGAGCTGTGAAAATGTGGAATAGACTCTCTGCAGAGGTGGTTCTGGCCAGCTCAGTAGATTGCTTTAAGAAAAGCCTGGATTTTTTCCTAAATGTACATGTAGCACCTGACCCTCTTCTCTCTCTGTGCGGCTCGCGCTGTCTCTCGTCTAGGGGTATCTGGTAGGGTGGAGAGAGAGAGAGCGGGTGGGCTTCGCCTAGCTTCCACCACGTGGGAATACCTGTGGTATCAGCAATGTCTCAATTACCTTCGGGTCTGTGCTGTGCACCCGGATCCTCCCTCCAAGAGTCACAGTAAACTTCGTCCGCCAGGAAGTGAGCCTCACACCATTAAAGTCCAACACTCCTTTATTAGAACACATCATACATGGACTCCCTTGATAGATAGAACAGAAAAGGAGGTGTGAGTGTGAATAGGCCCAGACACAAATTCGCTCCTCCACTCTCCTCCTGGAGAGTGGGATATGGTCTCCGCACGAGAGGAAGGGGATCCTTCTGGACGGTCTCCGACAAGAGACTCACCCGTCACCGGCAGTCTGCTGCACCGGGTCTTCGAGTGAGGAGCTCTCCCCGGTCCATTGCGTCTTACTCAGATTCAGGCCTCCATCCCCAAAGTACCTTAGGACCCTTCCCTCGCGGAACTCAGTGTTGGGCAATGAGCTACGGACCTTCTTGTAAGTACCTCACCCCAGGACTGAAGGTGCCTGAGGTGGAACACGATCTCCGTTGGTCCCCTAGGCCGAGGCCTCCTAGGGGACAAGCACGAACCCACGTCCGCAAGCTGAAGGTGCTTGGGACGAAGACCCCGTGACCAAGATGGCCGGCCCCTTTATCCCCTCTCCCAGCAAGCACGGCGGGTTCCCCGCCCCACCATACAGCTACCAAGAAGGGACAAAAAAGAGACTCGACACACAGTGATATTCGTCCCTCTGGCCACAGTGACAGCGCCACCTGGTGGACCGCCGGGAACATAGCACTGATGTCACAGCTAAATTCAAAAAATGCACCCGGGAAAGTAAGTACCCGCTACACACTCCCCCTGTCTTTTGACACTGGACCCCAGTGTCTGGAGTGAATCACGCCCTCAACGGCTGACATAATCCAATCCAGACACCAACTAACAAATTTGAAAAAAAACAAAAAAATTTTTTTAGGAAACTATCCTAATGGAGAAGTTGTGTCTGAGCCCCTGCAACAAAAGAGGAGTGAAAGACAACAGTTAAAACATTATACTTTTCCCTCCCATCCTAACTAAGAACCACCCCAGGTTCCATAATCTTGGCGGGACGTTCTCCTGCAGAGGGAAGAGAAAAGAAACAATAAAACCCTGACACATGTGTATGTGTGAGAGAAAAAGAAACTCCTCCGAAGAGAAATATCTTTTCCTCCAGTGTGAGTGTTTACAATGTGTAACGTTGCACGAGACTGCCACCTGGTGACAGCCTCGCGGTAACTGCACCCGTTGAACCATCTTCTCTTTTCTTGCTGCTTGACTCCGGGCCCTATCTACCCCAAAGTCTGCAACTTCTCACCGGAGAGGAAAGAACAACAACTGGAACAGTTCTTCCTTGGAATGACACAAGCACCCCTCTTGCGGGGCAAACACTGATGATAGCACCAACAAGAAAGTCAAACAGCAAAGTTCAGGGGGTGCAAGGTCCTTTTGAAACAAAGCAAACAAATGGAGTCTCTTTCTCCTCAGAGGTAGAAGCGGGGATGCGGCAGGACAATAGGTTTCAGATGCCGATCCATGGTCTCCAGATGGTACTCCACATCCTCACCTTCTTTGCGTCGGATCAACACCTTATCCACATGGATGTGTCTTCCTCTCATCCACTCTGCCTTGCAGTCCTTGAACCGCTGAGCTGTCTTTTGAGAGCATGTCAAATACCTGCGGGCGTGTGGGACCTTAAGGTGGGTCCACACGAAGACATTATACCAGCGCTCTCGGTATACCTCCACTTCGTAGAGTAACTCCTTGGGAAGGTACGGGTATTCCCACCCGTAGTCAGCAGCGACCTTCTGGCAGAAGAGTCTCTGAAGCCTTGACAGCGGAGGCATTGTGGCTTTGTCCCTTTCGCCGGGTAGAACTATAGAGTCTGGATGGCGAGGGGCCTTAACCACTTCTGGTTGGGGCATAGGTGCCCGTAGTATCAACTTCTGCTCCCCAGTACCTGATGCAGACAGCACCGGAGATGTAGATGTGGGCTGGGGACAGGACCCTTGTTCAGGCGCTGGAGCCTCCACCCGGGGTGTACTCTCCCCCGTGGACATGGGTGAATCCCGAGGCCTTCGGAACGAAGCTAGCGGCACTTTGTCCCAGCCCTTTTCTGCAAACAGTTTGTCAATGGCTGTGTCATCTCCCACATCAGAGAGCGACTCCAGATCCGAAGTATCACACTCCTCCGCAGGTATGTAGGCCGTTGTAGAGACGGAGCTAACACCTCCCGCATGAGTACTGGGCCATGCCTTCCCAGCACCTCCGCCCATACACCAAGTCTCTTTGCCCGGCTTACCTCGGCCTTTACTTGAAGCGGGACGTCCGGAACACTCGTCAACGGATCCGTCTAGGCCTGGCGTAAGCTGGCGAGATGGTCCGCCACCACCACTGGTCGGGGCCACCATGCTGGTTCTCTTCTTCAGTGGCGGACGCTGTGAGACAGTGGTTACCGAGTCAGCATCCTCGGATTTCTCCCGTTGAGTTTTAACGACCTCCACCTCGGTCGTTGCAGTGTGCGCTGGGATGGCTTTTACAGCAGTAATTCCTCCTCTGCGAGTAGTGTTACCTGAAGCCCGGCCTGGGTAGATGGTTCTCGGCCTTTCAACTGCCGGATCCACCTCGAACAGGAACTCCCCACAGGCCTCACATTGTCCGAAGGGCTTCAGGTGGCACACCAGTCCCGAGCACCCGGGACAAATTACACCCAGGGCCTCTACGTCCATGCACGAATACAGGGCGAATTGACCCCTTGGCTTCAGTCGGATCCCGGTATCCGTTATCGGAGCAGCAGCAGTCATCGTGGTAGTAGCAGGGTGAACTGGAATCCATGAAGTATGTCCAAACATGGTGACTTGTTGCTGGTCCATCGCACACTGCAGAGTTTTTGCGCCAAAGTCCCACGTGTAGCCCTCTCACGTATTGGACACCTCCACTTTGCTCCAGTTCACGGGCTTTTTTCACTTTCTTTGGTTGAGCCACGGCCACGAACTAAGCGGCGGGGGTTGTGTCTGTTGGCGCAGTGCAATTAGAAGCCCCCACGTGTAGTACCTCACACGGCTGGGCCTCCCCTCGTTCACCGCTCTTTCTGCGCGGGCCTTTCCCTGGTCTAGGGTCAATTCCACGACTTCGAGCAGGGCTGCACTTTGGCCTATTCAGTTAACTCATCCAGCAGACTTGTTCAATACTTGTTCAATACTGTGATGCACAACACAATACCGGACCCGAGCCCCCACGTGTAGCGCCTGCCCCTCTTCTCTCTCCGTGCGGCTCGCGCTGTCTCTCGTCTAGGGGTATCTGGTAGGGTGGAGAGAGAGAGAGCGGGTGGGCTACGCCTAGCTTCCACCACGTGGGAATACCTGTGGTATCAGCAATGTCTCAATTACCTTCGGGTCTGTGCTGTGCACCCGGATCCTCCCTCCAAGAGTCACCGTGAACTTCGTCCGCCAGGAAGTGAGCCTCACACCATTAAAGTCCAACACTCCTTTATTAGAACACATCATACATGGACTCACTTGATAGATAGAACAGAAAAGGAGGTGTGAGTGTGAATAGGCCCAGACACAAATTCGCTCCTCCACTCTCCTCCTGGAGAGTGGGATATGGTCTCCGCACGAGAGGAAGGGGATCCTTCTGGACGGTCTCCGACAAGAGACTCACCCGTCACCGGCAGTCTGCTGCACCGGGTCTTCGAGTGAGGAGCTCTCCCCGGTCCATTGCGTCTTACTCAGATTCAGGCCTCCATCCCCGAAGTACCTTAGGACCCTTCCCTCGCGGAACTCAGTGTTGGGCACTGAGCTCCGGACCTTCTTGTAAGTACCTCACCCCAGGACTGAAGGTGCCTGAGGTGGAACACGATCTCCGTTGGTCCCCTAGGCCGAGGCCTCCTAGGGGACGAGCACGAACCCACGTCCGCAAGCTGAAGGTGCTTGGGATGAAGACCCCGTGACCAAGATGGCCGGCCCCTTTATCCCCTCTCCCAGCAAGCACGGCGGGTTCCCCGCCCCACCATACAGCTACCAAGAAGGGACAAAAAAGAGACTCGACACACAGTGATATTCGTCCCTCCGGCCACGGTGACAGCGCCACCTGGTGGACCGCCGGGAACATAGCACTGATGTCACAGCTAAATTAAGAAAATGCACCCGGGAAAGTAAGTACCCGCTACATACATAATATAACTGGGTACTGACATTTATAGGTAAAGTTGATCCAGGGAAAATCCGATTGCCTCTCGGGCGATTAGGAAGGAATTTTTTCCCCTGCTGTAGCAAAATGGATCATGCTCTGCTGGGGTTTTTCGCCTTCCTCTGGATCAACTGTGGGTATAGATTGGGTACATGGGATTGTATGTTATTATTTTATTTTTTTATGGTTGAACTGGATGGACTTGTGTCTTTTTTCAACCTAACTAACTATGTAACTATGTAACACTGTAACTCGCATGCAATACAATAAAATGTACAAGATCGCCAATAAAAATTCCTCTCACCAGTGTAGTTACCGCAGAGTAAGGGCGTTGTGAGATCATCAAGCCCCTCCCCTACTCGTGTCACGTGGCTTCCTCAGGGGGATCAAATAAATAAAAAACATCAAACTACATTGATAAAGCTGATTTTCTCGAGCTCAGATATGCTGAGATCCTATCTTTGAAAAGTTAAGGTTTATGAGTGAGACTCGGATTTGGTGTGGTTTGACTCGGCTGTTATGTTGTGGTTGATGGTCGAGAGGGGGCTTCCCAGAGGTTTGTGTAGGTTTGTTTATGTTTGTACTTGGTGTTTTTTTTTTTTTTTTCTCTTCTTCTTCTTTTCTCTTCTTTACTTTCTTTACAGGGCAGATATCTGCCTACGAGGAATACTCGACAGCACAAAATAGTCATTATGAAAGAATAGGTAAAAATACCCAATTATATGTTTTTTGTCCTTTTTTTAGCTTTTATGAATTGTTATACAGGAAGATTTTGAGCTAACAATTATAATATAATAGGTATATGTGAATACGCTATCTATGTGCTGTGAGTGGAACTTGTGTAAATACAAAATGCTTAGTAAAATGTGATTAATCAAGATAAAGCTCATTTTGATACTGTAGTCCAGCAATTGCTCTCCCTGCAATTCTCACCTCCCCTTTAAAGCTGTCCCTCAAAGAACTCTAGACCCCATCCTGTTTGGTTTGAATGACATCCATCATTATTCAACCCACTTCCTGTGAGTACAGAATGCCATGGGCCAGCCTAGTAGAGAGGCATCACCACAATACCCAGCACTCACAGTACAATGATTGTTGCTGTTGTCATCACATGACCAATGGTTTCTGCATGATTGAGGATCACCCAACACCAAGGGGCAAAGAGGAAGAGAACACTGCACAACATGTGATTGGTTGCCGTGCCATTTCGCCGACCAGCGCACAGGGATATACGACGGCACAATGGCACGGCTGCGCAAAGGGGCGTACAGGTACGTCCCCTTTAAATCGCGGCATTGTGGGTGCGCGCGCGTCGCGAGCTCCGTGACCATGCCTGCGGGACCCGTGGCCTGTGTCCTAAGATCATGTAACAGAGCTGCAGAACGGGGAGATGCCTTTGTAAACAAGGCATTTCCCTGTTCTGTCTAGTGACAGGACACTGATCATCTGCTCCCTGTGATCGGGAGCAGTGATTACTGTTGTGTCACTCGTAGCCCTGCCCCCCACAGTTAGAATAACTCCCTAGGACACACTTAACCCCTTCATCGCCCCCTAGTGTTTAACAACTGTCAGTTAAAGCGACGCAGTGCCGAATCTCAAAAAGTGCTCTGGTCAGGAAGGGGGTAAATTCTTCCGGGGCTGAAGTGGTTAAAAAATTAATGCCATGGGGCATCCAATGGTGTGATTTTTTTTTTACAAGGATTAAATAAAAGAAAAGTAGAAAGTCTGCAGTTTCCCTGTAACGGGTCCTTCATCTAAATGACCACTCATGCATTGCTGATTAACCTTGTGTCTACCCATGGAACTTAAATCTTTAAGATGAAGAGATACTAATTAAGATATTATCAGGCAATGCATTCAGTAGCATAATACCCTCTGACCTGGCCAAGCCGAGTCCCTTTGTCAGCTCAGAAGAAAAATGATGGCTTAATAGAGTTCTAATCAAGCTATGGGCAGAAGATGGAGGTTAGCATGGGAAATAGAGCAGAACTATCTCCTTTTGGAGGGATAATTATTTCAATTATTTCAGCATCTCACAATTGATTGAGATTCTCCCCAGCACATACATATTATGGCCATTTTATCAGCTGGTTAAGTCTGTTGGCATTTGTGCGCCTGACTTTGTGTGAATGGGAGAACATGATTAGGGCAAGTCAAGGGCAAGTTACAGGTCATAAGAAGGGAATTACTCATGGTGAATACAACACAAAGGAGAGAAGGGAGTTTAAACATTTTGTCTTTGCGTGGAAAGATTAATGCAAAGCCGTTTACATTCATCAGCAAGCTTGATGTCAGATGTAAGGGAGAGCTCAGTCCTAAATTGGGTGCCTGAAAAGTGTTATATACTGTATTATGTAAATAAGAACTGACTTATAAAGAAATGAGACTGGCCAGCTTAAAGGGGTTGTAAAGATTTTTTTTTTTTTTTAAATAACAAACATGTTATACTTACCTCCACTGTGCAGCTAGTTTTGCACAGAGTGGCCCCGAACGGCGTCTTCTGGGGTCCCTTGGCGGCTGTTTCAGCTTCTCCCCGCAAGAACTCCTCACCTTCATGCGAGCACGGTGGTGAGTTCTTGGGGGCGCGCTCCTGTGATACAGCCAGCGGCTATTGCCGCTCACTGTATCACTCGGCCCCGCCCCCCGGCGCGCCACGTCATTGGATGTGATTGACAGCAGCGCAAGCCTATGGCTGCGCTGCTTTTAATCCATCCAGTGTAGCCAATCAAAGGCCAGGCAGAGAAAAGAGCAGGATGTCGGGGCGAGCGCAGGACTTTCGAGGGCTCAGGTAAGTAAAACGGGGGCCTTTGGGGGCGGGGGGGCTGTATTGTCGGATGTTTTTTCACCTTAATGCATAGGATGCATTAAGGTGAATTTTTTTTTTCCTTTACAACCCCTTTAAAGTGGACCTTTAAGGGTGCATGAGTGAATTCCGAACACATTACATTATATATCAATTGTATTATTTTTCAAAGAAAGCTCCACTTTTTCCTTAAAAAAAAATGCAATACTTAATCACTTGCCGACCGCCTCCTGTACTTATACGTCGGCAGAATGGCACGTACAGACACATCCACGTATCTGTACGTTGCCCTTTAACTGCCTGACGTGTGGTCGCACGCGCGCGGACGGCGGCACGCTCGCGACCCTGTTGCTTTCCCCGTGAGTCGGACCGCGAGTCCTGCGGACTCGATGGCCGCGGGGATCCCCGCGATTGTCTCACGGAGGTATAGAGCAGGGAGATGCTTGTGTAAACAAGCATCTCCCAGCTCTGACTAGTGACAATGACACGGATCTCTGCTCTGTGTACTCAGAGCGGAGATCGGTGTCATATGACACAGAGCCCAACCCCCCTACAGTTAGAAACACAATGCAGGGAACACTTAACCCCTACAGCGCCACCTAGTGGTTAACCCCTTCACTGCCAGTGTAATTTTTACAGTAATCAGTGCATTTTTATAGCACTGACCGCTGTAAAAATGACAATGGTCCCAAAAATGTGTCAAAAGTGTCCGATGTGTCCGCCATAATGTCGCAGTCATGAAAAAAAATCACTGATCGCCGCCATTACTAGTAACAAAAAAAATAATTAATAAAAATGTCATAAAACTATCCCCTATTTTGTAAACGCTATAACTTTTGCGCAAACCAATCAGTAAACGCTGATTGTATTTTTTTTTACCAAAAATATGTAGAAGAATACGTATCGGCCTAAACTGAGGAAAAAAAATTATATATATTTTTGGGGGATATTTATTATAGCAAAAAGTAATAAATATTGAATTTTTTTCAAAATTGTCGCTCTAAAAAACGCAGAGGTGATCAAATACCACCAAAAGCAAGCTCTATTTGTGGGAAAAAAATATGTCAATTTTGTTTGGGAGCAACGTTGCACGCCGCGCAATTGTCAGTTAAAATTACGCAGTGCCGAATCGCAAAAAGGGGCCTGGTCTTTAACCAGCCAAAATGGTCAGGGGCTGAAGTGGTTAAAGTAGAACTATGGGGACAATTTTTAATTATTTTTTGGGCTATAGCAAGGGAGGGCTATATCCCCTGTCAGATTTTTTCCACCATCTGTGTCTCATTGCGGATATTTTCCTTCACTTCCTGTCCCATAGGCAAGCAGAAAGTGAGAGGAAGTCCCTGCAAATTAAGGGAATTCCTTGGGGATCCCCAGGTCACCAGAACTAGTGTCCCCATTGGGAGATGTTCATTACTTTTCTGGGGACAACCCAAAATTTGAGATTTTCTTTCACTTTCACTGATAACAGTAAATAGGACAAATAGAGAGGGTGAATGTCCCTAACGGGGGTGCAGACAGCGATAAAAACTGACAGGTGTTCTAATCCATCTCCACTCTATCCACAAGTAAAAAAATAAGTTTTGCCTTTAGTTATACTTTAAAGTGATACTAAAGTCTATTTTTTTCTTATTTTTGTTAGTTTTAACGCCAAAAAAAAAACACGACACTTTACAATCACTTTATCCTTTTCAGCCCCTGTGAAGTACCAGTACATCCCAAAGTTGAAGGGCTCATTCCATTATCTTTTTTCTGCAGGCGATGGGCTTTATGTTCAATTTGTTTTTTTTGTTTTTGACAGAAAATCAAAGACCAAGACAAAGAAAAGACCAGAACCGGGAGCCTGACAAATGGCAACCTGGTCTGTAGAACATTAGATAAACACATGCAATATCTTAATGTAAACAAATGGTGTTTAAAACCGCCCTACCTATTAAAACACCGCTCAGCGCTTAGGATAAGATCAACAAGATGTCAGTAAAAAAAGAAAAAAAGAAAAGTGAATCCTTCCAGCAGCTGCTTAAAAAGCATATGACATATAAAAAGACAGTAATAAAAAAACTCTAAAATACTATAAGAGTCCCAAATAGTACTGTAGCAGCGCTTCTTTCAAAATAAAATAAAATTTGACAGTCCTCTATAAATATTCACTTTAGGAAATGACGCCCTCAGACGAAGTCCGGAAGTGACGAAACGCGTCAGGGCGTGACTCTCAAACCAATCACCGGAAGTGACGTTGATGCGCTCCACGGACCAGGAAGCAAGGAAGGACGCGAGGTTACTGGTAACCCAGACGGCGCGGCCGTTCACTTTCCTGCTCAGAAGTGCACTAAGTCACCTTACATTGTTTATTAACATCTTCACTTTGGTACGCACATATGTAAAAAGGTGGGTGCTGCGGGAACTCTGAATAAAGTTTTAAAACAGTACTACCCTATGCAGAATTTTGTTTGCTTTATATGTGATACGGACCTCATCGCAAGTAAAGGTGTGTTGGTGGAGATTGCAGTAACCGGGGCGGATGTGGATCATTGGTTCATGCCCTTTTGAACCTTACCTCTGGTAAGTGCATCCCCGTAAGGGGAATTTATACTTCCCCCTACGCGGTGAACACCTTGTGGTATAAGGAGGAAACTGGGCATCCCATGAAATTGCAGTCACATCTAACCCCACCTGCACTTCTGTCATTTCCTACATGCAATATCTTGCAAACAGTGTTGTACAAATAACAGTTATCTTGTGAGAACATCTGTATGACACAATGAGGCTTACATAGTGCTATCAAAAATCTACTTCGTTCGGCCCGGACGCCCCTGTGGGAGCCCGGCGATGGGCTTTAAATGTAAAAGCGAACCTAGCGGATAATTAGCTGCTGGATTGCTTTTACAGGTGGCAGAAGGGAGTCCTGCCAGCCTGCCATAGAGATGACTGAGGACCAGAACGTCTCTGATCATCTCCAGGATCTAATAAACCGAAAGAGACAAATATTCCATCAGTTTCGGTCTAGCGTAAACAGGCCGTTTTTGGCCTGTCAAAGCATTGGATCAAATCGAGGAGAGATCTGAGATTATATTACCTGTCACTGCCCATGCTATCACATGGGATGTTGTTCATCGTGACATGTTTGGTATTTATTTACTGGGCTTAACGTCATCTTTTACATTTTACCATTTTACCAAAAATTGGATATTACATTGTGCACTAATATCCATTAAAGTGTATTTTTTTCCCTAAAAATTGCATTTAAAAAAGCTCTGTGCAAATGCTGCACGACAAAAAAACCTCCAACAACCACCATTTCATTCTAAAGAGCCTCTGTAATGTTTGGGGGTTCTAAATAATTTCCTACCAAAAAAATGTACATTTTTACAGGTGGTTAAATTGCCTGTAAAAGAAGCTTATTCTGTTTGTAAGTAAGTGGTTGGAGATTCCTTTTATCGATACCAGATCCTTATCCTACATGACAGTCTGTTAGAAATGTTAATTTAAAATCCCCCCACCCAAAAAAAAAAAAAACAGTCCCTCACACTATTTATACCAATTGGGCCTGGTATAAATTTTAAGGTGGAACTGCATGCAAAAAAACACAATAAAAAAAAAAGCATGGGGTTCCCCCAAAAATTTCAACTGGAGTCCACTGGGCTTGTGATGTTCAAATAGACCACAGTAATTCAGACCGGAGGAAGTGAAGCAGGTATTTGCGGACAATACTAAGCTAAGCAGGGCAATAACTTCTCTGCAGGATATGGAAACCTTGTGTAGCACTACCCCCAGTTAAGAGAGACGCTGGATTTGTTTCGGCCCTGTGTACAGCACCGCCAACCCCCAGCAATTTACTCGACCCACTCTGGCACAGTTAGTCTAGGGATTTCTCTAGTATCACAATCTGACAGTGTATGCACACAATCTATCTGTATTGCATGGGTATCCTCTTTGCATAAAGGCAACACACTGATAGCAAGAGATAAGAAATCCAAAGGATAGAAAACGAAAAGGGCAGAATGAACCCCTCACAGGAGACTAACTCAACTCAGTTCCGCCACCAGTCTCCTGCGGGACAGCAAAGTAGAACCCGGAGGGCCAAGGCAGTCTCTAGGCCGAGTCAAAGTATTGTTTATATGAATGAGCAGGTGCTCGCTCACCACTCCGGACACGATCCCAGTCCGGGACTTCCACCTACTGTGTCTCCGCACACAGTGTCTGCAACGGCCGGGTCTCCGGTCCAACTGATGTCCAAACTCGATAAAGTCAGGTGCCACCCAGGCTCCGCAGTGGGGTGGAAGGCTCTCTGGAAGTTGTGCAAGGCCCTGGCTTCAGGCCCTGCACTGCAGCAGATCCGCACAGGAAGACCTGTTGATTGCAGCGCAGTGTCCAAAGAGGCCGAGCTCAGCCTCTCCCTCTTCCTAAATTGCCCCTCCCATGAGTGTCTGCGGTGGCTCCATGCACCATGGGTGCCGAACGGGGTTTTGGTTAACGTAGTCCCGGGTCCTTAAAGAAGACCCCGCTACACTTGTAAGAAGATCTGAACAAATTAATGGGGTGGGCAACTACATGGCAAATGAGATTCAATGTAGAAAAATGTATTTGGGTGGCAAAAATATGAATGCAATCTACTCGCTAGGGGGAGATCCTCTGGGGGAATCTAGGATGGAAAAGGACCTGGGGGTCCTAGTAGATGATAGGCTCAGCAATGGGACTGTAATGCCAAGCTGCTGCTAACAAAGCAAACAGAATATTGGCATGCATTAAAAAGGGGATTAACTCCAGAGATAAAATGGTAATTCTCTACAAGACTCTGGTCCGGCCGCACCTGGAGTATGCTGTCCAGTTCTGGGCACCATTACTGGAAATAGAGTGACTACAAAGAAGAGCAATAAAGCTAATAAAGGGTCTGGAGGATATTAGTTATGAAGAAAGGTTGGGAGCACCGAACTTATTCTCTCTGGAGAAGAGACGCTTGAGAGGGGATATGATTTCAATTTACAAATACTGTACTGGTGACCCCACAATAGGGATAAAACTTTTCCACAAAAGGGAATTTAAAGCGG